>OX438969.1:13968750-15206666 GCA_949316085.1 Hypercompe scribonia | reverse complement strand
TATACCTCATATGTCGAGGCAATACATATGTTGAAGTCTATATTTCAATGTTTATATCTTATACAATTTTGAACTTTAAGTACTTACTTAAAGTTCAAAATTGTATATTGATCTAATATTAAAAATTAGTAATATTAAATAGCAACAGGGCTTACAGAGTTCGGTCCTTCTTTGTTCATGTGTTTGAGAAACTAAATTCTGTAGCACCTATTAGCATTTTATACGCCTCATCCGTAATTCTCAGATCCAAAACTAGATAGAGCTTGAGCTATGCTGTCCAGACTGTTAATAAACATACTGTTACTGGAGTTAATAGGTATTGAATATAAATAAATTGCTGTGAGAATAAAAAACTATTAGCCATGAATTAGCAATCTGGATTAACCAGTTCACCTAGAGGGCAGATTTAGATTTAAATTAGATTATTTTGTTGATTCTTCTTACAAATTATATCACAAAATAGAACCTCTTGCAGAACTGTCTTATATTAATATTACACTAGTAACCGCTAAGTTTTATTTAACAACGCGAGATGCATACGATCTATTTGCTAGTTCTAATAACGGCTTATAGTCTGTGCACATGACTCAGCTTGCATACTAACTACCTTATCTAAAACCGCACAGAATAGTTTCAGTCTTTAATGTATTTGGAGGATTGACTACTTTATAATTTTAAAATGTTATTACGTACGAACACTTACTTAACATTCCACAAGTCAAGTCAAAGAACTGTATGTTACATTTTTACCGGTTTTCAGTCTGTGAACCCAGCTTAGCTTAAATTCTAACTAAATCATCTAAACATAAACTGAGTATTTTATTCCTTTAGTATACTAACTTTTTTGTTTCTCAGGATAAAGACACTCTATAATACTTTTAAACATACAGCCTGCATTGACTAATATATGTTTTTTTACCGATTTAAACATTTCACTTGCTCTTATTTACCCAAAACGCATCTAATAGTCGATTTCTTGGAATTATGGATTTCTTTTTAATGCTTCTGTATGATTTTCTTCATGGTAGAATTGATGAAATACTTTGAATTAAGATTTTTGATCTATGTTCCTAATATTTCATGGATATAAATATGCAGTGTATGCTTTGTCACAGCTTTGCGGTACTGTAGTCTAGTTAACATACACACTACATCTTTAAAATAGTTACTACAGTAATATTACCATGCATAAATCCTACTAGCCCTAACTATTGTACCGATAAATCTACATTTTTAATGTAATATTAAAACTATCCATTTTCTTTCATTTCGTTCGTATATATTCAGCCTTGGAAGAATGCACGTCTAAATTTTAAAAGTGAGGTCGATTTCGTCATTAATTTATTGTAATAAAGAAACTATTAATTACATGGTCATACCGGAGATACATATATATTTATTTTAAGGTTAACGCTATGGTAGTGCGTAATTAACATGTCCGTAATGACCAAATTCTATATTGACATTTTCATGTGATTTTAATTATGGGAATATATTTATTCGCCCACATTGTTTAATAAATTCTCAGTTCCTGTGTTACTCAGTATACGTATATTTAAATATTGCGTGAGACTGATGATACTCGTGAAAAAAGTTGAATATTTTTTTCAAATTTGTAAAACGCAGAGATAAGATGAATTTACACAAGTATGCAGGTGTGATTTCCAATTTAATTTTTAAGTGATGATTATAAATTAAACTATAAAAATCATTCAGTTATACTTACATATATATACAGTATTTACTACTAAACCTTAAAAACGTTATGTTTTTAAGTGAACTAGCTTTTGCTCATGTTGGCTTCAGTTGCGTAAAAGTAACTTCACTTCGAGAACATTATTTTTGCATATATGTAAAGGATCACCATCTTTATTTCTATCTTCTGCAGCACAAATCAAAGTTCCATGTTGATTGGAGGAAATATTTAAGCGTATAAAAAACGAACAAACATACATTGTTTTTTTAATAATTATACCCACTGTTTCCATCCTTTAACCTTAATAACAGATCTCTACCCTTTTTGTAATTAAAGAAAACAAAATGAGGCCAAATGACGTAACGCATTTGGATAAATTGCTTTTAATGAAGCTTGAAATGTTAAAAAGAATTGCAGAAGCATAATTTAAAACGATTTAAGAATTAATCTTACACTTCTGGGCAGCAACATATTTAAGAAGAAAAAAACAAATATAGTGTACCTTTGGTGTACATACTCGTACATAATATGAAATATTAAACGTCAATAAATTCATTCATATTCAACATAACCTACCAAGAGCAGCGATATTACATTAAGTTTATAAACGAAGGCAAACTTGCAATTCAAATATCATTATGTCATTTAGTATTAGCAGTTAATGTGGTCAGTTGGTTATATTACAAATCTACCCACGCACTCTGTGTCGAGAAGGTACTAGATTAATTAAATGGAATGTACTCATTTCTTGATTATACGACTTCAAAGAAGTTTTAGTTTACAATATTTAGGGAATACAACAAAATACTAACCAACATAAAAGACGAGAAAAAGGAAATTAAACTTATCATACTACTTATAGTGATTTCTGGTAGATACATGTATTGTATAATTTGCATAGATTGTAATATATCATAAGCAAGTTTCATTCTTGTTGGATGTTTATTTTCCCTTGAAACTACGAAAGGGGAGCGTAGGGTGAATATTAATCATTTTATGTTACATAACAAGCCTTGTACTAATTTACCTATCTCCATTTCAATATTTACTAATAATATGGTGTCTGTATGTTTTAAGGTTAGTAGTTTAAAAATCAGTTAACTGTTTTTCGTTTTGCAGTGAACTACTACTGTTGATCAAATATATTTTTAGTGTCCAAGATACTAGTCTACATCTTGTATACTTATATACTCACAAAATGTTTACTAACAATTTTTTATACTCCGTAAAAAAAATTAAGCATACTTTTACGCCGGAAATAAAAAGTTAAATGTTTACCTTTTTATATCGAGCCTGTATATTACAAAGAGATTTTACGCCCTTTCCGCACACGTCACGTGCAGACCCGGCCTTACGCGTGTGCTTGCCTAATTACCTGCGATTTACGGTTCGTGCTACGCCTCTAATATTAATTACAACTTATTGTTCTAATTAATGTTGTTTTTTGGACTCTGGAGGTCCTCTAATGAAAGTTCAGTGTCCACAAAAAATTACCCAATTTTTTGGTCCGGTGTAATTCGGCTTGGCGTTATTACACCCAAAATTTGTTCTTTATTATGTCTTTAATATGCACGTAATCTAAATATCAGCTTATAATATTGTTAAGAATAATACTCATAATTAATAATACTACTGATAATACGCGTCTGATTTATGTATTTTTTTTATTTTTAGGTAAATAATTTTTTAGACCGTTTCTACTGAGTTTTGCTCCACGAAGTAAAAAGACCATAGCTTACATACTCGAATGTGTGACTTTTTAGTCAATATTGTGTAAAGTGTACTTTTATACAGCATATCTTTTTATTTATAACCTACTGCGTGTGATTATTTATTAAAGTTAACAAAAAAAAATTGAATCATTTATGCTGTAGTGTGTATGAAATCACCAGCATTTCATAAAACTAGAATTCGGTTAAAAACGATTTCATATCAGAACTGAACCGTGTCGCTCCTTATACATGATGTAAGTGACAAAATGGAGCTCCAAACACCAATAAGCTATTTTTCACATTCTATATTATTCATAAAGAAAGTTTGTACAGACCGCACGAGCCCACTATTGCCTTTCTGCGCTCATAATAATCAACCGTGGCGTATAAACATTGACATGAGCGATAAAGTCACGAAACTCGGTCAGTCTCGGGGGAAATTTCAGCTTCTTGTGATCTCGAACTTAATCAGAAAATATATTGAAGGCTAGGCAAACCTGCACCGTTTCTTCCATCAGGTGGACCTCTTTGATATGTGTTTTATTACAAGGTTGATGTTTGGAAAGGATGTAGTTACAGTTGAGGTTTTGAGGGCTCCGTTTCAGAGGAATCCATTTGAATTACCAATCAATCAATATGCCGAGTGTGTAATGTCACTTTAAAGAGCCGGTACAAGCTTATAGTGCCATGTTCAGGTGAACAAATAAAATAAATATACTACTACTACATTTAGTAGCGTTACTTACAGATCACATATTTATTTATTTATTTACTTTTTTATGTACGAATACATGCATCGGCTGACTTATTAGGTCACTTACTAATACTTTTATAGGTTAAAATATAAATTATTAATAGCATAAGGTAAATAAGTTATAACTTAAAGTTTTATGTAGAAGAGAAAAATTTGAACGTGGGCTTAAGTTTGTAGTTTAAATTTT
This sequence comes from Hypercompe scribonia, assembly GCA_949316085.1. NCBI lineage: Eukaryota > Metazoa > Arthropoda > Insecta > Lepidoptera > Erebidae > Hypercompe > Hypercompe scribonia. The sequence goes on along the minus strand of OX438969.1, from coordinate 15,202,317 downwards.
GTTTATTTAAAGTATTTATAGCATTCTGGAAATATTCATTAAAATAAATAATCCAAAGATCAAAATTAACACAAGATTATTGCAGGCTTAGAAGGATGATGACGGCCTACATTAATTTATTTATTGTTAAGCTTAAATTCACAGCTTTAGAGAAAAGTCCTCTTATTATGAATGTATAAATGAGGATTATGTTTATATAGTTAGAGAAATTTAAATATAATATTTTTTATCAAATTCATCACTCCTCTGTGAGGGATGTTCAGACTTGGTAATTCGTTTCGATAAAAAACACAAAAAATCCTTGGAACATCGCGAGGTCAGGCGGCAATCAGTAATTATAATCCGGCCCATTGCCAAACGTTCGCCTAAAAGAAATGCAGTAATAACACTCCGTTAACTTCAAAGCAAAATATATTTTTCCTTACAATGGAGATTCCTTTTGGTGAAATTTTCACAAGGTTTCATTAATCTTCCGATACGTCGGCAATACCTGACTACAGTGTTTTTCAATAGTAATAATACGACTCAAATAATGTAAATAAATTAAATTACATTTGTGATAAGTACTTTTAAGTAAGTAAAATGTGATTTGACAATACTTAAATATTTAGAAAGTACTAACTTTTGCCCACGGCTTCGCTCGAATGGAATTTGGTCTGCCACATTAAGTTTCGTAACAGATCATTTTATATAAATATATATTTTTTTAATAAAAAGTATCCTATGTTACTTCTAATACCTCCAAGAACATGATAGGATCATCGGTTGAGTAGTTTTTGTGTGAAACCGTGACAAACAAACTTGCATTCGCATTTACAATATTAGTAGGGATTTGTGGACATGTCACATGGCGCTATCTAGATTGAAACTCGGTTTATGCGTATAATGTAGATATGGAACACAAATATACATTTATCTATACAGACATATTTAACAGACGACATTTTTATGTCTTGCTATCTATAGTAATAATAGTGTGTATTATTCCAGACACATCACGCAATTTCTGCAGAATCTTGGTTCAATTTATAACTTCACGAAATTTACTTACGTAATTGGTTCATTGTTGTAAACGTAAGATTAATTTTATCCATATTTAACTAACTTCTAGATGGTACATTAGACGCCCGTAACATAAATTTAAAAACTGAGCTTGCAGGCGTACGCCAAACGTGAACGAGACATACTAAATCTCTACAATTTAAAAATTTGCCGTGGTCTTGATAAACGATGATAAATTTACGAACAATAATTATGTAATATCTTTGAAGTTACTATATTTTATAGACCAAATGCTAAATCTGTGACGTAAAGACCTCAGTTATTGTATAAGTTGGTGCACATAAAATTCCGCGCGGAGCGTTAAAACTATATACGTAGGTCGTTTTACTAAAACATGCGTGGTTTGGCGATATTCGGTAATTTTAGTATCTCTACGCGTTGACCTTACGATTCATAATTCACTTTACTACTCCCACCGTTTAGCTACCTTATTATATACGTGCGTAAGTAATTCATTTCGACTGAAATATGGTAACAAACCACTTTCCAGAAAGGTAAGCTACGGTATATAAAAAAATACCAAATATAAATATATTTTAGAAAAACTTTAAAAGGAATAGTGACCAACAGACATAGAGTGGGTGACAGCCTCTTTGTCACTGATGTCTACCATTTGTGTTTTAATTGTCTTGTTTCTAGTCCTCATTTGTCTCGAGTTGTAGAAAAGCACAAATAAAGAGAAAAAGTTTATAACATATTTATAAGTATCAACAATAGTGAGTCCGCTAATAGCTTTAACAGTTTCACACATTCCTGTAGCTTTTTAACACGCAAACGCTTGTATTATATACTTACATATTGTTTAGAAATGAGTATCATGTAACTCTAACACAAAAAGAGGATCCTCTGACCAATTGAAGTGACCATATCCTAGCGAGTCACAGCCTAACGGTTGATGTTGGGAAGCTATATAGAAGCTAATAGACGCGACAATTTCTATATCACGATACAGGATTAGTTATTCTGTAGTTTCGTGTGTCTTCGGTAGATGGATTAGTAGCATGTTTTTGTTTGTGCTGTATGTAGATAACGCCACATATTCAATAACTGTATTATCTTCTATTTATATTTCATTCACATTAGAACTTAGGAAAGGGCAGGCAAATGATGATGGTGAAATTGATGAAAGTAACGCCATGAATCTCATTAAATAGGACCACAAATATTCTTTCGTAAAAGCCTTTATTTTCCGTAAAAGACGAGATAAATTGGATATCATTATCAAGTCAGTAGGTTGGTAATATTGTGAATGTAAAAACATGTTCAGCTAATCAGGGTACATATTCTCGTGTTACAATATAGGAGTGGAGGGACTCGTAGCTTAGTAATACTCGAGTAGGTTCACACATTGCAAAGTTAAGAAAGTCTAGCCAGGTCAGTTTTGTCAGAACCAGAATCGTTAATCATTCTTAACATATTGCGACCCTTCGACATCACCTAGTACTTGGCCTGTAGAGGTCTGGTGGTGGTCGCTCCACGCCGTAAAGTTTAGCTATATCATAGTAGACTTACAGCCGACCCTAACCTAGTTTGAGAAACATGTTCGGAGCGATGAAAACAACATAAGAAACTACATTGAATCGCTTTTTAAAGGGCAACCACATCATTTGAATATCTTTGCTTTTCCGTTATGATTCCTGTCGAGGTAATTTAATTAATTAAGTAAAAATAAGTCAATAATAAATAAAACACATCCGTTTATCGCTGTACTCCTAGAACACAGCATGAGACTTCGATTAACATAGTTAGTAGGTATGTTCCGATAAACAAACCTCAAACTTTCTCGTTCAGAGTCCTTGTAGTTTCTGAGATATTCAACTGATCGATTTCCTATTAGGCCGAACGGTACTCACTCGGGACCTGATGTACACCGACGCCGCGCCGTTCCTAATTAGGGTTACGATCCACAAGAAAGTAATTTTCCCTAGATTATCTTGCGAATGGTATACAGGCAAAGCCACTGATATAAACATACTTGCTGCGTTGAAAGAGTAGGTACCTACTCGTATAATACGTGATTAGATGTCAAAGTAACTTTCTTTTATTTATTTATTTATTCTTAGGGATAACAGCAGCTCTAACTCTTAACTAGGTAAATACCTATGAGTACACATGCTAATAATATACGGCAGACATATAAAGTGGAAGAATATGCTAATAACAATACATAATATTAAATATGATTAGCAAACTTTGAAAAGATACATTAATGTTAATAATATCTTTGAATGTCTATAAATATCTTTCAGTTTATCTTACTTCAAAATTAACTGAGCCTCTATAAAATGTATTACGTAATTGACATATAATTTTGTGCACAAAATGCTTCATAAAGAAATAAAATCAAAACCTAAACCTAAAAAAAAAAAGATTTTCATGTCATTAGTATATTATGTGCTCGATTTTTAGTATTCCATTCAGTACATATTGTAAATATTGTCTATTTAGTTATGGCATTATACACAGCACTTAGAAGAGTGAACTGGTTAAATTTAATTTAAACAATTAGAACTGAACCAGTGCTATGAAATGTCTCTCATGATTTTTGTTTAACAAAATTGCAACAGCTATTCTTGAATACGGTTCACGTGGTGTAATGACCTTGCTCGCAATAAGTTCTCTGTAGTGGAATAATTTAATAGTCTGTCCAGAACTGTTTATTTTTTATTGCAAGTCAGCGACACCGCTGAGAATACGGAAGATATATAATATAATAATAAAATACACACAGCACATCCTTCTATAGTATTAAAAACTCAGTGTGAAAACGTACCACGTGCTACTATACTAATAATATTATTTATAACAAATACAAGTAAATAAAACAAATGTTATACACCAATTGTTACTTCTGTAATATACCTAAAGAACATTAACAAACCATTCTCCATTAAAGCTGAGTAGAACCAAAATTCACATAAAACAAACTTCTGAAGCCATTACGATATTGTTTTTCTCCATATATAGGGATACATTATACTCTTTGTTTATGAACTAGTCGTAAAATTATTTATCACTCAGGTTTATTAACCATGCTCTTTGTTTCTCTTACACTTGATACACCCCTTATGTTTAATCCACATATAAATAATAAATAAATAAATATTTCGGACACACACAACACACAATGTCATCTAGTTTCAAACTAAGTAGAGCTTGTTCTACGATAACTAGACTGACTGATAGAACACTTATATACTTTTTTTTGTAAATACATACATGTTATACATGAAAAACACCCAAACTTTAATACAAATTTTTGCAGATCATACAAACCTTTAGTCCGATCCGGGAATCGAACCCGAGACCTCAAGCCCAGCAGTTTTTAAATTTTTTACATAGAAAAAATATTATTTTAATTTTATTTTTATAGCATTGGTGGTAACTCGATGTTACATAGCCTTTTTCAGTAAATGGACTATCCAACGATGAAAATTGTTTTGAATTCAAAGAACTAGTTATATAAAATTAGCACATTGGACTAAACAAACTCTTTCGCGTTATTTTTAGAATAATTTTAATTACTACATGCAATGTTAAAAATCATATAAACGTAAAATTTTAGTGACGTTACTGGTAAAATATTCGCATATAATCCAAATGATCTCAGCTTTCTAATATTTCTCATAATGTCAGTATAAAATTGATTTCAATTAACCAATTTATCATTGCATAGAATAAACAAACTAGTCACTATTTGAAATAACTATTTAAATAATACAAATACTAATTTCTTTTTCCATACACATACAATTTAAAGCTACTTTGTTGAACACTCAAGAACAAATTTGAAATTTGGTCACGAATCAAAATTTACATTACAATAAAAAGTTCAAGAAAACAATATATTTTTGTAATTTGCATTCTCTCGATAACTTGTCTCTGCATCAGCATTCATTGAAAATACCCAAGACATTCCTTACATTGTCTTACGATTACGAACTAAGGATTTAGAATTTCATATAGCTTTCTCGTATTTCACATAGTTACAAGGTTGTACAAAATTTAGATCAGCGGTTTTTTAATAACAACCACAAATGATGTGATGATATAAAATTACTCCGACTACCCTTTGAAGGACTACACAGGGCCGAAGAGATCACTTTTTTGGGATGATTATTCAACAATAATAAAAAAATCGACGAACTCTTCCAACTGATCCCACCTTCTCCCTTTCTCTACAAGGTCACTCGTTCTGGCCTTGGAAGTCACCGTTTTAGAATAGTAGACATACGCTGCCGAACTAAACGTGTTTCCCTCCAACTACGATCCCCGGTCTAAAGGACATGCGTCAATACGATAAGCGGGGTGTGAAGAAGCATCTTAATAGGCCGCCATAGCGTAAGTCGCCACACTGCATTGTCGAAGACTACAATTAACACAACATTCAAAATGAGTATAGCGGCCATCACTCTTGGATTCTATTTATGCTATCCATCAGGCAGAGTGACGAGGTACGCAAACTCTTTGAAAGAGTAATTGCACGACACCTCGTCAAGCATCTCTTCAGGGTGGGGCCGGATCTGGCGGAGAAACAGTATGTTTTCCGTCAGGGGCGCTCCAGCGTGGTTGCGATCATGTGCGTGAAGAGTCTGACGGAGGAAGTAGTTTCCCGGGGCGAAGTAGTACTGGTGGTGTCCTTGGACATTGCCAATGCGTTCAATAGTTTGCCCTGGAATTACATCAGGGAGGCACTCGTTTATCACCGAGTAGACAGGTCTACCTCCGTCAAATAATCGGGTCATATTTGTTGGAAAGAGCCGTCATGTACCCAAGTAAGACCGGTCTCGGTAGACGTGAAATGTCGTGTGGAGTTCCGCAGGGATCGGTCTTAGGACCGCTCCTGTGAAACATTGGCTACGACGGGAGTTGTGCGGTCAATGGCCCTTTACGGGGCCCCAGTGTAGGCGAAGGCCCTCAAGGAAGCAAGGGAGTTGGGTCGGAGTCCTGAAACTCGAGAAATTGAGAATCAGAAAACCCAACTCCGCCAGGTCCTTGTGGAGGAGTGAAAGAAACGACTTGGGCAACCAAGCGCTGGGCACGCCGTCATTGCAGCTGTAAGACCCGTTATGGAGGATTGGCTCGAGAGGAATCACGGGACTCTCTCATATCGGCTGACGCAGGTGATCACTGGAAGAGAATGTTTCGGAGATCACCTGTGTCTGATCCGAAACGAACCAACGCCTGAGTGCCACCACTGCGATGGCCGGACCGTGGACACGGCGCTCCACACGCTGGCAGAATGCCCAGCGTGGGCGGAGCTGAGGAGTGACCTTATGGCGGCCATTGGAGTGGAAACTCTCTCGCTTGGTAGCATGATCACCGCCATGTTGCGGAGCGAGAGCGTGTAGAACTCCGCCGTCTCCTTTTGCGAGCAAGTTATGCTTGCAAAGGAGATGTCGGAGCGGGACCGGGAGAGGTTTAGAACTCTTCCGTTCCGCCAGGCCCGGGAACGTGTCCAGTATCACAGACGGCTCGGGGGCCGGAGATCGCAGAACGATTTCCGTCCTCCATAAGCGCAGGTCTGGGGGTGATAGGTGAGGCCATCCGTCACACGAGCAGAAGTAGGCTAGGATGGCAGCGGGACGTGCTACGGAGCACACGCTCTTTTGGAGCAGAAAAGGGGTCATCTGCAAGCCGTAGGTAGATGGCTCGAGGTAAGTCGGGGTTTCAGGGGTTTCCTTTCTAGGGTACACCTGATTTTCCGGCTACTGGTACCTGAGACACCGTGCGGTTTTTGGTCGGTTCGAGTCCAATATAACCACCAGTAGGTGGTATCCGGGGGGATTTCCGCACAGAAAAAAGAAAGGCAGAGTAGAGTCATTTAGTAGGCTTCTATAAAAAAATATGTTTCTTTTTAAAATAAATACATAAGTATCTCGGACATTAGCACACACACCATCTATTTTCAAACTTAGCAGAGCTTGTACAATAAAAGCTAGATTGACTGATGTAGTACTTATAAGCTTTTGCCAGTAAATACATATATATTTTACATAGGAAACACTCTTAATTTAAAGACAACTATTTGCAAATCATACAAACATTTGGTTCGATCCAGGAATCGAACCTGAGACCTTAGCGCACGGTACAATATCAGGGTCGCCATCCATCGATACAGTCAAATCACAATATCTTACTAAATATGTTACCAATGTACTCATAATGTAATAAAAAAATGCAAATAATATTTCTCTTTGTTTCAGACGAAAACCACTTTTACTTTTCACCGGTAGAAAAAAGCTATGCTCAAGTTCAACCACCTTTGTTTCCAAACAGTCACCAATCGACATTTTACGAAAATGGAAACAATTATAGATCTACGCAAACAGCGCCACAATTAACCTATAATGAGGGTCAGACTCGGTTTCCAAGTCCGAATTACAATCAAAACCCATCACCATTCCAGTTACCCACAGGCAGGAGTCAATCAGGAACTCAGTATTATGTAAACCAACCCGAATTTACTTCACAGCAGCGTCAAAGATTTAAGCCAGCATTACCCTATAACTTTCAATTAGTTCACCCAGCGTCAACAAAAAGACCAGACTTGCATCAAGTACATTCTGTGGCGTATCAAAATGATCCTTCAAAACCAGAAACATTTCTAGGACAAATCACTTTAAACAATCCTGATATTGACTATTTACAAAACAACAGATTTAAAAATATGCCATTCGATGGTAACAGTTTAAAAAGCAATGGACAAAGTGGTCATATCTCACATGATGAGGACATTGAAAATGATAACCAAGACTTATACGATCAGCACAGAGTCACCACTTACAATCCCCATAAACTTACAAATAAACAAAGACTGAGTAATAAGCCTAATGTACCTCGATTTTCACTTTCTTTGAATGAGAATACGCACATGGAAAATTCTCCAAGCAGTGCATTTAATAGACACAAAAATTTCGGTACCAATAAGCCAAAAGCTAATTCATATCAAAGAACTACTACAGAATACAAAGGGCTTTTAGATATAGAACCCTTACTGGAAGGCGATATAAGTGACATTAGTTCATTTAGAGAACTAATGAAAAACACAGAAGGCTCGTACGATGTGGAAGTTATAAAGTCAAATAACACTAATTCTGCAGCGATTGATAGCAAGGCTGATGCCAGTTATATGAATGCAGGTAATTTTCCAAAAGAAGAAAGATTTGAAGCAACTAAAACCACTAAAACTACTACTACAACCACTACAACTACAACAACTACAGAGAGTAGCAATAACTTTAATGAGGAGTATGATAGTGAAGAAGTAGAAGACCCAGAAAAATACGAATATTATGATGATGCAGATAGTTCTGAAGAAAAACATACAACGCAAGAACCATATACAACAGAACACGTAACCGATATTTACGATGATTACGATACTACTGAAGAACCAGAAACATTGACACATATGTCGAAAATCAACACTACGCAGTTCGAGGTACTTGTCATGAAACCAGAAAAAACAATGGTGCAGGATGATAATTTCAAACATTTTGTAGACACTATAGTAATAGATCAAAGTGAACATAAAAATAAAGACAATGACCTAAAATCAGGTACATTGAATAGTTCAGTTGAAGTCGAGGATGATATAACATCTATCGAAACTCCATCAATTTTGGGTCAAGAAGTAGTTTCAGTTGTTACTACAAAAAGTGTGGTTAATGGAACCATATCGGTACCTGATGTTACTTTCGCACCCAGTACAACGAAACTTAGCGCCACCACAGAGGTCACTTCATTTACTAATCGAACTAATGATACGTCTAATCCAGTAACAACTGAAAGCTGGATTGTAGTTGCTTCTGTTCAGACAAGTAGAAGTGTATCTGGTGCTCGTTTTTTGCCATTCCCAACAGTCGAGCAAGAAGAAAAGAAACAAGTCTTGACAGATGACAAAGAATTTGAAGAAGATGAAGAAGTAGAAGAAGAGGAATCTGTTACAAAAGACCCCAATCTAGAACAAGAAAATGGTGGTTTTATAAGCTCATCTTCATCTACAGAAAATATTAATGATAAATTAGATAGCATACAGTCTGAGTTATCGAGTGCAGTATTGTCTGGCTCACTGAACAATGAAAATAAAAATATTGAGCTTATCACTGAATCAACTACAGAACCAAGTACTACAACTACTACAACAACGACTACTCTTGGACCAATAAAACTCTTCACTTTAAAGAGCACCACGCCAACTGTTGAAACTGAAAAGTCATTACCCGAACCATTACCAGTTCAAATAAAAAAATTTGCTCCTAGGGTTACATCTTCTACCACACCAAAACCAAAGAAAAAATTGGTAACTGTAATGGATGATTTAGCTGGCCTTTTACCTTCAGGGTATAAGTCAAGGCATTCTTATAAAGACAAACGAACGAGTACAACTTCTACTACAACAACCACAACAACTACTAGTGCACCTATGACCTTTACTAGTGAGATACCTATTATTAATGGCACTCAGGGTCGATCGTCAGGCATTAGTACAAAAAACAAAGTCATTGTATTAGACTACAAATCTCTTCTTCCTAAAGAATACAGACCAAAAGAAAATAAGTCACAGGAAGATATCGTGAAGAAAATATCAAAGGATGATATTAGTAAATTATTACCAGTTGATTACAAGGAAACAAGTACAGAAACATCAGCTTCCAAAAAACTTACAAAATTAGACGTTTTAGATAAAGTTCAAGAGGTAGACATATCAGCATTCTTACCAAAAGATTATAAATTAAATATTACTACGACTACTACAGAAAAACCTAAAGTTGACGTTAAAATACCTAAAAACGCTGTACCTGTAGACATATCAGCCTTTTTACCACCTGGTTTTAAATTAGGTGAAAGTGATAAAACAGCTATCGAAACAAAAGTAAAAGTAGCAGACATTTCAAACTTATTACCTCCTGGCTTCAAACTGAATGAAACTAATGATTCTCCTCAACCTCTTAGTAGCACAACTAAAGCTCCAGGCGGCATTAAACTAGTATTCCCCTCACGACCCGGTGGCAAAACAATCAGAAAAACTACAACTACTAAACCAACCGGTCTTGTACCAGTTACTCCAAAGATACAAAAGGGTTGGCCTACAAGGTAATTAATATTATTACATTAATTATAAAAATATCTAAGAAATGAGATGTTCAAGAAAATTTCAATTACTTTTCGTATCCTCAAACATGTTCGTAAATTTATGGGCCCCTTACATTACTTACATAAACAATACCAATTGCTTCTTAAAAACTTGCCGTCAGAATTATTAACAAAGAAGTGTTTATTACATTAAATGTCCGAAGTTATACATAAATACTATAACTTCGGGTTTGAGGTCAAGCAAAAATTCTAAACATAATTACTAGGTTCTAACGTGAACAACCTGAATTTAAAACCACAAAAAATTTTTAGAGCGTCTACTGAATTTACTGGTTGGCCTTCACCATCTACAACGCCGTTCTCAATTGAGAAACTCCTAGAAGCTCAAAGGAATGCTACAGCTACAAGTCCAATAGTGGAATTTAGTACTGAGGCAACGACAAGACGTATTTCGACTACGACCACGACTACTCCAGCTCCACCTCCATCGACCACTCCAGGTGTATGCCGAACGGAGTGTGATATTGCGGCTACTATCAAAATTGTTTCAGGTTAGTAATAGTATCCAATTGGACAGTTTTCTTCTACTTTGTAGATAAAAATGTGGTTATTAAAAAACATTATATTTTTAGGAGTCAAATGGATACCAGAATTGTTAGACCATCATACTGATGAATGGCAACGCCTTGCTAATGAAGTGAAGGAAGAGGTATTTCTTTCTACTTATAATTTCCTTGTAAATGGTGACACCAAGTTTACTAGCCTTTTTTTTTGTTTTCAGTTGAATTCGGTCTATTCTAAATCAGATTATCTTCGTAAATGGTACAAAGGTATTCGAATTGATGGATTTACTAAAGGTTCTGTTCTTGTCGACTACTTTATCGAGCTCAAAGAAGTCGAAGATAAAGTAGATACCTTAGACTTGAAAAAAATGTTCCACAAATCGTTACACGGTGCAAAACCAGGTTCTGTAATTGAAACCGTGACCGAAGAACCTGATGAATTTGATCCTGATATTATGCTTGGGGATCAACCTGATGAAGAAAGGATGAAAAAGAGTAATGAAAAAATGACTAAAACTATAGACAAATCTGCAGGAAAACTAGAAATAGGAAAGTTTGTCATGGATCCGGCGTATACTGAATTTATAGGTGACAATTTTTACATATTATTCTAAAATAGACTCAATAAAGACTTTTATTTATATTTAATAGTAATCTTCTTTTTTAGTTTTACCAAAACGTGAGGAGCCTAAGTCAGTTGAACCCGAAGAAGAGTCATTCTTACCTCAATGGGGTATAGCTGTGATTGTTATAGCGATGGCATCTCTTCTCTTTGTAGTAATATTTGGCGTTACAGTGGTAATTAACATGAGTAACCTTATGGTAGTTAAAATAATTGAAAGTATATTTGAACTAGGTACATACACTAATACTCTTTTTTTTTATAGCTGGTTAATCGCCAGAAGAGTGCCAAGGCTAAGCAGCCTATACCGCTTAGTGAAGATATGCTCAGAGAACTAGATAAAAGTCATATGGGTGGTTTTGAAGACGTGCATCAATTGAAAGATCGAGAACTGCCATATTTACCATCTGGAAAGGTATTTTTTATGGTTTTTGTTACCTTGTATTCAAACATATAGGTCCTGTTCCTCAAAAAGCCTATCCGTATGTACGTCTGTCTATTTTGTCTCAGAGGTATCCAGTTAAAATTAACATTAACTAAATATTTATCAGTGGTCTCTAAGTTATAAAAAATAAAGTGTAATTATATTACTACACAGGCAGTACTTTAGAGTCATAACTATAATTATTAGTAGTAGAGTAAAAATAACAAAAAGATTGTCTCTATTCATCTACAACCTTTAAAAATCTACTGCTGGTAATAAGCTTTTTCTTAGAAAGCAGATTTTGGCTTTTTAAACCATACTAGCAAGACGGGTTGGTAAAGAGTTTATTTCAAGTTTTTCTTCTCTTTGTATTGCTGTCACCCTAGTAACACATTCAGGGCTAAACCACTGAATCGATTTTAATATAATTTAACATAACGATGGATGAATCTTCAGAAAGGATATATTATTTATAATTTTGATCTACATACTTATACACGCAGGTGGAGCAGCATAAGCTAGTCTGCCAAATAGTTCAGTTTAAGTGTTGATGATAATAAAACTTTTAAAAGATTACGCATTACCTACCTATAACAATATAATACCTAAGATAATAGAAGTCAAGGCAAACTTTTTATGACAAGAAACAAGAAATAACAGATTTGGTTGGTTATGGATAAAATTGCCATGGTCACATTATTATCTTTTTGATGGTTATAAAATATATTATAATTAGAGTATAATTGAACAACAAATTTGACATTATTGTAAGTTATTTTACTGTTCAACTTAAGAAATAGAATTTTGAATACCTATGTATAATTATACACATCAGTAAAGAAATAACAGTGAACAATAAATAATTAAAAAATTTACAGCGTATGTCAACTGCGTTTATTGAGCAGTTAGCTTACCCAAACCCTGGTGACTCGTGGCGCTCGGAGTGGACTCCACAGGCTCAAAAATATATGCAGCATTACACAGCTGATTCTGGTCGAGGTTCACAGGTTTATGGAGCTACTGGCAATCCTTACGGGTAAGAAAGTTTCGTGTAATCGTATCTAGCGAAATATTCTTTAAAATTTAATGTAGTGTATTATCAATTGAAAAAGTTTCTGTGTACAATTTTCTAAATTGAATTCATTATCCATCCATCCAATTCGAAAATCTGTACTTCAAACGCGAAATGCTAATGAAAATTTGAATTATGACTGCATTGTTGTTTTGCGTCATGTAAATAAACTGATACAGCAATTTCTGAAAATTATTTTTAAATAGTTGCAGCACTCGACGTACGTATGCTAATTTGATAATTCTGTCGACAGATACGGCGGTTCGCAACTCTACGGGCAGACAGGAGGCGGATCTCAAGTGTACGGTTACACGGGCGAATATCCAGCCCCACGCTCGCACTTTTCACGTCGCCGCTCTGAGTACGACAGCAATTTCTAGACCCTTCTAGATATATGTTCACCTACTGAGACTTAACATACTCTTGACAATATCTTCTTTTTAATCTTGACAAAAATTTATTTATAATATTCGATAGACGTTTCATCCGCTCTGTGTAAATTAGTCACTAACTTCTGAACATTTAACAGGTTGTGAAATAATTTTATCAGTAAGGAACCGAAAACTGATAGAAAAAATTGATTAATATTTCAGAATTTATACAGTACGATTTTACATTTTGCATGATATTTTTAGCAGCTTTGAGTCCGGCCTATTTAGGGCTTACCAGTGCCAATCCAAATAATTACGTCGCGTATTTTGTAACAACGTTTCTGTAATTTATAATAGTTATTAAATGGAAATTATCTGCCAAAATATAAACTATTTACGACTGATTGTGAGATGTATATAAGTAGAATAAGAACTCACCAATATTGTAAGGGGAGACATGTAGGTGAGGCTACGAAGTACATATAATGAGTAGATAACTCTGCATACCTATATTTGCTCAGAACCCGTAGTAGATCGTGCAGTGGCCCGTGTGTGAGCGTGAAACGCCTCTTTGTGCCAAATGTTCGTCTGTGTGTGCGTGTAAATATAAACATAATATTTCTTTCATATAGAGACATTAAAATATACCTAGTGTGTTTAGATGTTGGACCGCCATTGCATAGACGTCCTCTTCCCACATACTAAGCGAGTGTGTGGTCGAGATGAATTCATGAAATGTTGTGCGTCCCCATTTTTTCAAGAATATATCACATTCGTTTGATAATTTCATACTCTGTGTCATTCATACGGTAGATTTACATTGTTCATGAACGGATTTTATAATTTTAATAATGATAGGCGTCAATTTGAATTACAACAAAATTCGTCAAACAGGTTCAGTAAAACATAATTGTAAATTTAATGTAATTAGCGATTAGCTACTTTTAATAAATAACATCGTAAATAATGAGAAAGTTTTAAAAACTTGGATGTATTAAAAGATGTGTTTCATGATAAAGTAATATATTGATTGTATTTGTAAATTCCTCGCGTAAAGTGCGACATGGTCATTATGTACCTACCAATTAGATTAAGTATAGTTATTGCATGAATTTGTGTATATAAAACAATTTTTGTACATGTAGATTTTAATTTAATTATTGAAAATTTAGTGACAAAGTAAACCATTAAGATCCTGAATATAGATAATAATATAATGTATGTTTTGTTTTGATCTGTACCCTCTTTTTTCACCACCGATAGGTTCGGCTATTCAAGTAAACCTGAAAATAATGTATAGGCACGCAACTTGCTTCAACTTTTTATAAAATGCAAGGCCTCAATTTTAAATACAAGATCACCTTATTTTAACGTCATTGTAAGTTTCATTTCATTTATTCTAATTGTACTAATAATCCCAAATGTAACATTTAACTGAGTGAAACTTACTCCATAAATCTTGATATCTTTATTTCCACACAGAATAAGAATACGATACAAAAGCTACTACTTTATGCTTTTCCAGTCGCCAGGCTTCATTGGCGATGAAATCCTGAAACCTTGGTATTATCATCATCCATAGCCTTAAGTAATAGGTCTTTAATTGAATTATATCACCATATTACACGATTGGTGTCGTCTCAAAGTTAACTTACAATAATATTATTGAATGATTGAATGATTGAATAGATAATATAATTGAATAGATAATAGATAATATTGATAGACATTGAATGATTTTACGTAATCTCTAATTTAGGTATAGAAAAGAAAACAATCAAAATGTCAAAACGAAGAAGGCTTTTGCATCACGTACTAAACTAACAGTGAATTCCTTGCAGAGAAAGAATTCTACAAATTCGAATTTACCCTACAGACTATCTATCACTGCGCAATGATTTGCAATGAAATTTCTATCTATATTGGTTATAAACAGTATTTGTATCACAAGCGAGCCAGATCTATAATGTTAATTATTTACGCATCCAGTAGCAGTATTTAAATACATATTTATTAAATTTATACATAGACACCCACAATGTTTCTGCAATATATGTACATATACTTGTGACACATAAATGTAAGTCATATTTAACAGTTACCAACAATATTTAATTTATTTAAAATATGCAGAGCAATATAGTCATGCCTAACGTATGTGGACTACTAGAAAGCCTTCGCCATCATCAATAGCAGGCCTGTTCTAGAATTAATGTCGAGGTACCTGGTCGACCGCCAATTTATCCAATTCGTTAAATGCACATACGAAGCCACAATGATGACCGCTCAAGTACCAGAACGAGCATAAGACGAATTCCATTGCATCCTGGGGTTTAGACAAGGAGACGTTTTTCTCTGAAACTGCTTCCCAATGCATTCGAAGATGTATTCAAGACGCTAGATTAAAATGGACGGGCAATCAATTGTGATGGCTAATACATCTCATAGTTGTAATTTACAGATGACATATTTATTCTGGCGGAATCTCTGACCTGGAAGAAATGCTTAAGAGTATAAATAATTCTACAAGACGAGCGGGTTTTGAGATGAACACTGATAAGACTAAATTCATGTATAATAAACATATCTCTCCAAGACCCGTGGTCGTATCCGTAGTCTTAGCCAAATCATTCAACTCGGTCAACACAACGTCGATCGGAGGAACTATAGCATAATTTATCTGGGTTGGGCGTTGGACTGGTCTACAAGTTTAAAGTCACTGAACTTATGATGGAGTGGTGACGCTGGATGTTTCTCTAGCCGATGAACTCCGTAACGAAATAATACGACAGAGAACTGGAGAAGTCGATATCGCATGGAGAATTAGCACGCTAAAGTAAAAATGAGCCGGTCATGTCTCCAGATGGACTGATGGTCGCTGGAGGCGACATATGTTACAATGAAGAATACAATTAATCAAAACGTAGGACCTCCTCCTACACAATGGATCGACAAGTTGAGGAAAATGTCTGGCAGTGGACGAATTCGGACTACCTAAGGCTGGGTTGGTGGGCGCTTTTTGAAGAACTGACCTGAGGCTGAACTAAGATAGTTAAATTGAGTAAACTGCCCTCAGGACCAGTATTTTTAAGTCCTTTCATGTCCCGAATGCATTTTGAATACACCTATACTACAACACACCACTTCAATGCGTTGATATCTCTTAAACAATGGGCACGCTCTGCGAGATGTATCTTTAAAACAAAACTGATATTTAAAACTCCCATACATTCTGAAGCCCGTAAAATCAAAATCCGGGTTTACGTTGCTCAAAGCTTAGTGTAAATCGTTGTGTACTTGTATTACAAATGCAAAATAATTAACAAAATTAGTTTTATGTGGACATAATAAAATGAATAAATTGGATATGACTAATTTAACTAACGGTGCGTCAGGCGAATAATCTTTTGAAATTCAGTAGATCTCCAAAGATATGCAAACTCCCAAATTTATTTGAAACGTTTCAACTTAGATCTCGCCGCCTATAAAAGCTTTACCTGATTCCCCTACCCCATTAATATAAATTCTCTCTTTTCGATTTTTGCGAGGATCGTACTCCCCGCATATACTCGGATTGCGAAATTATACCAGCATTACCATTAAAATAAAACTAGCTGGAATGTTTGATTTGAGTAAATGGAATTGAACTTCTTAATGTCTCTTCAATTCATACTTAATACCATTTATTAATACTATAGAATAAACGAGACACGTTTAAAACATTTAAAATTTCATATATATACTGAAGAAGAATGTATTATTTTGCAGTAGTATTATCATAGCGAATTATAAATTGATATTAGCGATGTTTGACTTCAAGTTAAAGAAAATATTTTAATAATTGTAAATTTATCATTACTGTTTAAGTTTTTAAGACAATCAAAGTCTGACAAAAAACCAGCAGAATACGAGTCAGACTCGTACAGTCGGACACCGAGTATTCTGTACTCACTTTTAGTTAAGTAAATAATTCGTACTTAACGGGAATCGAATCTCAAAGATTTTCCCTTAATCAGTCTCTCAAACGTATAACTACAATACTCATAAATATTTTTTAACTTTAAATTCTGATATGATATTATTCAATAAGAACAGGCATCACAAAAGCAAACAAAGGTGGCCACCTTTAATCCGGGTTGCTACGACCTTTAAAGAATTTTTGCCATTGACATGATTTTCGTATTTTAATATATTTATAATAATATATTTATAATAATCTACCATATTTCTAATCATAATACAGACAACTCTCGAATAGAAGGCAATGAAAGAACAACTTACTACTTAATCAATGTAATGTGCAAGTGAAAAGAAAACGTAAAAACGATAGAAGTACACTAAACGAGTACAAATTTTCAATGAAGATAAACTTTCGGCAATAAAATTTCAAAGATGGCCAGCACCAAGTGTAAATAATGAAGAACATAAAAATAATTTTGACGAAAGTTATATTGCAACAATGTTATTTTTTATCGAGGTCAGTTAATTTATTTGATATTATTTTAAAATAAAAATTATTTAATTAAAAAAAAAATATTTTTCATCTTGCTTGTAGAAATCTCAAACAAGTTTCAACTACTGCTATAAGAACTTAGTTAATATTTCAGACTTCCTGCCAAATTGCACGTAATAACCTTATGAATGCTTTGTTTAAAAGCAAAAAAGATTACTTTTAGATTTTTGATGCTCATGGAATGACGTTATTTTTTGACCTCTCCATCCAACTCAGACTACCCGAGTGTCACCACTCAATTCATCCCGTGACCGCGTGGGTACGTAGAACAGCAGCGTTGCACAGAAAATGAAAGGTTGGAATAAACCCTGTACATATAATTTGGAATTTGGGTTATACTAAACCGTTAGGCCAGTGTAGTATTCCAAAACTTTCTTTCTAAGTAGAGATTTATGTTCGACAGATAACTACTAAAGACTGTTGATGAGTCCAATTTGGTGACAAATTTCGTACTTTTCATTACCATAGAACCTTCCCAAAGTAAAAAATTCCAGGCGCTGACTATAATTTATACTCTCACTCCCATATCACCTACCATGTTTGTAGTACTAGCTTTTCTAGTGAGTGCGCCCACTAGGTATCAGATATATATACTTACTTATAGATCTTGAAAAGAACAAATTCTAAAATTATTTGAATAATAAAAAAAATAGCCATTCTCTCACACCCTCATTCTATAGTAGACTATTATTTTTTTCTACTTTTGATTAGTGTTATTAAAATGCTGTAACCTAAAAGTGATAAATATAAAAAATATTGACAACGTGAACATGAATCCTGTAATCCTGTAATCGGGCAAAAACTCATTTTTATTATGTAACTGATCCATTTTGATACAATTCAAGAATGCTCTATACATTCTCTTTTCAATTGAATCCTGATTAATTTTATTCCAATAAACGAAATAGGCCATTTATGACCCAATTAAGACCCTTTTACTTTAATTGCTACTTTAGTTTCGTGACACGAAGGATAAACCCATTTCTATAAATCGAAGCAGGAGAAGATGACCTGGCCGTAAACAAAATAACTGTATCAGTATCTTAAGTAAGTAGAAAAGCCAAAGTGGGCCTATATTAATATATTAATCTATACATAAGACGATGAGCACTTACAGGCCCGGCGGAGTGACGGCTGGAGCTGGATGCGAGAAGCCTAAAATCTATCAGAGTGGTGTTTAACAGAAAAAGCCTTTATCCAGCAGTGGACTACAATTATCTGATGTTGATGATGATGATGATTCTTATAAACTTACTTGCTGCGACTTACTGTTTCATTGACACAGCTTAAACCGCTGTCACTACAAACTTGAAATTTTATCCACTGATCCATTTTATGTGGGAAGCATCCACTAAAAAAAGGATTTCATAAAATTTATTCCTAAATTACGAAAATAAGAGAGCGATTCGAGAACGGCTTGCAAGTGAAATACGAATAAAAAATAACCACGTGATTGAAGCCTTGGGCAATAAAATAGCTAGTAAACAATATAATTAAAAGTAACTAATCAACAATGCAATATTGTAACAAACGTATAAATTGTACTTTTGTGGCTATGTTGAGTAAGGAATCTATTTTGAGGTGAAAATAACATTTGAATGTTTAAATTTTGTGACATTCTATTTCTTTTCGTATTTATTAATACATTTACCCATTTATAGAGTCCATAAACATAATTCACGCTAAGACTTTGTTTTATTTGAATCTGTAAATAATAACCTTTCTCTCATTACGTTTTAAAATCAAATAATTCAGCGAAATGTTAGTTCCAATTTGAATTGTATGTAATATAAGCTTATGCTGTAATATGCTTAACTGATTCAGTGAATAGGGCAAAAGCATCACATTCAAGTATCACTGTAATTATTTGTACACAGATGTTTCAATATATGTACACATTAAGCATTAATACTCGTAATTACACGAGAAAGGTAATATGTATGCTGTGTATGAAATTCATTATTACCTACTTATCTTAAATATCAACATGGAATAAACTACATACTTCATGTAAATACTATCTTTTGCTGTCTTGGTCTAAATGTTTCTTTTTCATTTAAATAGATTATCATTTCATTTACGGCTGAAACATCCCATACTTCACTTTTTGTTCTTGAAAATGGTTATTCTATTCGTCCACATAGTTTTTTTATGTATATATAATTTAAATTACTCAATAAACGTTTCTGATCATTATTCGGTAGGTATTGACAGTTTTCTTACATTTAATATCATTGTACAGACTTACATACATTTATTGAATGCTAAAGGCTTGGCCAAGTTGACATTCTACAAACTCAAACGTTATTAGAAAACTAATAAAATGTATTGGAATGATGTGATCATAACGATAAGTCACGTGTTTAAAACAAAATAATACAAGAAAATAGAAGCGTTAGTGGTTGTAGAAAACGATTTGACGCGAAACAATTGTATCTTGGCTATATTTGTATCGTTACTTTTTTAAAAAATATGCTTCATATAAACTGGTGTCGATGCGAATTAGGTAAAAAAGTTACTAATTACATATACTTTAATTACGAATTCATTAAAAATGTATAGAAACACCTTATAAGATAATAGTAAGTAAGTAAGATAATAGAATGTCATAGGGTTTAATTCATAGCTGACAAATATTAACAATAATAAGATGGGTATTACCGATAGCTTGGTAGTAAAATAAAGGCTAATTTATTTAATTTTACTTTTTAATATAAACTAAAAAAGTTTTTAAAAAAAATTTGCTATACCATATAATTTAGGTGCCTATATAAATTAAAGCGCCTGACAGAATTGCAATGAATCTTTATACACCGCTGTTTGACGATATTTATCCTCACATCAGTCAAACAAAAAAGAGACGGTAAAAATAAAGTTAATAGTATATATTATACCATAATTCATGTTCTAAAACGTATAGCAGAAATTATTTGATTTTTGTCGAGATAGCGCTGTACAACATGTCCCAGAATATTATTATTTCATTAAGATAACGACGTTGCAAAAGGTAAACTCGCTTCAATATCTGTTCGACCTCTGTCCACAAGTTCACTAAGTTAAAGGGTACGGCCGAGTTCTGGTGACTCTAATTCATTAGTTAGTTAAATATTACCAATTTCCATATACATAACCAAGAGATTGAAGCGATAAGGATATTATATAGCAAAACTTATTGAAATTGCTATATTATTTTATTAGTTTCTCCATTTTGCATATATAAAAATTATTAGAACAACTTAATACATTTAACTTAATTTAAATCTTATATATAAACAAACACATTTATGTGAATTTACGTTTAAATGTGTCTTAATACAATCACACCTGTATTGCTGAATTAGAAGTATCAGAAATATTCGTATCAGAAGTGAGTTAATACCGGTATATTTACTATTTAGATACTAACCAAAAATTGGTTTCATCCACTTTGCAAGAGCAAATCTACTACCGTCAACTGAGCACTCCGAGAAATTGAAGAGGAATATTGCTTATATGAATATATTGAAGAATTCAGTAAACCTGTATAGTGGATTGGCTTTTACCAATCATGTATATTTAGTAGTTACTAAAATTTGATAGGTTTTTTATTTGCTTTCTTAACGCTTAAATACCCTGCTTTCAAGGCAACGATGGCTTTTGATGTTTCAAATAAATAATAGTAACATATTCGAATTGAATTCACCGAAGAGGATTCAGCGCTACGGATATGTATTTGACATATTTTCAATTTGAGGTTTTAGGCTAGTAAAAATAAGAAATACTAAGAGTAGTGAGTATCAAAAATAATGAGGAATACCGGAAATACTTAGATTGAACGAGTAATACTGATAATTTATTACAAAACAAAAATTTAAAATTTTGACATATTTTCAATTTGAGGTTTTAGGCTAGTAAAAATAAGAAATACTAAGAGTGGTGAGTATCAAAAATAATGAGGAATACCGGAAATACTTAAATTAAACGAGTAATACTAATAATTTATTACAAAACAAAAATTTAAAATTTTCTTTTGGAAAAGCACCGTCTTAGATACATTTCAGCTGTGAATGTAAATTTGTAAAAATGTAATATTTAAAATAATAGACTTGTTATAAGTAACATTATAACCTAAAAGTTAATGATAATCTAAATTTAAAGATAAAGTCACTTGCAGTTATGGCAAATTATACATTACATTAATTTACATGAATAGCACTGATATTATTATCAATATTAAGATAAAAAAAAGTATATTTGTGCTTTAACTCGCTAGTTCTATAAGTCACACTGTACGATGTGGTGTTTAAGAGAGGATTTAACGTTTATTTCTAGAAGATGCGCCACCAAGCTTAAACGTAGATAATATACACTATAAAATTAAAAATATTTCAAAACAGCTGCATACCATAGATTATGAGCAGTATTTAATTTTTTATTCAATTATATCATCATATTTTTGGGAGTTTAGTTAGTCAGAGTTATTGAGATATTGATTAATAAAAGTAAGCAAGATATTCAAAACGATTGACATTTTTAAATGTCGTGCAAAGCTTAGAATCTTTGTCCAAACATTGCCAAAATATAAGGTTAGGAGTACTTTAATAAAGTTATAGTAATGATATGATATGATATGATAGTACTGGTATGATGGATTGAGGTAAAATCTGAAGAAATAAAATAATGAAAAAAAAGATGTTACTATTTGTAGAAAACTTATTTCTAATAATTATTTTAATGCAGCCCGAGTGACCATAAATAGTTACTTATAGGCCATAATCAGGGACCATAAGGTCCCTTTCAGGGACTCTATCAATGTGCTGTTACACTAGACATAGATTTGGCAACAAGGTCAGATTACGGTGAGTGAATTAAAATCACTAATGAATATTTTAAAGGGAACGTTTTGCCGATATGTACGTACCTGCTGACATTAATATTTTATCGTCGTGGAGCTTTCATAAATCATAAATATTAAATGGACCTGTTTGTTATTTTGCAATAAATCTCGGTTTTGTTGCACCGTGTGTTATATAATGGCCTCCAACTCTATACTTTATACCTTAGTTCTAAGATCTAGCCTCTAACTCTGTACTTTGTACCCTAATTCTATGATCATTTAGTTTAAGTATAATACTTTACCTATTAGCCATGTAAGATCACATTATCATAATGACTATTTACTCATTTACTGTCTAAGATTCTATTTTTCCAATAACTATTTACTCATTAGAGATGTAAGACAATATTCTCATAACGATTTCCTTTGTTAAGATTGTGTCTACTCATTAGCTATCTAGATTCAACATTCGATGTCCTGTAGCTAGAATTCCAATGTCTCCTGATTAGCTAAATTATGTTTGTATACCATTTGGCTCTAACTCTGTCATTATCAAAACTCACATTACGACAACTGTTTAAATACTCCATTCCTCACTAGACCTAGGTCAGTTACGATCCATCTCTTGTACAGTTACCATTCCATAATTACTATTTCATTTATATTGTAAAGTTATAATTAAATAAACTATTTTTTAAAAGAGTCTTGTCGCTTGTCGCATAACAAATTTGGCGCAGTCGGTAGGATACGCGTGTGCTACACAGAAGACAAAGTTGAACGTGCAATCACCAAAAGGAACAAAATCGCCGGAGTGAGAACACGGTGGCTGAAGGCCTTCAAAATACTTTGCGGAACCTAAAAATGCAGCTCATCGCGACCTCTATATTGTTGCTGTGGTAAGTGGCCAAGACTCTGCTCATATCCTATCTCTCATATTCCTTTATTACTATTCTTTTCTATTTATACGCGTCCCATAAAAAAAAAATCCCTTGTTTTTTATTAAATTAATTTTCAAAAAAAACACAATGCCGAAATCCGAAATAAACGAAATCGACCTCAACACCATATTGCAACTGATTCCTCAGTTCGATACCGATATACCTTCAGGCGTATATCGTTACATTCGATCATGTGATGCCGCGTTCAGTCTAGCAAATTCAACGCAACAACAAATCATACTCATATTTGCGTTGAATAAAATAACAGGCGCCCACTCTTCCGACGTTCACGCCAAACAGTTTCCGAACTGGGCGGAACTCAAAACACTTTTAATCCAGAAGTTTTCACAAACGAAGACGTTAGCCCACCTAAACCTAGAACTTCAATCAATGTTCCAAAAACCGAACGAAAACGTCACAGAATTTTTCCATCGTGTAGAATTATGTAGGAGTAAGATTATCGAAAAAATGAATACGGAAGTTGCCGATGCGACACTATTAGGACGTCTCGCCACCGTTGATGAAACTGCTCTTAATGTATTTACAAACGGGCTTAGCTCAGAAATAGGAACTATGCTCAGAACGATTAAGGCCACCAGTTTAGCCGAAGCGGGTCAATTCGCTATCCAAGAAGAGAAAATACGCGCTATGAACACCGCCAGGCAATTACTCTTCAAGTCTACCATTACACGTCCTACAACACCCCATATAAATCAACCAACTCAACGTTACGCAGTGCAAACTCAACCTCGATCGGCTGTGAAACACGTGGTCCCTAATAATCAACCAAACTACGACCGTCGATTCACAAAAATCTGTAACTACTGTAAGAATCCTGGTCACCTTATCTCTGAATGCCGAAAAAGGGCATACAATAATGCCCTCACAAATAAACATAATAAACCCGTAAGCCATTTAAACTCATACGCGACCAACGAGGCGAGCAGCTCGCTGGAAATCGGTACGGAATCCTGCTCACAAACCCAAAACTACAACCTTCTTCAACTTCAATAGGACAAACGCGTCAATCGAAACACATCGAACCAGTCTATCGGAGACAACATAAAGACGCGTCTGTTCAAACTGAAGACAGATTTCCCTTATCTTCCAAAACTAAATTTAATCATCATTTTGAAACCCACGAACAGGGTAACCAGCCCCAAACCCTCGGTTTCGCTACTAAATCCTCTGCATCTACTAATTTTACTAAATCCACTGAATCCACTGACTCTACCAAATCTTCTAGCTCTACCAAATCAACCGAATTCACTAACTCTACTAAATCTCCAAACTCTAGCAAATCCACTGAATTCATTAACTCTACTAAATCTCCTAATTCTACCAAATCCACTGAATTTACTAACTCTACTAAATCTCCTAAATCTACTAAATCTTCTAAAACTATTAAATCCACTGATTCTTCTAAAACCACGAACTATACTAAATCGTATAAAGCAAAGAAAAGGTCAAAACTAGATTCTTTCACTGAGTCCTACAACATCACGTCCCTAAACATTCCTCCTGAGAACTTACTACATTGCAAATTCCATATTGATGGTCAACCCCTTGTACTATTGATAGACACGGGCGCCGCTATTTCTGTCATACATAAAGATAAAATAGGTAACAATTCAATTAACTATAAAAATATAGTCTCTATCATCGGAGTCTCAGGCAATGGATCTACTATAAAGACACACGGTACCTCTGAAATATCTCTAGATCGATTCCCCAAGCACAAGTTTCATATTGCCGACCTAAATATCGCAGCAGATGGTATTCTAGGCAACGATTTTATGTCAAAGTTCAATGTCCACATCTATGTCCAGTCGAAAACCATGAAGATTCGCGATACCTCCTATAATTTATTTTTCCTCGGGGAAGAGTCTAATAAATACAATATCGATAAACAAATCATACCAAAACGATCGGAAACAGTAATTAAATGCTATAACAATGAAATAATTAATGGCACCGCTATCATCAACAAACAATCAATTGGAGACGATCTTACTATCCCAAATGCCCTTGTAAACGTTAACGAAAACAATTTCCTTATAACTTGTGTCAACTCCAGTAGCGAAGATAGATATATTTCGATTCCTGAAATTTTTAACGTTAAACCATACACTGAAACAAACGATAGTCACCAAATAAACTCTGTAAATACTCACTATAAGACTAGCCCAAATAATTACGAAAAAATAAGCAAACTAATAAGACGTGATCACCTAAATGCTGAAGAATCCGAATCCCTTAACAAAATCATATCTAATTATTCAGACATATTCTACATCGAAGGTGACAAACTAACTTTCACAAATCATACAAAACATAGCATTCCTACAACCTCAGAAATACCTATTAACACGAAAACTTACAGATTTCCATACGTACATCAACAAGAGGTGAAAACCCAAGTAGATAAAATGTTAGATGAAAATATCATACGTCCTAGTTCGTCACCATGGAGTAGCCCAATCTGGGTAGTTCCAAAAAAATTGGACGCCTCCGGAAAACAAAAATGGAGAGTCGTAATAGATTACCGAAAACTTAACGATATAACAATAGGTGATAGCTATCCTTTACCAAATATTACGGACATCTTAGATAAGCTAGGACACTCTATTTACTTCACTACCCTCGATCTCGCCTCTGGATTCCACCAGATTGAACTGGAACCCAAGGATATTCCTAAAACAGCTTTCAACACCCCCTACGGACATTACGAATTTTTACGAATGCCATTCGGGCTTAAAAACGCACCTGCCACTTTCCAACGCGCTATGGACAGCGTACTTTACGGTCTGCAAGGCGAAAGGTGTTTCATCTACCTCGACGATATTGTCATTTTTGCATCTAGCCTCCAGGAACATGAACAGAAACTTACCGA
Organism: Hypercompe scribonia; assembly: GCA_949316085.1. Classification (NCBI taxonomy): domain Eukaryota; kingdom Metazoa; phylum Arthropoda; class Insecta; order Lepidoptera; family Erebidae; genus Hypercompe; species Hypercompe scribonia. The sequence goes on along the minus strand of OX438969.1, from coordinate 15,175,944 downwards.
AATCTTCGACAGACTCAGACAATACAATCTAAAAGTACAACCAGACAAATGCGAATTCCTTAGAAAAGAAGTAGCCTACTTAGGACACATAATATCTAACGAAGGCGTTAAACCTAATCCCGACAAGGTTCAAGCAGTCAAAAACTTCCCAACTCCAAAATCATGCAAAGACATAAAATCTTTTCTCGGCCTCGCAGGTTACTATCGTCGTTTTATAGCAAATTTCAGCAAAATCACGAAACCTTTAACTAGTCTCTTAAAAAAGGACGTCCCCTTTTTATGGGGTGAATCTCAACAACGTGCATTCGATACATGTAAAAGTATCCTTACTACCACTCCTATATTACAATATCCTGACTTCAGCAAAGAATTCCTTCTCACTACTGACGCCTCAATTCACGCCATCGGTGGTATCCTTTCTCAAGGGGAAGTAGGCAAAGACTTGCCAATAGCATATGCCTCGCGAACACTTAACAAAGCCGAATCAAACTATTCCACAATCGAACGTGAACTTCTAGCAATAGTATGGTCCGTAAAACACTTCCGTCCTTACCTGTTTGGTAGGAAGTTCAAAATAATCACAGATCATAAGCCTCTTACGTGGCTTTTCTCCGTTAAAGACCCAGGCAGTAGACTAGTACGATGGAGACTAAAACTAGAAGAATACGATTACGAAATAATATATAAGGCAGGAAAGACAAACACTAACGCTGATGCATTGTCCCGACCTCCAATACTGAATTCTAATCTCATAAACTTTACTACGGAGCACCCAAACTCAGAACCACAAGATGATTTTCTTCAAATTAACTTCGAACACTATAATTCCCAAGAACGATCTTTCGATAGTCCCAAATTAAAAACATCCGCAGATAGGTTACTTGATTCACGACACAAAAATGTCCTTATTCCGATATCATGTCAACTCTCCGAACAAAATCACATTTGCAACGAAGCTCTAGAAATCTGTTCTCAAACAGAACCATTCCTCGAAAAATTGAAACCCCTGTATAACGTAGATATTTTAATATCGAACGAAAATCAAACTTTATACTTTGTCCCTACTCGACCCACACATTATGATGCTTGGGATTCCGAAAGTTACTTTAAATCATTACTATCCTGTCTCCAACATAACGACATCAAGACACTTTTCGTTCCCCAATTAAACGGCGACCAAACTTGTAAACTCAAAGGCAATGAACAGTTACGTATCACTGCATATTTAGCCGAAGCCTACAATTGCGAAATCACTATCTGTGAGAACATAGTTAAATATCCTGAATCAGAGGAAATCCCCAATATTCTCAAAACACATCACGATGACCCACTCTCCGGCCATCGCGGCATACAAGAAACAACCAGGAAAATTCGCGAAGGATACTTCTGGAAAAATATGACTAACGACATTAAAAACTACATCGAGTCATGTTTAATCTGTCAACGAAACAAAATCCAGCGTAAAACATTCCAAGCCCCTATGGTCATTACGTCACAATCAACAGAACCCTTCGAAAGAGTATCAATGGATCTGGTCTCATATTCAGACATTAGTAGCAATAATAACAGATATGTCTTAACCCTACAAGATGATCTAACCAGATTCGTTCAAGCTTACGCAATTCCAGATAAAGAAGCTACCATAGTGGCTAAACAATTACTTAATTTTTGTCAACATTACGGCGTCCCAAGACGCTTCCACTCCGATCAAGGCACAGAATTCATGAATAATACCATAAAACGGCTAATGAAATTCCTAGGTGCTAATCAAACTTTTAACACTGCATACCACCCACAAACAAATGGCGCTCTTGAAAGATTCCACGCAACCTTGCGTGATCATATTCGTATGTACCACAACCGTAGATTAAGAAATTGGGATGAAATAATCCCACTTGCTATCATATGTCACAATACCTCTCTCAATCAATCTACAGGCTATACGCCTCACGAACTACTTTTCGGATATAAACCACGACCTTTCTACTCTCTCAAACCTATACCTGAATACACAGCTTGCGACTACCTCAAAGACCTTAATGAACGACTCAGGGTCTCTAGAGATTCAGCATTACGCAAACTCGAAACGACGAAAGAAAAAGCCAAGGAACGCTACGATCAGGCTATCAAAAATACCGTAGATTACAAAGTAGGTAACAAAGTCATGTTACGCATACCTTCTCCAAACAACCTAGACGCAAAATGGGATGGACCGTATGAAATCATACGTGTTGGTTTCAACGAAAACTACCTTATTAAAAAAGCGAATAAAACCCAACTAGTGCATTCCAACAGACTTCGTCCATTCGTCGATAACCGTAGCGGTAATTAAGTCTACAACTCTCACCGTGTAGTTGCCGGTTCTAGAATAGCACTAACGTATATACTGAGCGTGTCGTACGAGGCGACTAATAGGTATTATAGGACTTATAGATTATACATATTTAGGTTAAATTATAATATTATCTCATCTTATTTACAGTTTATGCCGTCTAGTGGTTAGCGAATCCCAAACCTCACCATTCACGATCATTACTAACCCTTATGTCAGTTTTGTAGTTTGCTCCGTCATTAAACTTTTCGTAATTCTAATTCTATATAAAATATACAACTATATAAAAATTCTAAATCAACGAAGACACGAGTCTAATGAGACTATTTCTTCGCCTATTTCAGGGCAACAGCAGCCTCCGTTGCCAGTGTAGAACTGATCGAACCTCTTCCTTCGCACTCTGGTCTATTCTATAAAGAAGAAGGCCATATCTTTGCATCAGACGAATCATGGAAACTCATAGTTTATCGAGAACTCAAACCCTTATTTATAGCGCGAGATTCCTTAGCCCGCCTATCAAACAAATTCCAAATAATGACTTCAAATTATCTTAATCTCCCAAATGTACAGTCAATAAAATCATTCCTCAAAATTAATTTAGACAAAATTAATAACAGACTCTCAGAGCTTAATCTATACCTAAACGAAAACCCACGCCAAAAAAGGGAAATCGCCGACGGATTAAGTCCGATACTTAAATGGTTAATCGGCACACCTGACGCTAAAGACGCTGAACGTTACGACGAATGTATCAATAAGTTAGAACGTCGAGAACTACAATTCTCCTCAGTCTTACAAGAACAGATTCAAATCACTTCCGCCACGATTAAAAACTTTAACGAAACCATTTTTAAAATTTCATATGACGAATTAATAATTAACGAAAATATAGATAGACTTAATAATTATTTAAACTCAACCAACAAACTCTTATTTGACCTTAAGACTTCCGAAGATGTCTCTACAATATCCCTACAAATTTTGGAATTAGTCATTAGCCTAGAAAACGAAATAAATGACTGTCTTACAAGCATTTTATTCGCAAAATCAAACACCATCCACCCATCGGTCATTACTTCCGAAAAACTCTACAACGAATTACTCTTATCAAATCATATTAGAACAAGTAAAAGACTGATCGCCCCTGTAACCCTAAACAACCTACATACTCTATTAGATTCATCCCTACTATCTGCTTATGTACATTCTAATCGTTTAGTATACGTTATCGAATTCCCTCTAGTACAAAGTGAACCTTTCACCTTATACCATTTATATTCTATTCCTATCCAACACCCTAATACATCCTACTACACCACTATCCTTCCCGAGCAAACTTATCTCGCCACAAATCCAACTGGCCAACAATATGTCACCATGGGCAACTTAGAAAAATGCAAGCAGTTCAACAGGAACAAATACGTCTGCCAAAACCTCATAACATACGACTCCACTGCACGTCCTCTCTGTGAAGCTCAACTTTTGTTCAGCACTACATCAACAATACCCGAAACCTGTACTACAACAACTTTTAACGCAAAAATTAATACATTTCAACCCCTGGACAACAACAAATGGCTCTTCATACTAAGCAGCGAAACATCATCTGTGTTACAATGTGAAAATGAAATTTCACACCACAAAATCCATGGATCTGGAATCATAACGCTGCCACAAAAATGTAAGCTACACACAGGATATAGCACCATCTCAGCGTCCAAATCGACATACAAAAACCTCACGTTTCCAGTCATCATCCCTGATATTAGAACAGATGATTGTTTTGAAGAATTGAAACCACAAACACATCCAGAACTCATACCAATCTCCATCAATGAAATGCCTCTAGATAACTTAAAACAAATAAAACATCATTTAGACAAACAGTCAGACGAACTTCAAAAAATCCGTACTCAAACTTTCAGCGAAAAACATCAAAGCAGCTTTCTTTGGTTATATCTAGGAATCGGAACAACAATGCTGGTATATCTTCTTGCAAAATGTTCTAACCGATGTCCGAACGGTTTCTTAAGGAGACGACGCTCTTCTTCCGGTTGCATACAAATTTTCAACAATTGCTTCGACTCATCATCAAGACGTCGGAACACCTCAATCGCAATTCCAATGTCCAACATACATCAGCCAACAACATGCATCTCAGAAGATGAAGACGAAGACAACCAACATTCCTCAACTTCAACCCAAAGATCCGGCACTAATGCCCAATCTTTATTCTAAGGGGGGAGGTGTTATATAGTGGCCTCCAACTCTATACTTTATACCTTAGTTCTAAGATCTAGCCTCTAACTCTGTACTTTGTACCCTAATTCTATGATCATTTAGTTTAAGTATAATACTTTACCTATTAGCCATGTAAGATCACATTATCATAATGACTATTTACTCATTTACTGTCTAAGATTCTATTTTTCCAATAACTATTTACTCATTAGAGATGTAAGACAATATTCTCATAACGATTTCCTTTGTTAAGATTGTGTCTACTCATTAGCTATCTAGATTCAACATTCGATGTCCTGTAGCTAGAATTCCAATGTCTCCTGATTAGCTAAATTATGTTTGTATACCATTTGGCTCTAACTCTGTCATTATCAAAACTCACATTACGACAACTGTTTAAATACTCCATTCCTCACTAGACCTAGGTCAGTTACGATCCATCTCTTGTACAGTTACCATTCCATAATTACTATATCATTTATATTGTAAAGTTATAATTAAATAAACTATTTTTTAAAAGAGTCTTGTCGCTTGTCGCATAACACGTGCAATTTAAAATATTTCATTGCAAATAATTTTGAATTGGATTATTTATCTATTACTTTTATTTTCAAATTTGCTAGAGATACGTAGTGGTAAACAATTCAGGTGTTTTAGCCATCTTTGTGCAGAAAAGATTGCTTACAATACATACTATGGGGTATGCTCACTAGTAAATGATGGAATTTCAGATAGTTTTCTGCCATTTAACACTATTTAATAGATAAAGGTTGTCGATATTTATATATTTATCTGAGACACACTTGTTTATCCAAGGCTTTCGGAACCGAATATATTATACCGAATATATAATAAATTCTGATTAGTATATCGGGATTTATCAGCAATTGGTGAGACTGGCCCTTAGCATTCCGTTTAAACATCTGGTTAGGCAATGTGTGGGACTAGCATGATTATGAAATGCACACGACCAGTCACTATTTATAGGAGTAAATTATCTTATCTGGATGCTGTAATATATTTCTCCATTTCCTTACGGTGTTACGATTTTAATGTCATGATATTTTGACAGCTAGAAACTAAAAGAAGTACAATTAATTACCTGACTTAGTGGCAGTAAGTGACAGTTAGCATGTTTCGAATAACGACGAATATTGAAATCCTGAATATATAAAATGATAATTTGTACGAGATTATTTAATGTACATTTTAAAGTTCCAACAGAATCATAATAAAATAAAAAGGAACAAAACAAGTTATTGCACCTAAAACATGAGACACTTTAGTAACATTTTAATGGGTTATTTGGAATGAACAACGACAGGACGTGCGACCCTCGCCTGCGCCTCACTACTCTTCAGCAAGTTGGCCACGTTGCGACCCCCGATGTTTTTACACGGAAAACTTTACCAAGTACTATTAATACTTCGAAAAGCGCAGTAAAAGTAACTAAAATGCTCATTAGTTATGGCGGTACACAGCTTTAGGGCTTCGTGTCTCAAGTGGTTATTGAAATTAATTAATGTGTAAATTCAGAATTCTAAAATTTGAAACTAATACATAATTAATCTCTCATTTAAATTAATCCAGTTAAAAGAACTATATAGTTTGTGTTTAAGGATAAGTTGTATTATGTTTGATTTATCAAATAATTATTATTAGCGTTTAAAATTTTATTAAATGTATCTTGTAAATGTATTAATTGTAGTCTTCGATAGATATGTCACTATACTCCTCCAAAACCGTTAACTGTTTTCATGACATTTTTGTGTATTTGAGTCGAATTTTCAATGGATCTCAACAAAAGGTCTCCGGGATTCTAAATGCACTTGTCAAAGAAAAATTATCTGAGTTGGGTTCGTGTAGGTTTTACTTTCCTTTTACTCCACGTTACCTTAAATCTCGGTTTACATTCCTTCATGAAATGCATCCCAAATCATTGAGATCGTCAGAGAATTCGAAATTAAAAATGTCAGGATATACCACCAAATTCCTTGACTATTCTTGCTCTGTCCAAGCAGTTCGGCTGTGATACGCCCTGCTAGTCACAATAAGACGTTCGTAGACATTGACTATATACATATTATTTCATTTTTTTATCCTATTTACTTTTTAATACAATGAATATCCCTATACTTTTCATCCCATGCTTTTTTCCATGCCATGGTTACCTGTAAGCGATTGCCTCCAAACGATACTATACTTATGATGACTGTACTGCCTTAGTATTAAGTTAACTTTAAATTAATCTGATGTACAATAAAGCTTTATATAATTATTAAGATTCAAGATTAAATCTATAAGGTAAGCCGCAACATCAGTGTTGTAAGAACTAATTGTTCTAAGTATTACCAAGTTAACAGACGGGTTACCTAATGGGATGTGGCATCTACGACTCAAAGTTATACAAGTAGGTTGTCACCCTTTGAGTCCCCTCTCCTCATCATAATTGAGTATAAGGTTGGAACTCTAGTACCTCACTCACTCAGTGAAAAATATAAAAGAATTGGTAGACAGGTTTCTGTGTGGTCGTATTAGTTGTACGATGTCTGCCATGTCGGCTAGTAATATTATTTATTAATAAAAAGGTCACACACAATAATATAAATAACTCAAACTTCAATTATATAGCATGAAGCATATTGAACTCAATCGAATTCAGTATATGAATTTCTATAACGTAGTTCGTAGGCGAGTGGTTAGATGAATCATCATAGGAAATGAACTCGCCTCTGGCGGCTGAAGCATTTATATTGAGCGTATTGGTTTTACGAGCTAGTATTTACTTAGCTAGTGGAATGTTAAGGCACATCTGTTTTTTCGCTGATATGCATTGCAAAATGACGGACTTTGGCGCTGTCTATCACTGCCTTTTCATTTCAATGAACGAGAAAAATATATTCAGTCAGCTTAAAAAGAACAGAAGTGACCCTGCAGTTATGAATTTAGACTTGTGACTTTCTACAACAGTCAACCTTGAATAGTCTTCTTTTGGACATAGGACATAGATACCTCTACTTAACAAGGAGGTTTTGGCCTGCTATACCACATTAGCCATACACATTGATATAGGGTTTGCTTTGAGTTTTTCTTCTCTTTACAGTGATGTGTCCTGTGTAGTATAACTCCAAGTCACTTACAAAGTCTTACGACACCTACGAGATGAATAGGAGGGACGACACTGTATTTTTGATGCGTCACCAACGGATTCCCATCATCACACAAAATTGTGATAGCAATGTTATGTTATTATTATTAAAAACATGTTCTTAATGGGCCAGAAATTTTATCAATAAAAGTAAAGAGTACTGCGACTTATAATCTAGTTAGCATGTCAGGGAATCATTGATTTTTTACTTGACTATTTAAGAGACAATACATACTTATTTTAAATAAATTGATCGCACAAAAACTAAGGTCCTCCTTTCCTTTTAAACAGATTGATTCGAGTGTATGCTAAATATGTTTACAGTTCAAAGAGTAAGAGTAAGTATATTCTTTGCTCGCGAAGCAATTCTGCCTACATGTGTACAGCTGTGGGCCTTATTTTTTACCATGAATATAGACTGTAGCTACCATGTAACTTTGTCGTTCTTACAACGAGCTCATTATTAATGTACGAGGTGTAATGGAAAGTGTTAAAGTGTTCTTTTTTATTATTCTCTTTCCCTATTATTGTGCTACTGATCGTTTTAGAAATTACATTTGGAAAGAATTTTAAGTGCATCTAAGCTTTATAAGATACATATTTTTTATAATGTATTTGTCAAACTTATATGCAATGTTCACATTTTTACGCGTTTTTTTGTGTTTATTGAATTCTGCTGTTATAATAACATAGCTTATCTGTAGATTTTTTTGTTTTGCGGTATTCTATGTTATATATTAGTAGTTAGCCAAGCTAGTGTCAGTACTATGACCTCAATAGACAAACGGTGAAAACCTTTCTCTGCACTGATCAACAACACTATTACTATATAATCTATCTTCTTCCTACCAGCTATACGTAAATAATCTCCAAATTTATCCCATAGCATAAGCGATTGATCTGACAGATGCTGTTAATACCACTAATGCCGACTTGGATAAAATATATAAGTGGAGCAATGGCTACGAAATTAAAATCAACCATTCAAGACTCAGGTCACAGGTTTACGTTACCTCCTCGCGGCTTGCCACTGTAGCAGATGAAGGGGAAAACTTATCTCATCCGCCCGTGGCTATACTCAGGGCGGCACGAGGTGCTGATATGTGCACCTCGGTTCACCAACGGTGAATAGGGTCAGCGAGAAGATCGTTCTTTTAAACAACGTGCGGCACATACATGGCACATGAATAAGTGCAGATACTTTCTGAAGCAACCGTGCCCAGAAAGGACCTGCGTCAGTCGGAAGGAAAGGGTCCCATGCTGTCACCCTGTCCACTCGACGATGACAGGCTGAAGACCGTCCACGATGCCAAAGCCAGCACGTGGAGCCTCTAGCCGGGACGTCCAACGGGTCGTCGTGGCTCGACGCGCAGCCTCACGCCACTCGCGTATCTCTTCGGGCAGGGGCCGTAAGCCGCTACCCGCCCGTAAGTCAGCCGTTCGCCGATAAACTTCGGCGAGCACTTCCGACTCCAAATCTCACAGTGGAGTTCCAGCCAAGGCACACACCGTCGTCGATATGGTGCGGTAACCGTGTTTGGCTCTAACCGCCAATATCCTCTGATGAACGAAGGTCTCCATCAAGGAATGCCAACGATCCCGGTCTTGGGCAATTCGCATCCATCCGCTGCCAGCCACCTTCTTCTATCTAAATCTTACTAAAACAAATTAAATAAACTTTAGAGACTCCAAAATCTATGTATAAGATAAACATTTGAAATACGTTCATGTCTCCGACTATCGTAAACAGCTTAAGCGGTTATCAGATAACTGGTAACTGATGAAAGAATATCACCTAAGTAATATCAATGCTCTATAATTAATTGGCTTTGTTAAATGCTAAAGTAAATCAAGATCCTTAAGCATGTACGAAATTTCTATAAATGTCATCTATTTGTTTGAATATGCTTATTTAATTATCCTCACTACATTTTATGTAACTGCAACATACAAACAACATACAACATAAAAATATGTATATACTCTTATGTAAACACGTACAATCACAGGGGCTAACTTACTAATCGATTTCATGGAGAGGGAGGGCCTTTACATGATGAACTCCTTCTTCCAGCAGCGTAAACACAGAAAGTGTACTTAGATAAGCCCAGATGGTTTTACCAAAAATGAGAGCGACTTCATCATGTCGACGCTCGTAAGTACTTGTACTTGTAGGTTTCGGTGATAGACAGAGATCTTAATTTTGTTGAATTTGAAAGTTCTATTCCTTCTGGTACTACAATCACGCACACACGTACATCAAATTTCATCTTGATAAAATTATTAAAGTTGTCAGTGATCTTTAGTAACGCCGTCAGTTTTAATTTAATAGTTTCGAATCATCTATATAATCAGGTAAGACATTGTTTTTTAAAAAGACAACGCCCACAGTAGCAATAAACCTTGTATCGCAGAGAACTTTATAAACATGCAAGAAACGGACACAGATCACTCAGACTCAGAACAGCAATTCGTGGATTACGTATAGTGTTGTCCCTGTGTTGTGTTGTTATATGGGGTTTGAATCCACAGCACTCAGCATAGTAGAGAGCGGCGTGGTGACCGCTTAATCTACTAGGCCAAACGTGCAGTCAAACAAGCCGACATCCTGGTAGTCATCCAATTTGTATCAACTTTATACAACTCTAGAACTTTCAACAGCCATGTATGTGGAACCGAATCATAAGCCTTCTTATAACTTATTCAACTTGTTGCCAGACTCTTACGATTACGACGTGTCTATTGGTTCTGTTGTTATTAAGGAGCTCTTTAGCGCCACAGGTCCCATTTCTACATCCATTTTGAGAAACTGAAAGCAACGAATGACTATCGGTGTTTGTAATAGCTTTCTGTCTCAAAATAAGTGTTAGAAGTTTATACAATGTTGATAAACATATAATAAATCTTAACTTTTTTGAATCCAAAATTCTACCAGATTTATAAGGTGAGTTGTGCCAGTGGTTAAAAATTGTAATTATGAATCCGAATTCAGTACTGCCTGCATTTGAGATTCCAAACATGCATGTAAGCTTCGGAACCACTTAAGCCAAAAGGTGTGCAGTTCATCTGATCAAGTGACTTCCAATTCGTTAGTGCTAATGGGTTGCATTCGTGTAATGGGTTGCATAGCTGTTATAGACCCACATGAGCCTTTGACATCCCCCAACCAACCTTCTGTATAACTAACAGGCACTGACCAATTTTTACGCCAAAATTATAAATAAAATTATTAATGATTTTTTCATTTAGAAAATGCTCATCACTCACACATGGACTCGGTTTTATTTTACTTTATGCTTTGGAAATTCCATGCGTTCTATGACACATGACATACACTGTTGAGAACTAATGGTGATTCCCAATGCCTGTTTCACAAAACTCATAGCTTTCGGTCCCGTATTACCTAATCGAAAGCTAATTAGCTTACCAATAAGTGTCTTGGTCTCAGCAATAATACATTCAATTCCATACTGCTAAACTGGCACAGTATTATTAGCCGAGTTCAAGTCATACATATTTTCTATAAATTCAACACCAGCTACTCGATAAACTGCAATAACCATACAATATAGAATAGAATGTGTATCACTAAGATCCTCGCTATCATCAAAATAATCCGGTAACAATGAGTTCAAGGCATCCAGCGTTAAATTTCGTTTATGAATAGGTAAATGGGGCAACTGGGGTTTGATATTAGAATTTACAGGACGATATTTCTCAATCCAATATTTTTCAAAGCGCTCCTTATCCTGTCATAATATCGGGCACTTATGGACAGAACTTAATTTGCCCCTAGTTCATCATCATCTTCATGTTGTGGTAACTGTGGTGTGTTATTTGCTACCAAATCCACAGCATGTAACGTAAAAGGGATAGTTAAGCTATTCTATACGTGAGGGCGTATTGACTCAAGTACCGTATCATTCAGCAAGTGACAGTGCTTTATAGCTCGTACTTGATCCAAAAATTGTTATGTTGATACATTGACGGTATACTCAAACTTCTGAAACAAAGAAATTAAACGACGTTTACTCATGTCTCACGTAACAGATATTTTATTGTCAAATTCATTTTTCTTGTAATTTTATCCTGTATTTATTCTAATGGTCTATTTTAAACATATTCAATTTGTCGTGGTTGATTTTCGTTATTCTAAATAGAAAAAATATTTATTTAAATATGTTCAAAAAATATCCACTGCTTCTATTATTAATATGATATTAATTTGCTAAGGTTGATAACAACGTAGTTTAGTTTTGTATAACTTAATTATGTTTTGAAACTTTATATTGGATTTTACATTTGTGAGCAGAAATGTGACTGGAGCGTGACACAATTGCGCAATATTTTAATTATCAAGCTCCGTACAGACCGACTTCAAGTCACATAATTAATTTTTACTAAGTTTTATGTAACCTGATTGATTAAAATTATTACAACAGATAAAAGGGGTCAAAAATGATTTTACTAGATTGAGGTCGGCGGTCTTAACAAAAATATAGTTTACTAACTTTTTAACAAGCAAACTAAGTTTTCTAGTTCACCTGCAAGTTAATGTAAGTCTGCTCTTTTGCAACTTTATTGACGTTATATGTAATTAAGCAACTGCTGGCAGGAGTTGGATTTAAGAAATCGATCGGAGTGGTTTGCAATTTGAGAGACCATGTCCAGTAGTGGACTGCTATAAGCTGATAATGTAATGTAACTAAATGCTAGACTACTCATAATTTCTATGAGCGAGGGCCAGGGCAATGTGCTAGTGACAAAGTGTTCTTTTGCAGCTGTAGTTAACTATTGGTAATTAATACTCCAGTATAATGCCCTGACCTTAGTAATCTCTCTTAATCGGCTTTCTCTCCGATATCCTGTGCAAAATATCTTGATAAAATTAATGTTATTGATTATATTATTGATCTGCATTTATCTTGTGAATTTCATGTTTAATCAAATATTAATTTATCACGGAGTAAGCTTCAATAATTCGAAAAAAGGTTTTATGATTCGTTAAGTTTCCAAATTTTCTTCTTCAATACCTATAATTGTGTAGTGTTTTTCGTAAATAATTATAATGACTTAACTTGTTCTCATCATTGGAAAGGATTCAAGCAGTATTTGCTGGGCACTCTCGTTTGGTTGCATCGGCGAGATCTCCGCATTACCAACAGTCTCGAAACCACCGAAGCCCTCAATTTTTATTTGTTTTAGTCTTCTACAGTCCTAACACTGAATGTAAACAAGTCAAGATCGACTCTCCCCGGTACTCCCCGTTAAACGTACGACATGCACTAACAAAATACAAGGTTTTCTGAAAAAAGATACCTCTTGCACTAGGAATAAATCCTGTGTCGCGAAGGATTTTATAAACATACCTGAAACAGACACAAAGAACCCCTTAGAACAATAATTTGTGGATCACACAAAGTGTTGTCCCTTGTGGGGTTTGAATTCTCAATACTCAGTTCAGTAGACAGGTGCCAGATGACCGCTTAAACCGCTACGTAATCCGTATCAATTTGTTTGTACATTGTTCTTGCTTGAGGTACATCGAAAGATTTCGTTTTCATATATGTGTAATGGGTAAGTGGAGGCTAACTTTGCTAACTAACTCGCTAAAATCCACTAAGTCATTCATAACACCTTATAACAACCTTTCTGCGTTGGTATAGTGGGAGAATGTGACATTTTCTACAACGGCTAAGGTAGTCTGGCAAGACGGTATTGGACTAGTATTGTATATACCTGAAATATTTATTTATAAATTTGAAGTGTGTACTCGAGGTTTATACGGACAAAAGTACAGTACAGAATTTTCACTACCTTGATATTCTTAAATTCAGATGATAACCTAACTGTAAAATCTGACGCCTTACATTGTCAACATGCAAAATTGAATATTAGCTTAGTATCAAATGTTACCAAGCTTAAAACACAAAGCTTGTAAATAGTTAAAGCGGCTTAAAATACACATGTAACACTTGACCACATCCAATGCTAATTAATTTCGAAAACAATAACTTCAGAACCTGTTTAAATCGTCCTGCAAGGATAGGACATCTTCGGGGTTAGTGACGAAAAATGACACGTGACATCTCGAAAAAGCAGGTACCGACATCATTTAAATAAATATTGAACGAAAAAAGGACCCGACAAGGATCTCTAAGAGACTCCTGATGGAATCATTACGACTATGTACATATAACAATTGAGAGTTAATGTTTAACACCTATTCTCTACATATAGGGTGGGCCAAGAATTCGTCCACATTGGAATCGAATATCCTACACAAACAAATATTACGTGGGGCGCAGAGAGAGGTCTGGCCACTAGCTTGTTTCTCGGAGGTTTTGTCGCAATGAATCTCTTTACGGGGCCGCAGCGCGCTAACTGTGTAAAATAATTTAATTTAAACAACAGTTCGTTTATTACTGTGAGACGCTTATTTCGTGTTGAATATGATTTACACGACTTAAACCAGTGTCCGAGTGCTCTTTTTATAAAAAAATGGGTGAAGAAATTCGAAGAGACAGGATCTACGTGGAGCAAGTTTCTGCTTTTGTTCGACGTAATCCAAATTTATCGATACGCAAACGTTCACCTGAATTAAGATTATCCCATACATCATTACACCGTATTTGGAAATTACATTTGAAATTACATCCATATAAGATCCAGATAGTATATGAACTGAAACCTAATGATTTAAATTTAAGCAAGTCGTAGCCAAAACAATGTTAGAACGATTCAGTAATTTTGAAAACATCTTTTTTTCTGACGAAGCCCATTTTCACCTCAACGGACATGTAAACAAACAGAATTGTAAGTATTAAAGCAGTAAAAAACTCAAAGCTTAGCATTAGAGTCTAGTCTTACTTCATCCTCCCAAGATAACTGTATGTGCTGCAATTTCAGCAAAAGAAGTCATTGGATCCTACTTTTTTGAAGATTCTCGCAGCCGTTCAGTTACTGTTAATTCTGTTGAATATGTGAAAATGTGAAAATGTTAAAGTTGTGAAAATGGTGGTCAAAGAAATGCTTACGGGAAAGCGGATTAGAAATCCAGATCTATCCCCAGCAGATTTCTTTTTATGGATTTATTTGAAGAATTGTGTCTACACCAATAAACCAAAAACACTTAAAAAAAATCAGCGAAGAGATGTCGGTGATCTCGAGGTCTGTTTGCCGACGAGTATTCGAAAATTTTGGTGCTCGCTTTGAAGCATACAAACGTCGAAATGGTGGTCATTTAGAGGATATTATTTTTAAAAAATAAATGCCAACTAATTAACATTCTTATAAATAAAGAATTTTTATAACATATCAAATGGTTTTTTAATACGACTTTTTCAAGTATTAACTAATTCGTGGCCCACTTTGTACAATTTAAAAACGGTACAAGTTTCCTCTGATTCTAATCTTAAACTGACGTAACAGTAAGGTATGGTCTATACGATCAAAACATTTACTGAAATCTGTTGTGAAGAGATGTCACCTCTGTAGCAGTCCACGGTTTTTAAAAATGTTCTGAGCTCTTTCAACTGGTTTAACCTGCTTACTTCCTCTACACGACAGCACGTGCTGGTCTTGGAAGTCACCTTTTTAGAGTGGTAGACGTATGTTTTCGAACTAAACGGTTCTGCTCTTCCTTCCCGTGCCGATCGATTAAAACCTGGAATTTACTATCGATGCTCGTATTTCCCTCCCATTATAATCTTAGTTCCTTGAAGTGAGTTGTGAAAAAGCATCTATCTAGTTCACCATGCTGCCTTCGGTCACTTGGATTGTATTCATACTTGCCATTAAGCAGAGCAGGTTCATTTTGGCAGGCTTATATAGAAAAAGAGCTCACAGGCAGCCACGCTGATTTCAGCATAATCGTGCCGGCTTGACCGGGCCAGTAACACACTCTCACAGAAGACCAACCTAAAGCCATAGCATCTGTACTGTTGTGTTTCGTTCGTGAGTGCGAGACCGGTGACCCATTGGTGCAGGGGTGACAGTTATCGTAGTAAGTGTGTGTACTTTACACTGCCAATATGACTGTCACAACTTTAACGTCAATAAGCGGGGCGTGCAGAAGCATTATGATGCTTATGCCAGGTCGCCGTTGTATGAGTCACCGTACTACATTGTCTGCATTCTCAATGAGTATGGTGACCACAATTTTTGGATTCTATTCATGTTTTCATCAGGCAGAGTAGAGTCACTTTGGTAGGCTCTTAAATAAAATAAAATAAAAACAGATTAAGATCAGATCTGATACCATTCGCCCTCGTACTTTGGTACTCGGCCTATGATATCCACTTATTTTATTTTAACCACTGGGTCCTGCTCCTTTTGTAGCACAAATCCGTAAGGATTGGTACTAGAAACAATTTTCAGCTAATGTATGTAGATTAATATAAACTCCTAAAGATTATAGTTAAGGCACAATATAGCACATTATACTACAGAAACAGTACTGTAGAATATGCATAAATAAATAATAAATACTTATTTTAAGAATTGGCATGCATTTTCAAAAAAAAAACATCATCATATAGCCGATTGCTAGGCACAAATATATGTACTTAAAGTATATTTATTTATACTTTAATTCTAATTTCACTTCAAGTAAAACAAAAGTTTTTAATTTGAAGTAAAATTGGCAATCTTTTATTAGCACTTTAAGCTCTTTCAGGTATCCAGACGCTTGAACGTTTAAATAGTGATAACAAAAAGAAAACACACTCTACAAGTTTTCTTAGAACTATTAAGATCCACTAAGTTAGTGCAAACCGTTTATTTATACATGGTCTCTGTAATCTAGTTTTTTAAACTTACAAATTACGAACTAAAGTTATTTAATTTTGTTTCTTACTCTCAATATTTTTTGGGGTCAGCTACTACTTCAATCAATTTTACCAGAATATTAGTATTCCCACGCAATGACTGTCAAACTGTCGACTGCCGACTGTGAAAATCACAATTTAATTAATTATGCTGGATGTAAAATAATGTTAGTTACAAATGAATATTGAAAATACTAGTTATATATAATAATGTTTGACTTAAATATGTAGTTCTTCTGTGATTCTCGATGGTTCCTGTGCTTCACCCAGGTGGAGAACCTAGATGAAGTATTTATATATACTTTAAAATTACTGTCCACTTGAATTGAAATTAAAAATAAATAATAGTTTTAAGAAACTAAAAAAAAATGTTTTCATAAAAAATTAAAACTAAATGGTAAAAATTTAAATTAAGGATATCGTGAATAGCAACAAAGTTATTTTATTGTTAAAAAGCGTGAGACGCTTGGTGTCAATTGTTATAAATATTTTATTAAAAAACATTAATACTTAATTTCAATTTATTGAAAATATTATTTTTACCCTTCACTTTGATTTTCTATAAAAGCAAACGTGTTTTTTTATTACATGTAAATACATAATATTTTAAACTTTTATTTCTATTTTCTAATTTTTGTTTGGTTATCTTGAAAAGCGTGTTTTATTTGAAATGTACTTTATAGTATTATCATATGTGAAAACTACCAAGTTGTTTTATGAATTATTTCAGTATCTAACCATTTCATCAAAAGTATCACCATTTATGAAACTTTGCCTGTCAATTCGAGCAATCAAGCTCTTCTATCCGAATACTGCCTAGAAACCTTTTGTAACTGAGTGCTAAGTAAGCTTGTCCAGTGGCAAACAGTCGAGAACCTCCCATTTCGTGGATATTTTAGAGCATTAAAATTTTTAATTTTGTTAAAAATCATTACTTCACTTAAAAAAGTAACCAAACGCGACCGTGGACCATGGGAGTCAATGGCACCTATCGCTAATATTTACAAAATTGGATCTAACGAAAATAAATCTGTTTGTAAAGTTCCTGGTGACACAGGATATGGTCATAGTGTGGAGTTTTCTTTTAAACATCTGTACTGTACAAACATGCAAAAAAAGAGACAATCACTGCAAAATAACGTTATCAGTTCGAGCACGGAACCCTGTATGATCCCCGACCCTGTATGAGCCTAGGCGAAGCATGGGTCTGTTCCTTTTTAGTATTATTATTAACCTTAGTTTACTTTTTCATTATATACACAAATGTGTACATATAACATTACAGACTTATTAATCTCACTTTATTTCTCTTTATAAATGAGGGTATGTTTAAGTAGAAACATACCCTATGTGTAAGTAATGAATTTATATCGATAATTACAAGAAAATTATAAAGAAGTCTAACATGTTTTCAGTTTGGTGTAAATTAGGTTCCTTTAATACTACTTTTACACTTGAAAGAACATAATTTCGAATAATTCACTCAAAGTTTGTATTTAGACGTAGGAATGGTTAGATTTAAATATATTATTGAGTTCGTTAGCGTCTCTTCATATTCTTTTATGATTTCAATGAAGGCAAAGTTGAAAGCAGAAGTATAAAACCAATTCATAACACAGCCGCAAGTGCTTTATATGTACCAGAGTAGTATAAGGTAAAATTCATATCGAAAGCTTTTATTTTAGTTGTTTTATTTGTTAATTTGCGCTAATTTTAGGAACTGAATGAAGAGCATTCAAAGAGCTTTATTAAATACATAAAAGCTTTTTAATAAAGGTGTGTTACGTGAATTCATGACTAGAAAACAGTATGGTCATTTATTTAGTACAGCTGCTAAGGTCAATGTATTTTAGTATTACCATGAATTTACTTTTGTCTTTAATTTGTAACACTCTAAATTTAAATCATTAAATAAAAGTGTTGTAACAAAATAGTTATGATTTGTCGGCCTCTAGCATAGAAACTAGAACACAAGTCACGTTTCACAACGAGAATTATTATTTCATTATAAGATCCGTGGGAACGTTGTGGATACCTGAACGGTAATTATGACAGTGCACGTGACACTGGAATTTCACATATATATCGAACACAAACCACTATAGTTTAATTAATCATGCAACTTTTAAATGTTACACAATTAGTATGTCATCTGAAGAAGCTCCTATGGTGTTAATAAGCAATACTTTTTTGTTGAAAGGTAGGAAAATCCCTTCGGATCCCCTACTTTTTGGAGAAGCAGGAACCAGTAGCAAGTAGTGATTCCAGTAAAAGTCACAAAATAACTGACCTCAGTCACTCTAATCTGGAAGGATGCGGGCCAGATGATTTTTATTCCTTCCCAAATAGATCTCAAACTGAACCAACACCACGGCAAACCAAGCCTTATCCTCTTTATACAATCAGCATTTCAATCAATTAACCTATCGCCGTCCACTGCTGAAAGAAGGTCTCCCCCAAGGAACACCAACCATCCTGATCTTGGGCAATTCGCATCCATCCGCTGCCAGCCACCTTCTTCGAGTCGTCGGTCCATCGCGCCGCAGGGTGCCCTACACTACGTTTGCCCAATCGTGGTATCCACTTTAGTATCAGTACTTAGACATAACTAATATCCTTTTCACTAAGTAATTTCAAGTACCAACAATAATGAATAAATAAATGTTTACGGCTCAAATAATGTTCCTTACGGGTTGAAATTAAAGGGTTCAATGGAAGCATTTAATTATAATGGGATCCATCGGACAGCACCTTAAGATACAAAAGCGGCAGGGAAATCCACTGACTCAAATAAATTTATGGGGTCGTTTTCAATAAAGGGTAAGGTATCGTCCTCGTTGTGAAGTCTAGTTATGTGGAAGGATTAAATGATCCTTGTGTACATCTGTAGCATGAAATGAATTAGGTAAATTTATAATAGCAGAAATGATTAAACACGTTTGATGATTAAACACGTTTGACCACACAATAATGTACTTACGTGATCTAGTGTTAGTTTGCTAAAGACACATAAAAGAAAATTAACTGAATGTAAGAACTAATTTTTTAATAATTTTAATAATTAATATATTTTAATAAATCAATAAAAAAATACGTTAATAGAACCACGCTGATTCCAGTACGAACGAGCCGGCTCGACCGGAACAGTTCTACCCTTCCACAGAAGACCATCCCTCTAGCGCCGGCATCCCTGCTGTCATGTTTCGTTGGTGAGTGCGAGACTGAGACCCATTGAAGTAGGGGTAACAGTTATTGTGCTAACTGTGTGAGTATTACACTACTACGATGACTGTCATATCTTTTACGTCCCTAAGCGGGGCGCGAAAAATCATCTCACAAGGCCGTGGCCGCCGCCCATAGTGTGGGTCACTACATTGTCTGCATTTCCAATAAGTGTGGTGACCATAACTCTTGGGTTCTATACATGCTTTCTGTCAGGCAGAGTAGAGTCACTTTGATAGGCTTTTAATAGGTATAGAAAAAAAAATGTAATTAGACAAAGGTAATATAATTAACTTTAAATTCAATTCCATCTAATACTTAATAAGCACAGTAAGTGATAAAAGCAATATGTTTTTGAAATGTTCATGACTAAATTTAAGTACAAAATTGTTGTAACACTGCAGTGTTTGATTTGGAGTTTTTCCTGTCCAAGACTTTTTGCTAACAATGCCTACCTTATCAAATTTCTGAAGTCAATCCGAGTTACAGCAGAAAATGCTATCAATTTTCGTTATAATATTAATATATAGGAGGTATCACATACTATAAAGAAATTTGTGTGCAACACAAAATTTACGAATTTTTAAACATTGGAAATAAAGAACACGCAGCGTAAAAACTCTTGCTGCAGCGGAGCTGCAAGGTTCAATAACTGCAACGTCCGTGGAGGATTTATAGTTTACATAGTCCCGATTTTGTACAGGACTATCATAATTTAAGGGCTATTTAAAGTTTCGTGATTGTAATGACACAACATTACATATACGAAACTTTGAGGACTTCTCTCAACTGGAGCAAATCCTGGGTCCGGTAGCCAGGTCGTTATGAACTTAATATAAACTATCATAATTCAAAGTATAAATAAAGTTTTATGTCCATACGGTTGACTATTCAGGAACTATATCATCTGGATCTAATCTGTAGTGTAAAATCATCAGGTCATGCTTATAAATTATGAAGTGAATTGAATGAAACAAGAGTAAGTGCAATGAAAAGGTTGCTTACTTTCTTCTAATCTTAAATTCTCAAAATGTACCTTTATTAAAAAGCTTTAATGTATTTAATAGAGCACCATTGAATGTTCTTCGTTCAGCTAAAATTATCGCAAACTAACAAATAAAATAAGTAAAATGAAAGCTTCTAAAAACGATTTTTACTTTATTTCTATCTGGTACATGCACCTGACACTGTGTTATGAATTGTTTTTATGCGTTTGTTTTTAGTTTAGCTATTAAAATCATAAAAAGATATGAAAAGGTCTTAGCAACTGTGTTATATAATTGACTTTTCTCTACAGTCTTTCGGGCTAGAGTCAACATCATCATGACTAACAGCCTTTAACAGTCCACTGTTGGATATAGGCCTCTACTTAGCTCGGAGGATTTGGTCTACTATACCAAATAGTTAGCGGGATTGAATACCACAAACTAAAATAGTGTGAATCAAAATTTCTGCAGTGACTAATATTTAGCCCAACAAAAAATATCAGTTATTGTATATAGACTTTATCAAATGTATTCTTAAGCTCGATACACATGTGTGACATTTCTATGAATACAGTTTAATTTGGAATGTCGCCGCCGGTGTCGAACAGAATACGTGTAAATGAATCTTTACCTGTTCGTTAGGAACTATTGTCTCCTGAATGAGATATACGGATTGTTACAACTTATTTAGAGAGTTACCTGTTCACGTCAACAACCTTGTTTAAGATGCTAATTTATTCGACACTGGTGTGTAAATACCATACAACTATAGTTCAATAAACTCACTAAACTTAAGATTTTGTAAAACTACCTATAATTCAACTCGTTGGTAACTATTCAGTACAACATGAATGTTATGAATATAAAAAACAAAGACGTAACTTGAAAAACATTTTAAACTTCGATACAATACTAGACTAGACGAAGACTTTGTAGTCTACAATATACAATGTAATTAATTGTCTATAATAAAAGGGTGAAACGATTTTAAGTTAAATTCTGAATAACGATGCTAAAGTTAGAGCATTATGACGTGTGATTTACTTATATTAAGTATTTTTGGTTGTCATTTGGACATGCATTAAGTTAACTTTTCGATAGACGCAAACACTACATATATATAATAAGAGAATATTAGGATATTCTTCCATTTAGAAATGGCAGTATTTAATAAATATATCTATAATTTTTCAGGCACACCATTAATTTCACTTGGATTCTCTTATCAAATTCAGACAGTTTATGTAGAGTATCTATTTGAACAATGCTTTTAAACTGGATCACTTTTTGAATAACCTGATATAGTCCAGTCATTTAACCAGAAAAAGGGTTCAGCCTTAGATTGAGAGACAATTAGGTATAAGCTTGAATTCACCTACATTTTGGTGTTTTAAAATTGGTCTCAAAAGAGTCATAAAATTTCATGTCTGTGACGTAGTTGATTCAAGATCAAAGGTCACAATAACTTATTTTTCTTAATTACTACGGTTTCTATAGCTCCAATCATACTAATTATTAAATTATAGAGGATAAAATTTATGGTAAGTTTTGGTTACAATTTTTTTTATACGCCCAGCCGATTTTGAGATAGGGGCCTGCGAGCCCGCAGCGGTCAGTCATACTCACTGTAATGCAAGGTCAACCGTGAATCTCACTGTTGTACATCATAATACCTTGTATAAAGTTAAGAAATTGATGAAATATTATTATTATATTAACAATAAATAATTTGTATAATTTATTAGAAAAAAACCATTGTAATTAATAACATTTTGCATAACAACTTAATGTTATAACTTCTCTTAAAGTCTTGACGTACATCGCCTAAACCGTTTATATTACACGACAATAGCATACCGTATTTAAAGGCAGAGAATATTTCTATATATGTATTATGTTAAAGCTATTGTATATCAAATAGGGAATATTAAAATTGGATATTTCTTTTACAATGCACATTTTAGAATTTAATGTTTTTTTTTTAATTGACGCATATACCTTTTTCAGCATTTAATGTACATGAAAACTTTGTCTTTTATAATAAGCAATTAAGGCGAATAGTTTAAAAGTTATTACGAGAAGATTTATCTGAATGTAGCAGCATTAAACGTCTAACAAACAAATCGTAGTGTGAGCGTGAAGGGGTGGTCCATGTAATGTTTGTAATATTGGTGCGGTAATGGACGCATTAAAATATGTAATAGTAGTAGCATGGTATGGATGCGAAAGTATCTCTGTCTAAACGCCTTTACGGTTAAACCACTTCAACGATTTTGATGGACTTTGGCATGAAGATACTTTGATTCTTAAGGAGGAATATACCGATAACTGACATACAAGTGAATGGAACCTCAGGCAAAAGCTAGTATCTAACATTTTAATTTAATAATATTTATCTACTTTGTGTAATTAAAAACTCAGAAGATGAAACTTATTGTGTATCTAAAATTTACGTAAAAATAAAACTAGTAATATATCGTAATTTTATAAAGCTGCCTCGGTAGCGCACTGGTAGTGAATGCGACTGCTGTGCTTGAGGTCTCGGGTTTGATTCCGGGGTCAGACCAAGTGTTTGTGTGATCTGCTAATATTTTTTTCGAAGTTTGGGTGTTTTCTTTGTATAATATGTGTGTTTTTACAAAAAAGGTATTCTATCAGTCAGTCTAGTTACCATAGCACAAGCTCTGCTTAGTTTGAAACTAGATGACGTTGTGTGTCTAATGTTCGAAATATTTATTTATTTATTATTATATTTATTCAGTAGCTGTGTATATCTTATTTATAATCTGAATAAAACGTAATGAAAATTCATGTCAAGGTTTCATTATTTAAAGAATAAAAGTATTAATAATCTTCTCCTCCTTCGTCTTCTGAGCTTGGGAAAATTTGTGTTTCATTGTCATCATTTTTGTTGAATCATTGTTTTCAGACCTCCCGAAATTTCCGGATAAAATGCAGACCCTTCATCAGAACCGTTTTGTGATGAAACAGCATTGAGTTAAACTCGTCCATTAAACTAACCATAAGTTACATTGCTAGCAGTGCAACTCCAATTTTTTACACCAACAGCATGCACTACATCCATCCTTTAACAACAAAATAGTATATTAAGTAATTACTCTGTAGCTGGTAGTAATATTGTTGTTATTGGCTCCAAGAGTACATTTTGCAGCACCCAACGTCATCTCTAGGGTTCTAAATCATGCTTGTACTATTTCTGAACCTGGTAATAAACATGATTTATATGGTGATGGGATGCTACACTTATCCATGGAAGATTGGATACCTGAGCAGGTTCATGAAGATTTGTAGCCTTATTAAAAATATATTAATAATATAATGTATGTAATTTACCTTAATGACAATAAAACTCGTCTGGTCAGCGGGGCACAGTAGGCCGAAACCTCCTTCCTAATGAGAGGCCTATGTACGAGTACAACAGTGGACTGTTAAAGGGTTGATGATCTAAAAAATAATATAATTAATTTATTTTTAATAATATATCATTAAATTAATAGCTTTGTACAAGGTGTCATGATGTACAACAGTAAGATTCACGATTGAATATGAATTACAGTGAGTATGGTAGAGCGCTGCGGACTCTCCGCACTCTATCTCAAAAACGGTTGGGCGTATTAAACACTTTTAGACTGATTTTAGACAAATAAAAACAAACAAGCATATGATTCACATCAATATTACTTATCTATTTTAATTTATTTAAAGTAAATATCTTTATAAACGGATACTCTGTTGTTTAAAATAAATGTTAAAAAGTATTATGACAAGTTGAATTCTAAAAAGCCGATGCGATCCTAATACCAAGGAGTTAGAGATATTCAAATTATTCGTATTCATCGATTATGATTAATCAAATAATAAAATGATACACAACATAATCTGATTGTTACTATTATTTGCTTTAAAAAGAGCCGTATTAAACACTCGACCGATTTTAATGCCCCGATATGAACAGCGATATTATTAAAACAGGTATTGTTATATAATCACCAAAAATCGGCAGAAATTCAGACCTCAGTTCTTTTTTTGAAACAGCCTAACAATAGATATATCTCGAGACACGGAGCAATATAGGTCAAATAAAAGGTGCTTCGTCCTCTGTCATTTATTATATGTGGTAAGTGTTTGAATTAGTTTTATGAAACTTTTTTGGCATAAAATAAAATAAAAAATATCCACAAACCAGATCATTAATCAGATTTTTTCAAAAAGCTCTGCTATAATTTGAAAACTTTTACACAAATTTCTAAAGACATGAAAAATATACACGAGTAATGGACGCATTAAGATATATAATAGCAGTAGCAGCAATTTGTATAACGGTATCGTTTTTGAGCAACATTTTTCGTTTTCATCTGTCTGAATTCACTGTGATGGCAGATTTGGGTAAAATTAATTGTAGAGTAACGGGCATTCGGCCACAACACGCATTTTCCATCGAAGGGATTTGCCTGAATAATGTCCCCAGAGGACTCATTTGTTCCAAATGGACAATTGAACGTTCTAAAATGTTGTGGGATCACTCTTAGGTCTAAAATTAATTTTTTCGTGACGTTTTTAAAACCTATAATAGATATTTATAAAAAAAAGATAAGATTGTTTTAAAAGAGCTCAAAAATGCACTGGTTGTAATGAAATTTTGAAACGAAACATAATTCACTTTAAAGATTGTTTTTATCTATTTGTAGTATCAGTTTTGTTCCTCATTTCTCGTCAAGGCAACCACAATGTACCACCACAAAGCATGGCAACGTACGGTTAGTGATTACTAAAAGTCTGATAAATACGAAAAGAAACTAAAAAAAATATGCTGTTACTTCAACACGAACATAAGAATACAAGTTACCCGATAGTTAACCAGCAAAGTACATTTTCAAATTACTACTTAAACACGTTTAAATTATTGTTGTAAATAAAGGTGGTTGTCCAAAGAGAACAAAAAACTGTTTTGCACAAAGTAATGAACAACCGTGTGCAAGTGACAGTCCAGCCGTAAATTGTTCAGAAAAACGTTTAAACCCGTGGAAATTGTTTCAGAACAATGCTGTTCTGACAAAACCTTTAATAAGAACGTTTCAATCTTATATCTTGTTTGACAGTGTCCTACCAACGAATACAGTTGAATACCTTTGTAGACATACGTATTTATTATGATAATTGGTGACTAAATCGACCGAATGAACAGCATGATCTTAAGTCTTTGGGGATCATACCGCATTAAAATCATATGCATATAATCATGCTTGATAGGTATTGATCGTCAGTGCAACATTTTTACGATGTTAGTCACCCAAACAATATTTGACAAGACAATATAAAACTCAATTCAAACCTCAAATTATATATAACCACTGATTATTTTAAAAGATGTTGAAAACATAATTTACGTAATTAAAATAAATCCACGATTTTATTCATGTCATTTTTTACAAGGACATTCAAACTCTACAGCTGGACAAAGGTCTCCTCCAAGGCTCCCTAAATAAAAAAAAACACTAATAATACCTACTCATATTGTTTAACACTGAAACAATTTAAAAATAAACTACCTGCTTTTCTATTTAATCTATTTACGTTCTACGATATTCATAAGTCTTTGTGTATACTTGTTTTATATGAATAAAGTTTTATAGAAATGTAACAAACTTTTCCGTTAAATATCATCAAAAATGTATTTTAGTAAATATCGTACTCGAAGGAACCAATCAACACAAAGCGTAGGAGTAAATTAAAAGTTCGTATGAAACACAATTCAGGTACGAAAGTTTCATTAGTTACATTTGAATTTAAAATGAGCACGATGTGATATTCAATTAAGACATCTGATCACGGTACATTGTGTACTCTTACTTATCATCTATTTATTTTGGGCACTTTTAAAGTTCGTAACAATTAATTAAAAAGATCTTTAAATAGTATGTGTCTGATTTAAATGACTCACTCGCACTTTGATGGCTTGGATGGATGGATTGACAAGTGAAAATTGCAAATTGCATCAGATCACTAGTCTACTATTGCGTCCTTACATAGAAAAATTAATAACGGTTTATAGTGTTAGAAGTGTTAAAAATAGTTTTCGTAAATAATAGTAGCTAAGATTGAACCTCTAGCAATCGAATTTTTTGCAGTTTTTCGATATAGTTCAGTGTTGGAATGGTGCCCAATAAATAAAGTATATATGGCTGGCATCCAACCATGTGGGGCTCTAACACTGATTATTGAACTATATCCACACAAGCTAGACTTATGATACAGTTCTTAAAATTTATTAATACTCAAGCAATGGTACTTTCATTTGAGAACAAAGATTTATTTATACACTTCCTCCCGTGAACCCGTTCAAGGCTGTGATTAATACAGCAAGAAATACTGTAAGTAAGAAAAGTAATGGATACTAAACACTAAAATTAAAAGAAAAATATATAACTAGTAATATATAACATATATTGAAAGCTGCAAAATAATATGTGTAAAACATACATATGATTTAGTGCTCAACTATGACAATGTTCAGAATTAAACTCAACCACTAATCAGGCTCATGTAGATAATTGACTAGACATGATTAATTAGCCCATACACACACTCATGATACTGTGTTTTATAGTTAAAATAATTGAGTTTTCCTACATAAAAAATGTGTAGAACCCATATTTGTCAAATTTAAAGATATAAAATTAATCTTTGTTTTTATTTGACCAATCAAGATACAGCAGATGGATACAGAAGAAACTCCCTCTTGATGAAAAAAATTTAACACATTTTAATGAATTTTTACTAACCAATTGTGGAGTTTCTCAACTCCGGATACATACACACAAGGATATATTCCTCCGAACAAGTACACCGGCAGACGTGGCTATTCAGCCCCTGATACACAAATTGATTAGTTTCGCTTTGTATCTTACCCATGTTACAACATGTCTCGCTCACGATTGTATTATCGAATCTTCTACCCTCTTTAGTATAGTTTATTTTTTATCTCTGTAATTTTATTAATACTGCCATCGCAGACAATCTTACATGTGGTATTCTAAAATTGCGTTCCACCGTGTCTCACTGATTTTATTATTAGAATTTAACTTGAGAAATGTTTTTTTTTAATTCATTCTTCAAGTTACGGAAAATTAGTAGGATTTAATTGTGACTTTGTAATCTACGTTGTGAGGAAAAGTATCAATTTTTCATCAGCATCTTTCTGCCCTTGTCATAATTTTATAAGAGACCTGCAAAATATTGAAAGTTGCAGGGGTTTTCACTTACCCGCAATTCAACCAACTCTACTTTGTCATTTTATAGTTCGTAGACGAGGTAAAAGAAAAAACTAAATTAGTGTCAGCAAGTGTGAAACGGATAATACAATAACATAGTAATACAATAATTTCTCTGCTTCAGAATATTATTTATAAGTTGTTAGCATACAATACAGTTTAACAACTATTGTAGTCATGTCTGTCTACAATCATACTCAGGAGACGGTTAAGACTATCACATATCCTCTGCAACAGCAAAGTCGCTCGCTTTCATCTAATTGATGTAAAATCATGGATGAACATGTCAGAGGTGCTGTACCACTGTGGTAGACCTAACAGCATCCTAATGCATTGTTATACTTGACTAGAAAAGCACTAATGATCTTCTGCGTATATTTTGTTCAAATACTACACGTGTAAAATGTCTAACAATACGCTTTAAGAAGTATTCGTAATTAGTCATTTTACTTCACACGTGCAACGTGCAAACGTGCTCAACAGCATACGCCTCATACACATGTAATAGGTTTCTCAAGCCGTTGACTGGAAGACTAATGTTGTTTAACACTACTCCATCTACATAACAAACAGAATTAATACTGCGAAGCTCGGAAATTAACTCATTGATATATAAATTAAACATTACATGGAAGATTAATCCCCTATCTGACCCCATATTGCAATTTATATTTATCTATCAATTTGTTTGATCATCTTACAAAATTCGTTTTGTGCTAATATCAATATTTGTAGCTGTTAATTACCCCTAAGGGAACATTGAATTGTAATATTTTCGACTGGTTTTCGTGATTTACAATTTTGACTTACGAGCTTTCCACGCATCAAGCTAATAAGTTAACACAAAAGTTTGCCTGTCAGTAAAATATTTCACTAATATATATTATCTACATTATGTTACAGTATATTTCAAACATAAGATTGCTGTTTCGGTCGACAAGCTCTGTCAAAAACCATGCTCTAAGTAGTGCAAATTGATACGATTTGGAAAGAGTTCAAGAGACTCTCAAAAACTTTAGTTATTATAGTGGACATTGGTTGGCCTATTTTATTCTTAGTGATAGTATTTTCAAGATATCTGTAGACAAGTATGAATACGAAATATATAAATTAAACAATAACACCAAGACAAATGTTTACTAGCATATTTAAAATGTTAAACACATGGGAAATGATCTGACCACGTTACGTCATAAGTGATTTCGACACTTACAAGCGAGTTAACGCTGATTCTGTCACCATCACAGTGGTCCATCATTTTTTGCAACCGTGTGCCTCATTTACAAAGTGTACGTGTCTGTCTTTGCATCTAACATTCAAACATCAGTGCAAATTCAATTTTTTTTAACACATAAATCATAAAATTCTCCAAAAATGTATGAAGATAGTACGTGTTGGCCTTCAATGATAGTGTTAATTTGGTTCAAGCAGTCTGTACACTCACTCAGGTTTTCTGCATAATTAATATGTACGTAAACACTGAACAATAATTCGATGTATCATACAAAACTTTATAACCGATAAAGGCTCACAATTATTATCAACCACTGACACATTCCAAAATATCCGCTCGCTTGCCCGTGTGGACTAGTAGTCCACAAAAAAAAAGCATACATTGCCCGTGCTGACTAGGAGTCCACATCGAATTTCACTCTAAAATGCCCGTGTAGACTAGTAGTCAACAAAAAAAAAAGCATACATTGCCCGTGGTGACTAGGAGTCCACATGTACCCTGCCACAGAAAAATGTAAATATACCCTATATTTATTGAAATAGAGCTTAGTTTGTATTATTTTTTCGATTATATGATATATTGTCTATCGTATTAATCCCAGTCGAGTTCGTCCCAGTTTGTGTACGATATGCCATGTTAAGTTTGACATAAATTACGCCGCGCGGCAGCAGATAATGGTATGGATTCAGAGGCCTGTAAAATAATAAATTTATATGAACGAGTGTATGTTTTTATTTCTTATCATATTAACTACTATCTAAATAACATAATTAAACATTAAAAACTATAGGTCATCGCTTTCATTTTTCAGGTATGAGCTTTTAAGTGCAACACGAGCTTACAAAACCGTTATCTCAATTTCAACACAATATAACTCGACACCAGAGAAATAATCTGATAACTTAAAGATAACATTGTATAGCTAGTTTCATAGTAAACTAAAAAAATACAACACTTGACAACCTTTCAAAACAAAATGAGTCACAAGAACAGATTATGTGTAATACTACCCGCGCGCTGATAACTTAAACAACAGTGGGGCACTTCATGGGTGTTAAGTATTTATTGACGGACATTCTGAGCTGCCTTTGCGCGGAGAGCCCGGGCATTTGACGGGGTGCGCGTTTTCGAGCGGGGCAAGCGAGCGGATATGCTTTTTTACCACTTGATACTTCCGTCAGGTCTACCTTGAAGCAAGTCAGATGCCGATACCCCAGTGTATGCAAACTCCTCGCCCGCAGATCTAAGGAATGCCAATTCGTGACTAATGCGCCATGTTTCCTGCTAGGCTACGATTACTGCTGATCCATATAATACCTTTACGCTATCAATAGATCTTTTGATAGACTTACAGTTGAAACTAGGCATGGAATACAAGTTTCTTATTCATTACCTCGTTCTTCATAATTAGTCGACCTTTGAGTCACCGACAGTCCTACTCTTATGTAGACAAAACGACGGAATGAGATTTCACCAGCCCATAGTCGAGCGTACATAAAGGATAAGGTGAACAGGGCTAAGGTACGATATACTCGTAGTCTCAGATGCGAAAAGGGGCTGCAACCACAGTACCTTTATGAGACAAGGACCTTGAACCGCATGTCCGTTCTATGGTTAGAGAAACTAGTGAAACAAGAAAATCAATTGACTTATTAAACCTTGATTCTTATGCATAATTCATTGATCACAAAGTTTATTGTCAAAGTATATTATACAATACTCAATAGTTTTTTGCTATGTTTTGTAGATTATACAGTTGGTAAAAACTTTATGCTATATAACATTTGGAGCACAGCACAGAAGAGAGATAGAGGGTACTTTTAATATACATAACCTATTATTTATATATATATATATATAATCTATATATAAGTAAATATTTTTATTAAAATATTTAACGTTTTTAACGAAATGAAAAGAGCTGTTGTTAACGAGAAAGGTTATAATCACATTTATTATTTTATTATATTTTATTTTTATTACACTCTTTCTTCCATATATTTTTTTACACGGTAATAACTTTTTGTATTACAAATTCGAATTATTCCTAATAAAAATGTCATTCATAATGGATTTTGAATGCATGGATCTCGTAGAATGCATAGTTAATTGGGCAGTTGGAAGATTTAATCTATTTCTATGTCTAAGTGTATAATTAGTTTGTTTGTATTCTCTTTTACTATAGTACTCGGATGCTTTTGAACAAATTTACAGATTACCAGATGTAAATGTATGACAGAGATAGGATTTTGATGTTCTCAGGGGTTTGCAGGAATTTATTTCTTCTAAATTAGTTAATACTGTATATTTTTCCAGAAGATTATACAAATACAAACAAGTGAAAGTGTATGAGTAGTATGTGATAAGAGCCCTAGAAGGTCAGTAGTCTTCTTAATTTCGCCTAGAGTGTATGAAACTATTTTAGATTTAACTTTTTTTATGGGAAATTCAAATCGTTAACGAGTTCCATTTGGGGCCCTTTGAAGCTACAGTTTAAGAAACTGTGGTGTGTTAATGGTTTCTTTGGTCTGAAATGGATGGAAAGGTATTATTTTAGATTAAAAAAAAACTAAATATGTTCTGTCATTTAATTTGTTGTTTTATTGGATATTACATATTAAACGCATACTTGCTTGTATATTAATCGTTACTATTCAACGATATTTTCCTTTTCATTTTTTATGTATAAGCACAATATAGATATTGTAGATAATTACTTCATAAGGTAATTAAGCTTCTTACAAATATTTATATAGAATTTTTAAATTACACAGGCTAACATAAACAGGCTATATAAAAAAGTATTTATATATATTAGTCACAATAATATTAATATAAATAATGTCTTTTTTCAATAAGTAGATTGGTTTTATGTTTATTTTTTGTTTTTATTTTTCTTTACGTCACATTAGTATGGGTATAGCTTCATGTTACTTTACGTTCCAAAACTTCTAATGGCTTGTAATGTCTTATAACTATTCGTGAAAACCTATAATTAGCTTCATGTTGTGTATAAAATTACCAATTGTCTTTTCTCTAACTGTTGTCTTCTAAATTTTACTTAATAAATTAAATACCTCTTTTATAAGGCCTGCTAAAGTACCCATCCGTCTTTGTTTACTTTTCTACTTAAAAAAAAACTCAATTTGGATTGTAGAAATATGAAAAGGATCAACATCAATTGTACCAAAGAAAACTTTTTTATGTTGCGACAGACATTTGGAGCGATATAAATTCATGTATTTACATACCAATGGGTGTGATGCGGAGATACCCAATTTGGAATCTGCAAAATATCCCGATATCGTCCCGGCTCCGCATTTCCTTTTGTTAAAAGCTATTCTTAGTCTAATATCCCTGCAGAGAGAAAACGATCAAGTGCAAGCTCATATTGATGGTATCTGTTTTAAGATTTTTTTATATTTTATTATCTCTTTGTATCTCTTTTTTATGTTATTTTATTTGGACAAAGTTCATCTATTTTTAAGCACTCAATCGAATGAATTAATCGATGTACTAATAAATTACGTAAATTTTAATTCTGATTGTTACAAGACTATAACATAATCGTTACAAAAGTGTTACTTGGAATTAATTTAAACAAAATTTGAGTTGTTTATAGGATTCGCCATAACTCATAACTCACATTTGACTAATAAAATATATGAAGGAATGACAGTTTGTATCAAACAGTATTAGCAAGAAATATTTACTATACTGTTTATTTATTAAGAGACACTCAAACAACAGACATGATTTGAGTAAATAAGTAAATAAAATAATACATCAACGAGTAAAATTAAAGAAAAAGAGAATATACTGATATAAAGACAACAAATTAGGGAAATGGTTTACCCTAATTACTTTTTCATATTTTTGCATTATCAACCCTACATTTGGTAAAAAAGTTAATTGGTATCTTACGAGTTTGTAATCGCAACAGATGCGAAGTTCCTTAAGTAATTTTTGAATAGACCTGCAGAACTTCGTATATCTACACTTTGAAATACGGTTTAATACTTTTAACCGTGAAGGTTTGACATAATGGATTTTAAATCCACTGGTATTTACAACTAAATATAGAGTTTGTTTTTGCATATTATCGTTATCTTTCTTAAGCAATGCTTTTGCCGTAATCTTAAAAAGAATCAG
The DNA here is from genome assembly GCA_949316085.1 of Hypercompe scribonia. Lineage (NCBI taxonomy): Eukaryota > Metazoa > Arthropoda > Insecta > Lepidoptera > Erebidae > Hypercompe > Hypercompe scribonia. The sequence continues at coordinate 15,142,509 of OX438969.1, read as the reverse complement.
TTATACATATTTTACCCCTTAACATGATTTGTTTGTTTTGCTCTTGATTACAAAAATGAATGTCATAAATTTCATCGTATACACATATCCAATTGTCAATCCAGTTGTTTTTAAGGGATTCACGAAAATAATTCACCTAATGCGACCTTTAAACAAGGTAACATAAATTGTCTAAATCGACAAGGGAATTTGTAACATACCATGCATAGTTGTATTTGTGACCATATGTTTATAATACATATGTAATTAAAACTAGACTTAAGCTGCGATCTATTTGGATTTTACTTGCTTCATGGTTTAAACATTACGTTTAAAATTTAAAACTTGTATTAAATTTTGTATCAAGCAAGAAAGGAAAAAAAAATGTTTAAAAGGAATGGTAGAGGGATGTAAAAATAAAAAATAAATGTCCCTTTTTACTTTACTAATTTTTTTGAACACAAACTGGTGAAGTTGTTGTTAACGAGATTTTTTTTTCCTAGTTTTTATAATTCTCAAAATTATTTAACGTCTGCTACTTCAACAAGTTTTTCCTGATTATCAATTTTTCTACGGAGTGACTGTCATCGGACTTTCGCAAACCTAAGGGTAAACTGGATTCAAAAGTTGAACAGTCAGTATTTGAGGGCGCTGACTTCCTAATAACGGTTGTAATAGATGTTCAAGACAATCGGGATCGACGCACACTATGCCGATACCCTTTTAGTTAACATTAAATTTATTTTTTAACTAAATTACTTCTATAGTTGTAAAATTTAATTTATATATATTTTAGACTAAATATAAAGTTTTATAAGCATTGAAACCTAAATATTCATTTTCATCTCTAAATATATTTAATGTTATTCGGCACTTTTAACCGCTGAGTAGCACATTATATTAATTAACACATTATATCAATTAGTACATTTTAAAAATAAAGAATGTAATTGAACTTGTTCTTAAAACAAAATATACGGACAACTGACTGAAACACTGCTGACTTCCATACTCTGAGTTGTTATTAAAAGTTTCCTGTAAGAAAAACCAGACTACACTTTATGGCCCTACTAGGGCATCGAACCCAAGACTTCTTGATCGGCAGTAACTCGTGCTAACCACTAAAGCAGTGAGGTAGTTAATAAGATTATAATCACAAAACATTTTATTTTAATCCATTTAACTTCCAGCAAAAACAAGGTCCAAATATTTTTCAAACCTTTATGAATCACATTTTAATTTTCCTTCCGAAAAATGTATCCTTTTTTTCTTAATATGAATATTACAGAAATTAAAATAGGAATAATTTTAACAATTATAATGTACCTAACGGCTTAACCATTAGATAAGAAAAAGGGGTTACTTTAATTATTATTAATCTTTAATTTTCAATACTGTTTACTTACGGTATCTTCTTCTAATATCTCAGGTAGCGTAGCATCTGGGTCACTGACCACTAATCCAACAGACTCATCAATAATTACTGACCTCTCTTATCATGTCTCAGGTCATGCCACTAAATTTAACCCCAATTTACTTCTATTTTATTTATAATATTTATTATACATCATACACTTTAGGTGCATTGGTGGACTTAATGCCTAAGGTCTACAAGTCAACCCTTGGGTGATACAGAGAAAATAGGAAGTAGGCGCATTCTAGATGGAGTTGGTATGTAACATTCAAGTACTGTTGTAATATTTCACTATATATAAACTTATCATACACTAAAATTTATACACATAATATGTATATTTTGCGTATATGGAGTTGGTATACAATTATATATATATATTCTTAAGTAGATATGAATCTGTATAAATACACAAATAAATACCATAACTAGTACATGCATGTATTGGGTGATTCTGACAGTTGTTTTGATAGATACTACTTTACTTTTTTTTAACAACTAAAGCATTTGTGTCCAACCTGACTTCGAAGAACTTGACTTCTCATTCCAAAATAGAACGGACTGCACAAAAAAAAAATGTACCATCAAATTCAAACGTATGGTAGGGACAACGAAGGAGAAGATTATTAGAGAATTGAAGCCTTCTGTCGTGATTGCTACATGAGAGTTGGAAGTAGCAGTTTAAATATATTACCGAAGATAGCTTATTAAGTACAGAGTATAGGACAGTGAGCAAGCGTAATTTTCGGCGTAGACGAATTGGTAGCCAATTGAGCAACAAACGGCAATAAGATATATAATCAAATTTACGGAGATTAAAAACAAATCGACTGCAGTTATTAAGAAGAAGATCTGATTTATCGAGAAGACCTGCATTCAGGTCGTAACAACACACATAATCATAGTCGATTAAGAGGAGGATAAGGGTTTGCACTAGCAAAGCATAGAGTACCGCCTTGAGGAACACCAGAGTCAAGATCACATTATCTCGAGAAAGGTTCTTCGACATGTAGAGACTGCTGGCGTCCCTGAAGATAAAATGAGAACCATTTCAATTCTTAAGATGAGACCACAATATAGGAAATGTTAAAAAATCGGCAAGGATTAATTTTAAGGCTATTTAAATTCACCAGGTAGTCACCAGTGCGATATCCAGTTCGGGGATCCAAAAGTGCAGAGGAAGAGAAATGGTGGTATAAATCCTCTAAACCAACTATTCCCCGCAAAACCACCTGATCGCTGCCTAGCGATAACTTGAGTTCCACGAAAGTTCCAAATATTGGCACGAAATGAACGGAGTCTTATGACTCTGGAGTAGCAGGCTTCCATGAACCCCGGTAACCACAATCAGTTGACCCGTTTCTTTATTTGTCCCCTATGTCGTAGAAAAATAAACAAGTATGCCGCATTGAATTGCATTCTTGTGAATAAAAAATGACCCCTACTAGCAAAGTTAAAGGTAAGAACAAGAAAACAAAAGAATTCGGCACCATCGATTGGCTAGGAGTAAGCCGATCAAATAAAGATTTAGGTGGTTCCTAGTGCAGGTTAACCAACCAAATAATATACTTATTTACTTACCTATCATGTAGGTCATGACCCCAAGAAGTTGTCTCACTTGTTCATCGTATCTTTTACTGTGTCCTCAATAAACTTAATTGGCACAAACAAAAGCTTTGCTTACGAAAATAACTGAAAGTAGAAATTGGACTCACGTTCGCGGTTTTACTACGTGTTTGTGAGTACTTAAGATGTTTGTCGCTGTAATTTGTTCTAACACAATGCAGATGTAATCATGAATTATGTATACACAAGTTATGATACATAACACAAGTAATGAAACTTACTGACTGTGTGATAAACAGAGAGGTCTGAATTACATAATTTCTCTAAAAATATCATATTTTTTAAGATACCTATAGTTACACAACGAAAAGATCTGTCCCAGTTCAAAGATAGTTTTGATTAATATCATTATTACAATAACTTCTTCATAGTTTAATTCGTATATTATTTTTATATATTTTAACTTGTTCACAAGAGCCTGTTAGTCAGTATTCATTATCTTATGACTTCCAAAAAATTAGGAGTTTATTATATATAGGATATATATATAGGATATTTTTTTTAAATACCTTCTGTAAAACTACCTCCTAATGTTATAACACTAATGACATTTAAAATCTCTACAGATTTTGTTCTGAATTAAATTTGTGTAAGATAAAAGGACTTCGCCTGAACGGAGCTGTAATTACTGTAATAATATCAGGTGATAGTGCCCGCTCACAATAATCATCTCATTGAGGGGTTTACAAGGTCGCAGAATATTATAAAACTGGTCTATTACTCGTATGTCTGTAAAACAAGTCTACTCTCACAAATTCCACTTTCACGTACTTACGCAAATTATATCACATCAACAGCATTTGATAACCCATTACTGGACATAGGCCTCTCCTTGGAAAAAAGGTTAATCGACATCACAATACTACACGAAGAGTAATGTGTCTAGAATGTAATGTTTTTAGAAACTCATAAAATTGCACTAACACAAGTTAATTTAAAGTGCAAGCATTGCAGTCGACAGCTCTTGATGCTAGTGACAGATTATTTATTTTGTTTATCATTTGATGACAATAGACACTACCTGTCGTACACTGAGGGCAGTCCTAAATAGAATGATATTGTAACATACATATTTATAAAACATATTTATGAAAAAAAAATATTTGCAGTAAGAACGAAACGACGTAAGAACTCACACATGATGATGATCACGCATATCCCGATGATGCAGTTTAATGGACTACAACATCAATCAAAGTCAAGAACAAAGGACGTCAAAAAAGATACCACATTGTCTCTCAACATATTTATCACAATGAAGCCGGTTACACTCATTTTATTGGGTATAAGCAGTACGAAAACTTCATTGGGATCTTAGAAGGTCAAATGTTGTGTTAGTTAAAAAATAAATATTCATATTCCAAACCAGTTTCTAATAATAATAATGTTTTCAGTCCTTGATTACTCAAAACGTTAATATCTCTTTTAACCTGAAATGTGAAGCAACACACTTTGTCAATAACACTAATATATTTAGCAATATTGAATTCTGGTTACAAATACGTCCGAATCTATTCGAGCAGGGCCGGACGCGTGTGGATAACGAGCGTCCATTATTAGCTGGGATTTGTCAATTCTACATTGTTTTGTCGGGTATTTCAGTATGGATAAATCCTTTTGGCGTATACCCGTCTACGGTTACGGTACAGCTTAAGAGTGTTTTGTGTAAATGGAAAGTTAAAGTCGAAAACAGACCTTAGCACTTGGATAGAGCCCCACTATAGACGTTTCGTAAGACACTCGCAGAAATAGTTATATATGTATTTCAGTACTTAATGATGGTAAACTCTTAGTCGTCTAAACTAGAATGTTATTAATATTACAATATTATAATTGGATCACAGTATTTAAGTGTTAAATTTTTATAGGTGTGTGTTTTCCCAATTAAAATCACCTATTCGCCAGCGCCGCAATCTGCGAGCACTTACTGCCCTGTTTTCATTTCTCAACTCACCGTTTTCACCTACATATCTTACTCTGTACCTCCGTTATCTATCCTCTAATCACGACAGAAACCTTCACTCAGAAAATAATCGGATTCTCTTATGTCCCTCTCACAACTCTGATTTCGTGAACTCTTCGTTCTTTGTTCAGGCAGTACTACTCTGGAATGCGCTCCCGCTCGAAGTCAGGATGTCCACAAACCATTTTACATTCAAAAAAAATGTACATAATCTCTTTCTTAACGAGATTGAAGAATCGTCTTATCGATAGTTGGTTCAGCTTACAGTCAAGTTGTCATAGTATACGAATATAATCTAAATGCACACATTTCACAAAATAGATTACTCTGGGCAGTCGAAAATAAAATAAGAATGTGAATGAAAATTCTTGTAGAAAAAAATATTTGAAATAATTTATGACTTTCTACATCAATTATCTTTCTTAATTTTAATATATTTGATTTTAGAGGTCTTATTGCATTCTTATTTTATTTTCGACTGCCCAGAGTAATCTATTTTCTGATTACATTCAAAATTAGTTTCTAAATAAACTTACAGTTCATTAACGCATTTTGAGAAATTTAATTGCAAAGAACACTAAAGCAGCACTACAAGATTTAAAAAAGTGTAGTGATTTTTTATATCCTACTGTATTACGTGCCAGTGACAGGTCATTCAGCGACAAACTGCTGAAAAGAATCACGATAGGTAGTAATATAACATTGATATCATACATTGAAATCATCAATAAAATAACATTCACAGATTTGATAGATTTCTGCAATATATAAGAGACCCGTGAGTAACGATCTATATCAGAATATGATCTAATCCTCAGAAAGGTTTTTTGTGTCCTAAAATAGCAAAGTATTTATTACAAGAATTGATAAATGTCATATATATCTACGAGTATAAGTTTATTTCAAAACATGAAATAGTAATAAATATAATACGGTGAAGAAGATAAATGTGAGTACTTTAAAAACTTGACGTCATGTTTATAATCTGAATAGAGATATATAATTTGCAGCTTTTATAAAAAGCATGATATGATTTAATCGTAACTAATTACAACATCGATAACTGCACACATCTCACACACGACCGTCTGAACCTGTATTGTGGTAACCAGATAGATTACTTACAAACAAACTTATACATTCCTAACTATACAGGCCATCTGCCTAGCCTTTATTATTTTCAAAATTATTTGAGGTTGGCTACTAGTGTACCGGTTTTACCTGAATATCATTTTTTTCATGGCACGACTAGCATTATAATAATAATAAATATTTCGGACAATTGACACACAACGTCGTTTAGTTTCAAACTAAGCAGAGCTTGTGCTATAATAACTAGACTGACTGATAGAATAATTTTATGCCTTTTTTTTGTAAATATATACATATTATACATAGAAAACACCCTAACTTCGTTATCAAATATTTGCAGATCATACAAAGATTTAGTCCGACACGGGAATTGAACCTGAGACCTCAAGTACAGCAGTTGCATTTAATACAGCTTCGCCACTGAGGCAGTTATAGCACTCATAGCATAGTAGTCGCGGGCATTGGAGCTCCGCGACCCTAAGAGTAAACTGAATTCGAAGGTAGAACTGGTTGTCAATATATTTCAGCCCTGACTTCCCGATAATGATTGATTGGTTCATGATAACCGTTACCAATGGCTTAACGTGCTTTCCGAGGCACGAGCGTATATCTTTGCAAACTTCTAATTTCCGGGACGTTATTAAGAATTTCTTGCACTAATATTCAACAAAACTTTTGGCCCGACTCGTGAAACAAGCTCGAGACCTCTTGATTGGCAGTCGCATACGCTAGCCGCTTTTTTAATTTTTTTTTTAAACGTGTGTAAACCCTCTCGAACCGTCACCCCAGCGGGGTTTACGGCGGGGTGGTGTGTCGAAATCGGACCGACTAAAACCACACGGTGTGCCACTCTGTGCCTGAGATAGGAGGGATCCGGGAACCGCTGCTATTACGACATCCAGATCCCTCCTAGTGCCTGCCCGCTAATCCGGGCACCATCTATGGGTAAACTCTCTATTTTAGGCGACGTACAGCATACGCGGACGTCGCCTCCTCGCGGCTGGCCTTTGTAGCGGATGGAGGGGAAAACTCGACCCGTCCACCCGCAGCCACGCTCAAGGCGGCATGAGGCGCTGGTATGCGCGCCTCCGCCGCCCGGCTTGCCGGCGGCGAATTGGGTCCGAGTGGATATCGTCCTCCCGGGCCTTTTCCGCCGCCTCCTTCCGCGAAATTACGTCTTCGCAGAAGGTTGCGACCGCGGTAAAACAACTGTCGCTACCGGCCATGGAGCGTATGACGGCCGGTAGCGAGAGATCTCCTCCAATAACTGCAGTGAGGACCCCACGCTGCGCCGCCCAGGCGGAACAAACTGCTAGTGTGTGCTGACCTGAGTCCTCACTGCAGTCGCAGTGGTGACAGACAGGACTCAATTCCCTCCTGGCGACCGAGTGCAGATACTTACCGAAGCAACCGTGCCAGAGGCGAACCCTATTCTGGGCGGTCAGACCCGCCGCACACACCGGCGCACCATACAGCGCCATTGACCGGACAACCCCCGTGTATAGCCGTCTCGTCGCGACGCTGGCTCCACCCAAATTCGGCAAAAGTCGCCCGAGGACGGAGGCAGCGCCGACCAGCTTTAGAGAAAACTGTCGGAAATGCTCGTCGAAGAGTCACCTCCCGTCAAGGATCAGGCCTAGGTACTTCATCTGGGCCTGAACCGGTACGAGGACCGAATTGTCTACGATAGAGGCGCCGGGTAGTGGACCACGACGGGGCCCATGGAACAAAAGGACCTCCGTCTTATCTAGGGCCACCCGTAAACCCAGCGCCTCAATACGCCCGACCACCAAAGAGACCCCCGTGATGGCCAGGCGCGCCGCCTCTTGAAAGTTCGCTCCCCGGGTTATGACCAATGTGTCATCTGCGTAACAAATTACACAGCACAGGGGGAAGACGACCTCGAAGGGCCCAGTCGTATCCCATGTTCCACAGGAGTGGTCCGAGGACAGACCCCTGCGAAACACCGCACGACATGAGCCGCTGCCTCAGAACACCGTTTCGGTCGCTTACGCTAGCCGCTAGACCAACGAAGCAGACTAGTTGTTTTTGGATGGTAAGTTTATTTATACAAATTCGTTGCCTTTCAGGATTATTTTTAACCTACATGAATATATTTAGATCACAAAGATGAAAAACCACACCAACTGTTTAAGGGATGTGAGAAACAAAGTGCCATCACATGTTTCCCTCCCACCCCGTTACCTCCGCAGCTACCAAATTTGTACAGTTCCACACAAATTTTGATATAGTTTTGTACACCACAATCGGATTATAAGGATTTTCTAACAACCTAACCGGTTATTTATAACTCTTTGCTTCCAATCTATGTAGATATATTTTATCTACAAGTTTATAACATTTACAAACCTTGACCAGTCACACTAGGTGTAATATACATTGGTTTTTGTTATTAATGTTTAAATTTCCCTGTGTAACTATAAATTCAGAACATGGCAATAGGCAAAATAAGACTATTATTGTTCGACAAAATGATCGTGACACACTATTATATGATAATGACATAATCAAAATAAAGCGTTTCTCATATTTAATCAATGACATCACTTATGTATATGTATAGTAAATTAGACGGTCACTTACATGGACTAACAATTACCATATCAAACATTGATCTAACTTTTCTCAAGTATTTCCATAAATTTATCTACATATGTATACTTGTAAATGTAAATAAACATATACGTGACCACAAAGCTAGAAAACATTACATATTTAAACAAAAGTGTTATTTTATGTAAATATAATAGCTTCTAGAACATTTCTTAATATTGTTTCCATTAAGATTCCAACTGTACGCAATTTACTGTTATCTCAATGTTTATTTTCAATCGATAACAGTTTTTATTATTCCAGAAACCCTACGTTTATTACGAAGAATAGTACAAACATTTGCTAAGCGTTTTAATAAAGCAAACCAAACTACAATGTGAATTTCTGTGAAACTCAATATTTAAAGACGAACCTAAAATATTTAAATTTATTAGATTCCCCGTAGCTGCTCTGAGTTTACATAGTTGGCCTCTCATCCATGAATGCAGTGGGGAAATCATTTTGGGCGTCGGAAAATTAGGAATTCTTTCCAAGGAAACCATCTCCTTAGGGAGCAGTTTTACGTATTCCAATAATGACTGGGGTTTTGGGATCGTAGTTGAATAGATCCCGATTACTAATTTGTATTCTTTATTAGGGAGGCCATTGTGATTAGTAGCTCAATTACATAACTTTGGTCTATTTCACAAAAATAGAAGACACACACACACACACACACAGTACTGCTGACTGAACAGTTCAGGCATGATGACGGTATTTTTAGGTAGCTTTGTTGTCAGGGTTCATAACTCTGTCCACTACGTGTTTTTACGGCATAAGAGGGACAAACGAGCAGAAGTATTATGTTTATAAAAGTTGATGGAAGTACCGACTAAAATCAAACTGTGTTATCTATATCTATTTTTTTTACGGTGACTATCGCTACTCATGGACACTTGCAACTCAAGAGCCATAGAGTTCGTTGCTTTGAGTAAGCGTGAGAGGAGGGTGAGAAGGTAAGTTGATCTCTTACTAACTCAGTGAAAAGCAACGGAAGATTGCTTAACACCTTTTGGAAATAAGTCTTTTACATAGACACCCACAAATGACACTGCCGCCTTTATGGGTTCTGCACTATTAGAATAAAACCAGTAGCCTGCCTCGGCTTAGCACGAGTGGATGTCAATTTTTGAACATTGCAAACATGCAATATATTATGTGCCTTTATGTCGAACATAAGTAATTCGTTTTTCAAATTACCATTAATATATCACTAACAACATATTATATTTTATTATCCATGAACCTATTTATATTCTCAAGGTTTTTATTCTTGCATTTTACTTAACCTTTATTGTATTTTTATGTATTTAAGTGTTTTATTTTTAAAAAGTTTCCATTTTTTTTTTACTTGGGCTTATATTACAGATTAATTAATATAAAAATATAAAATTAAGCTACAAAAAGAGCCATAAGGCTTTAATGTATTTTTTTTTCAACATTTTGGGATAAATAAAACTAAGTTGTAAGTATGGATTTACTACATGTAAGTATATCCATACTTACAACCAATTAAAAAACACACTTATTAAAACTTTCATCATGACAACTATTCAAATATTTATAGTGTTTATAGATTATTTATAATATATTAGTATAATAATAATACTGAATATATAGTATTATTTCGTTTAGTTATAAATATAACCTATGTCATTGAAGGATAATATAGCATTCTGATTGTGAAAAAAGTTTTGAAAACGATCCAGTAGTTTTTGAGTTTATTCAACACAAACAGAAATACAAATCTTTCATCTTTTAGTGTTACTATATGTATATGCGTATTCAAAATTATTTATATAACACTTGCTAGTTGTTATAATATCAGTTCGTAAGCTTTTAAATGACCAAGGAATTATTTGTTTATCAAAAAACAGTCGAGGAGGATGCGTAATTATGTTACTTATATAAAGGGGTTGTTTACATAGTAACATACGCATGGGCTCAGTAATATAATATCAGCTTTTGATCCCGACGCTATAAATATGGGTTGTGTTTGTTTGTTACTCTATCATCTCTCTCTCTAAATGGTGCTTCTAAAACAAAAGGACTCAATTTAGCTACTACAGACAATTTTCTAAAAGGAAAGAATATATTTCATATTGTTCAATGCGATTTCTCTTAATAATCATCCAAAGTATTATTTCAAGTAGTACCAGTTTATTCTGTTACAGCTTAATTTCAATGGCCAACTTCTAAAACAAAGCTATCATCATCAACCCATTGCAGTCCGCTGCTAGACATAAAAGAACAACTTAAGTTCAAATCTATTCATGTTTTAAATTTTCTGTTTCATTAAATGTACGCCCTAGCTCTGAAGTTTTAATGACTGACAAAAGACCTTTTTTATCTTTTTTTTTATTTATAGAAACCAACCAAACTGACTCTATTAGTAGAATCCAAGAGCGGTTGTCGCCATACTCACTGCAAATGAACATAATACAGTATGGTGACTCACACTATAACGGCCTAGTGAGATGCTTCTTCACACCCCTCTTAAAGGACCCGGGATCGTAGTGGGAGAGAAACACGTTCACTGGTAATGAGTTCCAGACTTGAACTGGTTTGCACAGGAAGGAAGAGCCGAATCGTTTAGTTCGGGAGTGTATGTCTACTATTCTGAAACGGTGGCTTCCAAGACCAGCACGAATTGTCCTGTAGAGGAACGGAGAGGATGGGATTGGTTGGAAGAGTTCGTCCAGTCCATGCAATGCGCTCGGCATCCGGCCCAATGTAAACCCTCTTGCATTCCCTGGTGTCTTTGTTGTACGCTACTTTTAGGCGATCAACATCAGGCTGGTCTTGAACGCGGGCCCTGGCCCATGCACGGTAGGCCGCTTGTTTGTACGCAACAGCATGAGTGCACTCGTGATTAAACCAGGGGTGGGCCTTCGTACTTTAGGGAATATAATATTCAATACTGACAGTAATCTCGTCAGCAATGACAGACGCACTTTGCGACAGATCCTATCTTTAAAGCAGTGTTGAGCCCATGGGATAATACAAAGTAATCTCGCATTCCATCCCAGTCTGCTGAGGAGTAGTGCCATAATCGTCGTCTCACCGCCACTGGTCGTGGTGGGGCAACAAGAGGCACCGTGGTGGACACCAGACAGTAATCGGAGGATCATCCCAGAGATGTGAGAACCGATACTGCGTACTGCACTGGGTGACTCGTCAGCAGTAGGTCTATTAAAGAGGGCACTTGACTTACTATGTCTGGTATCCTGGTGGGTTGTATTACGTATTTACTTTATTAACGTAAAAAAGGCATGGTAGTCATCGCGGCGGTGTAATCTGAAACTCGGAATACTGTGGTTTCATGTTACAGTGAAGCAGGACGGTGATCGAACCATCGGACGGAAGGGCCCCGTACCCTCCCGGAAGCGGTCGCCGAGCCCCACCGTCCGGTCGTCAAGCCGCACAACGAGCCACTCTGTGGATTATGCACGACCTGACAGGGCAGCCTCCCAGGGTGGTTAGTCGTAGTTGAGGCCCTCTCAATGCCGCGGACGGCCAGTACCACCACCGTTTCTATGGCTCTCCCTAGACAACGGTTCGATCCATGGTTCCCCTACAATGACTCTACGAGCACTCCACTGCTCACACACATACTATGACAACGGTCACCCCTGCATCATTGGACCTCCGGTCTCGCACCCATCAACGAAAGACTAAGACTTTAGGAAAGATTAAGACTTTAGGTTGATCTTCTGTGTGAGAGTAGTACCACCCCGGTTGAACCGACCCGTTCGTGAGATAAGCGTGGTTCTACTACCTCAATCTCAAGTGAATCTGGTGATTTTTTTACCTAGTACATTATACGACATATTTTTGTAGAATCAGACATTAATTCTCTGATTACAAGATTAAAATGTTCAGAATATTGTTATTGTATGAATTAAATCTGTTGTCAAATATGACGCATGTTTAACCAACTAAAATCATTAACTGAGTATAGTTGCTATTGCTAGACCGTTGGAACAAAGCCGTTTCCGAGTATTTATCCAATTGACCCAGAACGAGGGTAACATTCTTACTTGTTAATCCTTATGAGGTCAGAGTTTATTTATTGCAGATAGACGGCAACTAAATAATAACAATTTCATGAAATTATTGAAAATGCGGCAAGCTTATAAGATTCAATATCATATGAGTGTTCATAATAAAGTGTGCACCGATTTTTTTATTGGAAATTGTATATGTAGGCCTATTGTAAATTCTTGTACAAATAATAGTGTTGCGTCAACTTCGTGCGTTATATTTGATCCTTTTGATTAGTGAAAACGATACGGTGGCCCTGGCTTTAATTGCAATCTTCAGTAGTAGATTACTGATGTGGCTGGAATTGCAGTGATTATGAAGATATATACTTAGAGTTTTAAAAAATCAAACTGTTCTGTACAACATCGATTCATGCCAAACGACTTCAGGAAAATTATAGTCACAAACAGAAATAAGATTACGATTCAATAGAAACGACAAGAATTTTCTCGATCTTACATTATATGTTCTATGTTACATATATAAAGCTCTAGAAATCTGAAGACAAATGTGTGACGAGCGTCGATAATGCGAAGGCTTTATCGGTGAAATCAACTTGACGCAATCGGCGCAAATCGTCCGCTTATTTGATAAGCATTAAAGGCAACTCTAATAATATTATCCCTGTAATACATATACGAGTATATGCGTTATATATGTTGTCATAATACATGGATTCTTAGTCTTTCTAACCTGAGGAGAGGACCCGTCAAAAAAATGTGATAATGATTTTTTTTAGTTTTAGCAGGTTCGAATCCAACATTGTGGTGATGTGATTAGACTGTTTAAGTGGTCATCTGGTGCTATGGGCTCGATCCTCATATGGGACAATAGTTTGTGTGATTCACAACTTGTTTTTTTTCACATTTCATGTATATTTGTAAAATCAGACACAGAATAGATTTCTAGTATGGGATTGGTTTTTTGACAAATATAAATTTCATATTTGAACCGACTAAAACCATATGCCACAGCAATTAGTCCTAATGAGGTAACAATAATACAAAAATAAAGTAAATTGTGATTAATTCTTAATAAATATGTTATTCCTAAAGGATTAACCGTACCAACACTAAACATTTTGGAAATCAATAAGTAACAAGGTAATCTAATAAACATCAGTCAGTCGCAATACTAAAGTTAATTGCGATGTTTTCTGTGAAAGTTAGTTAATCTCAATGGACCAGTTGGAGAGGCCGTGTTTGGCGTCAATGAGTGCCGTGTTTTTGTTCCTAATGGAAACGGAAGATCATTGAGAAACTTTTACATCGACGGTGGCAGCTTCGGACACTTTGAACGGTAATTTATTAGAAAATCCGACCTGTTAATAAAAATTAAGTTTATACAGAGCATTTAGATTAAAAAAGTTTACTCAAGAAACAAGTATAATTTACATCTATTATTTCATTAGGGTATATAAATATTTCGGACATTTGACACACAACGTCTTCTAGTTTAAAACTAAGTAGAGCTTGTACTGTGATAACTAGAGTGACTGATATAATACTTATATACTTTTCTTTGTAAATATATACATATTACACATAGGAAACATCCAAACTTTGAAACAAATATTTGCAGATCATACAAACATTTGGTCCACAAGCACAGCAGTCGTATTCGCAACCGCTGCGTTACCGAGGTAGTGTATGATGCATATGGTATACATATGGTACACATAGCACACTTATATTACACAGAATATGTATAATGTCTCTGTGGTGATGGATTAAGACTGCGTAGGGTCACCACTGTTTAACTCGTGGATGTTGTGAGAACTGGCCACGCAAGACAACAGCACTGCAAAGAGAAAGAAAAGAGAGACGTATGTCCAGCAGTGGACTAATAATTGTTTTATACGTAGATGATGCTGAAAATATCGTATATAATACAACAAATTGTCAATAGATACTAATATGTTGATGCTGAAAACTATTTTCTAAAACGCGCTTGTCTCTGAAATAAAACTGTTTTTTTTAAGTTGTAAATTAATATTTTTGCATATTTTTGTAGATGTTGCGCCATAATTTATATTCATTCTGCTACACACTATAGTCCATCCTGATTATATGCTAGAGAACGCAGACTGTAATAAGACTGATCAAACCGATTCTTAATATATTCAAATTGTACAATAATTTCTTATAAGAAAAAATTGACTATCTATGGACTTGTGATTTACCGTAAGTATTTTTTAAGCTGATAACTAATCAAAGTTGTGATCTGTTTTAATATGAAAAAAACTTTCAAGAATTGTTGCCCTAACCCTAACAAGATCAAAAGATTTCCAGTTGCTATTGTATAATAAAAAATAAATTGGATTAAGAATGCTCTTTTGAAACAAACAAAGCAAGTTTTTTATTTGAATACGAAAGAATTTTCTTGACCAAGGAATTATACTAACTTATTCCATTGAACTTTCATGCTTTGAAGAAAAAGATAAAGTGATCTCTTCACAGAAATAAATCCTCAACAAAATACTTTTTGGAATGTCAGAATCCTTAAGATTATTTTATCATAAATCAGTATGAATATAACATAAGAGATAGTATTTAATAATCAAAAAGTATAACTGAATTGTAATGACATAGAAATTATTTAAATAGATCGTAGTATGAAATACTTTGACATTAAAAAAACTTTGAAGTAATATTAACTTTATCGTAATATAAGATATTTAGAATTTGTGCTCAAATCAAATATTAAAGTAATAATTTTGATTAAATTTATAAACTTTTGAGATGTATAGACCTTATATGTACATTAATACTCAATTCAAGTTATTAATATTCGGTATACTTACAGGACTAGCTGGCAAGTATATTTACGTTATACCCCGTATTTACTATGTTAATACTGGAGTTGCCTCACAGGTCAAAAAAGAGACATAAGACAAACAAAATGGTACCATAGATGGAGTTGTCAAGTTTGCAAATATGCGGTGCGTGCTTAATAGATCTTTGGTAGACAAGTAATGCTAACGAGGCTTTAACATGGTTCGTTAGACAAACCTAAGTACCTCATCACTGTGTGGGTTGTGGTGTTAGAGATCAGGG
This sequence comes from Hypercompe scribonia, assembly GCA_949316085.1. Lineage (NCBI taxonomy): Eukaryota > Metazoa > Arthropoda > Insecta > Lepidoptera > Erebidae > Hypercompe > Hypercompe scribonia. The sequence continues at coordinate 15,126,722 of OX438969.1, read as the reverse complement.
GTGGTGCTGATACAATAATCATGCTTATTTGCTTTCTGATGTAATTTACAACATAAAATCGACAAAATAAAAAAGTAGTATAAATGTAAAACTACGAATAGGTTTATGTTAAGAAAGGTAAAATAACAGTAATAATTTATAACAACAAAATTTTTTTCGAACGTCTGACAAGCATGTCATTTAGTTTCAAAATAAGCACAGCTTGTAGCATGAAGGTTAAATTGACGTACGAAATACTCATTATTTTTTTTGTAAATACATGAATAATACAAATGGTAGGACATCGAAAAAACCCAAACCACGAAACAAATATTTACAAAGCATACAAACATTTCAACCAAACAACAATAGATTCAAACCCAAGATCTCAGCACAGAAGCCACATACGCTACCACTGCACAACTGACGCTGTGGACTGAAAAACTTAGATATACTGCTATTTCCTTGTATGGCATAAAAACGATTTCATAGATTATTATTGAAAATCATGGTTAATAACATCGGTTGGTTTATCTAAATATAAATATCTGAAAGCTTGTATTCCAACTTAAATTCTTCAAACCTTCCAACTTAGAGAAAATAGATTACAAATTTCCACTCGGTGCGTTTTTAACAACCCTGTTTGTTTACAAAGTAAGAATGATAGGTATAAAGATAAATGACTGCCTACGTTCTCGCTGAAAAATACTCGATTTCCAACACTTTGTGTTCACAATATATTTATCACGAAAGAATTATAGCATACAGAGAAAATAGCAGGGTCTGTGATGTATCATCGCTGATATGACTATGTAGAACTGTGTAACGATTTTTCTCTTGTAACTTTTGTTTGGATGTAATTCTAAAAGTATTTAAGTATTCTTGTTTTAATTTTGACTGTAAAGATTTTATAATAAAATTAAATTTATATTTTTACTTCTTTTTAGAGTTATTATGAAAGTACTAATAATTTGCAACAAAGTCCTTAAATTTTTAGGTTAACGACGGCGGCCATAATAGTATGAAACTGTGCTATAGCTGACAGCGCCTTCAACTGGGAACTAACAATTGAATCTACTTTATATTCTACAGTAGAATCATTGTAAGTTAGTGATGCGATCTTATTATTTTAATAGAACAACATATTTAACAGTAAAAAATAAAAAAGAAGAGAAAGAATTAAAAAAAAATGTAATGTAGCAGTAACAGAAAAATAAAATAAAAAATAAAATAATTGGACATGTTTACGGTGGGATCCAGGCTACTTTTTACCATGGTAAAAAATAAACACACATGCACACACATACGTACACACACTTTACACACACACATTTGGTCCGACACAGTAATCGACACATATATACAAACACACACACAAACACACATTAGTTTAAATACATTGGTTGTATCACGTTCCTCAAATGTAAACTTCTGTATCACTAAGAAGTAAGCCTGGAGTTTGTCACGTAGGTTCTCGATTTCATTCTAAAACAGAGGCGAAGCGCAGTGGTGTTGACTTGATGAAACAATGTTACAAAATAGTATTGCAATATAGTAAGATATAACAATACTGTAGACACATATTACTCATCTAAACATAAATAGACAGCCTTAAGGTAATTATTTTTTAGCCAAAATGACACAAGATTTAATATAAAGTTCTTCTAAAGTAGCTCAGCTACTCTTTTTAACTATAGAAACGAGACAATGTATCTATTTTTTTACACCCTTTGCTTCTTGTATGTTAAAACCTTTTATTAACTTTCTAGAGACCGAATTAAATTACGAAAATCATAGAAGAAATGTATTTATTTTGTGAAAATTCTTATAAAATGATATCGTATATCGACGCAAGGTAAGTCAGTAGGATAATATAACATAAACAAAAATAGTATAGAATTTAATGGTTCACTAGTTTTGTGTACATACAAAAAGCAAATAATGAGTAGAAACCGAGATATCTGGGAAAAAAACTGTTTTATGTTTTTTTTTTTTTTTTTTTTTTTTTTTTTTTTTTTTTTTTAACGTGTGGAAACCCCCTCGGGCCGTTACCCCACCGGGGTTTACGGCGGGGTGGTGTGTCGGAATCGGACCGACTAAAACCACACGGTGTGCCACTCTGCGCCTGAGATAGGAGGGATCCAGGAACCGCTGCTATTACGACATCCAGATCCCTCCTAGCGCCTGCCCGCTACCTCGGGCACCATCTGCGGATAAACTCTCTATTTTAGGCGACGTACGGCACACGCGGACGTCGCCTCCTCGCGGCTGGCCATTGTAGCGGATGGAGGGGAAAACCCATCCCGTCCACCCGCGGCCACACTCAAGGCGGCATGAGGCGTTGGTATGCGCGCCTCCGCCGCCCGGCTCGCCGGCGGCGAATTGGGTCCGAGTGGATATCGTCCTCCCGGGCCTTCTCCGCCGCCTCCTTCCGCGAAATTACGTCTTCGCAGAAGGTTGCGACCGCGGTAAAACAACTGTCGCTACCGGTCATGGAGCGTATGACGGCCGGTAGCGAGAGGTCTCCTCCAATAACTGCAGTGAGGACCCCACGCTGCGCCGCCCAGGCGGAACAAACCGATAGCGTGTGTTGAGCCGAGTCCTCACTGCAGTCGCAGTGGTGACAGGCGGGACTCAATTCCCTCCTGGCGACCGAGTGCAGATACTTCCCGAAGCAACCGTGCCCGGAAAGGACCTGTGTCAGTCGGAAGGAAAGGGTCCCGTGCTGCCGCCCCGCCCACTCGGCGATGACCGGCTGGAGAGCCTCCACGGCGGCAAAGCCAGCACGTGGAGCCTCCAGCCGGGACGACCAACGAGCCATCGTGGCTCGACGAGCGGCCTCTCGCCACTCGCGTATCTCTTCGGGCGGGGGCCGTATGCCGCTACCCGCCCGGAAGTCAGCTGTCCGCCGATAAACTTCGGCGAGCACTTCCGCCTCCAAATCCCACGGGGGAGTTCCGGCCAAGGCGCACGCCGCCTCCGTCGATACGGTGCGGTAACCGCGTATGGCTCTAACCGCCAATATCCTCTGAGGGCGCCAGAGGCGAGCCCTATTCTGGGCGGTCAGAGCCACCGCCCACACCGGTGCACCATACAGCGCCATTGACCGGACAACCCCCGTGTATAGCCGTCTCGTCGCCACGCTAGCTCCACCCAGATTGGGCAAAAGTCGCCCAAGGGCAGAAGCAGCGCCGACCAGCTTTGGAGAAAGCTGTCGGAAGTGCTCGTCGAAGAGCCACCTGCCGTCGAGGATCAGGCCCAGATACTTCATCTGGGCCTGAACCGGTACGAGGACCGAATTGACCACGATGGAGGCGCCGGAGGGTGGACCACGACGGGGCCCATGGAACAAAAGGGCCTCCGTCTTGTCCAGGGCCACCCGCAAACCCAGCGCCTCAATTCGCCCGACCACCAGAGAGACACCCGTGGTGGCCAGGCGCGCCGCCTCTTGAAAGTTTGCTCCCCGGGCCGTGACCAATGTGTCATCTGCGTAACAAATTACGCCCAGCCCGGGGGGAAGACGACCTCGAAGGGCCCAGTCGTATCCCATGTTCCACAGGAGTGGTCCGAGGACAGACCCCTGTGGAACACCGCACGACATGAGCCGCCGCCTCAGAACACCGTCTCGGTCCTCGTACATGACGGTACGCTCCTCAAGATAGTCTGCCACAAGCCGCCTCAGGTACTTTGGCACCCCATGGTAGTGAAGTGCTTCCCTGATGCAGCTAAATGGCAGACTATTAAATGCGTTGGCGATGTCCAACGACACCGCCAACAGCACGCCGCCACAGCTCACCGCCTCTTCGGTAACGGCCCTCAGGCGCAACACGGCATCGACCGTCGAACGCCCCGCCCGAAAACCAAATTGGGCGTCCGACAGATCGGGGCCCACCTCGCAGAGGTGCCGGACGATGCGGGCAGAGAGTATCCTCTCAAACAGTTTACCCGCCTCGTCCAGCAACACGATGGGCCTATAGGCCGCTACCGATTCGGCTGGCCGTCCCGGCTTCCTCAATAGGACCAGCTTCCCGCTTTTCCAGCACTCAGGGAAGCGTCCAGACGCCAACTAGCGTCCAGGACCTCCCTGAGACAGTCCGACATGTGTTCGAGGGCTCGGGCCAGCACTCGGGCAGGTATCCCGTCTGGCCCGGGGGCGGTCTTTTTAGAGCGGATCCGTAGAACAACCGCCCCTACCTCCGATTCCCTGACGGGCGGAACACTGTCCTCGCTCGCCCCGTCGTCTCCGACCGTGAAGGCCATCGACGGGGGTGTGTGCTCCACCCGTTGCGGGAAAAGGCCCTCGACCACTTCCCGCAGGAAGCTGGGCTGGAGGGTCTCTGTAAGGGGGGGGCCCGATGTGCGGAGCTTTTGTCGCGCCGCACGATAAGGGCGACCCCAGGGGTCACGATCGAGACCCTCCAGCATTTCCTTTCGCTTAATTTCTTTGGCGCGGCTGATGGCCAGCTTCAGAGTTTTCCGCGCCTCTCGGTACTCCTCATGAAGCTGGTCCTCCTCACCATCTTCACGGTGTCGCCGCCGACTACGGGTGTAGGACCTCCGGGCACGAGTACAGGCCGCACGGAGGTCCGCCAACTCCTGGGACCACCAGTAAACCTCCTTCCGTGGAGGCCGACAACCTCGGATGCGGGGCATGGCCGCATCGCAAATCTGCGTAATCGCATCGCGGAAACGACCAGCCCCCATGTCGACCTCCTCGGCCGGAGCCTGTGGAGACAGCCAAGAGTGAATTATGGCTGCCTCCTCTAGTAGGTCCCTATTCAGTTTGGCTACAGCCCACCGCGGAAAGTGAGAAGAACGCCGCGCCGCGTGACCCCTACTGGGGTCCTGGGTCCAGGAGAGCTCAAATCGAATGTAGAGGTGATCCGAGAGCGTCTCAACCTCTTCCAGGACACACCAGTTCCTTACTCGTGCGGCGAGGGCAGGGGTAGCGAACGAAAGGTCCACTATCGACCCTCCCTGCTGTCGCACGCACGTGTTGGTGGAGCCCCTGTTCAATAAACAGAGGCCCACCGAGGCCGCCCACTCCTCTACGGCCTCGCCCCTGGCGTCCGTCCTGGGGGAACCCCACGCAATGGACTTCGCGTTGAAGTCCCCCAGCACTAAGACGTGCCCAGACGTTAGACGCCGCATCGAGGTTTCCAAGTTGTTAAGGAAAACCTCGAAGTCGCTCAAACTCCGGTTGGGGGAGAAGTAAACACCATATACGGTGATGCCCCCCCACTCGGCAGCAACATATCCAGTACCCTTGTCCCTTAGCGACAAGGGCGGGGAATGAGCCGCCGTGGAGCCGACGACTGCCACGGAACCGTCCCGGTCACCCAACCAGTTTGGACGGGGAGGGACGTAATAGGGTTCCGCGGCTACGGCAACACCGATAGACCACTGTGCCATGGTTTGCAGGAAAAGGTCCTGCGCCGCGGCACAGTGGTTGAGGTTCGTCTGGACAAGGAGGTTGGAGACTTGGTCCATTACTGAACCGTCTCTACAACCTCCTCCATGGGCGATGATGTCGACGCAGAAACGACGTCAGAGGCAGCCTGGGTCGACTGGCTAGCCCCCGACACTTGCCGAGATGTGCGTGGTGGCTTGCAGCCCCCCTGTCCAATCTGATGATCGGCGGGCTTATTACCCGCCGCACACGCTGGGCAGTGAGGGGTGGCAGAGCACTCTGCCGCCTTGTGCCCCGGTCGACCGCAGCGGAAGCATATTCCGCTGCAGTCAAAACAACTCACGCACTTAGCGCGTGTGTGTCCCGATGCCAGACATTTAAAACACCTCATCGGTCTCGCCGCCAGGACTGTGATCCTAGCGCTCACGAAACCGATGAGCAGTCTACCGGCGTCGCCCAAAATTTTGGCCGACGCTACGGGACAGCTGACCCACACTGCGCCAAGCCCTCCTGGACCGGGGCGGATGGTGCCGACCCTAATGTTTTCCGCGTTGCACCCCGTCTTCTCTCTTACTGCAACGCGGATATCCTCGGTCGTTATAGAGTCGTCCAGACCCGAGATGCGCAACTCTGCACACTTGGTAGGTCTGGCGATCTTCACACCATCCGTGGCCGCAAACATGCCTCGCAATTTCTCGGCAAAGGCATCTGCCGTTTTTGCGCCTTCAGCTCCAGGGAACTCGAGCACTCGAGCTCCTGTTTGAGCAAGGCGCAGCCTGACTCCTACCGTCCCGATATCACTGGTAAGACTAGCCCGGGCTCTCTGGAATATGGCCGCGTAGGACAGTCCACTGCTAGCCGCCTCCGGTGACACGGTGACCACCACCGCCGCGGTTTTGGGCACTTGCAGCTTGCGCGGCTTCTTCGTAGTGGCCACTACCACCGATGGCGACTGCGGGGTAGAGGCTGCTTTTTGAGCTGCCTGTTTACCCCGCTTTCGGGACTTAGCCCCGCCGACTACCTGCCAACCATCTTTGGATAGGGCAGATGTGGAGGGGGCAGATGTGGTGGTGCCAGGTACAGCGGTTGGAGTGGGGAGCGGAGGGAAATCCGCTCCAGCCTTTGCCGCTGTTGTGGACACTAACCTCGGTGCAGGCGTCTTGGTCGCTACCTTCGCTGCCCGTCGTGCCCCCGGAGCTGTTGCGGGAGCAGCAGACACCGACGCCGCCGCCGCATAGGTCACGCGACCGCCCACAACGGGAAGCGCTGACGGTGCCAATGCGGCCTTCGGCTTATGCGCCGCAAGCGGCGGGCGGACAACGGGGGCCGGTGGCAACCTCGCTTCCAGGCCAGCCAGACGCCCGTCCATCATGCGCCATACTGCATCCGTAATTTGGCGCAGATGGGCATCAGGAATACCACCGAGGTTGGAAGAGGGAGCAGGCTGAGACGCGGACGGGACCGGATCTACAGCCGGACGATGCGCCCGGAATTGGGCGAACTGAGCGCTGAGCTCAGCCACTTGCCCCGTCAGGCGATCGTTGGCTGCCTGCAGACGAGCCACGTCCCCGATGAGGGTATCGACGACCCCCGCAATAGCGGAAGAGGAGTCCTTAAGGGCTCTTACAAAAGAGCCCTTAAGGTTACTCGACTTGGTGGCCACTTTGTGAATAATGGCCACCGCCGCATTCGCTCTCTCCTGCATGGACGATGGTGTTTGGGGAACTGAATCCCCCACCATCGGCTCCTTAATTTTCAGCAGGAGATCTGCAATCTCCTCCTCCGCCAGTGTTTCGCCGTCTGCCCTGACTCGTCTATAGGCTTCCGCCTTGCAGAAGACGGAGCCTGCCGGGGCCGAGACCGGGGTTCGTGGCCTCCCTCTGCGACTACTCGGAACCTTAGGAGGCAACATCTCCTGGGATGTGTCGCTCTCCTCGTCCCTGTCGCGTCCGCGTTTTCGGCTGTCGCATAGTTCAGTTTCCATAAACTCCAGTGCATCCTCCCTAGCACTAGAGCTACCACCCGCGACGGATCTGGAACGTAATCGTTCCGATGTTCTACGGCTCCCAGCAGCCATAATGACTTCTGGGAGCCCCACCGAGATAGGCATCCCAACTAATGCTTCCTCTTCATTGGAAGAGAAGTCCTCTGCTCTTGCATTTTTCTCCTTCTCCTTATTCATTTCCTTCTTTCTTTCGTTAAAAGTATTGGTTTTAGTTTTGATTAAAGATTCCATGTTTGAACCCACGAGATGGGGAGAACAGAGGTCGACCCGGGCAGAGATCCCCAATACCCGGGCAAGCGTAAATTTATGCCCAACCGAGGGGTCCGCAGGTGCCTCGGCTGGGAGTGCGCTTACGACTGAACTGCCCATCAGCCATGCATCCCCTGGTCACGCACCAGAACACGGGATTCGGGGTAATTTTTTAAAGAGGTTTTCTTCCTCGCAGTCCGGGCGGCTAAGCCAAGACCCTCGCCCCCGATTGGTGTCGCGAGACATAACCACGACACTCCTTTCGGGATTACGATGTGACAACGGTGGCAGGAAGATTAAATCTTCCAATGCCTGCTCGGCGGCAGTGTGAGTACACACCGAGCCCGTTCTCCTTTCTCCACCATTGATAGTGGAGAAACACCGACCCATGAAAGGGTCCCACCCTAATGATTTTTTATCGAGGTTTTCCTCCTCATTGCTCCAAGGAGCGAAGAGCCAACAGAGGAATCGACAAAAATGCCCGCTCTGTTGGACCAAGCCTCGACCGAATGGCCCAAGAAGTAAGGCCTCCTCTTTGTGCTAGAATATTAGCCGTTGGCGGTGATGTCCTCCTCCAAAAGGCATCGGAAGAAACAATGCCGCCGCCAACGTTACCAGGGTGCACCACGTGGAGGTTTTCTAGCCCAGCACCCCGATGTTTACTTTAACCTTGAATATCTATAACGCGGTCACGAAATTATTTGAGATTTGTGACAAATTATTTAAAATACCAACACAAAGGTGTATGTAAAAATATAGCTTATTAGCGTCCAACACAGTCCATCCAGTCGTGTTAAGCATTTTATTGAACTCCCAAATTTACCTGGATTATATGACTACCTACTCCATTACTATGAGGTAATTAATACACATCTTTGCCTGTAAACATCTCCTGTTATATAATTTTGAGATAATAAATACGAACAACTATTATACATACTGTACTAGTCTTGAAAGTTATGCAAAAAACAGTTTTTCCTTTTTAATTTTCCTGTTAATCACTGTAACCCATTATATCTGATGATAACGTTTACAATTTCTTCATTCAACATTGTATACTATTCATATTACAGACATAAATAGGTACACACTTTCATCATTAGAGAATCATTATCTAACTGACGTAAGAGTTCAGAGTTCACTTTGTCTTTTTAGCAGACTTACAAACGCAGTTGCTTTACGTAACGGTTGCAAGGCAACCACATTATAAGAACTGCCTGATATTTGTTTTTATTCTCCATTTTATAAAACTGCTACTTTCAATCGCGGTGATTTAATGAATTGTACTTCTTAATGGGGTTCTAATCAAAATTATCTATTTAAATCCTTTTTCTGAAATGAAAAGCAGGCCTTTTACCGACGTGGATCTTAGTAGCTTATTAAGAGGAAAACCAGTCGTCTGTGAAAAGTTAGGTAGGAAAATAAAGTAATAGAAGAAAGCCAATTTCTCTTTTACAGATGTATTGGGTAAAGTAAGATTACGTAATAACCCAAATACAGTAAGTCTTTTCATCTGTAACTGAACTGGTTGTTGTCAGGAGTTCGATCCTTCTAACTTTAAATTGTAATTTCAATAAGCAGATAAAGTTTTATAATATTGTAGATCAAAAGAAAATAAAGCAAATAATTGTACAGCAGAAAAAAAGACAACCAATAATACTGTTTTATGACTACATCCTGACATAAAATAAAATTATTTTAAATACAATCATCAACACAATATAAAGTAAGAAGAAAAATAAAATTTTAAATGCAATAAGATTTATTAAAAATATTATAGAACATGTTTAAATCGTTAATAAATAATGTAAAATTAATGTAGGTAAAGGAGAGTGATCATTATTGTATAGACTAGGATACAGTATTGCTTTAACTCCGAAGTTGTTTAAAAGGATTTCTAAATACATGTCAAAAACAAACAGAATAGGAATGCTATTGATTTTTAATTTAATCTTAAGAAGATAAAAAACAAGACCACTCTCAAAGAGCGCTATCCCAACCGGTCTTTGTTAGTCTGCATCCATCTCGGTCTTAGCTAGTGTACATCCATCCTGGTTTTGGTTAGTCTACATCCATCACAGTCTTGGTTAATCTACTGCTAACCATTTTCCTGAAACCATCTTCATTTAGATAAATATAGGTGGTAGAAATATACATTTAAATGGAAGAACTGAAATAAAGAACAAAAAAACCCTTGTTACGTAAACTGTATCATTTGTAACATTTACTTAAGGATTTTTAATGCTGAATTTCTGTACATTGGTTATATGACAACTTTTAATAACCAGTAAGAAGTAGCAAGAGAGGGTCGCTGTTGTCAAAATAAGCTTGGATGATCATTATCATACTAGCTAAACAATCATTCAAATCATTCTATAACAAACAATCAATTACTGTGCAGAGAGAGATTCATAATATTCATTATAAAGATCACCTAAATAAAGTGCTGGAGCAGTGATATCATTGTATCGTACCCAACTCAAAAACTAAACCATCGTCTTGACTTAAACATAGCAACCAACAGTTCTCTTACTAATAAGGCAGCTGCAACAATAACCTATTGTACCTTTTAATGTGTCACAGTCACCTTTTAACAATTAGTTATTAAGACCTAGAACCAAAGGAATATCCTCATATACATTTCATTATTCGCTTCAACCGAATAGATGCAAGACCAATGAACATGTTCCCAAAGCATGATATATATAAAGCATGATATATATAGTTGATATATATAAACCTAGAGCAAATCGCTTTAGATCTATAATAGTGGGTCTTGGGAACATTTCTAAATGTTAACATCAATTGTTTGAAAGTTCAATCTCCTTCTGTTAAGATTGCCCCGTTTTACATTCATTGCCTAATGATCTTAGGAAAAAGTTTACTTTTACCTATTGTATTAATATTTTAAAGCCTCAGGAAGATCATCAACGGTAATATAAAACTGAATTAACAAAATACAAGAAATCCTGAAGTCATCCCTGAGGTGTATAGCCGCTCCATTAATAAATACACGACGAAATAATCTGACAGCATAATATAGAAAACAGACTGCTGTTAACTTGAGCATAGTGACATGGATTTTACACTTTATTTTTTACATATTATACCTTAACAAGGAATAATATCTACTACGCTGACAGAGAAATTGCAGAAAACGCACTAAATTACACTTTATTTAAAAATTAATACGTATTTCAATTGTTTACAAAAACATTTGTAGTGTGGTATTTGCACATAATAGCTACCCACAAGTTAAGTATGTAAGTATATAAATATGTGTAAGTACTGATGCACGTAAAAACTCTAATGAATTCACTTGGCATCTTATGACTAAAAAATCGACTGCCTCTGTGTATACAGTCATAGTGTATGTGACTGCTGTGCTTGAGGTCTTGGGTTCGATTTCTGGGTTGAACCAAATGTTTTTATTATCTGCAAACATTTATTTCGGAATTTTGGTATTTTCTATATATAATGTGTATGTATTTACAAAAAAAAAGTATATAAGTCTATCATTCAATCTGGCAGTCATAATACAAGTTCTGCTTAGTTTGAAGCTAGATGACGTTATGAGTCAGATGTTCGAGATGTTTATAAAAAAAATAAGTGATGAAGGATCAAAAATTTTCGACCATCTTTCTAGAATATATTGAAGTTAGTAGATAGAGTAGACAGACAGACATAGAGTAGAAAGTAATGACACAATTTAATCGACAGAAGAAGCAAACAATTCCAATTCTGTTACTAAATACATGATGAAGTACCAACCACCAAATAATGAAGGTTAAAATCCCTGAAATATCCAATAGGTCTTTAAGGTTACACGTGAGCGCTGCCATTACAAATGACCACGCACCTACTTGAAGCTTTTTAATGTGTGTGATAATTTTGTAATATTAGGTCACGTAAAAAATTAACGAAAGCTAAACAGTTACTTACATTAAAAACTGAAAGCACACACTTTCCAAGGTAAAATCAATATCGATCGATATCTTACGATTTATAGTCGTTTAAAACAATAAGGTGCCTACACATTTTCATATCTTAATTATGGAAATATTTTAAACAGTTATGCCCAAAAACCTAAAAGCTAATATTAAAATAATTTCATATCTCATTAATTTGAAAAAAAGAAACCCTGGTTCAAAACTATCATTATAATGGCAAAGTGACTTAAAATAGAAATATAAAGAAAATAATTTCGATGTATTGTTCATATTTGCGCATGAGAAAAACTCGCACCACTATAGAGCAATTTCCCTTATAAATGTTATTATGTCGTCTATTTTTAATCGTGTTTTAAGCTATTCGTGCGATAAATACAACAAAAATAGTGTTGTATTAATTACATGTAGTTATTGAAATGCTTATTTAAATCTACTACTACTTTACATTCTTACTTATTCGGTTACATGTAAAATTTTTCAATTGACCTTCTTTTGTCGTATCGACTCTATCTATAATATTAATTTAACAGTAAGTTTATCTAAAGTTGTAAAGTAAAATAAACACTTACTTCCGAAAAAGTCACTTTCATCGACAAAAATTTAATCTACTCATGTTTCAAAAAAGATTCACTATAAACGCAATAAGATAAAATGCAATCCTTTTTGCAAATACAGCCAGTGAAATGACTCAAAACGGCAAGCCAATATCAGTCCGCATGTTTTCATACATCCCGGTTGCGCCGCAAGTAAAGCGGGTACTTAATGTAAAAGCAAGTCGAAGAGAAGCTTCTCTTTGTCTCTAAGACAATGGGTAAGGAACCGACCGTGTAAACTTAAGTATTCTCTTGTAATTAAATTTTAGGACACTTTTCATTTGACTTAAAAGTTATAACACTCCTAATCTCAAGTACCTAGTTAAGAAGTTGATATATCCGTAAGCTTCAGAAACCAACAAAGTATCTATATTAAAATTCAATCTTTCTTTAAATTTTCTGTTTTTATCTGCAAATATGTGGTATCTCTAAGCTAATTATAAGAACTTAAGAAAAAAAATTGTAAGTAATAGAATCTCGCTGATTTCAGCTCGATTGGAGCAGTCCTATCCTTTCACGGAAGACCTACATACCTAAAGCGACAGTGTATCTGAGCCTTATACTGCCACGATGTCTGTGATGCCTTTTACGTCCCCAAGCGGAGCGTCAAAAGCCGATTACTAGGCCGTAATAGTTTGAGTTACCATACTGCATTATCTGCATTCGCAACGAGTTTGTTGGCCATAACTCTTGGATTCTATTCATACTTTCCCTTAGGTAGAGTAGAGACACTTCAGCAAGCGTTTAAAATAAAAAAAATTAGAAGAAATAGTATTTAAAGCGTTTCTGAATTTAAAAAAAAAGTATTATTTCTTATCATCGTTAAAAAATTACAAATCGTATTTATTTAAATAATAACTTCAAAGAAGCAAACTAACAAACGTTTGTAGAAAAGTTAATTCATTTGTAATTTTAAAATGTAAAATATGTACGCATTACGATAAGTATTAAGTACTCTTAAATATCTGAAATTTCGACCAGGTTGTACTGGCCAGATATTTTTAAAATAATAATTATTGTGATATGCGGACTGATATTGGCTTCTAAGTGATTCATATGAATATAACAGTTAGTTTGTATGTAATTAGGTGGTTCTAATAAAAACGGTTATAGCCAAGACAAATGGGCCAAATATGTAAGAAGAAAATTTAAAAACATTTACGCTTGTTAGTGTAAATGCACATTCAAACACGTCCCAGAAACGTGTGTGCTCGTGACATCCGGACCACAACAAAAGCGGTACGATAATATTGCGGGACCACATAAAAAGAGAGGTTTATTTTTCAGCTGTTAAATATCTGTGTAGAAACATTTATTGGCTATTCCTCTTTTGTCACCCAATGCAAACAAACAGAGAATCTTGAAGAGTATTCAAATTGGTCCAATTTTGCGTTTACCTCCGAACGGAAACGTGACTCGTTTCAAAAACAATTTGTAAACATCATTTCGATCACATAATTTGACGACTTATTTTGATAAGAGGTACTCACCTGTATATACAAAAAAATGATTTCTTGAAAGATTTAGCTTATCTTTGACTTATCTAAGCTTCTCTTGGTTGCAATCGAAAGATGTATACTTTATACTTGTACTAATTTTAAGGTTCATTTTAACAGTACATTTTGAAAGGAATTAGACTACAAGTTCGTGATTACTCAATTTTATGATACAAAGAATAGACGTGACGATGAACATTATTTTTTCATCACCTCTATTCTTTAATTTTTCAAATTTTATTTTGTAGGTAAGGTTTCCTTGCTTTATTTCTTAAAGTACATATTTGTCTTTCAAATCTATTTTTAATGATTACAACTGTTACATAAGATAAAGTAAGATAAGAACAAAAGTAAAAAACGCCAATTTTAACTGTCTTTTTATAAAACATTATACTTTTTGTTTTGGTATCGTACAAAAATGTTATTATTTAAAAGTAACATATATTTTTATACAAAAAAGGACAAGTAAAAATTAAATGTATGCAATGCGGCGCATCGCCAATTCTCGTATGTTACTTTTGAGGCAGTCCAATATTTTTTTATACTGTCAGAGCTTAGGGCTATTTCGTGGAAAATGATATCGCTTTTACTGAAGCTGTATTCTTGTCTCGCATTCTCGCTTTACTTTATTTATTTCCGACACACTTTCTCCCGAATGAATCGTGGGGAGAAAAACAGTTTTCAGAGCTTTAGTCTAATCCAGTTCGTGAAGCGCAACATGAGCTCACTTACAGGGAGATTTACGAAAATTGCCGTCCCATGAATATCACGCTCTTCTCTCCTTACTGATATGACATCTCGTTCTTTGAAATGTCTGTCAACCTTTAGTATTCATAAATACCGGTAAACACGCTATTTGACTACAGTGAATACAGATGAACGAAGTGTAAACGTGTAGTTTGGTAAACAGATATCACACTTCGTTTTGAAGAACAAAGTTTATTCATTAGTGAAATAAAATTGATGAATTAGGGTAGCGATACTCCGTATTCTTAATCCGTCACCACACAAAATCATACGACAACCACTAATCTAAAAGATGATCACTTACTTAAACAATATACTACAATTTAAGTAAAAGTCTTATCATTTATTTTTGTTAATAGCCGACTTGACGACAATTTTATTGCCTTGGGTACAAATTAGAAAAGAAAATGAAAAAAGACGTTCTATAACAGTAAATCTAACTAAACGTATAATACGATGAAAAAAGTTTTAAGACATTTTTCGTGATATGAGCAGTTTTTATTGTCTACAGGATAGATCTCATATAAAGTACACTCTCTACTGAGTAAAACACTATTATGATATTAAAAGTGTTTACATTACAAAGATAATACCATACCCTGGTTAATCTCGAAAGTATGTATAAGTAAATAGAAACTTAGTTTTAATAATTTAAACTATTCCTTTAGCTATTTCGAAGGAAATAAATTACATATGTTAGTTCTAGTTTTTCATTTTTTCGTGCCTGAGGGCAAAATTCCTTAAACTTTCCGACTACTTCGAAATACAGAATCTCTTAATCTCAGGCGCCTTACTTTGGAAAGGACCTAAACTATGTAGGACCATATGCTTTCAAGTCCCTCCTCTATTTAATATCAACCTAACAAGGCCCTACCCCGGTAGAAGCCGTAAGTTTAAGTTTAAAGAATAATGACATTTGCAGCATGATCTCTTGAAGTAGTTAGGTCACTAGAGGTCAAATTTTTCCTAGCTAGACTTTACTTTTCATCTATCACTTGTAAGTTAGCGTTGAAACTCTCAATTCGAATAAATTTTCCTAATACTTTTCAGATTAATAATTAAGCAGCTTACAGAAAACGACCACATTTAATAATGGTGGATAAGAGTGGTATTATACACGGTACAACGTATGAGTGTACAGACACGGTTTCATATTCAGAGAGCCCTGTTTACGAAAATATATCCCGTGGCAGTCTGTAGCCAGTTTATCTCCATATATTGTGTTAGTCTATGGTAATAGCATTTGTATGTTGCGTCTCTACAATGAGGGGCGTTTATAATTTACTGGTTTATGTATTAAATATAAGATATGGCAATTACAATAATTCATCATCAACAATCTTTAATAACCTGTAGTAATTGGCTTATATAAATATAGAATTGTGGAGTAAAAGTAAAATATGGAAAATTTTCTAAATATTTTAAATGTGTTTCTTAAATCATTTTTTAATCTGTTATATGGTTTCTCTATGAATACATTATGTCTCTATTTTTTTTTAAATTTTGTACTTTTGAGTCACACTATACACTCGGCTATGGCAAGGCATTTCTTTTCTATTTTTCGAACAATTAATATAAGAAAATCATAAGCATAGACTAATCCATAGTATTTCTCATAGTAAAGCAATCAGAAGAGCTTTTTGAGCTTTTTTGGAAGGGAACGGTTAGTTATAAAATGTATAATTATCGCAATAAAAAACAAAAAGACCTGAATGCCGGATGTTTCTCAATAATACTGTATTGAATTCGGATTCGGCAGTTACAAATGACTTCTTTATTATCTCTGATTAATTTTTTTCCCCAACACAAGCATAAAATTACCTACAAGCATAAATAAAGATTTAAAACATCTAAAATCATTCTAACTCGAATATCACTTCAAATACTTCTGGAAATTACATAAAGAATATGAAGAACCTTAAAATATCAAAAATAATCAATAATCTTCAACCAATATTATTATAAGTTTCTACTTCTAACACTAGAACTTTTCAGGAGCAGAATAAACGCTCATTAATTTGTCAAAGATAAAAAATAAAAATAAGATTATAAAAACAGGCGCATGTATCTTTAGTACAACGCGTTGTGAGTGTACTAATCTATGAAAGTTTTGATAAACTTAGTTTGAAAGCTTTCATACGCCCTTTTCAGCTATTGTCAATTTATGGGCAAAACAAAGAAGGAACAAATAACTCTTATCCCATTTGCAGTCAACTTTCAGTTTTGGAGTTTCAATGGTTAAAGTTGTCTGCCATAGAACAATACCGATGTACTCTACGATCGGCTTCAAATCTTTCTCTTTTTGTCTGATTCCGTTGTAAAAAATCTCCACTCGCGCCCACAAAAAAGCCACATAAAAACCTATACGATGGTATCAAATTCCATCCGACTTTTGTCAATCACGGCTCAGTCTTAGATAAGATTTAAAAATCTTCTTGGAAACCGCTCACCGCCTCTTTGTTTATTCGCCAGTTCTCATTCTTATTTATGAGATCGAGGCCACATTAAAATCGGCAGCTATATGGCACTTTTCTGCTTGGATTTATTTGTATAAACGATTTCCACTGAAGATTTTCATAGAATTTACACTGCCGTAAAATACCACCCCAGGTAGAACAGACGCAATCATTTTTCCAATCAACTAAGATCAAAGTCTGATGAATTCAATTTGACAGAGTTGCCTTTGCGGAACGAATCGACGTTATTTCTGGTACATAATTTTGTTGTATATGGAATGGTATTTGCTCATATTTATTTTACAGTATTTTTCTATAGAGACAATGCCAAAATAAAAAGGTTCATATGACCTTTAATAGCAATAAGTTGATACTTACAGGTTGATAAGTAATTAGGAAGATGATAATTGAAGGATGATTTAAATACTAATTTGATGTACCACTAATATATGATCAACAATGCAGTAGCATGTAAATATATATAATACACATACCACCGATAAAAATAATTACTCGTAATTTGAACAGCAATTATCTATACATAGTATAAAATGAAGGTACTTTTTGTTCTTGTACACTTAGATCTTGTAAGTTACGTATCGAATTATAATGCGGTTTTCACGAAAATGAATTATTAAGCCGGAAAGTTTAAAAACCGAGAATTTTAAAGATTAGTAAGGTGTCCTTGTAAAAAAAATTGTTTGTCAGCGCTTACATTCCAAATTCAAACTACAGAATCATATTTATGCCTTTCTCCTAAGGATAACCCACAGTAACCATCATTGTCTTTTATACGTAACAAAAAAATAATGGGCTATTTATGAAATAATTTTAAACAATACAGTATTGCTTCTTATTCAATTAAATACACTAGATACATTACATATTTAATGTAGATCGAAATTATTCTTTACAGCATATCATTATGATTATTATCTATGGAGATATCAAAAAGGTAAAATGTTTGAACATAATAGCCGTCAGGCCATAGTACGTTCGTTCCGAATAGCAGCGGCTGGAATACGCGAAACGTGTCTGTAAATCAAAACAAATATTATAATGCTTCAGTTTGTTTAGTTAAACGCAATAATATCAAGAACTACTTTTTTAAATTAAAAAACTTTTTACTATTGGATAGCACATTAATCGAGGAACGCGATATAGCATCACACTACGACCAAAAAGAGCCGAACATCAATCAAAACTGATGCAAGAACGATTAAAAAATGCAGACCAAGTTGCGCGGGTCAGCTAGTTTTCTACAAATATCAAAATTTTACTTTGCCTTTACGAAGTGATGATTATACATATAATCTATAGCACTTTACGATAAACAAACTGTCTAACGGGTTACCGAGGTTAAAAGTACATTTTTGACCAAACGAATTAACTTTCACTTTATTAGACTTGATTGTTGTTTCAATTTGTACATATTTTAAGTATAGGTGTTCTGTAAGGCTAAATATAAAATACTCACACAGCATAACACAACCTCATTTATTCTTAAAATATTTATATAATTATTACTTTCTTATTGTGTTAAAGTTGCCTACACAAGAATTTAAAATACTTTAGAAATAAATTGTTCTACGTTAGACAATACACGCAACAAGTTTTTATTATTAAACAACTAATTTACAAAAAAATCAAACTTTCTTACACCAGATTGTTTATTTTATTCTACTAATCTACTCTCTATCTCTTTCTTTTTACTAATATATCTCTATTGAGTAAAAATCTATTCCATCCCAAGCTAAACAAATTTATGTTATACGTATTCCTTAATATCGCGTATGCACGTCCATCCATCTGCATATCCCTTCGGTAAATCTAAGGTTTACTGTGATACATTTTTAATGGACAATAGGATAGCACTTTAGTGGATCCCTGTAATATAAATAGTTTTTCCCAAATTCATAAAACATGAACTGGAAGCATTAAGAACATACAAATGAAATATGTTTAAATTTACAATTTTTTACTAAAGTTTTTCATGAAGTTGACACTGACTTAAATTGCAAACCCGGATAAACAGACACTATGACTTTTCAACCAACTGACACCAAAGCCTCATGATATTAATTTTGCACTGTTGCTATTGCGGAAAGAATTGGTGTTATTCTCAATTGATTAATTTGTAACATATGTATCTATCACTTATTATGTAATTGTAATTTGTTATATACTTATTTAAAAAAAAAATTATAACTAGAATAAAAATAAGTTGTCTGATTGTAAATATAGCTTTTTCTAATTCATATAATACTAAATGGACAGTGGACTGGTTACACTGAAAAGTTTATTTAAAAGAAGAGTGAAAAACATTTTTTTTATAGTAATCCTAAACCAAAGAAATTTTGTCGTTACTAAATTTCACAACCATAATTTGACGACTAAAGGTTTCCCTTTCACATGTTTATTACTTCGTAGCTAAAGCATTTCCAAGAAACATCTCTTTTGTCAAAGGCTATGAAAATTTATTCAGAAATCTGATGTTAACGCTGACGATATCCGCGGGATGTGGCACAAAGGTCGTTGGCTAGAAACATCGTCAGTCGACACTGACAAATCGTCGCCGGTGACAAACAGCGCGCCCGTACCGCATCGCGACTGACATCCGTCGTGACGGCATGACACCTGTCATACCACTAGCCAATGTAGGTGTAACTGCTCTCATTTAATTATAAGTATTAGCTTTCTCATTATGAGGATGTTGATTGCACTACGTGACGCAATAGTTCGTATCGGTCTTACTACTTAGTATTATAAATATGTTAAAAAATCATCTGATCAACATACAATTGCCTTAAGTCTGAGCCAAAATACGGCCTTATCATGAAGATTTGTGTAAAGATAATTATAAAGTACATTAATCATGTTACTGTCATGGTACACAACGTCTTAGTTATGGCATAGGTGTGGCTTATCACAATATAACACATAATATAGTTATAACCAACTGTCCCCTCTATCAACTCACTCAGTCAATTACACAATTTAATTACAATTATATATCTAAATCCAACAATACACTTCTTTAGTTATTTTTGTTGTTGCTTAAGTTTTTATTGCAAATTTTTTCCTTTTTCTAAAATTTATATCGAGCACTCATAATATAATTTAACCATCCTGCAAAAAGTGGATATAGTTATACGTACATATAATTCAGTTAACACCATTCTTATGAACCAATTAATTAAATACTGTTACTCATTCTCTATTCGTTCATTTCATTTTTATAGAATCAATAGGTACCTCACTTTGAATATCGAACTAAAATTAATATCTAAGAGTTACTTGTAACATACAAGAAAGAAATTTGGATTTCTAATATTCATAATACACAAACTGGTATATTCTTAATAATAGAAAACTTAAATTCAGCTTCACCATAAACTTTATGTCAGTGTATAAAAACATCTGAACAAAGTATTTGATCTCTATAAAATCTACTGAAACCTTCCGAAGCAAACTCATTTCAAATATTGAATAGAATTCTGAGTGAATAATATATTTGATCCGAAAATAATTAAAAATTAGAACGTGAAGCCACGTATTTATTAATTTCATAACCTTGAATATCCATTGTAACGATTGAAGAGTCCATAATTTATTGGAATGCTACGAAAATTGAGGCCCAGAGCTATAGAAAAGTTTTGATTGGTTTGCAACTAGAACAAGACACCTAATAACGAGCTTTTTTCCAACCAGTATGAGTTATTTTTGCGTAATATAAGCTCAACTCAGGACATAGTTCAACTATATGTTACTTTAATGGTACCTAGTTAACTGACACCACTCCTATCACTTATATATTAATACCTCAAAAAGTTGCGAAAGATATTTCTGAAGTAACATGTGTTAGAAATTAAAAATAACAACTACATTAGTATATTTACTTTCGTTTACTTGTAAACTTTCACATATCAACATGGCCTAACATGTGACGTATGCGTGTGTGTATGTGTGTGTATACGCAAAATCTAGACAGAGATAATCTAAAGATCTAGAAATGATTCATTAGATTATGGTACTCACTCAATGGAGAGCAACAAAACTTGAAACTATACTTGCGAAAAATAAAAAAATGTGGTGTGTTAGACTTCACGGTAAACTGTAGGTTTATAACGTGTGGTTAGATAAAATGTATTGTATGGTCTTAAGTATCTTTTTAATCTTGACTATGATTTTTCTCTACATTTTTGACTATAACAATATATAGATGTTTTATTGGTTTACAGTTCCCTCATTGTACAGCCAATTTTTCTTTTAAAAAATAAAGCATCTGTAAATGATTTCCTGATAAAATAAACAGATGAAAACAATGAATTAAGGACATTATCTTCTGTAAAATCAGTTGAAATTAAAGTAATAAATGCAATCACGATCGCTCCTTTTCATCTTGTTACCAAGTCATTGCCAAAATGTTTTACATTGTACCGCAAATAATTTTGAACCGAATTCCTTTCGGCGCACTGTTCGCAACGTTGAGGAATTAAAATAAATTACATTGATAGGGTTGATTAAAAACAATTGTCACCGCTAAAGGGACTAGGCCAGTGATAATTTTATAATCTGCTCGGAGCCGGACTCGTTGATGGCATTTTCCATTATCTAAATAGCCAGCTTTAATTAAATTTCCTACGTTCTGTTAAAAGAATCATTTTGTTTTAACGCTTACTATCACGTGTAATAAGAGTACTATTTGCAGACGATATAGGTCATAAGACGTCTTTGTTATGCTACATAAACTTTAGTTTTATACAGAAGTTTTATATGAGTTTTCTCATTGACAAGGGTGAGATATTTCTAGTTTTTGTACATGATTTGTTGCAAACCATGCTATTTCAAAATATAAAATTTATATTTAATTTTATATACATTACACTACATCTTATGCTCAACCTCACATTCTATGCTATACACACTACACAAACCCCCCAAACACAAACATCACACACATCATTTACATAGTCGCATACCTAGCAACTTTATCTCGAATCCTCAAATATGTAAGTATCACAAATGTGACAAGCAGCTGTTACCTCCAATCTAATGTCATATCTATTTTTAGAGCTTTTAATAATTCATAATTTTTTATAAAATGAAAAATGAAATTGATTCCTTAGTTTTAGCTATAGTGACAGTCTGTAGTATCTTGTTATACCAGACTCAAACCAAAGTTTTAAATCACTCGAATAAAAAAATAGCAGTATTAATTGTAACATAACGGGACTTTACTCATTGATTACAAGATGTGGCGTAACCTAGGATTGTTTCGCAGTGACAGAGTGCTGGCTGTAATCTGTTCTAATCATCCCAAATCTTAACAGTTACAATTATTTTGCTACATAATTAGCAAAATAATTGAAAATGAACGCATAATAGCCTGCTGTAAGAGTAGCCCAATTATATCAATTGAGTAACCACAATTAGTTGAGATAAATTACCTTGCTATAAAAGTTTAGCCCTGGTAATTTATCGACCACCAGGTTACAAAAACGTGGATGGTTTTATCTACTTCTTAAACGACTTACTAACAATTTACGTCATTGTATGGAAAATAATAAAATTAAGAGATAGAAATGTTGATATCTGCAAAGTTAACTGCGACAAAATGTATTCTGTATATTTAAATATGCTTCTGACCCACGGTAAAACGTACGTGTCATACTGAAGACTACAACCCGTATTTTAAAAGATGTCTCAAGTATCGGTTGAACTTTACCGATTACTTAAAATAAGTTTAAGTTTACATCAAAACTTAAGTGTTATTCTTAGTATGGAACGCGGTTTAAGTTTGTCAGTTGAAGTTCATTGATATGAACTTCAACTGACAATTCTTGATAGAATTAATGCAAACAACTCACAGTTTGTTCTCAATTACGTTTTCGCATTATCGACATTAATATTCCGTATCACGCAGCAAATCATATTGAAAAATATATATTTAACAAACATAATTTCTATGATGTATTTATATATAACGCACTTTTGGCTAGTGTGTCATTGTTAACACATTAATGAGAAACAGCTGGACGAGCTGGTTTTGTTCTCTTTGAATGAGAACCAGATCACCCAAAATGAAATATGAAAAATTTTAAATTAGCTATAACGGAGCATTCACATTGTTATCAACACTAGTCATATCGAAATGTCAAACTATGTTTTTGTTTTTGTATTATTAAAAAAAATTATCCTTTAGTCCTAAACCAAAGGGTTGTGGTGGTATAATTTGAACAAATCTTAGAATGTATATGTAAGTGAATTGAATGCCAATTAAGCTGAATTAAAGTGAATTGAAATATGTGGGCAAAGTATTTTTTTCATAAATAAAGTAAGGTAAAGTAAATGTTTCGTAGTTATTCAAACCCCTTGGAAATTATTCCTTGAGACTAGCTTCAACTTGTCTCACGTAGACAAACATTACACCTATTTCTGTGAAAAGACTTTGACATAAACATCGTTCTAAAATAAACTTTCACTCTCTTGAGTATTGATCAGTGAATATCGTTTTAAATGAAATTCAATAATAAAATCTCTATTTAAAAGTTTTAGGATTATAGTCACGACTACGACACATTATAAAATATGGGCCTTAGTCATCAACAAGTGTTTTCATACTCTCAACAACGTTCACCAATCATAATAGTGTCGCTCTTTGCATTTCAATGAGGCGCAGCTTAATACCTGCGAAACTAATTAATCGAATAAAAAATACAAGCTTCTCAGTTGACTTCAGTCATTCACACACATTAAACGATGCCAATCAAAAATAACACTAAAGTCGTCAAAACCACTTCAAGAAAGAGATTACTAAAACCCTGAATTAGGTCAGGATTTTTAAAATGTTTGAAAAACGAGATAATCTTAACAAAAACTTAGAAAAGATCAGGACCAAAAAATACTACAAACTACCTACAAGAAATATATGAACTATTGCCTCACTTTATTAAACAGGCAAAGAGAATACAATATACTCGAGCTGCAAAAAGCAAATAAAACCAATAAGGAACTATGGAGAGCTATAAAACAAATAACATATGCTGCTAAAACAA
This sequence comes from Hypercompe scribonia, assembly GCA_949316085.1. NCBI lineage: Eukaryota > Metazoa > Arthropoda > Insecta > Lepidoptera > Erebidae > Hypercompe > Hypercompe scribonia. The sequence continues at coordinate 15,102,779 of OX438969.1, read as the reverse complement.
GAGACTCCTCAACGTAATATCTGTTAGCAATTTCAAAAAATACTTCATAAATATGACTAGAAACTAGCCAAAAACATGAATAAAAACAAACAATCAATCTGAAATCTTAAAATCGTCCCCTAATTCTATCACACTGCTGCCTAATGACCTAATTGAGATTGAAACTCTAATAAACAATCTCAGCAATGAGAAGGCTGTTGGACTGGACATAATCTTTGCTGACATCATTAAAGAGAACAAATATATATTAATTGAACCCATCACATTTTTGTGTAACTCTCAACTTTTTCTAAAAGAATAGAGCGAGTACTAGTACAGTAATAGAATAACTAGTAATGGAACAAACGGTCAGTTATATATCTTGAAATCTATCTGCTATGTACGACACAATATGGATTCAAGTCTAATCGATCAACCACTAAAGTAATTCATGAGTTGACTAGTTTTGTTATTTACCACAAATCACACATCGCAATCTCGATAATAAAGCTAAAATTATAGGGATATGTCCAGATCTTGAAAAAGCATTTGACACAGTCTACTTGAGAATAAAAGACTGTCAGTTGAAACTAATTTAAAGTTTTCTTACAGAAAGAAAATAGTATGTAAAAATTTTACATTATAAAAGCGATGAATTGATTGGTCCATTGTGGCGCACCACAGAGCAGCTTCCTAAGTCCTTCACTATTTCTTGCTTACATCATTGATCCATCTTACTTAAAACTTCCTAAAACCAAAATTATTACATTTACTGATGACACAGTATTGCTTTTGAGTTGTGAAACATGAGATGATGTTTCCTTAGAACCACAAATGGATTTTGATATAGTGACAAAATGATTAAATGACACTATTCTCACCCTGAACGTCTTTAAACCAAGAAAAACAGCAATTGACATTACCCAATATAATCTCACTTCCCACGTTTTTTTAAGCTATTGCATAGCTTTGATCACGAGCCTTAAGCGCGGCGACCGAATCGAGAAATTCCGTAACGAAAATAAACCTAACACCCCCCACTCCGACCGGCACAGTGGTGCGGCGTTGAAAGCCGTGCATCGTCTAACGTTTCAGTTCGGCAGACTTTGGCACGGTGTTTGTGTGCGTGCGACTAGACGTATGCGTGTAGACTGTACGAAGCTCGCACAGATCGAGACGAACAGCTCCGAAATATTATAATTGCATAAGTTGATAAAAAATGCTATGCAATAGCTTTACCGCGGCAGTCCCCGAGTGCCACATGTAGTTTTAATAATAATGATCCTACTCTGACATGTCAATGTTCCAAAATAAAAAGGACAAACTTAATTAAGTATTTGAGAGTAATGTTAGATAAAAGTCTAAGTTTTACGTAACATATTAACCTTTTAGCAGGAAGAACACGGTTTCAGCTACTATTTTGCGGAGATCCACAAGGGTCTATCCTTGGCCTACTCATATGGAACATGAGTTACGACTAGATCCTTTGAAGTTGTCTCGGAAGTTGTTGAAGCATTCCTATCAAACTGTTTTAATTTTTAATAATTTGGTCTACACTTAGCACAGGTCTACACTTGTTCTCGTTTTGATTTTTTTCTAATAATCTGTTCATTTTTTTCACAGGTAAATTAAATTAAATTAAATTAAATGTCTTTTAAAGATCTCCTTAACGTTTTTAAATAGCTCCAATCTCGTTTTTCGCTCTCTTCTAACACATAAATAAGTCTAGTGTTAGTTTTCCTTTCTCAAGTATCCAGTATCGTTTTCCAGGTTACATTTTTTTACTTTAATTGTTTATTTTCTTCAATCGTAGGGGTAAGCTTGTCATCTATTCGACTTTTATTTTTTTCCTTTGTGTGGACGATGTAGTTTAATAAAAGTTGTTATTTAGATGTATGGTGTTACTTTTATTGTACCTACTTTATATTCTCCCTTGTGCAAGTTTTATAATTTTTTAAACATTCGAAACTTAAATATTTTCTGACTTTGACAATAAGTACTAGTCAAATTTATAAACACCTTATTTCTAACACAAAAACCTTCCTTAAAGGTACATAGTTAGTTGAAGTAATATATAATCCCACATGCCCTACATTAACAAAATGGCACTTATTTGCCTTATTTGTAATTTATTACCTTGACCATCCATTGGTCCCTAAAACACTAGTGTAAAATTCTAATTCGTTTCACGAAATAAACTATACTAAAACCGTTAAATTTACGGTTTTAAATACTTCGTACTATAAAATACGTGAACAAGAATTTTGAATGCTAGTAGTGCCTAGTGTACCTAGTAGTAGTACCTCTTTGGGAATAAAATGCCCAAACATATACTAATTTTTTTTCTTGTTTGAGTCTTTAGTGTACATTCAGCAACGAAAATCTTTAGATACGTGTATATATAAAAATTAAGTGATAGATGGTTTCCTCCGACGAGTTTGCTTAAATTAAAGCGTTCTGATTCTAATGTAAATTCTTCTATTACACGTTCATATACTACGCTTAAACTTGGTAAATATTTGGTATATTATAACTTAGTAAAACAAAATCTATTAATACTGTTTGCTAATTTCGTAGACGGAGCTTATGGCATGAGAACTGAAGTGGGTGTGTTAACTAATACCCGGTATTCAAAAAAAAAGTGAAGTATGCAAATAGTTATAGCAGTAAATATAGTTATAAAAAAACATAAATTTAAACGAATTAAGCAGATTCCAATCAGAAATTAGAATATAAACTAAACTTTAAAAATAGATGGTTTAAATGACAAAGTATTACGAATGTAAAAAAATATACACAAAATTTTAAGCAAATTTAAGAATTTAAGTATACTATTTTAAAAATTACAATATAATACTAATAATTTATTAATAAAAATAATATTTCTTAAGAGAGAAGACAATTGTGGCTGAAATTGGCTTAAAAATATTAATGCATTACCAAATCTGTCAATTCCTCTTGTCAAATTAAGATTATCGGTAATCCTCTAGGTTGTGTCCTTTTATACGGTGGAAAGAGCTCTAAACTGACATTGAGCAGCTTTACTTCTACGATGGCTTGGTGTGAAGCTGTTTTGAGCACGTTAAATATAGTCTTAGCATTTAACAATAAAAATTTTAACAATCATTTTTTCACGTTTTATTTTACTCGTATAAACAAATGTTACACATACATTCTAGGATTTAGCTAAATATTAATTAAAAATGGACACAAAAATATTTTATTCATTCTTGTTACAAATTCATATATTCGTTACACATTGATTTCTTGAAGTCTACTGAATGAAGAGTGTAGCAAGATGGGTTCTTTCTCTTGTAAATGCCTCATCTTCATCATCGTCATGCTTCTCTTAAATTTTCCTACGATAAGTAAATTATTTTATCACTTTATTTTTATTTCATTTTTTTGGGACAAAAAATAGTTACACAATAATCTTTATATAATCTTTACAAAAAAATAAGAATTTAAGTATCTGAAACGTACTCGTATAACCCACACCAATGTCAGCGATGCAACAACTGAATTAACGTAACGGACATGCATCATACAAGAAAAAAAAGAGGGGAAAAATGGGGCAACTTTTCATTCAAAAAATTTATGTATAATATTTTTAGAATTATCATTTAAAATAAGCATAATATTCAAAAATGTTATTTCACATTTCTCTCAAAACTAATGGACCCTTGTAAACAAAATATAGTAAGAAACTTCTCAACAAATTCTTCACATGTCGATGAAGAATGTAATATTTAATCAAATATCGAAAAGTTTCTCAACGTGACCCTTATCATCTATCACCTTACATGAGCATAATAAGTTTGTGTACCCGGACAATATCTCACCATAATGTAACTGCGCACCTGCCTTATTCATATGAATATATATTATACTGATATAGCGGCATTCGTGTCTTTACATAATTTCTAATTCTATATAACACCGTGAACGTGATTTTTGCCGTGTTTAAAGGTTTTAACGGAAAAAATTATTAAGCGGACACGGCTTTCAATTTAATAAAATGGGCTTAAAAAAATTACTGATCTTAATTCTCGGAATAATTAAGTTATAAAACATAATTAAGGATGCTTTTCGAAATTGTGTTAATATTATTACAAAATAACATTTAATCATCCTACAGAAAAAAATAAAGAAGAAAAGAAAAACAGAGAGGACCGATAAAGACATGCCATTTCCATTTCATTTACAGATAGATATTACATGCACCATTTTGATCCTGTTAGAAGACGTTGTGCAAATTTAAAATTTCAATGAAATAAATTCGAGATTTAATTAACATACCTCCTCAATTCATTTTTACTTAACTAATTACATATAATTGTATTTAAAAAATTATATATATGTACATATATAATTCGAAAATAGGCTTTGTGAAAGAAGAAAAATATACCTTTAACTTGTACGGAAGAATGTAAAGTTCAAAATGAAATAAATACCTCAACTACGTTCTAAAACAATATGTCTAAATTATTTATATAACAAGTTCTATGTTTACAATCAAATAAAATTACTAAGACTAATTCTTGGTGAACTATACTTTATTTTAAAGTACACAGGAATCTTGTATTTTCAGGCACTCAATCCTCAAATGTCTCAATCAGTTTGCTTTTTCGATATCAATCCTAAAAAAATATCGAAGAAATTCATGTCCCGGCAAATATATAAATTGGATAGAATCTACGAAGGGATCCACGGAAGTGTACATAAAGGGCGAGATGCCGATGGATAATTTAGTGGCAGAACAATAATTCGCCGGGTGCCATTAATCCAGGCTATCCAAGCGACGCCCCGCTCTTGCCGTAAGCGACGCCGTCGATCGTAAACAGTCGTAATAAACGCTAATGTATCCGAGCAATGTTTTTAATACATGAAATGTTTTATGTTTGCTGCAATAGTTTTGTACACTTACTGATATGATACTTGTCGGGTATGAACATCGTGGTTTTATACAAAATAGAATCGAGTTTGATATATGTAGTAAACAGTTATGATAGGTATTTAGTGTTCTAGCATAAATAAGAAATGCTATTTTTAAACCATGATGTTGTTGGAAAGATAAATGTAAGGATGTATTATGGAATCAGGCACTTTAAAATAAGATATATTACTTTTCTTAATTAACTCAGTATAGTTTAACAAAGGTCACGTTATTATTATTCCAGAATTATTTGAGAAAATTCAATGTACGAGTACATAGTTGCTTTCATAATTTGGTGTTTTAGATCGACCACAATCTGTAAATCATCAAAATCATTGTACTATATGTCACATATTACCTATATCCACATACATACATAAATACATAAGCTCATGTATTCCTTTTTGCAGGATAAGCATAACAGTTATTCTCATCCTAACCATAGAGATAGAGTGCAATGGGAAATAGAATACGTGTTAATTAAAACAAAAGTATAAGTACGACAATTGTTTATTTATGATTTTTTTTTGTTTATGGGTTCGTTTCTTTTTATTTATCCAATGTACATTCCGAAGAATACCTTTTTCTTGTTTATAATGTACTTAATTTATGACAGAAACACTTTTAGATCTTGTAAAGCACCAAAATCATCTGATTCTACTACTCTTCCGTTAACTATACACACGTTTACGTAATAGCAAAGAAAAACACTTTTAACCGAACAGAATAAGTAGGCCATATAGTATGATATGGCATATTTAATACATTATAGAGAAATGAACTTTATATACCTAATAGATATGTATTCTCGTTTCAGTCGAGGGCAAATTGCCAAGTTTCATTGTATGAATCACGATTTTGAACGATATCCGTAAGATATTCAATAAAATGAAGGCAAAAAGAACAAAATAGAAAGCATATTATATATTTAATTCTAACGCAATCGGTGCCCTTCGGTTAAGTATCAAGGCTTTAATCGTTTCCGTTATCGAGGGTTCGTAAAAAATTTGAAGGAGGCTTGAGTTTCCTTTACACAAATTAGCTTTGGAAACCGTTATTTTCAGCAGTTTTTGCTCAAAGGCTTTGAGCCACTTTACTGTAGAAATGGTAAGTAAAGGAAGACTCCTAAACTATATGAAAAAAGAACAACAGAATAGCCCTAAATCAAAAGGTTTTAGACAACACGAAAAAAAATTAAAACTAAAGTACTCGCCTAATTTACCCTCACTTGTTCCAAAACAGTTACTCTTTATAATTTATATTCACATTGAACTTCATTATTTTTAATCATAATCATAACAAAAATGAAAATTGTTCAGTAAATAATCCTCAGTTATGAATGAAGTATAGCGGAAATTAATATCTTGTACATATATAGAAACTTCTAAGTGACTTTGACATATAGAGAATAGGTAATTTATTTGAGTTTCGACACCTGACTGTGAGCACGTCTCAAACACTTTTATATTAAATCTCGCATTGGCAGAATATCAGACAGAGAAATAGGAAAATAATTTCTTTTGGATATACGTGCCCATACTTAAGTCTGAACACGTTATTGTATTCTTATAAAAAAAAAGTACATGTACGATTACTTTCAAAGATAATGCTATTTTCTTATTTTTAATGTAGGTATTCAACTTGTGCCATTCATTCTTTTTTGTAAAAAGAAACGTTGAAAGCTTACACCTACGTACTACATACCTACGAACAGGAAACTGTCTTCAGAATTACCTGACCCCTGACATTTAGAAAAAATGTCGATAGCTAAATTGATTGAAATAAATTGTTTACATTTTGTTATCAAACTGAATATAACCTGAATAAATTCAGCTTTAGTAATTATTTCTAAATTATTATTTATTGGTTGTATGTGTGTATATGTGACTCAACAGATAGTTGAATGAGTGTGTATCTACTGTTACCCATAGACACATGGAATGACAATTGAAATACTCGGCCAAAAGTCGCAAATGCTTTATCGGTTTTTGAGGAGTGCCCCCTCCCCCTTGAGTCGTAGGAAAGGGGTTTGAGGCATCTCATACGTGCCAAAGCTCCCTTACTTAATATATATTGTTATATGTATATATATACTTTCTTAGTATATTATCATAGGAATCATTTATTATTATTTATATTGGCATAGGAGGCATTACAGCCATAGGAAGTGTATTAAAGACAGAGATTTTTTAATATCTTTAATATGACTGATATTAAGTCCTTCTTAATTTCAGGGTCATTTTTCTTCGACTCAGATACCTAATACGATGGTTTATCGAATACGATTGCTTTTTAAGGTATGAGAACGGTAGATTCGATAAATATATCACACCACGAATTGAAAAATAACACCAGGGCATACGCTGAAAGTAAAACAGTCCTATTGTTCTATTTTTAAATTTATGTAATTGGATGACGCAATTGTCCGGGTTTCCTATTCTCTCTAAAGCTTTGTCAACGGTATCAATTAGTTGTTTTGTACGTAGCAAAAAATGTTATTTCAATATTCATTCGATTAAAAAATGAAGTGCTTTTAGAATCAATATATGTATGTATTGTATGTACTTAGTATTTTTTTTTATTCTCACATCAAAGACTAGTTTTAACTTTAACTAATGTTACCTATGATAAAGAGTGGAATTCTGTTCAAAAAAACTTCTGAGTCATTTGTAAAACAGACATCAAGCAACTTTTTTACATAATTTACCAAACTAACTAAAACTAGCTTTTGACTGATTACTTTATGTAATACTGTGTGTTCTTTAAAGCATGAATAGAATCCAAGAGTTGTGATCGACCTACTCATTGTAAATGCAGACATTGCAGTATGGTGACACACACTAAGTTACCCTAAAAAGATACTTCTTCACATTCCGTCATTTTTTTACTTTATGAGCAAAGTGACTCTACTCTGCCTGGTGGAAAGCATGAATAGAATCCAAGAGTTGTGGTCGACATACTTATTGTAAATGCAGACATTACAGTGTGGTGACACACACTAAGTTGCTCTAAAAAGATACTTCTTCACATTTCATCATTTTTATTTTATAAGCAAAGTGACTCTACTCTGCCTGATGGAAAGCATGAATAGAATCCAAGAGTTGTGGTCGACATACTAATTGTAAATGCAGATATTGCAGTGTGGTGACACACACTAAGTTGCTCTAATAAGATATTTCTTCACATTTCATCATTTTTTATTTTATGAGCAAAGTGACTCTACTCTGCCTGATGGAAAGCGTGAATAGAATCCAACAGTTGTGGTCGACATACTCATTGTAAATGCATATATTGCAGTGTGGTGACACACACTAAGTTGCTCTAATAAGATATTTCTTCACATTTCATCATTTTTTATTTTATGAGCAAAGTGACTCTACTCTGCCTGATGGAAAGCGTGAATAGAATCCAACAGTTGTGGTCGACATACTCATTGTAAATGCAGACATTGCAGTATGGTGACACACACTAAGTCGCCCTAAAAAGATACTTCTTCACATTTCATCATTTTTTATTTTATGAGCAAAGTAACTCTACTCTGCCTGATGAAAAGCATGAATAGAATCCAAGAGTTGTGGTCGACATACTCATTGTAAATGCATATATTGCAGTGTGGTGACACACACTAAGTTGCTCTAAAAAGATACTTCTTCACATTTCATCATTTTTTATTTTATGAGCAAAGTGACTCTACTCTGCCAGATGGAAAGCATGAATAGAATCCAAGAGTTGTGGTCGACATACTCATTGTAAATGCATATATTGTAGTGTGGTGACACACACTAAGTTGCTCTAAAAAGATACTTCTTCACATTTCATCATTTTTTATTTTATGAGCAAAGTGACTCTACTCTTCCAGATGGAAAGCATGAATAGAATCCAAGAGTTGTGGTCGACATACTCATTGTAAATGCATATATTGCAGTGTGGTGACACACACTAAGTTGCTCTAAAAAGATACTTCTTCACATTTCATCATTTTTTATTTTATGAGCAAAGTGACTCTACTCTGCCAGATGGAAAGCATGAATAGAATCCAAGAGTTGTGGTCGACATACTCATTGTAAATGCATATATTGCAGTGTGGTGACACACACTAAGTTGCTCTAAAAAGATACTTCTTCACATTTCATCATTTTTTATTTTATGAGCAAAGTGACTCTACTCTGCCAGATGGAAAGCATGAATAGAATCCAAGAGTTGTGGTCGACATACTCATTGTAAATGCATATATTGCAGTGTGGTGACACACACTAAGTTGCTCTAAAAAAATACTTCTTCAAATTTCATCATTTTTATTTTATGAGCAAAGTGACTCTACTCTGCCTGATGGAAAGCATGAATAGAATCCAAGAGTTGTGGTCGACCAACTCATTGTAAATGCAGACATTGCAGTATGGTTATACACATTATGTTGGCCTAGAAAGATACTTCTTCACATTCCACTTGGGGACGTAAAAGGTATGACAGTCATCGTGGCATTGTAATGCTCACACACTTACTACGACAATTGTCACCCCTGCATCAATGGGCCTCCAGTCACACGCTCGCCAACGAATCACGACAGTACGGATTCTGTCGCTTTAGATTAATCTTCTATGGGAGGGTAGTACTAGCCCTATCTAGCCGGCCCGTTTATACTGAAATCAATGTTGCTTTACTGCCTTTGAAGTAGTGTGGAAGTGTTCAATTTTATTCATTTTCTTAAGTGACTGTTCAAAATAAAACAATAGAAAAATTTGATTTATTTTTATACAATTGAGCAAAATATCTACTGTGTTCATGGTTTAAATTTCACTTAAGTTTACGAAGACTATAAGGTCTAATTATGTACTATACCGGTAAATACTCGTATCTGTAATGAAATCCAGACGAGATTACAATTCGAGAGCGTATTTGTCTTCGGAAATCGATGTGATTACAATATTGTAATATCATATTACTGGTTAGAATGACAAAGATTAAATTAATATGTACCTCTAATATTAATCAAATTCCTTATCCTACACTCGATAATATTCAACCGTGAAATCGTCAAGTTTCTGCTGGTGTGATTAACGTAAGCGTGGCTATAAGGGGTGCAAGCCCACGTCACAAATATTATTATAAGTTTTATGATATGATAACACGTTCAATATGAGAATCTGTTATGTTATATTTAGATATATTATACTATAACAAGTTTATGTTAATGCTATCATCATTAACATATATGTATAATTAATGAATCCATATTCAACAGACGAAAGGCCCTTCTGCATTCGTTGATCTATCACCATTAATGTGACATGAACACATATTACAAAACAGCTTCGCGCGCGTCGCCCTCTCGTAGGTTTAGATTGAGACGAGAGTCATCAATCTTTTAATCTTCTATTAGATTACTCATATATCCATTAGACTTTCATATTTGAATATCGTACATAGGTATTATTGTTCTCAATGCGTCTTCATCACCATTCATTTTCCACGTTTTACTTACCTTTTTTTTTGTTTGAATGAGACTGGGCAAATCTACCCTCTCTAATAAAAAAGAAGAATATCTCGTCGCCCGCCCCTCCCTAAAAAAATCTCTTAAACAAACTTTCTAATAAAAATAACTTAAAACAATACTCTGTCATTTATAAACCGCTTTGTGAAATCGTAAAGAGGTTCATAAATTGTAGTGTTCTTTTATTTATTTAAAAGTAAAACCATTTCGGAATCTTCTGCTTTATTTAAAGTTGGTTAAAAAAAAGACTGAGAGACAAATGAACATCTTAATTGTGCTATTTTAAGAGTGTACTTGTCAGTTTATTCCATTAGTGTGTCTATTGAAGACCACTGCTGGACATAATCCTTACAAATAATATGTAAATATTAATCAGTAACAATGGTTCTTTTTAATCCATCGGTTCTGAACCATATGACTGACATAACGTCATCTTATTTGATTAGTTATTTAACGATATTTGGTGGAATGGTATGAAATTTAATGATCTGAATAAAATTAATACTAAACATAGTCAAAAGTGTTTAGAGTCGTAATGAATATAGTATATAATTTACCAAAACTCATTCATAGAATTATTAAAATATTGGCAGACTTTAATGTGTCTATGAATAACTGGTTACATTTAAAATAAAAATAAAGGCATATTAGTGCTATATCTAAGAGCTCATACGTATAACAAGTTATAAGCTTATAATTTGACTGCACGGTTGGCCAAGTGGTTTAAGCGGTCGCCATGGCGCTCGCTACTGCATTGAGTGTTGCGGGTTCAAGCCCCTCATGGAACAACACTTTATGTGATCCATAAATTGTTGTTCTGAGTCGTGTGTTCTTTGTGTCCGTTTCTCGTATGTTTGTAAAGTCTCGCGTGACACATGATTTATTCCTGGTGCGGGCGTAGTCTTTTTAAAAAAAGGAAAAATAAAGAAAAAGAAAAGAAATTTTAATTATATCACTGCATTTTATTTAAAAGATAAATAAAGAAACGTAAAAATATACTACTTAAAAAAGTTGATTTATTTTTTATCAGTAAATATTCTATAGTATTAATTTCAATTAATATCTTCGTGTGCGAGTATATCTTATAATATGAAGAGATTGATTGTCTGCCTCGGTGACGCAGCGGCAGCAAATGTGTCTGCTGTGTGTGGCGACAGAACTCGAGACCTCAAGTCTCGAACGACCATGTAACCGAATGTTTGTATGATCTGCAAATATTTGTTTCGTAGTTTAGGTGTTTTCTATGTACAATATGTGTTTATTATAAATACATTGTGTTTATTATACGCCGATTGTTACATTTATATATTTTGTTACTCATTTCTCTTTTGTTTTGTTTTATGTATACAATAAACAGAAATAAATAAATAAATGATTATAAATACTTACAAAAAAAACATATAAGTATTCTATCAGTCAGTCTAGTTATCATAGCACAAGCTCTGCTTAATTTGAGACTAGATGACGTTATGTGTCAAATGACCGAAATATGTATTATTATTATATAATCATTACGTATTCCAAATTTATTTTGGAAACACGTTGGAGAAAAAAATTTTGTTGTATATTATAATAAAACATATAATTAATAAAAGTATACAAACGATACCAGCACTTAAAACATGTTTTGAAATTAAATGGAGACTATATTGCAGTATGCTACGGTCAAACAAATTATGTGGTCACCAGTTATAAGTACCGGTACTTCATCATTATAGTTTAAATTAAAAGTATGAGGTGTGTGATATATTTCACGATGAATGTGAAGCGATATCTGCAAATTGTCCTCATTAATGTTAGTCACAGCCGGCATAGCTCTAAAATAGTCCCTCTCACTCACACACCTATTCTGTTTCTTATCCCGGTTTGCCTGTATTCATTTGTTAAGACGTGTGGGGGCGGTCGCTATGACCACGAAGGTGTCTTAGACAGCTAGAAGGTCAAACATAAAAAACTATATCAAGCGATAAATAAAAACTAAGTAATATTTTTCTAGCTGAAAATTATTTCATAGCCTTGTTCTGTAAAATGTAACAAAAAAGAAAGAAAGACCACGATAGTTCAACTTAGAATGCGGGTAAATCCGAAATAAAATTTATGAGAAATAAAAGCATTGGTCAAATTGCGCTGAAAAACAATCTCAATATACCCTTATCAAAAGCTAATACCGACACTGCACATCCAATAAACATTTTGATGCATATGGAAGAGCTGAATAACAACTTTGGGAAAAGTTAGAGCCAAGTATTTTTGTGAACAAATCGAAATAATTGAAATTAATTCACTTCTCAGGAAATTCAGATTAACACTATTACTGTAATTTATATCGTAATCAACTTCTCACTAGACCTAATCACCAATGTTAGTAGCCAATATATACTAATAATATACCTATTAAAATATATTCGTAAGTATACATTTAACGGCACTAAAGCTAGGTAAATAAGTAATTTTGAAAACTATAATGTTTTCGACTTAATGTAAATTCTTGAGAAATGCGCTTTAAACCAAATCTCGTACCGGAATATATCAAGAAGTAGTCTAAATACGAAAGTTTGTTTATGTTAAAAACATTCTTAATTTAGTAGTTTTTCATAAATGTCAAAAGTACTGTTTGTAGGTGTAAAGTTAAACCTTTTAAATAGTGCATACTGTAAACAAATTATAATTTTATTAATTTAAATCTACGTGCTTAACATACCAAAAGGAAATTAAAATATAAGCTTATTTCTTTAGAAAGTAAACTACAGAAATTCTCTTAATCGGTATTAAAGTATGAGACGGGAATAAATAATATAACTAGAGCCGATTGATGATCTTCCATTCCACTCAGTTATCACCAAGATACAGAATCACGTGACTTTGTGCTACTTAACTTTCGTGTAATTTTACTCTTTTGAAACCCCTAAATATTTAAGTAACACTGGCTAATTTTTAAAAATATTTTATAATTAAGGTAAGAAATGGTGTAAAGCTCGACTACAATATTTTTCCTGGATTACGTCGCAGTAACAACATTTTAAGCTCAAAGCGCACTAACAGGAAAAAGATTTTAGCAAAAAAATGTAGTAGGTGCAAATTGCTAGGTTCAAGTGTAGTTATTACCCCATTAGAGTGAGCGACTGCGCTACGGCGTCTGAAGCAGTGAAGATTGGAGGAATAAATCTCGTAACTATTTTATACTGTGTTACATGATCAGAGAATTGTGGCTTAAATAAAATGACTGCTTAATGGTAGTGTTTTGCAATTACAAAATACAATGTACCGAAAAAAAAACCACTCCAAAAGCTTATATACAGAACAAATAATTCTATCACAAAATCTTAAGCTTCGTGACTCTTTTTTTTTCTTTCTTTTTTTTTTATACCACGACGGTGGCAAACAAGCATACGGCCCGCCTGATGGTAAGCGGTTACCGCAGCCTATGAACGCCTGCGGCACCAGGGGCATCACGTGCGCGTTGCCGACCCTTTAAAAACCTATTTACCCCCTTCTTGAAGAGCAGGCAGGGAGCTCATTCCATAACGGGATTGTTCGCGGGAGAAAATTTCTCTGAAACCGCACTGTGCGCGACCATTTAGGTTCCAATGTATGTAGATGAGCTCCCTGACGATGGCGAGCGGTGCGATGGTAGAAAGTGGCTGTGGGCATCATATCAAACAATTCTTCAGAACACAGCCCATTGTAGAGACGATAGAGCACACACAAGGAGGCAAAGTCTCTCCTAAGACTTAGTGGCTCGATACCGTCTGTGAGATCAGGATCGTCGACTATTCTCACAGCACGTCTCTGAACTGAATCGAAAGGCTCAAGCTGGTACTTCGGTGCTCCCGCCCAGAGATGACAGCAATACTCCATGTGAGGTCGAACTTGTGTTTTGTAAAGTAGTAGCCTTTGTGCTGGTGTGAAGTATCACTTCGCTCTATTCAGAACACCAAGCTTTTTTGATGCCAGCTTGACCTTCTCTTCCAAATGAGCTCGAAATTGGACGTCACTGGAGATGTCGACACCGAGGATTCCAATACTCTGTGAGATGGTAAGGGGTGTATTCTGGAATTGTGGAACCACAGTGAACGGGGTTTTCTTAGCGGTAAACGCACAGACTTGTGTCTTAGAGGGGTTAAATTGGACCAGGTTATCCCGACCCCAATCGGAGACTCTGTGTAAGGTGCTCTCGATTTGAGACACAAGTTGTTCGCGACTTTCCACTACAACGGTACGAGGGATGTTAGGTCGGCACGTGTAATACGCATCTCCAGTACTGTCGTCCGCATAACAATGGATACCATCCGTGGACAGCATATCATTGATATGCAGCAAGAACAGCGTTGGAGATAGCACGGAGCCTTGCGGGACACCAGCGTTTATGTCCATGCTTTCGGAACAGCTACCATCGACGACGGCTTTTATGCGTCTGCCGGACAAAAAGCTAGCCACCCACTTGCACAAACCCTCGGGCAGGCCGTAGGATGGTAACTTCGATAGAAGACCCCTGTGCCAGACCCGATCGAACGCCTTTGCTATATCCAGGCTAACTGCCAAAGCCTCACCTTGACTCTCAATGGCTGAAGCCCACCGGTGAGTGAGATACACTAGAAGATCACCAGTCGAGCGACCGTGGCGGAAACCATACTGGCGGTCGCTGATCAAATCGTGCTCCTCTAGGTAACTGAGGAGTCGTGTGTTGATTACACGCTCCATCACCTTAGAGAGAAGGGAAGTTATAGCTATAGGCCTGTAATTCGATGGGTCCGATCTATCACCCTTTTTTGGCACTGGATGCACATGGGCAGTCTTCCACGAAGACGGCACTTGCCTTTTGCGATAGGAAAGCGCGAAAAGTCGCGTTCGTACAGGGCACAACTCAGGAGCACACTGCTTGAGCACCACTGCAGGTATGCCGTCTGGCCCACTCGACTTATGAACGTCTAGACAGTTTAGTTCCCGCCGCACTTCTCTTTGCGAAATGTGTATTTCCGGCAAAGAGTGTTGGCATTGAGCGTTCATGGTCGAGTTTGAGGCAAAGAGTTGCCCAAGTAGGTCGGCTTTCTCTTTGGCACTGTGGGCCAAGTTACCATCGGCATTTCGCAATGGTGGTAAAGACGACTGGCAAAAGTTTCCCTCGGCCGCCTTAGCAAGAGACCAAAAGGCACGACTCCCAGAGGGGTAGCCCGTAAGTCGCTCACCAATCCTGCCGATGAAATCGAATTTGGCTCTGGCAATTGTCTTTTTGCAGGATCTCGAGGCAGCATTTAGTTTGCGTCTCACATCAGAGATGTTCGGATCCTTATTAGCACGGGCCGTGGTCCAAGCCCTGTAGGCAGTCTGCTTGACTAGTCTGGCTTCCTTGCAGAGCCGGTTAAACCACGGTCGCTTTTGTTTTCCCGCAGCTACTGATGAGTTAGGAATAAAATACTCCATACCCACCAGGATCGTCTCAGTGACAGCGGCTGCGCAGGGGTCGGGGTCTTCTGACGCGAAACAAAGCTGCCTCCACGGGTACGATGCGTAGAATTCACGCAATCCATCCCAGTCTGCTGATTTATATTGCCACATGCGGCGCAAATCGGCTGGGCGAGGTGGAATATGCCGCGCGCATGGGACTACGGTCCGGACGAGGCAGTGGTCGGATGAGCCGAAAGCTGCGTCCACTGTGATAGTGTAGTCGTCCGGACGCGTCGTCAGCAGAAGGTCCAGCAAAGAGTGCGCATGGCTCTCAATATCAGGTATTCTTGTTGGGGAATGTACCAGTTGTGAGAGGCCATGGGCCAGAGCAAATTCATGAGTAGACCTTCCTGCAAAGTCGGTGGATCGAGAGTTTAGCCACTCACAGTGGTGGGCATTAAAGTCTCCTAAAATCACCAACTCAGCACGGGGGTACTGTTCAAGAACTTTGTCAGTCGTCACTTGCAGGTGCTCAAAGAGTGCTCTAGTCTCCCTGTCGCCGCTATGAGACCTGTATAGGCACGCATAGATTCGAGTCTGACCTCCGTAGTCTACGCGCACCCACATTACTGACAGGTCCCTGTCTTCATAAAAATGAAGAAGGCTACAGCAGATATCCTCCCGGACGTACATGCATACACCGGCACGTCTCAGGAATTTGTGTTCGAGTTTGTAGCCGGGGTAGTGTAGGTATGATGTATCGGCCGGGCAGGATATCTGTGTCTCCGTAAGAAATAAGAGGGTCGGCTGCGCAATCTCCAGATGAAGGTGGACTGCGTTCAGGTTGGAGTGAAGTCCCCTGATATTGCAGAAGTCCATATACGTGGAAGAGGATGCCGCTGTAGATACTCTTTTTCTACTTTTCTTGGTCATTTTTTTTGGGGGGGTTCAATTGGTTTGTGAGGATTTACTGTGTTGACAGCTAAGGGGGCAATGGGGCGGTGCCAATCCGCACATGGCTGATGCGGGTAGTGCGATTTGTCGGCGCGGCGTACGAAAGGGCCCCCGCTCCCCTCCTGCAGCAGCAACCGGGTTCCACTCCGGTCTCCTCCTCCGGCACGACTACTACTGCAGGGATTTTTCGCAGGCTGGCGGTTCGGCCTCCCAGGGTGGAGGTTGTAGTGATCCCTGGGTTCGGGAACCCATCTATCCTGCGGGCGGCCAGCGGACAACCGTTTCAGCGGGTCTTCCTGACCGCCGCGCCCACATCCCGCGCCCACACGAGCCAGTAGCAGTATTATAAGCACCACTGGTCCCCCGTTGTCAAAACAGCGAATCCTCTAGAGCTCTGGATACCTTACTCACCACAGGAACACAGCACTGCCGAAAAACGCTGTGCTATTTGGCTGTGGTCTTCTGTAAGGCGGACTCAGTCACACTACACAGTCTTGCTTGGTTTATATTCATAATAGCATGTTAGGAAACGCAGAGAGGGTTGGTTAGGTGTACATGAGCACAAAAAAACTTTAGATTGCGGTTTGATATTTAATTTGGCAAAAAATGTATTTCTTGCTAGTAACATGAAACGTGCAATGCATATTTTCTAGCAATGAGATAAGAAAATATTTTAAAATCGCCCTAGCCTATTAATTATTAATAGTCTGTAATTACACAAATAGCGCTACCTGAAATCATAAGGATGACTATTCGTTGGACTCTATGTGGCTTCAAGTGCCCTAAAAAAGTTAATGAAAAAATTAGCCATACCCTTATCCGAAATTATGTTTAACATTGAAAACTCAAAAGGTTTTTAAAATAATCATTAATGACACTTAACAACTTCGTGTATGATTTAGGAAGAAGAGAGTTGTTCAGACAATGGTCAGACCCACGAGCAGAAAATTTAAGTATCAATAACTTATGTTTTCACGGACCCATTATCAGAGATAGTATGTCGTAGTGAAAATCAACCTGTAGCTTAGGATAATTTAAGCTAATCGATCTATTCGGGTGTTTCAAGAAATATGCAACCTATCTAGAACAGAATTGTCCACAAAATCACTGGTGTATATATCATAAAGCAAGAGGCTTTGAGTTACAATGTTAATAGGTTAGTATAAATAATATATCAAGGCAAGGGTTCGTACTTAATAAATCTCTGTTATAGATTTTCAATAAATAAAACGACACCTTTTATACTACGCACTAAAAGATTCACTGTGAAAGCTATTCGAAAATACGACTTATTTCATAGATGGAGTTGAAATTGTGAAGTAACTTGAATGATATTAAGTAATAGGTTTAATCGTGTTACATTTATTAATTTAGAATGCACTACAATTTTAGTGTCTACTATCTTATGACGTTAGGCCTGCCCTATCAGCCCTTGGCATCATGCATTGCTTTGCAGATGATAGCACAGTTCATAGATATTTAGGTATACACCAAACGAGGAAAAGGGAGCTTACCGCTAAGCTCAACCTGGTTCTAAGCCGTATCTCTTAATGAGTTACGTGAATCTGGTCTAGTTCAACGCCAAGAAAATACAGGTGTGCACACTCTCTACCAAAAACTCTTTTCCTTCCCCTCTCCACTTTTCAAAACACTTAACTGCCACTACGGAATAAGCTCGGTATCCTGGGTTTAGATATTATCCGGGACCTTAACGCGTGTCCGATCTGATCTGTACGAGATTGAGAGCTTCCCTAAAGCAGTCTCGCGGAAGCTAGGTATGCTGAACAGGATGTGGAGGTTCCTCTCATCGGAGTATCTGCGTCTTCTTTCAAAAACTCAGGTCGCTCCTGCTCGAAGTAGTGTTCTCACCTTTACGATGGATCCGCTCATTATTTACTTGAGGCTTCCGGATCATTTGCAGTGGCGGACAGTCCGCATTATCGACAATCCCGAAGCCACCGGGTCCCTTGGACCTCTGTAATTGCCAAAAGTTGTCGCCTCTATGGCAGTTCTTTATCGTCATATTCATAAAGTATTCTGACGAGCTATTTCAACTAGTCCCACCTTCTCCCTACCTCTTCATGATAACACGTGCTGGCCTTGGAAATTTACATGTTATTGAGTGGTAAACATACACTTTCAAATTAAACGGTACGGCACTTCCTTTTTACGCACGTGTTACCCTGCCACTATGATCCTGGTTCCTTTAAACGCCACCATAGTGTGGGTCTCCATACTGTATTGTTTACATTTGCAATGAGGATAGCGACCATCATTCTTAATTCTGCTTATGCTTTCAATTAGGCAGAGTAGAAGCATTTTAAAAGCTGTCTCAAAGAAAGATATAGTTATAGTAATCAATATTATTACTCTTACTTGTTTACAATTTGTTCAAATATATCAATGTTGATTTGATTAGGAAACTTCACTTGCATTAATCAAATAATTATACTTATGATTTATCAAGTGGCAATTAAATTATATACAAATTCCATTGTTTTACTAGTTTCTGTAAACTTTTAGTAGACGATAGTACGGACTGTAGACGGCGTATATTTATATCATAAATTTATGGACCGATTATTATAACATGGATTATTGAATCAGTTGGCAACAATTACATCTCTTTTATAGTTAGAACTCATGATGCAGCTAGGGTTGCAGAGACACAACATATTTACGAATAAGTTATAAAAGTACAAGCTAGTGATTTACACCATTATTACTCATCTCTTATAATTTATTAAAAGAAAATATCTAAATTAAACGGGCACTGCTGTTCAAACAAATATTTAAAAGTATTGTAAGAAGTTATATCCTAGACACCTTTTTTTTAACGTATAGAAACCCCCTCGGGCCGTCACCCCACCGGGGTTTTCGGCAGGATGGTGTGCCGGAATCGGTCCGACTAAAACCACACGGTGTGCCACTCCGCACCTGACATAGGAGGGATCCGGGAACAGCTGTTATTACGACATCCAGATCCCTCCTAGCGTCTGCCCGTTAGCGCGGGCACCATCTGCGGATAAACTCTCCATTTAGGCGACGTACGACACACGCGGACGTCTACCCGCGGCCACGCTCAAGACAGCATGAGGCGCTAGTATGCGCGCCTCCGCCGCCTACTTCCGCGAAATTACGTCTGCGCAGAAGGTTGCGACCGTGGTAAAACAACTGTCACTACCGACCATGGAGCGTATGACGGCCGGTAGCGAGAGATCTCCTCCAATAACTGCAGTGAGGACCCACGCTGCACCGCCCAAGCGGGACAAACCGCTAGCGTGTGCTGAGCTGAGTCCTCACTGCAGTCGCAGTGGTGACAGGCGGGACTCAATTCCCTCCTGGCGACCGAGTGCATATACTTTCTGAAGCAACCGTGCCCGAAAAGAATCTGCGTCAGTCGGAAGGAAAGGGTCCCGTGCTGTCACCCTGCCCACTCGGGGATGACCTCCAGCCGGGACGACCAACGAGCCATCGTGGCTCAACGAGCGGCCTCACGCCACTCGCGTATCTCTTCAGGCGGGGAGCTTATGCCAATTCCCGCCCGGAAGTCAGCCGTTCGCCGATAAACTTTGGCGAGCACTTCCGCCTCCAAATCCCACGGGGGAGTTCCGGCCATGGGGCACGCAGCCTCAGTCGATACGGTGCGGTAACCGCGTATGGCTCTAACCGCTAATATCCTTTGAGGGCGCCAGAGGCAAACCCAATTCTGGGCGGTCAGAGCCGCCGCCCACACCGGTGCTCCATATAGCGCCATTGACTGGACGACCCCCGTGTATAACCGTCTCGTCGCGACGCTGGCTCCACCCAAATTAGGCAAGAGTCACCCAAAGGTAGAAGCAGCTCCGACCAGCTTTGGAGGAAGCTGTCGGAAGTGCTCATCAAAGAGCCACCTGCCATCGAGGATCAGGCCCAGATATTTTATCTGGGCCTGAACCGGTACCAGGACTGAATTGACAATGATGGAGGCGCCGGAGGGTGGACCATGACGGGGCCCATGGAACAAAACAAAAGGGCCTCCGCCTTGTCCAGGGCCACAGCCCGGGGGAAGCTAATCTCGAAGGGCCCAGTCGTATCCCATATTCCATAGGAGTGATCCGAGGACAGACCCCTATGGAACACCGCACGACATTGGCCGCCGCCTCAAAATACCATCTCGGTCCTCGTACATGATGGTACGCTCTCAAGATAGTCTGCCACAAGCCGCCTCAGATAATCTGGCACCCCGTGGTAGTGGAGCACTTTCCTGATGCAGCTAAATGGCAGACTAGTAAATGCGTTGGCGATGTCTAATGACACCGTCAACAGCACGCCGCCACAGCTCACCACCTCTTCGGTAACGGCCCTCAGGCGCAACACAGCATCGACTGTCGAACGCCCCGCTCGAAAACCGAATTGAGCGTCCAACAGATCGCGACCTACCTCGCAGAGGTGCCGGACGATGCGGGCAGAGAATATCCTCTCAAACAGTTTACCCAGCAATACAATGGGCCTATAGCCCGCTACTGAATCGACAGGCTGTCCCGGCTTCCTTAATAGCAAAAACAGCTGATGCACTTGGCACGTATGTGTCCCGATGCCAAGCATTTGTAACATCTCATCGGTCTCGCCGCCAGGATTGTGATCCTAGCGCTCACGAAACCGATGAGCAGTCTACCGGCATCACCCAAAATTTTGGCCAACACTACGGAACAACTGACTCACATTACACCAAGCCCTCCTGGACCGGGGCAGATGGTGCCGACCCTAATGTTGTCCACGTTGCACCCTGTGTTCTCTCTTACTGCAACGCGGACATCTTTGGGCGTTATGCAGTCGTCCAGGCCCGAGATACGCAACTTTGCACACCTGGTAGGCCTCGCGATCTTAACACCATCCGTGGCCGCAAACATGTCCCGCAACTTCTCGGCAAACGTATCAGCCGTCTTTGCACCTTTGACTCCGTAAGACAGTCCGCCGCTAGCCGCCTCCGGTGACACGGTGACCACCACTGCCGCGATTTTGGGCACTTGTAGCTTGCGCGGCTTCTTCGTAATGGCCACTGTCACCGATAG
Organism: Hypercompe scribonia; assembly: GCA_949316085.1. NCBI lineage: Eukaryota > Metazoa > Arthropoda > Insecta > Lepidoptera > Erebidae > Hypercompe > Hypercompe scribonia. The sequence goes on along the minus strand of OX438969.1, from coordinate 15,080,980 downwards.
CATCTGTGGGGTAGAGGCTGCTCTTTGAGCAGCCAGCAGGCAGATATGGAGGGAGCAGATGTGGAGGTGCCAGGTACAGTGGCTGCAGTGGAGAGTGGAGGGAATTCCGCTCTAGACTTGGCCGCCGTTTTGGGCCCTGACCTCGGTGCACCTGTCTTGGCTGTTGCTTTGGCCGCCTGCCGTGCCCTCGGAGCAACCGCAGGAGCGGCAGACATAGACGCCACCGCCGCATAGGACATACGACCGCCGCAACGGGAAGCGTTGATGGCACTGATACAGTCTTCGGTCTATGTGCCGCGAGCGGCGGCCGGACAACAGGGGCCAGAGGCAGCCTCACCTCCAGGCTAGCTAGACGCCCGTCCATTATGCGCCACACTGCGTCCGTAATTTGGCGCAAGTGAGCATCAGCGATGACACCGAGATTTGCAGGGGCTCGCTGTGACGGAGATGCGGATTTCTGGTCAGGGTGATCCGCCCGGAATTGGGTAAACTGAGCGCTGAGCTCAGCCACCTAACCTGTTAGACGGTCGTTGACCGCCTGGAGACGTACCACATCCTCAATAAGGGTCTCCACAATTCCCGCAACAGCAGAAGAGGAGTCCTTAAGGGCCTTGACGAAAAAACTCTTAAGGTTACTCATTCGGTGGCTACCTTGTGTATGATAGCCACCGCTGCTTTCGCTCTCTCCTGCATGGCTGATGGTGTTTGGGGAACAGAACTTCCTACCATCGGTTCCTTGATTTTAAGCAGGAGATCTGCGACCCCATCTTCCGCTAATGCTTCGCCGTCCGCCCTGACTCTTCCGTAGGCTCCTGCCTTGCAGAAAACGGAGCCTGACGGGGCCGAGACCGGAGTTCGTGACCTCCCTCTACGGCTGCTTGCAACCTTAGGAGGCAACATCTCCTAAGACGTATCGCTCCCCTCATCCCTGGAGCGACCTTGTTTCAGTCTGTCCGGCTCCAGATTCATTAAGTTCAGTGAGCCTGTCTTCGCACCGAGGTTACCGTCTGCACCATTCGTCCGATAAGTGGATTTGGAACGCAATCGTTTCTTTACTCTTCGGTTCCCAGTAGCCACAATGACTTCTGGGAGCCTCATAGAGTTCGGCGTTCCAATCAATGTATCTACTGCATTGGAGAGCTCGTCCGCCCTTGTGCTTTTCTCTTTCTTACTCGTCTTCTCCTTTTTTCCTTTTACATCTTTAATTTGCTTTATTATTTTTTTATATTCCATAGTACGTCCCACGATTGGGGGAGAAATAATAGTCGACCCGGGTGGAGACCCCCAATACCAAGCAAGCGTAAATTTGTGCCCAACCGAGGGGTCCGCAGGTGCCTCGGCTCGGAGTGCGCTTGCAACTGAACTACCCATCAGCCATGCATCCCCTGGTCACGCACCAGAACACGGGATTTGGGGTAATTTTTATAGAGGTTTTCTTCCTCGCAGTCCGGGCTAAGCCAAGACCCTCGCCCCCGATTGGAGTCGCGAGACTCCACCTCGGGGCTACGATATATCGAGGGTGGCAGGGAGACTACGTCTCCTGATGCCTGCTCGGTGGCAGTGTAAGTACACACCGAGCCCGTCTTACCTTTTCCACCGCTGAGCGGAGGAACTCCAACCCTAGAAAAGGTCCCAGCATCGCGATTTTTTACCGAGGTTTTACTCCTCATTGCTCTGAAGAGCGAAGAACCAACAGAGGACCCGACAGACACACCCGCTCTGTTAGACCAAGTTTCGGCCGAATTGCCGAAGAAAATGGTTTCCTCTTCGTACTAGAATATTAGCCGTTGGCAGTGATGAACAACACCATCGCCAACGATTCCAGGGTGCACCACGTGGAAGTTTTCTAGCCCAGCACCCCATATCCTAAACACCTCACGTGACCCAAATATCAAGGAGTTAGATGTTCGAATCATAGCTATTTATCGAATATAATTGATTAAAAAAATACAGCGCAACATAATCCGATTGTAAACTATTACTTGCTTTAAAGATAGCTTTATTAAATACGCAACCGATTTTAATACCGAAACATGAACAGTAACATCATGAATAGTAAAAATTTTACGGAATTTTTTTATTTTCGAACATACGTTTATAAGACTTAAGCAAAAGATCACAATTTAACTCTATTTTACTTACTTAATTGCATAAAATTTAAATCCACTTTAACATGGATAATTACTAAACATTATCGATTCAGTCTCATTATCTAGCGCCTCACTACTTTTTACTTCAATCGATCACTCTCTTTCCCTCTTCTATATTATAGATTAAATAAATAAGTATATCCTTATGGTCTACGATCACAACCGCTCAGGGCATCAATAAATATATTAAATTACTAACTTTGTCCGCAGTTGCCCCCGCTTGTGTGTCAGTTATCGCACTATGTTACTATAAAGTTTCATCTAAAACCGTACAGTAGTTTTCGTGTAAAAGAGTGACAAAAATTTATATAACCTTACACGCTTGCGCATTTATAATATTAAAAGTTAAAAAATATGAAAAAATTATATTCAATATAGCGCCATCTATTAGAAACCGTGGGTATTTTAAATAAAGTCTAATGGTAGATTTTATATCGAGCACAATTGGTGAAAAACTTAATAGTCTAATCTATTGGAATTTATAAAATTTGGAGTGATTTCAAAACGCATCATAATAGAGCTTCTCAGGGGAATGACATGTTTTACCGTGGTAAAAAGCTGCCTATAACACTCTCCAGCTTTGTAACTTTCTCCATACATAGAAATAATACCATATTAGCGCTCCGTTGTGAAGTGAAAGAAAGCTATATATTGAAACAAATGAACACTTTTGCATTTATAGTATTAACAAGGATTACTCACAAAGAAATCTTAAAATCTGAAAGTTTTATTGTACTAATGTGTTTTCTAGAGCATTCATCTTATACTCGTAAATGATATAATAGTTCAAGAGAATTTATAATTTTTTTTAAAGAAAATAAGCATTTTTCTATCGCTGTTGGTTGGCTGTTGCCAATCATCTATGGTCACAGAACAATGTCCAATGTGCACCAATATTATCTAAGTATGTCTAGTACCCGTAGTCTTTTACTCATACTTAGATGTAGATAGTAGTATAAACAGTGTATTTGGACATATACATATCATTTAATATTGTTGTTATAATTAAAAAGGAAATATGTCACAAGCTTCATTACAATCAGAAACTTCAGCGGTGTGGCAAATTTTTTAACCAACAATTCGCTATAAGCTGTAACAATTTAAGTCTCTTAATGTAGATTAAAATATGTGATGTGGCTTCCGTACTATTGGTAGGAATATAATATGTTTAAAAGTGAACAATTACAAATTATCTAGAAAATCCTGTCATTTTGAAACTAAATTAACTCTATTCTTAGTGGATCAGTGCAATCATATAATTTCATTTTAGATGACGTTTTAAGTGTATTGCAAAGTCCCGCTTATTATACACCAAATGGAATTTACCGTTTACGGATGGCTAACAATGCACTGCCACGTGATATTAGTATATCACGCAACACGGTACCGTGCCGCACGGTAGCCGCACGTGCAAAACGAGACCAAGATATTTGCGAGCGTGATTAGGTAAGTTACCGGCACTATAGACTTACAAAATAGCTTTAAAAGTGTTGAAAAGCTTAAAACCTCTTTGCAGTTTGTATTGTTTCCTGTGCTTCTTTTTAATTTGCTTTATTTGTTTCAAGTACCAGGTGCTAGAAAAGGACATATATTCTGGCTTCTATCTACCATTACTGGTTTGACAGCCAGAGTTACTAAATTCTGGACCAATAGACCTGTGATTTTTAATTAGTGAAATACTTTGTATTTGTACCTTAAGAAAGTGAACAGCATCACTTAATAATGTCGAGACAAATCCTTGGGGAAATGTCCTTCAGTTTCAAAATTTTAACAAAGAGATGAAAAGTTAGTGGTTTACTCAACAATAACAAAAGTCAACATTTCTTTTATACAGTGGGAACAACATTAACAAACATAATATGAAATATGTATAATTTCATTTAAAATAATGTAAACAAATAATAATTATATAAATGTTTGATATATTGTACAGTTATTAAGGTTAAATAATGACTAGAGACCTTGCCCTATCAATATATTTACTTGAATAAATTAATAAATCAAAATACACATAAGAATTGATGTAACTATTTTTACATACATTTTAAACACAATATATTGACATTTTAACCTTAAACGTTTTAAATGAATATGTTCAAATCATTTTCGCAATCTTTTAATTTGAAAATAACTGTCATTAGCAACTAATTAAAGCAAAACATTAATAGTGACATTGTTTCTGTTTGATATACAAATTCGCAGGCCCTCAGGCGGCCTCTGTCTCGAATTTGCATAGCACGAAGATACTAAATAATTACTCATTGAAACTGGACCCTTTATCCCCTGTAGCGTATAATTACAAAGAACTCTTCAAACTTACTTCCCTGAACTTTATAAATATTACTTGAATTAATTAAACTGGAAGCTTACTGTATTTCACGCGTAGTTTAATTAAATTTAGTTAAAAATATTTTGTTTGTAAGTATTTTTTTGTTTTTTCAACTTGATGAATTTATATTTTTTGCTGTATGGTTAACTTAATAATAATAGGCAAGTTAAAGATACATTTTAAACTCAAAATATCGTACGAGTACATATTAAAACTTTTTATAAACGACTTCAAAAAAAGTAGGATCTCAATTCGATTGTTTTCTTTTTGTATGTGTTGCTTTCTAACTTTTTACTGGATGTACCTACTGATTTTGGTGATTCTTTTTATATTCAAAGGCTGATGCTTGTTATGTGGAATTTAGACTTGACTGAGATTTAACTAATAATTTTTAAGTTTTCTGTATTAATTCCTAAATCATTGACGCCTCGATGGCGTAGCGGCAGTGACAGCGACTGCTGTGCCTGAGGTTCGATGCCCGGATTCCCGGACCAAATGTTTGCATGATCTGCAACTATTTGTTTAGAAGTTTGGGAGTTTTCTATGTATAATATGTATGGTTTTACAAAAAGAAAAGTATATAAGTATTCTATCAGTGAATCTAGTTATTAGAATCTGAATATATTATTTATTATATTAATATTTATTATTGACTTCGACTACATTGATGATGTTTTATTTTTTTCACTTGTCGATGTAAAAAGAAATGTAGAAACTGTTTGATAGTTTTAAGACCAACCGTTTTTAATTTAGTGATGTTGTGACCAAGTTCTTGAGAAATATCCAATGAAACTCTTCAATAAATGACAGTAAATCCATATTCAACAACACACCCGTACTGATGTAAGGGGAACGCAGGTATTTTCAGTAAATCATGGTCTAATTTATAATAAGACTGAGATTTAGGCATCATTAAATATGCGCTTAAAATACGTAATAAATAAAAAAAATAATAAAAACTTCGTTACAAAAATAACACCGTTGTAAAATTTTTATTCCTAAATCTCTCTCGGTCGTTCTGACGAAGATCTTTGCTCAAACGTTCGGTCTGTAAAACTCAACAATTCTTTCAATTTTGTTGAGTTTCACAGTTGCGTTAGACTTTTGGTTAACAATGATTTTTTACGCTTTTCACAATTTTTTTTTTTATTTTAAGACAGACTTTGCTTCCTTTCTACGTTTGTATCCTTTGAACAGAATTGCCTCATATAAAAAACGTGCTCAGGAGGTTTACCTATATTCACAAATATAAAAATTACAGATAGATTAAAAATTTTAACAAGTAAAAAGTGCCTTCATACTTAAGTATCCAAAAAAAAAGTAAACTAAAAAATAAAATAATTACTTATTTTTGAGTTTTCTATTAATGGTCATTTTGAAATCAAACTATACAGTGACACACACAGACGAAGCACGATACCATGGGCGGGTTGACGGGAAAGGGTAGTTGAAAACGTGAGTAGGATCCAAAATTATGGTCATCGTACTCATTGCAAAAGCAGACAACGCAGTATTGTGATCCACACTAAGGTGGCTTAGTGAGATGATTTTACACATCCCGCTAGGGCAAGTAAAAGGCATGACAGTCATTGTGGCAGTGTAAGGCTCTCAAACTTGCCATGATAACTATCACCCCTGCATCAATGGGCCTCCGGTCTCGCACTCACCAACGAAGCACAACAACACGGATGATTTAAGTCGGTCTTCTGTGAGAGGGTGGAGAAGTGTATACAGCGTACAGTCACTTATTTGTCATTGATTTTATAATTCAGGCATCATCGTTATATTGCTAGGTCATGTATCGTGATACTGTCACATTTTCTTGGTTGACAATGACTCCAAAAATAACAGTAATTGTAAACACAAGAATGTGTAATTATTTTTTTACTTCTTAGTACATTTTTTATTGTACATAGAATATTTTCTGTTCGAAGTCAGTTTTGTTTTTTTTGAAATTTTGTTTATTTAATATTTGAATGTTTGAGAAGCGTTTCATAATCTGCGTAGTGTTAAACGAATAATCGGGTCAGGCTTATTTTTCTAATATTTACAAAATCATTTTACGTTGGAATATAATTAGACGTTCCAATGAATTATTAAAATAAATTACTAGCCGATGCTACTGCCATTTTTGTCGTCATGATTTTCTATTTCTGAAAACTTGTTCAGTTATCTTTAACCCTACACTGTTTGTTTCAGATTATCGCATTTATTATAGCCGTATCCTAACCCGATATTGTTTTGTATAAATTGACTTTTTCTTTCGTTTGTCCTTACAAATAAATCAAAACAGTTAGCAAAGAGCTAAAACTTAGTTAGACTGTAGCCTAGATTTATGGAGAATACTCCTCGTGGATTTGGTGGACAATTAGAATCCGCTCAGTGATTAAAGCTGGCAGGTAATTCGAGCAGGCGCATTGCATTAATGCCAGTGTTCAAATATTAACTTAAAAACTATGTTAAAACTCTAAAAAATATTCATATTGTCTATGGCGGTAACACTTGTAACTTCCAAGATATTTTTTTCTTTAATAAGCGATTTCCTGTACTGTATAATACTCTCGCTACTTAAGTGGACTACTGAAACTTTCAACAAAAGTGTACAAAGTAAATCAATCATAGCGCCCTTAAATATTTTCAATGCACTTATCACCACCGAAGTTACGATACAATTAAGTAACGCCTACATGTTTCAGAGCGTTTTAGTGTTGAAAAGAAATATTATTCACAGCGGTGACGATGTAAAAAAATTTGTTTGTTGAGCAGCATTAGGTAGCAAATGCCGATATTGAATCTGACAATGAGTAGTTGAGTTGCTTCGCTAGTGGGAACGTACCTTTCTAACGTGTTAGCAGAGTATATTCTTTTATACCGCCAAACTATTCTAAAAAAAGATTAGAAATGCTAAAATATATGTTCACGGATGAAAGGGTTGATTATATAACAAAATATGTCGGCAATAATTTTCTACTTGTTATCTGCTTTTATCTATGATACCCGCTTGTTTTGAAGGTCAGACTTCACCTTTCATTTATCACGTCACATATTTCATATATTACCTTCTTAGCAGTTAATATTATACACAAAAATACTGTAACCGCATAAAAAGTACTAAAAAGAAAAGTAGAATGTTTCTGGAAACAATAAAAAAGAAGTAATTAAAAAAGTTTCTAATAAAGTATTATAATAATTAGTTAAAAGTTTGTCCCTAGACCTAACTTAATTTGAACTATAACTAAAACATCTTTTTCATCTGCCCGTTTTAGGTGTACAGGTGAAAATGACACGACCGAATAAATCATTTTTCCAGCAAATAGGTAGGAAGCCACATCGTTACCAATAAATGTGTAGGTGTGACACACTATATGCCTCTGGCTGAACCTTTCTTTTGTCATTTTATTGAGCTTGAATCCGACACGGTGCATTAAGTCCGGGGCTCTAGGTGTCACACCCACCAATCCCATCGTAATTGTTTCCGACTGAACTGTTAGTGACTGATAAACAATTACCTGCTGCGATCGAGCTTCTTTGTGACACATTGTTCCCTCACACAGAAAAGATTCCACAAAATCGGTTTCGCAACGAAATATAAAAATATTGATACAATATCACTTTGGTTACAATTTATTCTGAGTTTACTCAAATGAAAAACATTTAATAAAAAAGTTTTAATGATGAAAAACTATTAAAATATTAATTTTAATTAAGATTGTTCTGATTAGTTTCGGTGCCAGTCGATCGCACAAGCAACCCCCAGAACTTCACAGCGAAACATTACATTATTAATTTATTCTAGCGTTCACTTCGATTCTCTACGTAATTACGGACTTCAAACCAATCTAGACTTCGTTTCGTCCTCTTCATCAAAAGTCGAATATTATATAAAATTAAAATATCTTCAAACAATTTTGATATAATCTTGTTCGGTAGACTTATGTTCAAGGCTTCAGTTAATTGGTTGCTCAGTTAAATGTTCGTAAAGGTATGTGGATAGAATTAAGCTTCATAATTTTGGAATGGTAAGATAAAATTATAAGTTATTTTGAAGAAAAATGACATTAAACTTCAAAGGCGCCATTACACAGGTATGTATTTAAGTTTTGAGTGCAAAATACGCGCTTTTACCTAGAGCTGTGACAAAAAGCTCGTCGAGCAACGTATTGAATGTCCGAACATTAATTGAAAACTGCTATTAATATCTTCATTTAATGACAGTGACAGACCGGTTCTTTTAAATCGTTCATGTACTATACTATGGTGGATTTACAAAATCAAAACATAACTAATAATAATGTAAGTTTTAGTTATATATTTTTCAGGAGAAAAAAGACACCCCTTTCCAGTCTGTTTCTGCTTGTCAAGACTCTTTAACTCGGGAATGTGAGAAGGTATCTAATTAAAATTAATATGATATTTTTTTATTTGGTTTCTCGGAGTCATAAAAAATTAAGTCTGTCAATCAACGAGAGTCATTTATGACACTTTATTATTGGAAGATTTCGTAAATAAAATGTAAAACCTACGTTAACTGAGTAAGGACACTTTCTCTTAACCTGTTACTGTGAATTTTTCAAGCAGCAGGTTACCACAGCACAGGTAGAAATGTTTAGTTTCCAAAAGCTTGTCCTTTTCGCGACCCTTTTAAGTAATGTATGTAATATTAATCACTTTTTAGTAAAAAGTGATTAATATTACATACAAACATAAAAAGTTTTTACACTTAATGACCTGTTACTTTAATTTGAGAATAACAAAATTTGTTGATGTGTTATGTTTCTGAAGAATATAATATGGTTTTACTCAAATGTGTATTTTGGCAATGCCTGATAACGTAAATGATAATAAACGCGAATCATACTCTTTGCGGTATTTTGTAAAGGTATTATCTGCACTATGAAAGCTTTAATGTTAATATTAGTTTATTGTTACTGCACTTTGAGCAGCGAAAAGTATTTATTATGCACCAAAGGTTATAGAGCAAGAGCCCGTGAGTGCCAGACCTTCGTCATTTTATAAAAGCTGAAAGTTCTTCTATGTGTGTCCCTAGTACAGGTAAGAATAATCCCCAAACATGAAGCTGAGGCAGCGGTGGCTTTGGCAGATAACAGGCAACAAAGGTGTGTAAAATTCCATCTCAAATTCGTCATGATATAAAACTTGATTTTTTTATATTTGATTCATAATAATATCAAAACTTGCGTTGCTCATTGCCAGACAGTTAGTATGGTTCCAACCCTCTGCCGGACACCCCTAAACTATTATAATTTATAATTATACTTACATTATATTATAAAACCTAAGTTTCATATATAATTTTTTGGGAGCCTATTAAACTATGTTTACATAATAGCCGGACAGTTTCGAAGGTTCTATCATCTTGCCAGACGCATTCAAAGTGAGCAATAATCGGGAGAGCAAGGAGCGAATACAGTAACTAAACGTTATGTTATAAAACCTAAGTTTCATATATAATTTTTTGGGACCCTATTAAACTATGTTTACATAGTAGCCGGACAGTTTCGAAGGTTCTATCATCTTGCCAGACGCATTCAAAGTGAGCAATAATCGGGAGAGCAAGGAGCGAATACAGTAACTAAACGTTATATTATAAAACCTAAGTTTCATATATAATTTTTTGGGAGCCTATTAAACTATGTTTACATAGTAGCCGGACAGTTTCGAAGGTTCTATCATCTTGCCAGACGCATTCAAAGTGAGCAATAATCGGAAGAGCAAGGAGCGAATACAGTAACTAAACGTTATATTATAAAACCTAAGTTTCATATATAATTTTTTGGGAGCCTATTAAACTATGTTTACATAGTAGCCGGACAGTTTCGAAGGTTCTATCATCTTGCCAGACGCATTCAAAGTGAGCAATAATTGGGAGAGCAAGGAGCGAATACAGTAACTAAACGTTATATTATAAAACCTAAATTTTATATATAATTTTTTGGGAGCCTATTAAACTATGTTCGTATAGTAGCCGGACAGTTTCGAAGGTTCTATCATCTTGTCAGACGCATTCAAAGTCAGCAGTAATCAGGAGAGCAAGGAGCGTATATAGTAACTAGTGCGAATGAAACAGAGCGCTTGGTCTATTGCGGCCCTTCACTGCGCATCCATTGTTATTAATTTCAAATTGTGCAGTTTATTTTTTTCTTAATCCAGAAATTTCATTAATTAATTTTTACAATTTCAATAACAAATATTTAAAATAATACTGAGTAAAATTTTTCTCATACAATGTCAATCATGTCGAAAATCTAATAATTTAATTGATATTATTTTTCATTTTTAAGAAGTTTATTATTGTCAATACTATTAAAATTATAAAGCCAATGAAACAAAGTAAATCAAATTTTAGTGTTTATTATACCAAAGGACACATTTTTTTTAAGATAAGAAATTTACAGAGAAATTAATTTATTTTAATTAAATCTAAATATTTTCATCAATTTCATCGTTATCGCGCGCTCACTAAATCGGTCCACACGTTAGCAGTTTAAACGTCGTAAGTGCTGTGAGCACAATTCGGACCGCAGCCTTTGAATGCGTCTGGCAAGATGATAGAACCTTCGAAACTGTCCGGCTACTATGTAAACATAGTTTAATAGGCTCCCAAAAAATTATATATGAAACTTAGGTTTTATAATATAACGTTTAGTTACTGTATTCGCTCCTTGCTCTCCCGATTATTGCTCACTTTGAATGCGTCTGGCAAGATGATAGAACCTTCGAAACTGTCCGGCTACTATGTAAACATAGTTTAATAGGCTCCCAAAAAATTATATATGAAACTTAGGTTTTATAATATAACGTTTAGTTACTGTATTCGCTCCTTGCTCTTCCAATTATTGCTCACTTTGAATGCGTCTGGCAAGATGATAGAACCTTCGAAACTGTCCGGCTACTATGTAAACATAGTTTAATAGGCTCCCAAAAAATTATATATGAAACTTAGGTTTTATAATATAACGTTTAGTTACTGTATTCGCTCCTTGCTCTCCCGATTATTGCTCACTTTGAATGCGTCTGGCAAGATGATAGAACCTTCGAAACTGTCCGGCTACTATGTAAACATAGTTTAATAGGCTCCCAAAAAATTATATATGAAACTTAGGTTTTATAATATAAAGTTTAGTTACTGTATTCACTCCTTGCTCTCCCGATTATTGCTCACTTTGAATGCGTCTGGCAAGATGATAGAACCTTCAAAACTGTCCGGCTACTATGTAAACATAGTTTAATAGGCTCCCAAAAAATTATATATAAAACTTAGGTTTTATAATATAACGTAAGTATAATTATAAATTATAATAGTTTAGGGGTGTCCGGCAGAGGGTTGGAACCATACTAACTGTCTGGCAATGAGCAACGCGAGTTTTGATATTATTATGAATCAAATATAAAAAAATCAAGTTTTATATCATGACGAATTTGAGATGAAATTTTACACACCTTTGTTGCCTGTTATCTGCCAAAGCCACCGCTGCCTCAGCTTCATGTTTGGGGATCATTCTTACCTGTACTAGGGACACACATGGAAGAACTTTCAGCTTTTATAAAATTACGAAGGTCTGGCACTCATGGGCTCTTGGACTATTAATATTTGTGTGCAAGAACAATCAATATTGCGATTGTCGCTTTATTTAGTACTTGGTGTGTCTGCAATCGCTAGTTTAATAACTTGCACTAGGCACTTTCAGAATGTACATAGTATGCCTTAATCTTCATAATGTAATGAAACGTACATATAACCTCTAATGGTAAACATATGTGTATGTGGATTACGATATATCATTTAATGTGGATGAATGTTCGTTTTTAATAATACTTAAAGTTGAGTGATCGTTGATAATTAATTATACCTACCAATAATAATTGCATTAGCCATTGATGTTAGTAAAGTATATTTCTCTAAAATTATAATTACTATGTTCATACCGTCCTTTACCACCACACATTATACGGTACGTCCATTCGTGGACAAATGCATATTTATTCAAGGATTACGGAGATTAGCTACCCAACTTCGTTCATGTCCTTATAAACATGCTTTAAAATCTGCTGCAGTTGTATAATGTATGACATCTTTACAAAACGCTATTGCTTTTTTAATACTAATTAACTTCTTCAATATTTCATTCGAATAAAAAGTTTTTAAACTAATCATCAACATATCATGCATATTTAAAAGTAATTAAATCAGCATAATTGATGTGAACGAAACGCGCCCCTTTAACCACTGTGAAACTACTTTCGTTAGTTCGTTACGTTTTATTGCCATAACATTGTTTAAAACGGTATTGTGTGACTAAACGTTATAACGTAAACCACTGCCGTGCACACCAGTAAAGATTTGCTTTGTATCTTTGCTTCTATAAAAATATCATAAATGTATAGACACCTTAAATTAAATTTATATAACAAAAACGCATTAATACGTTTTCTTCTTTTACATTTAAACACAAAATATCTGAATAAAATATTGATTACGTCGCCGAAGCTAAACAACAATCCAACAAAGAATTTATATAATATCAATTTTGTTAAGGTTCAAAAGTGCCACTCATGTTAATTCAAACGCTTTCCTGAGTACAGAACCTGACCGTGGTCCAAATAATGCTCCTACCTATCAGTAATAGAAGTTTCGTTGAGTTATGATTATGGCCAAGCCATTGTGCTGTGTCCAGCAGTGGATATCTTCTAGTGATAATGATAAGAGAGTCATTGAAACCAATATCTATTATCACATTTCACATAGCTGATCTTGCACTCAAATACGTATAAATCTCCTTTTGAGTAAGAGCGACGCCATGTGCAAATTACTTGCGTATGGTGAAATTAAATCTAACGATTACTGCTTGTTTAATGTGCACATTCTGCATATAAACGTACCTTAGACAGAGGGAAAATTATTTAAATTGTGTATCTTAACACTTGGTACATGTTCTAAATCATAATATTTTGAAATAAAAGATAATCGTAATGATCACTATTTCAGAAAATAAGTAATTCATGTTTTAACAAGTTCTTAAATAATACACACTGATGCTTACAGAAAAAACTCATATTTAAATCTAATTTTTATTTTTGCACTATTATGTATTTATTCCAGAAAGAAGTACTTTCATTCAGAGCAAATTTTTATCCTATTATTACAGATTCAGGGTAACAACTGACAGTCTTTTAAAACATTCAGAACAATTTCGTTTTCAGAAAGGACTTCAAATTCATTTTTACACCATTTTAGAATATATCAAAGATTTTCATTAGTAAGGGTAATGGCAACTGGAAATGACAGAACATAACATTTTTACAATCGTCAGTAAAAATAATATATGATTCAAAGGAGAAACGAAGTGTTCAAGCGTAACTAGAGATTGCAACGGACGCTTTTCACTATATCCAACCGAGCGCGAAAACACCACCGATAGCGTGGCATGCGACCCTGCCTGACTCACGCCCGTCGCACATCCAATACACTAGTGCTGGAAAATTACCATAAACGGGACATGGGACGGAAAAAACCGGGATCGGTTTATTTATTGCGTATCGATAGATACTTTAAAAGTAACAATGAATTTACACGTACCTATAGCGCAGACTCGAAACCGTCAAGACAAATGTTTGAAATAAAAATTTTGAGAATATACTCCGAATATGTCATTCCGATAAAAAATATCGTTCTAGAGGGTTAGATGGGTTGAAAAATCTTCTGAAATTCAAACTGAAACACAGATTTTTTTTATCGGCGCTGGTACAAAAAGACAATTGACCTGAAATAATACAAGGAAACAAAATCAATTTAAATACGATTTAATGATGAAGAAGAGAATTTACAGTAACAGCGATAAATATTGTGCTTGAAATGACTTTTTGTGAACAGCAATTGAAATTAGTGTAATTCCATCAAAAACAAGTGCCGCATGTGGCATCACTAGTCACGATTCATCTAACAAGTTACAACATAGCTACGTGTGTTTTGTATCATGATATGCTACTCTTTGTGCCGTATTTGCATGTATTTCGCGTTCAGCTCATAAATCGGACCGGAGTATAACATATTCCAAATTGTAACATATTGAAAAACCGAATTTTGAATACGCGGTCTCCTTTATGAAATATTTTATATACATCCTGAAATTTATTTGAAGAGGTAAAAACTACAAATATATTTCAAATTTGTAGTAGCAGTAGTATTTGGTAATTAATAACAAACATTTTTATCGACAATATTTAAACAAAAAGTTCAAGAAACAAATGATCAGAACCTTGTTTTTTTTTTCTTTTAAAACCCCCCCCCCTCGGAAACCCCCTCGGACCGTCACCCCACCAGGACTTATGGCGAGGCGGTGTGTCGAAATCGGACTGACTAAAACCACACGGTGTGCCACTCTGCGCCTAACATTAGAGGGATCCGGGAACCGCTGCTATTACGACATCCAGATCCCTCCTAGCGCCTGCCCGCTAAAGCGGGCACCATCTGCGGATAAACTCTCTATTTAGGCGACGTACGGCACACGCGCACGTCACCTCCTCGCGGCTGGTCACTATAGCAGATGGAGGGGAAACCCGTCCCGTCCACCCGCGGCCACACTCAAGGCGGCATGAGGCGCTGGTATGCGCGCCTCCGCCGCCCGGCTCGCCGGTGGCAAATTGGGCCCGTTCGTCATCGCAAAGATCGTCCTCCCGGGCTTTCTCCGCCGCCTCCTTCCGCGAAATTACGTCTTCGCAGAACGTTGTGACCGCGGTAAAACAACTGTCGCTATCGGCCATGGAGCGTATGACGGCCGGTAGCGAGAGATCTCCTCCAATAACTGCAGTGAGGACCCCACGCTGCGCCGCCCAGGCGGAACAAACCGCTAGCGTGTGCTGAGCCGAGTCCTCACGATGCAGTGATGACAGGCGGGACTCAATTCCCTCCTGGCGACCGAGTGCAGATACTTCCCGAAGCAACCGTGCCCGGAAAGGACCTGTGTCAGTCGGAAGGAAAGGGTCCCGTGCTGCCGCCCTGCCCACTCGGCGATGACCGGCTGGAGAGCCTCCACGAGGGCAAAGCCAGCACGTGGAGTCTCCAACAGGGACGACCAACGAGCCATTGTGGCTCGACGAGCGGCCTCACGCCACTCGCGTACCTCTTCGGGCGGGGGCCGTATGCCGCTACCCGCCCGGAAGTCAGCCGTCCGCCGATAAACTTCGGCGAGCACTTCTGCCTCCAAATCCCACGGGGGAGTTCCAGCCAAGGCGCACGCCGCCTCCGTCGATACGGTGCGGTTACCGCGTATGGCTCTAACCGCCAATATCCTCTGAGGGCGCCAGAGGCGAGCCCTATTCTGGGCGGTCAGAGCCGCCGCCCACACTGGTGCACCATACAGCGCCATTGACCGGACAACCCTCGTGTATAGCCGTCTCGTCGCGACGCTGGCTCCACCCAAATTCGGCAAAAGTCGACCAAGGGCAAAAGCAGCGCCGACCAGCTTTGGAGAAAGCTGTCGGAAGTGCTCGTCGAAGAGCCACTTGCCGTCGAGGATCAGGCCCAGATATTTCATCTGGGCCTGAACCTGTACGAGGACCGAATTGACTACGATGGAGGCGCCGGAGGGTGGACCACGACGGGGCCCATGGAACAAAAGGGCCTCCGTCTTATCTAGGGCCACTCGTAAACCCAGCGCCTCAATGCGCCCGACCACCAAAGAGACTCCCACGGTGGCCAGGCGCGCCGCCTTTTGAAAGTTCGCCCCCCGGGCCGTGACCAATGTGTCATCGGCGTAACAAATTACGCCCAGCCCGGGGGGAAGCCGACCTCGAAGGGCCCAGTCGTATCCCATATTCCACAGGAGTGGTCCGAGGACAGTCCCCTGTGGAACACCGCACAACATGGGCCGCCGCCTCAGAATGCCATCTCGGTCCTCGTACATGACGGTACGCTCCCTAAGATAGTCTGCCACTAGCTGCCTCAGGTACTCTGGCACCCCGTGGTAGTGGAGTGCTTCCCTGATGCAGCTAAATGGCAGACTATTAAATGCGTTGGCGATGTCCAACGACACCGCCAACAGCACGCCGCCACTGCTCACCGCCTCTTCGGTCACGGCCCTCAGGCGCAACACAGCATCGACTGTCGAACGCCCGGCTCGAAACCCGTATTGGGCGTCCGACAGATCGGGGCACACCTCGCAGAGGTGCTGGACGATGCGGGCAGAAAGTATCCTCTCAAACAATTTACGCGCCTCGTCCAGCAACACAATGGGCCTATAGGCCGCGACCGAATCGGCTGGCCGTCCCGGCTTCCGTAGTAGGACCAGCTTCCCGCTCTTCCAACCCTCAGGAAAGCGCCCGGACGCCAAGCTGGCGTTTAGGACTTCCCCGAGGCGATCCGACATGTGGTCGAGGGTTTGCGCCAGCACTCAGGCAGGTATCCCATCTGGCCCAGGGGCGGTGTTCACTCTTCACTTCTTTGGCGCGGCTAATGGACAGCTTCAGAGTTTTCCGCGCCTCTCGGTACTCCTCATGAAGCTGGTCCTCCTCGCCGTCTACACGGTGTCGCCGCCGACTACGGGTGTAGGACCTCCGGGCACGAGTGCAGGCCGCGCGGAGGTCCGCCAACTCCTGGGACCACCAGTAAACCTCCTTCCGTAGAGGCTGACAACCTCGACATGGCCGCATCGCAGATCTGCGTAATCGCATCGCGGAAACGACCAGCCCCCATGTCGACCTCCTCGGTCGGAGCCTGCGGAGACAGCCAGGAGTAAATAATGGCTGCCTCCTCTAGTAGGTCCCTATTCAGTTTGGCTACAGCCCACTGCGGCAAGCGAGAAGAACGCCGCGCCGCGTGACCCCTACTGGGGTCCTGGGTCCGGGAGAGCTCAAATCGAATGTAGAGGTGATCCGAGAGCGTCTCAACCTCTTCCAGGACACGCCAGTTCCTTACTCGTGCTGCGAGGGCAGGGGTAGTGAACGAAAGGTCCACTATCGACCCTCCCTGCTGTCGCACGCACGTGTTGGTGGAGCCCCTGTTCAATAAACAGAGGCCCATCGAGGCCGCCCACTCCTCTATGGCCTCGCCCCTGGCGTCCGTCCTGGGGGAACCCCACGCAATGGACTTCGCGTTGAAGTCCCCCACTAAGACGTGCCCAGACGTTAGACGCCGCATCAAGGTTTCCAAGTTGTTAAGGAAAACCTCGAGGTCGCTCAAACTCCGATTGGAGGAGAAGTAAACACCATATACTATGATCCCCCCCCACTCGGCAGCAACATATCCAATACCCTTGTCTCTTAGCGACAAGGGCGGGGAATGAGCCGCCGTGGAGCCGACGACTGCCACGGAACCGTCCCGGTCACCCAACCAGTTTGGACGGGGAGGAACGTAATAGGGTTCCGCGGCTACGGCAACGCCGATCGACCACTGTGCCATGGTTTGCAGGAAGAGGTCCTGGGCCGCGGCACAGTAGTTCAGGTTCGTCTGGACAAGGAGGTTGGAGACTTGGTCCATTACTGGACTGTCTCACAACCCCCTCCATGGGCGACGATTGCGACGCTCGAACGACGTCAGAGGTAGCCCGGGTCGATTGGCTAGGTAACCCCGACGTCTGCCGAGAATTGCGGGGAGGTTTGCAATCTCTCTGACCAATCTGGTGATTGGCGGCCTTATTACCCGCCGCACACGCCGGGCAGTGAGGGGCGGCAGAATACTCTGCCGCTTTGTGCCCCGGTCGACCACAGCAGAAACACAGTCCACTGCAGTCAAAACAACTATCGCATTTGATGCGAGTCCGTCCCGTAGCCAGGCATTAAAAACACCTCATCGGCCTCACCGCCAGAACCGTCATTCTGGCGTTCAGGAAGCCGACGAGGATCTTGCCAGCGTCGCCCAAAATTTTGGCAGAAGCTACAGGACAACTAATCCACACCGCACCAAGGCCCCCTAAACCGGGGCGGATGGTGCCGATCCTGATGTTGTCCGCGTTGCATCCGGTCTTCTCCTGAATCGCTACACGGACGTCCTCGACTATTACTGAATCGTCCAGGCCTGAAATGCGCAGCTCGGCGCACTTGGTAGGCCTGGCGATCATGACACCATCTGTGGCTCCCGATATTCCCCGCAACTTCTCGGCAAATTTGTTTGCTGTCTCTGCACCTTCAGTCCCAGGGAACTCAAGTACACGAGCTCCCGTCTGGGCAAGGCGCAATCTAACACCTACCGTCCCGAAATCTTGTGTCAGACTATCCCTTGCCTTTTTAAAGACGGCCGCGTAGTACAGTCCACCGTTAACCGGCTCTGGTGACAACGCTACCACCACAGCCGCTGTCTTAGGGGTCCGCAGTCTCCGTGGCTTCTTCTTGGTGACCTCTGCTACCGAAGGTTGGAGTGTAGACCCTACTTTCCTCGCAGCTTTTTTGCTTCGCTTTCGGGACTTCTTGTTTCCCCCTACCACTTGCCAACCGTCGTTCGTGGGAGCTGAATTAGAGGGAACAATTGTAGGTGTTGGAGTGGAAAGCGGGGGAAATACCGTCCCTGTTCTGGCCAAGGTCTTAGGTGGTCTCGTCTCCGGCATAGCCTTTTTTACCGCTGCCTTGGCCGCTCGTGTCACCTTCGGTGCTGCCACAGACCGGGACGCCGCTGCGGCATACGACACGCTGTCACCCGCAGCTGGAAGTGGAATCGACACTGCAGTTATAGCTGGTTTATTTGCTGCGAGTGGCGGCCGAACTATGGGTGCCGGCGGTAACCTCGCCTCCAAGCCAGCGAGGCGCCCGTGCATCATACGCCACACTGTGTCGGTAATTTGACGTAGTTGGGTATCGGGGACACCACCAAAAGACGAAGAGGTGGTAGGCTGCCGCGGAGCCATGATCACAATACCTACGTAATGTTAACTATCAGAAGAGCTTCCAAACAAATGTTCCTGCATGGAAAAATAAACAAAAAAGAAATATATAGAACCTTTGAGTTCTCTTCGCATTGACATCTGTCATTTTTTTAAAAGTGCTTAGTCAATTCCAAATCCTTGTTGCTGTAACCCAATACAGAAGTATATACACAAAGTCATAGCTAGCATAAGTTCCTATTCAGTACAACTCAAGAAGAGTTAGGGATACTCACATTTGTTCAGCTCTATTCGAGTTATGTCTATATAAAGAAACGATTTAGTTCTACTGTATTTTGCATCTAACGCAGCGGAACAGCGCTGCACATGGGTGGTTCTCGACTCCTTGTTGACAATTTGCGACATGCATAGTTCCCGGATAGACTTGCAATTTTGCAAATATTTGTAACATTCTGAAAATGCTCTTTAAATTTAGTATTATTTTCTTTTTAGTGGTAGAGGGTTTTCTTATGCACAGATATGTAAATAATTATTTTTTCTTTTACCTCACTCTGCCATCAAAATTCTTGTTTTGATATTTTCTTTTAAAACTAATAAGATACGAAACTGTTTTGGTATTATTTCTTAATTTACTTAAATTTAATGTACATACTGTACAAAGGTGGATTTAATGCCATAGGACATTTTCTCCTAGTCAACCTTTAGGTGGAATTATGATGCGGTAGGTGCAAAGGCAAAACGCTCGCCTCTTTTGGGGGCAGAAAGCACAGGGAACATGGGAATTCCCACACGGGGGATCAATAGATATATAAAAACACACTTCTAAATATTATATTTGTAGCAATTTGCCTAGCAATGTATCGAGGGCATGGATAACTCCTATACAGACAGCTTCATCTTATGACTATTACATCAGAGAATGGATTGTTTTTAGAATTTTCGAGCAATTTAATACTTTATCTAGTATTAGCAGTTTGTGGGTTTGATTGCCATACTAGAAATGTTTTTGTGAACAAATGTTGAAACAACATAAGGAAATGAATTTTGAATAATGTAAAACGTAAAATCAGAGTCACTATTCTTAGCTTAATAGCAGCCTGCTCACTATACAAAAATATACCTATATTAGCAGTCCATTTCATTTTTGCTTTACCTGTTTTAACAAATGTAATATAATATTTACATAACTAAATAGCGTTTTAATTTTTTGACAGCTATCAACAGAAAATAAAATTTATTTTGAGTGCTTTGAGATAATTAAACGTTAAGTCGACGGAATGCTATGCCTTGGCTGGCTTTTGGGCATAGAAAAGTATGATTTCCTTATAGAAAGTTTTTTATACGAGCACCAAGATTTTATACTGAGAGACAGAGTCACCTAGAGGAATATTTTCATGCACTTATTCCACTCCACTTAGTAAATGTTATTATTTAATTGAAATAATATACTACAAACGAATCCAGGCCAACAGAAACAACATTTAGCAACTTAAGCCTCTGATTCTAGGTCTCAATAATAACTTGTTTTCGAAGTCGAATTTAATCAGGCATGTGAACAGTCTTAGAAAAGACCTACGTCCAGCAGTGGACTATTTAAAGCTGTTTTGATGTGATGTGAAGTGAAAAGTCGTACATATAATATATATTTATTATTAAGCAGAAATACGAGTATTACTGTAACTTAGGCACCTTGTTGTTAAAAGAACTGTGAGCTGTTATGCTCATGATATCAGTGATTGATGAAATAAATCTATGTACTTAAGTGCTTTTATTTATGACGATGATTATCATCCAAACTTATTCATCAGCATATCTTAATTCTTCTTACTGGTCTCAGACTAAGTCCTCTGGACCGGACTAAATTCTCACATAATATATTTATAAAGTTTTAACATTAATAGACCTTAAGCAAATGTTTCGTGTAAGGACGCCATTTATTCTATTGTAATTATGTTACCAGGTCCTTGTTACTTTAGCTTCAGTTCTTTTATTTAAGTCTGGATTTCTAAGACCTATTTATAGAAATCAAAACGATTCAACTAAAATAGCTGGCAAAATGAACCGGGTGGATGCGGACTGCCCACGACTGGGATGGATGGCGCTGTTTGAAAGAAGACTTTGTTCATCAATGACGGCGATATGCTGATTACTTACATAAACATGACGTGATTAATTAAAAACCTATTCTATTCACGTTCTGTTTGTTTTTATACTTATTTCTTTTTTTCAACTTGTAGGTAGTCGTAGGTTTGTTTCCCATCCAGGTCAATTAATTATGTTATGATTACAATTATTTCAGTATGTAACGTTCTGTGGTAGTATATTTCAAGTACTGTGTCGTAAGTATAAAAAATATCTAGCTAGCTATGAGTTTAATTACCTACATATTATCATTTTTTAGGGTTATGTTATGTTTAGGAAAAAACCATAGGCGGCCCGCCTGGCCACCACGGGTGTCTCTCTGGTGGTCGGGCGTATTGAGGCGCTGGGTTTGCGGGTGGCCCTGGACAAGACGGAGGCCCTTTTGTTCCATGGGCCCCATCGTGGTCCACCCTCCGGCGCCTCCATCGTAGTCAATTCGGTCCTCGTACCGGTTCCGGCCCAGATGAAGAATCTGGGCCTGATCCTCGACGACAGGTGGCTCTTCAACGAGCACTTCCGACAGCTTTCTCCAAAGTTGGTCGGCGCTGCTTCTGCTCTCGGGCGACTTCTGCCCAATTTGGGTGGAGCTAGCATCGCGACAAGACGGCCATATACGGGGGTTGTCCGGTCAATGGCACTGTATGGTGCACCTGTGTGGGCGGCGGCTCTGACCGCCAAGAATCAGGGCTCTCCTCTGGCGCCCTCAGAGGATATTGGCGCTTAAAGCCATACGCGGTTATCGCACCGTATCGACGGAGCCGGCGTGCGCCTTGGCCGGAGTCGGATTGAGTCCCGCCTGTCACCACTGCGACTGCAGTGAGGACTCAGCTCAGCACACGCTAGTGGTTTGTCCCGCCTGGGCGGCGCAGCGTGGGGTCCTCACTGCAGTTATTGGAGGAGATCTCTCGCTACCGGCCGTCATACGCTCCATGGTCGGTAGCGACAGTTGTTTTACCTCGGTCGCAACCTTCTGCGAAGACGTAATTTCGCGGAAGGAGGCGGCGGAGAGGGCCCAGGAGGACAACCTCCATTCGGACCCCTTCGCCGCCGGCGTACCGGGCGGCGGAGGCGCGCATACTAGCGCCTCATGCCGCTTTGAGTGTGACCGCGGGTGGACGGGACGGGTTTTCCCCTCCATCCGCTGTAGTGGCCAGCCGCGAGGAGGCGACGTACGCGTGTACCGTACGTCGCCTAAATGGAGAATTTATCCGCAGATGGTGCCCGATTTAGTGGGCTGGCGCTAAGAGGGATCTGGATGTCGTAATAACAGGTGTTCTCGGATCCCTCCTATATCAGGCGCAGAGTGGCACACCGTGTGGTTTTAGTCGGTCCGATTCCGACACACCACCCCGCCGTAAACCCCGGTGGGGTGACGGCCCGGAGGAGTTTCCACACGTTAAAAAAAAAAAGTTTAGGAAAAACCCTTAATTTTATTGCAATGCACAAACTGTAAATGATGTATGGTTACTTTGTAACTTCTTAAAAAACCTAAACCTTCTTAAAAAACTGTCGAGTGGACGCAGTACTGTAACGTATATAATATTGTACTATACTGCGGTCCATACATTTTCGGTTATTCTTCTTCCTATTTTTCCAGAATGGGTCGACTCTCTGTCATATGCGTTTTAATTTTTATATTCAATTTTTTCTATCTTCTGCAATAAGCGGTACTATAAAAAATAGAACTGTCCATGTAGAGGGCAAAATACTTTGCAAATATTCATCGCCGTATGCATTAGATAAAAGCGTTTCGGCTGAGATTACACGGTATGACGATTCATTCTCACGACGATGAGTGTGCTGTTTGCGGCTGATAGAAGTGGAGCTGTATAAGCTTTACCAAAATTATTAAGCGAATCGTGATTAGACCGAAGCGAAACCGACTGGAATTTCATAAATTTGATAACTTTGACTGTAATAAAAGAGTTAATATAAAAAAGTACCTACTTAACGTACTAAATTATTTTGTTGATAAAATTTAATATTGAGTAAATATTGCTAGTTTTCTGAGTACGAAGCTCTAGAAACCATTGGAAAGACAGATATATCAGATGATGTTATTTTAGTTCCACTCTTTTGCCTTGTAATGTTATGAGTAAGTGGTAAGCGTAAATATAATTCATCTGACAGTAGACCGTCACTAGTATTACATTCACACGTTTATCTTAAGAATTTTATAATTAAGACGTTATCTATAAGTGCTTATAACATCAAAATATGCTATGGATCATTCTCGTGGCGTTAGCAAATAAATATACGACATCCCAATACCAACCGCTGAGCCGTGGTTCACCAGGCACGATGATCACACCTGGAGGTCCCTATTGTGTTGGAAAGACATGACACCCGTATCTCCACGCTTACTCATATTATCACTGTCCACATAACATATTATCAATGTACCATAATAACAGTTTATGTCATGCAGTAAACTGATGGTTAAAAATACACCTTGGGTACATAGAACATCCACACCCACGAATAAAAACAATATTTTGCCCACAGTGAACCATTAATTTTACATGGTAAACACGAGTGTCTGATATATTTACATAACGGCTTAACCTGTAACTGTGACCAATATGAGCCTAGACTTGCTAAATCGCTACAATAATTGCTAAATCGCCTACCAAATTCAGTATCCATTTCTATCTAAATTTAATATAACTCATTATTTACTCGTTGCCTAAGAAACAGCCAGGAAAATCCGTGAGCTGCTGAACAAAGCTACACGATATAACATAATATCTGAGTGGTTTGCAAAATTGAAGTTTCGTGTGGTTTAAGTATGTCATTAATTTCGACTTAACCTAGTTTGTATTTTATATGTCGATATACGTCGCATAAACTGGGTGACTCAAGTGTAGACTCGTTAGCCACTCTAGAGAATTTAAATAGTTGTAGTTGTTTGTCAGTCCAATATCAGTAACAAACAACACAAAAACAAAGAAAATAGTAAAACATTTAAAAATATTAGTTAATATGTATCAGACGTTTTCGCCAAAACAGACAGCGCCAACACTCCAATTGCACATTTTTGATAATATAAATTTCATTTCTGCAAAATAGCCAAAAACGTACTTCACTTTAGCAGTATCCATAATCAAAGTGTAAACAAGGCCGTATCATTTCGTATATATATTTTAATATAGACCTGAAAATATCGCAACACTAAAAACATACGAGTATCTTAAAAAACACCCCAAGATTTTTTACAATAAATTAATTTTGTTACTAATCACACTATTGTTAACTTAAATTTTCTTGTAAAAATTTTTTACCTTTTTACCTTTTAAATATTTAAGTGTTTTTTTCTAGTTTTTTTACTTTTCTTTGTTAGTCTTAGTCTTTGGTTTGATTATCTTCAAAGGTGTGTTTTATTTTGGCTTTCATATATATTAATCTTTATTTCTTTACTAGTAATATAATTAACTATTAATCGACTTTATGGTGTCATCATATGTGAAAACTACTTACTTGTGTTATGAATTATTTCTTAATCTAACTATTTCATCTAACTCATCACCGTTACATGAGACTTTCATAGTCAATTTCTAGTAATCATGTTTTTCTATCCGAAGACTGTCCAGAGGCCTTCTGTGAGTGGGTACTACAATATCTTGTCCAGCGGAATAATTATTTTATGCAATACTTTTTTTAAGTTGCGAAAATATATTATTCTTTTACTAGTTTCAAATGAATCCGTCATTTTGAAAGGGGTGAAAATCACGTTCAAAGATACCGTTACATAGATATATGGCAAGTTAATAAAAACGTGTTAATATTACAGATTTGTTCACAGAATATAAAATATAATACATACAGACATTTAGAGCCGCAACATTAATGATTCAGGAAAGGAAGGGTGTTCTCCCTATTTATAATATTCCTGCGTGACAAAATTACCAGATATCTAGATGTAAGTAATAATGTGGCAGTAAAATGATATAATTATGCTTAATTTCCCTGTACATCAAACCTATTTATGTTATATGATGCCATGAGTAAAATTAATATGGAAAAGGCTTAAACAAAGTTAAGTCTTGTTAATAAATGAATACAGTCTGGTCAGCGTGGTATAGTAAGTCAAAATTTCTTTTTTAGAGAGATGTATTATTAGTGACCTATTAATTACTATAATAAACATATATATATATATACATATATACTATACTATATGTATATGATGATGTGAATAAATGAAATAAACAAATAACAGGTCAAAAAAGAAGTAATACACTGGTTGCCGATAGCTTTCATGGGTTAGCTATTTGTTGAAAATCTAAGATAACAAATAATTTTACTTACTTTAACTTTCTAAGATAAAGTAATACAATATCCCTATGGGATGTACATTTATAGTCGAAAGAGCATTGAGTTTAAAGTAGTTAAAGCTCAGAGAGCCATAGAGAAGGGCATTAGTACGAAAATATTTAAAAAGAAATCTAACAAGCAAATGAAAACTTATCAAATCATGGTAAAATTCGAGATCTTGGTGATCTGCAGCATTGTGTAAATGTACTGTGGTTTAACATCAAAATTTTTAATTTAAAAATGTATGAATTAACAAAGATAATAAAATAGTCTAAAAATAAAAGTTTTCAAAATTGCGAGGAATATAATTTTGAAATACCGATAGAGAAATGAACATCAAATGATGATCTTAAATTTTATTAGATTTTGTGTAATGGAGACCATACTGCACTTCTACTACTTACTCTATCACTACTATGACTACTACCTGTGACTATGATTTAATCATATACAACAGAATTAGACACAACGCTGAAATTCATGAGGTTGCTTCCAAAGTTTCTAAATAGAGCTTCAGGCCGTGTTTACCAATCACGACGACACGAGTGTATTAATTAGCGAGTTGGCAACACAAATCCTTTATGCAGAAGATTACCACAAACATTAATGTTCTACGTGACTATAGTGAATATTGCACCATTTCAATTAACAGTTTAAACTAAGTGTGTTATGGCACTAAATAATCTTTTAAAATAGAATGTACTTTTTCTTACAAGTGTCACTCGCATAACAAAATGCTTGGATTCTGACCTAAAAACGCCCTCACCCTTCGAATTCGGCAGTATGTTTTCGATTTCCTTCCATAAATCCTGCCCCTAACATATTACAAAGACAAAACCATCAACAGGAAGGGTGAAAATACAGCAAAGATTGTTTTTAGGTTTTATTGATTTCTTACGTCCGTCGTGTAATAAAATAAATTAGATTATGTTTGTGTACCCCTTATTTTCCTTTTATCTCCAAATAAAAAGGAATTTTCAAGTTGAATTCACTTTTTTTTATTATATTTTTTTTCGTAACTAAACTATTGCGAATGTAAAAGGCATCATTTATGGTAAAAACCTGGTTATATAATATTATTAGTTTACAGAAAACTTGTTACAATTCCAGTAGATGATTAATAAGAAATATAAGGTACTCCCACTGATTATAATCGAGTGACTGCCAATCGAGCTGCTATTTCATGACGAGGATTTATGGTTCTTGGGCTCGATATCAGCAGTAAATAATTTACCGTTTCTCGATGATGGTTCTAGTGATTAATGCTTTTGAGTGGCGTTAAAACATTTCTGTAATATGTTTGTACTTATTTCAGAATGCTTTTGCTGCGTCGGATATTAAAAATTTAATTTCAGCACATAATTCCTTGAGCACATATCGTAACATCACCTTTTATTATCCGCTATTAAAGTGCTGCAGATATATGGCAACATTAACCAGCTTTTGAGCTACAAAGCATCTATTCAATTGCTTAAAGCGCGTAATAGTATAATGTAATCAAATAACGAGAAGTAATGATAGAATACCATCATAAAATATAATGTAGCATACCTTCCAGGGTGATGCACAAATGGTCTGCGTAAGACGACTTAAAGAAACTGGGTAAGGAAAGCTGATGGTTGAGTTTAGTAGCGTATATTGCGTGAAATCATAGTCCAACAATAGTCGATAAAGGGTTGATAGTCAATTTTACCATTTAAAATACTCTTTTCAAAAAGTAGTTATCAAATTTATTCACAACATTGATTAGGCACCCATTAGATTTTCCTCCAGGGTTAGTTAAAATAGTTCCAATTGATGCCCAGCAAAGAGATGATAATATTGTTTAGGTTATATACAGTTACAAGTAAGAAACTTAATTTTGATAGTTTTTATAAAGCTAACAACGCTAACTGTACACTTAATTCAAGTGCGTATATTAAATGCTCGAAGCTGAGTTAATTTTTTTTCTTCATAATATACATGATATAACAAGATTTCATCGTTATTTTCCTAAGCACTTATTTTAAATTCAATAACGAGTAATTATTTCAAAAAGAAATAAAAGCCCTAAAGATTATGGGTACAATTGTCGACAAGAGTCCTATGTTTCTATCAAAGAAGCCTTGATTATAATAAAATGATTTTAATTCACCGATAGTCGTAGAGGTTTTTATTAGTTAAGTATCTTTAACATCTGAAGTTTGTAAAAACTGAGTATTGAATAAAATCAATCATTTCTCTTAAGAAGCTAACACCCATTTCACAACCAAACTTCTGAATAGAAGTGAGCAATTGCTTACTTATATTGTGAACTTCTCTTTAGACCTTTATTAAACAAAGTATGACCCCAACGTGTCAAGGCATCTAAACTTTCACGTAAGGTAGACATAAATGCATACATTTTGCATCATGAGTATAAATAATTCCATTTGTAATTGTCGCACGCAAAAACTATCATGGATGCTAACCAGAAAACCATTGCATTTCAGCGTCTAACTAGTTGTTATCAAGGCGGAAGTTGCAGTCACAATGTCAAACTTGCGGCGAACCGCTACAGACGTCCTGAGACGCTTTAATTAGTCCTAACATATTTCACAAATTCTAACTAGTCCACAGTGTTTTCAATAGCAAAAGCTAGCGGAACAAAGTTATGTGTTAGTTTATTTTGCTTTATGGCTTCTTATGATGTTTTAATGCGGTTTCAGCTCAAACTACCTCTACAAAAAAAAAAACATGTGTCAATGAAATAAAAGATATAATAAATATTTCGTATACTAAAACAGTTGAAAAATAATAATAAAAAAATGAATACGAGTCATTAAAAACTCAACTACTAAGTATACTTAAATTTCAAATCATTCACTCTAATATTTTGACAAAAACTTTATAACATACATTAGTAAAATATATTTACAGTAGGGGTCTTACTTTCTGTATGCGTTTCGTTTATAAAAATCTGTTCCTCGTAGTTACAACTCACTTTTTGGCTACCTAACAGTATTGAATGATGGAAGTACCTAATATCCTGCACGAATACTCTACTTTTTGTTCATTTACATTAGCGACTTCTAGATTTGGCGTCAGTGCAGTATGCTGAAATCAACCATAGTTCTATTCATAATTTCATACTTTGCAGAATTGTGACTTCCTTGAAGATAAAAGTTTTGATATTCGGACAATTATGCTTATATTTCAGCTGCTACTACCAA
The DNA here is from genome assembly GCA_949316085.1 of Hypercompe scribonia. Taxonomy (NCBI): domain Eukaryota; kingdom Metazoa; phylum Arthropoda; class Insecta; order Lepidoptera; family Erebidae; genus Hypercompe; species Hypercompe scribonia. Next base: position 15,052,023 of record OX438969.1, on the reverse strand, counting down.
TTGGTTCACACTCCTTAATTAAAAAAGGTTGTTTATGCGCCTTCTTTTCGTTTTAACTTTAGCTTCAGAGAAATTCACCGACGGACGCCCAGAAATTGAAACCATTCTTGATAATGATGGTGCTAAGTGATAAATAAATATTTTAAAAACATATTAAAATACAAAATACCAAGCCAGATATTTTAAATATTTAGGCAAAAAACGATTGCGTCACTTTCCACTTTCCTTTCCCTCGTAAATGCTTCCATTTTTCAATATTTGAAATATTATTTATTATCGATAGAAAATTATGTAATTTACTGTAATGGTTCTCTATCAAATTTTTCTGCCATTCATCAAGATATTCTGTTTTTGAGACTGAAAATTTGTATTCTGAATAACAAACAAAATAACATAGTTGCACTTAAAAGTGTTGTTTAAATTACCAAAATTTTACAGCTTACAAATATGGCTCTGGTATATATAATTTTAACCCATATATCGTTAAAAATAATGTACACAATAAATACAAAATCGTTAAATATATATATATATATATATTTAATTAATGTTAAAAATAATGTGATCAAAGCATATACGTTTACTAATTTTCCTTAATTGACCCAATTAACATAAAAATCATTTTAAAATGAAACAATAATAATCTAACTTTTAGCTTTACTACTTGTCAAAAGAACCTAATTAATTAAAAAAACTCACTAACATACAATGCTACTTCTATGACCGCAAAAATGCAATGAATAAGTAATTATTTAACTCTTTCCTTTCTATCTGTCCTCATTACGTTAACAGTAGTTGTTGTTCGCACAAAACAATTCATGTATTTCAGACAGTGGAGGTGTTGGCTAGGGGTTCAGGTAACAAATTTTAGAAAATTCAAAAGTAACTTTTGTCCAGATAGCATGTTAAGAACGAATCACTGTGCAGTTCTTGTAATAAATTAACCCACATTTATACTGACTACAACTTTGAAGAGCGAAGACAGTTTATTTTCAATGTAGCTGTTCATTTCTTTTTCTTAGTGCACAGTGTTGCTAACTTTTATACGACGGCGACGTTGCATACAAAACTTAATTTCCTCGCAATAAGCGACTACCGATAAACTTACCTAGATGTAATTTTACATGTAACTACTTTAGAATTTCTCTCTCATTTTTGTACCAAGCAAGGTGCAACGAGATAGTAGACGTAATTTTCGCTGTGAACTACTCTAGAATCTCTCTCCCATTTGAGCGTCGAGCGAGGTACAATGAGATTGTAAAAATATAAGTATACCTAAATGACCTATTCCCGAACTACAAAGCTCCTTTTCAATATGGAAACTTAAAAATTGAACTTTTTAAAAGCAGTTCAGCAAAATCTGAAGTCCTCGTGTTCACTGAGACAGCGAACGAAGTTTCATCAGAGATTAAAAAAGTTTCAAAAGTCTTTCTGACTACTTACGCTTTAGTGATACTTTTAATTTGGCATTGAGGTTTATTAGGTGTATAAAAAGAAATTAAATAGAAACGCGTTTTCGGACTGTGAGAACATTTCTGAGATGGAAACTCATGCTGCGAAGGCTTGAGCTGCTATTCAACATATAATTGTATACTGAATGATACAGCTTCTCAAACTTATATAAGTTTTATAAATCTTTAACTATTTTATAAAAGCAACGTTTTTAGGGATAGTAATGTTAGAATGTCTAACCAACAAATAAAATTATTAGAGTTAATCACATTTTTACTTCTAGCCAATTTTGGACACGGCAATCAGTCACTAAGAAGAACAGCCAGACTACACAGGAGACATTATAGTGCACAAGTGTATGCCAAACACAAGTATACTTTTTGTTCCCTCATTCTCACAACCCAATGAGACCACCATCCGACACGACCGGGGAGAGATCAAGCTCAAAATCGACAGTGTGCTCCGAAACACGGTGGCTTAGATCCCAACTTTCAAACTCCAGGCAGTTTATTAAGTTTTTCTAGAACCAGAAAAACACAATAATATTTTTTGACCCGACCCGGGAATTGAAGACGGCAAGCGCATAAGCAAACCGCTACACCAACGGGAGTTACATTATTTTTAAATGTATTGCAGCTAATAAGGAAGAAGTTTGATACTTTACTGTTTTCAATATATGAATATGGTAATAATTTAAAACAGTTCATAAGGCAGTTTAAATGCATGTCGGGCACTATAATGGTACATCTCAAGCGGCCGCTCGCTCGAGTGCACAGTAACTGGCCGTTAAAATGCAAATTTATATTAAGAGGAATATTGCCAAGCTTTCTAGAATACTCCATAGGTAATTAAAACAGGGCACGATCTAGGCACTCAAGTAATACTGTTGGTCATAAAAATATTAGATAATAATTCCTGGGAAAATCTGCAAGGGAACGCTCCAAGTAATAAGTCCACGCTAAACATAAATACGTCAGAACTAGCTTAAGTATTTTCTAACTTCACCGGTAGGTATTATACTTTTAGTCTCAGCTTTGCGTCTGTAAGTAAATTAAGATTAACACAGTATTTAAGTCTAGTTTCTTAAAATTATTAACTCATAGTGATTTTAAATGTTTCAGGAGGTGCAAATGTTTTATTTGTTCTCATAAAAATCTCTTCAAAAAAATCACACAGTAATAAATCTGCTTATTAAGAGGCGTCCTCGCTAGCGGCCAATTTATAAAGCTTGTTAATACATGCGACAGTGACAAAAATCTTGGTAACAAAAGACAATCTTCCAAATAATGTAATAATGTGCGATGGCTGTACAGACTCCAAATAGTTTTTCAGCATAGGAATATCAATTCTGTTTTCACGACTGCTGTAAATGTGCCCTCCAATTACAAATCGCAATGGGGATATGGAACAGAGTATAAATTATAACTATAACCATAAAACCCTATGTAATAGCTTATAGTGGTGAAAAACAATGAACCTCGTAACATGTCGTCGTCGAAGTATAGCTTTCACACGTTTTATCAAAATCACACACAATACAATACAATTTTTAATTTTGGTTTAGCGCTTGAAGTACGAGTAATCGGCAGCATATCATGTAGGTAGTTATTTTAGTTCTAATATATTTAAGTAGGTACAATGGATATGTATTCGTTTGATTTCTCTATAGCACTGACATAATTAACTGTTACACTAAAGACAGAAATTATCAATTCTAATTAATGTATTTTAATGTTTTTCTTTTCGTATTTACCACGTTTTCCATTGAAAAATTGATTTTATTAATTCATCACCTTAATCATTCTTTATGGCTTTTCTAATTAAATTCTTCAAATTTTTCATTTAAGAGTGGAATAATAAGGTTATAATTTTTTTAAAAATTATATTTCAGTACTTGTTAACCATCTATGTATCTCAAAGTTTGCAGCTTTAAGATATATAGATATTTTATAAATACTCTTCTTTCTGAAATATTAAAATTTATGCAATGTGTTGATTTATATCGAGCATATGGTTGTATATTACGATACGTCGTACTCCTACTTTTAAGATCACTAAGAAAATCATATCATTATTATCTCTCTTTTCACCCGTGCCTTTTTATCGATCCAACGGTTGCCTGAAGAATATTACTACTGCTACATGATCGCACATAACATTAGTCGTAAGTATAATATATGTATAACTGAAGTATTTTGACCCACATATATCTACATATCTATCAACATTTATCGATATAATTTTTAAATATCTAAAATGTGAGTTGGAAGTTAAGAAATCTGATTCATAAACTTGACTTTATGAAGAAATCCAGAATTTCCATTTGCTAATTCGAAAATTAACCAATTACTAAATCATTTCTAGTTTGTTATTGCATCGAACGTCCAAAACACCATATTCTTAGGGAAATAAAACAAACACATAACAACAGTTGAAGCTTAACAAAAAACATTGTAATCAATAATAATGTTAATTTAACATTGTTGACAGTAGGAAAAATACAAGCATAATTTATCGAGGCGTAAAATATGTTTTACCAACAGAAACGGAAAAAATTGTTACCTCGTCGCAAATTTCATTAATATAAAAAAGTTTGTGCGCGTATGATTTAACCAGGTGTCTCCAACCAAATTATATTTCTCACTCCGTGAAGGAAAGCTGCTTATAATACATCATAAAAAGTAGAAATATTATTATTCACCAAATTTATTTTTCCTTTATATTCAGGAAACTTAATAAACCTTCGCCAGGAGAACTTATGATGCCGCTGCGATATAATGTATGTAATATTTTTATATTTTACTTCATATACTAAGACAGAGGTATTTATGATTTTTTCTCAGTATTCTTGCATTAATAAATTTTTTTGGGCATTAGGCGTTAGGCGAACATTCAGGTCTAACGACGGTACGTGATTACCGCCACCGCCGTCCACGGACGTTTACAACTCCAGAAACACAAATGCACTACTGCTCTTTGCTATCCCTTTTCCAATAATTAAGAAGGGTGGACGAGTTCGGACTCTGATAACTTCATAAAAGTATTGTTCATCAAAAGTAAATATGAGTTCGTACCTCATTTTTAATATAGATTAATACAATTAGCTGTTCAATTAAAAGAGCTCTAAAGTATATTACTTAATTTTTCCTTTTCATGATTCAATAATAAATAATATATATTTTACTTATTATATAAGTATGTTTCTTTTTTTATATATAAAAAGATAACTTCACCACTAATATTCCTTTGTTGTGGAGGACTTCACGAACATACCTACTTGAAATGGATACAAAGAACATCAAGACTCAGAACAACAATCTATGAATAGCACTAAATATTTTCCCATTTAGAGAATTTCCGTTTAATTATGACAAAGCAATCAAATGTAGACTTGGTAATATTCATAGCATTGAATATTAAAAGAAGTATTAAGTTAGACATACATATAGGATTGGTATTTCACAAATATTATTAATAATTCAATAAATAGATACCAATACACCTATGCAATCTACTGAATATTTTTCAAATAATTTTACATTTTAGAATTCAGTATGAAAACACAGAAGGCAAAAGTCTAATTCATTCATCATCATCATCGACAGCATTCAACAGTTCACTGCTGGATATAGGTCTCTCCTTAGAAAAGAGGTTTAATATTCACCAACTAACATAAATTGTGATTTAACTGCACGGGTGAGACGATATATTTAATATTCCATTCTCGTACTGGGCAATCAATAGAGTTACTCCACAATCAACAATGTTGTCCCGAAATCTAAGTCTTTTGTGTTTGCGAAAATGCTTTCACGAAACCTCCACAAAAAAAGAAAACTTAAATATTCAAGAAATAAAGCTTAAATATTCATGTTAGGTTCGCTTATTTATTTATTTATTTATTTATACATCATGCACTTTATGCACATAGGCGGACTTAATGCCTAAGGCATTCTCTACCAGTCAACCTTTGGGTGATGCAGAGAAAATAGGAAGTAGGTGCGTTTCAGGTGTTGAATAGAAGAAGTAGACATATACAAACTTTCATATACTAAAATTAATACAAATACATAAACACATACATATACATACTTAAGTTGATGTAAGCCTATATACATACATACACAAATAAATATCATAACAAGTATAAGATGATAATCATGTATTGGTTGATTCTGCCAGCTGTTTCAGTAAATTCTGCTTCACTTTTTTCTTAAAAGAAAAAGCGTTGGTAGCCATCCTGACTTCTAGGGGAAGTTCATTCCAGAGAAGAACGGACTGCACAAAGAAAGATGAGCCGACAAACTCAGATGTATGGGAGGGGCAACGAAGGAGAAGATTCTTAGAGGACCGAAGCTTTCTGTCGTGATTGCTACATAAGAGTTGGAAATAAGAGTTTAAATATGTTGGCGAAGACGGGTTATTAAGTATAGAGAATAGAACAGTGAGCGCGCGTAATTTTCGGCGTAGACGAATTGGTAGCCAATTGAGCTGCGAACGGAAAGAGGATACATGGTCATATTTACGGAGATTATAAACAAATCGAATGCAGTTATTAAGAAGACGGTCTAATTTATCGAGAAGATCTGCATTCAGGTCGTAGCAGCACACATCACCATAGTCGATTAAGGGGAAGATAAGAGTTTGCACAAGCATAGTCTTGGTTTTTACGGGTAGGAAATTTCTCAGACGATTTAGAGCCCGAAGTGTCCCAGTAACCCTCCGGCACTGTTTTGCAATTTGTTCACGCCAGGTTAATGTGCAATCGAGGTGTAAACCTAAATCTTTCACTGATCCACTCACAGGTATGATAGTCCCATCAAAAGTCGCCGGGAGAGCCTTAGTGGCTACTCTGCTCATCGACCGGTGACTTCCCACTACGATAGCTTGACATTTTGTGGGGTTCACTGATAAACCAAACCTTTGAGACCACGTGTTGATTGTTTCCAGATCGTGGTTGATCATTTGTATTGCTATCAAAATATCTTCCACTTTACTCTGTGAATAGAGCTGTAGGTCGTCGGCATACAGATGATATGCACAAAGAAGTTCCAGAGACAGGAGGTTAATATACACAGAAAATAATATAGGAGAAAGAATGCCGCCTTGAGGAACACCAGAATCAAGATCACACCAGCTCGAGGAACATCCATCCATCGACATGAACAGATTGCTGGCGTCCCCGAAGATATGATGAGAACCAATCCAGTGCTTCAGGTGAGACCGCAAGATAGGAAAGGATAGACAGGAGTATATTGTGATTGACAGTGTTGAAGGCATTAGAGAAGTCAATTAGTACCAAAACAGTAACTTCAGTGTCTTGCATATCTGATTATCTGAAAATGATTCCAGAAACAAAAAAATCACATTTACTCTTTTGATTGAGAAGATGATTGTGATGAAGTAAAACTGTATCGGACGATCATCATTAAAATTTTACTGAATTACATGAAAACAATAAATAAAAGAAGTATAAGGTTAAAGGTGTCATTTTCCTGACATATCAAATATGTCAGAAAAATGAAATCTTCTCATTCCTTAAACGAGCGACTACTAATAATTATTCACACATGTCTCGAGAGGTCTTTTATGAAATTCTCTCTACCTTCTTGTCTTATGAGTGTAATTCCGACTCGGCTATTTTTCAAATAGTCCTAACTCTTTAACTTTGCATTAGTCCCAACAAACAACATGAATTAATGTAACACATACATAACACGTGCGGTCATATATTATTTAAATATTTACTTTCCTAATTGAATAGAAAATCGATTGTCAAATGTGTTTGAATGTTAAAGCCAAAAGTACTTATGAAGCTTATAGTTAAAGAGTGTTCACGAAAAGAAAAAATAGGCACCACGCAAAAATATGTGAATTACTCGTATAAATATGTGGTAGTTGGAACAAGAATTATTATTCTACCGCACCACTAAATTGTACAAGGACGCTTTCATGCGTTAAAGTTTCACATTTTCAAAGAGCATTATTCTGCAAATTGATGTTCCGAAACAGCACACCTTTATCTATTCAACATAATTATAGATTTATAAAATGTGTTTTCAGATACGTTATAGGTATACTTCAAAGAGCTTGTGTAAGAAGGAAACTTGTGAAACAATGACAAAGGAAAAATAATAAATTACTGCCTCGATGGCATAGCGCTAACGAAAGCGGCTGCTGTACTTGAGGTCTCGAGTTCGATTCCCAATTTGGACAAAATATTTGTATGATTTGCAAATATTTCTTTCGGAGTTTGGGCGTTTTCTATGTATAATATATAGGTATTGGCAAAAAAAAGTACATAAATATGCTATCAGTCAGTCTAGTTATCATAGTACCAACTCGGATTAGTTTGAAACTAGATGGCGTTGTGTGTTAAATGTTCGAAATATATAATCTTTATTACTATTTTATATAATTTATGATCATTACCTTTAAGGCATTGGTTGCATATAAAACTGGCTGAATCTACTCTGAACTCTAGTCACGATAGATATTTATCAGATTTAAATTATAATGTGGGAGTCAAACGTTTTAAAGCGCTTTCCAAATATTGCAAAAAAACTTTTGTACAATTGAACTTCAATTTGAATGAAACTTACCTACATTTCTATTATAAATGCCATGATTCAATAAAAAAAATGTGCATAAAATTGATTTCATGCTATTAAACTAAGAAGCTTACCTGGTAGCCACAATCAATTACTAAATTATTTATTTATTCAAAACTTCATGCACTTATGTACCCTGTATCTTATAGGGGTGTAGAGATCTAGTAAGGTAGGTGCATCGATGTTATAGTTATCCAGAAACATGCAACTGACATAAGCTAACAAATACAAATATGTATATATACTAATAACTGTATTTTATAATCTATAATCGTACTCTCTATAGTATTGACTGCTGTGTATGAAGGCTACTGACGTGATCACAAATGGTGGATAGTGAGCGGCTTCTAGATATAGTGGTTAACTGCGAGCAATAAACAATATCCAACAAAGCAATGGGGGAGATGGCTTCCAGCATCAGTTCGCATGCGTTTAGGAGGAGATAAACTAAGGTATATAGGTGTATGGTCTTATAGCATAGTCCTTTTTCTAATGGCCTTTTGTCAAAGTTTTCGTGCCAGTCATTGTAGCATTTATTTTTAAACTGGGTAAATATTCATAGTAGTCTAGATTTAAGTCATTACTCTTTGCCGTTCTCAGCGGCATATTTTGCTAATATATCAGCATTTTCATGACCCTGTAATTCAATTTGCGATGGAACACTTTGTAATCAAAACTGAAACCCTTTTAAGTTTAATTCGAAAATTGTAGACAGTATAACATAGGCTAATGATGTACCTCTGGAACCAGAGGCATATCCAGCTTTTTGCTGTAAAGTGCTTTTAAGTATAGGCTATGGTTTTACTTACGGTTTTTAGGAAAAGAAGACAATCCTTTGCTTATGATAGCGCTTAAATATTCACTATACACAAGACACAAAGTTTATAGTTAGAAGGCACAACAAAATGATAGTAAACACACTGAACACGACTAAAGTTACACGTGTACAATTTACACTAGTCGAATATACTTGGAACGTTGTAAGTTTATTTTTATTCGTGTTTATGTAAGGCACCGAAAGCATTAATCGTGCGGTAGTCAGTTGTGACTGGTGTCAGGTGTCGAAGAAAAATTATTCCATTTACGTCTGCCCGCATTTTACAATTTAATGGGATATATAGAAAATACTTATAGACAAACAATATTACATATATTATAGTATTATTTGTTTGTTTGTGTGTTCAAATTATAAAATATAATATAAATAAATGTTAAATACACGTATAGGTATTATTCATGGTGAATTTACAATATGTATGTATGTATGTCAGTTACAAGCTTTTGCAGTCAATACAAACTACAATAATAATATTTTAATAATAACTACATACATTTCACACTTCCTTGATTAATAATATAAGCTAAAGCTTTTAAGATTGCAATGAGTTCAAGTGTCATAATGGATGTAGATCACAATACTTTAAAATAATTTTGAAGTACACCTACCTTATATCGGTCGTGGCGGTCAGTATCAACGGAGACAAACCTACTGCACAGAAAATATTATAGTGCACAAATGTGTAGCGTAAACACAAATGCACTCTCTGTTCCCTCACTTTCATAATCCGATGCAACGGTTATCCGACACGATCGAAAAGAGATCAGACGCAGGACCGACGGCTTCACGTTCTCTCTGAGACACGAGGGCTAAGATCCCAACTTCCAAACTCCAGGCTGTTAATAAGTATTTCGGTAACTAGAAAAACTCAATTACACGTTTAACCCGACCGAGAAATCGAATCCGAGACCTCTTGGTCGGCAATCACATACGCTAGTCACTAGGCCAATGACCCTTTTTAACTGGACTTAGAAATTTAGAAGAAACTAGAAGAAACAATTACTCTAATTGTCAATGCCCATAAACACTTAGTACGCTGCTTCAAGACCTTCCAGGCTCTTTGATTCATCTTTATATAAAAAATTCCGATCACTGCACCTCGTACGCTATGTACGCTATGTCTTTAATATTTTCAAAGATTAAATATTGCTACAATATCCTTTTTTCCAAGTTTTTGGTTCATTTGTAATGACAAATTTATGGCTTCTGAGTCTTTGTACTGAGCTTTTATACATTTAAAAATTGTCGCTTTGTAAATTTATAGCCAGTTACATCATTCCTGATAAAGCTTAAATAACATATGACACTATTTAATATAGGTTGCTGATATACATATATGTATATGTATTTATTTGACGTATATGTCTCTAATCCAAGACTTGTGAAACTGAAATCTGTAGTTTATCTGGCAAATAAATCGAGAATAATCTATCAGGCACTTTATCAACATGTGGAAACTGGCTCATAGTATTTTGCTCATTTGTTTACTTTAGCAAAGCTAGCAGTAGGTTAAAAAGGATAAAGTTTTAAGCAAAGAATAGTTACCATTAATGGCACTATCTGTATAATTTTCATTTTGAACTCTCATAAATTTTACTTCAAAATAATAAATTATGTATGTATTTATTATAAATTATGTAATATATCCTGAAGAAATAAAATATTTTGTATCTCTCTTTTTACTACGGATTACATAAATATTGTCTTTGTTTGTTTCCTTAACCATTGTTGTACAAAACATTCCCGTAATGATATCCACTTCGCTTGATTCACCGATTAGTAACAGCAATTAGTGGCGGAAAACACTATAACGAGCGCCTTGCTTAATAACGTGTTTCTAGCTCTTGTAAATGACGGGAATTTACGAATATTTACCGGCTACAGGTTTCATACCTTTCATAGTTAAATCTTCAGAAATATAACTGTATTTAGTGCAGTACAGGTAGATAAATATCTACAATACAACTACTGCATCGCAACACATTTATGACTGTAGATACTTGAAATAGAGTGCATAGTGTGCCCATTATGAACCTCAACCTGCAAATGGTACTCCTGCTGAACGACAGACAAGGCTCTGGCAAACAAAACATACCGATTAGCGGCAATAGGTTCGCCGCCTTCTACGTGGGTCTAAAACCATGGCAAAAATTAAGCATTTTATTTGCTTCCGGGGAAATAAGCGTGATTATACTTTCAAGAAGATGAGGGATCAATTAACACAGATCACTAACATGATTATAATCTACTTCACTATGTGACGATTTTGTCAATTTTCCCAAACGATAAACAAATACGATAGAATTCTTGCTTCTAAATATCTGTGCTAATAGCGGCAAGAGGGGTTTTATATGACAGAAATATAGACAAACAGATAAGAAAGTGAAAAACAGAAATCTTTCAGAAATGTAAGATAATTTCTTTTTAATTTTAAAATAGTATATTAAATAAACTACAACCAATGTACTAGAAATCTAAACCCTCTATAAGCGAGGTATAAAAGTAAGATAGCATGATTGTAAAAAATATGACAGAATTTTGGACAATTCGGGCTATTTTTATCTCAATACTTTTCTCTGCGTTAAAATATTTTTTCAGGTCTCTCTCACATATTTATATAAAAACTTGTCATAAAATTTACTATTAAATCAATAAATAAGTTTCTTTTTTAACGGGCGAAATTCGTATATAATACGAGTATTAGGGTGTCCCTTATATGACAAAAAAAAAATTTTTTTCGAATTTCGAAATGCATACCCTCTATAATTTTTACTAATGCTATAAGATACTTAAATATAAAATTTTATCAATCTAGCATAATTGCAACCAGTGCCGACCGAGCTTCAAAGTTTAGTAAAAAACGTGTTTTGTCCTAAAATTTCAGTCTGCTATAATTTCACTATAAATGCAATGAATTAAGTGAATAAAATTAAATAATAAATTAGATGAACATTAATCTTTAATTAAAAACATAAAGAAATAAGAATCATTCAGGATAACTTCTTTTTAGAGCAGTTTTTTTACAGTCTGGATACAATTTTAGATGTTCCTGGACACAGCGCAGCAAGAACTGTTTTTGTTCTTCTTCAGCCGTGATAAGTCCGTTAAAATCTTGCATTAATTTAAGAGCCCTTTCAGCAGTGTCATTTACAACTCTCAAATAACTTATTCTTCTTTTGGCCTTCAGAAAAGCAGCATTGTTATTCCAAGAAGATACATCTTCCTTTAGAAAACAATCGTCGATCTGCAGTCGTGATAAAAATTGTTTGCTCTTTTCCGATACGAAATCATCCAGTGCTTTGTCTAAAAAAAAAGAAAAATAAGTTAAATAACAAATAAAAATCAACAACAATTTTGAAAATAAATAAATAAGTATTGGACATTGAAATTGAAATCCAACAAAAAGTCAATTTAACTTACCAAACAACTTTTAAGTCAGTTCTTCCTTCGACGGGTCATAGCGTTTGCTAAAATCCGAGATTTTGTCCCTGTTGAAGTTGGCAATCATCTTCTTCTTAGTTTGGTTGTCAACTTCATCATCAAATAGTGATAGAATGACTGTCTCTTCACATAAATACCACAAGTGATGGCTGAACTTGCTTATAGAAGCTTTAGAAATTGTTGCGTCAACTTTTTCATACTCTTTTAACATCTTCAAGAAGCGCAAATCTTGATTAGGTGCTTTGGTCGCCACTGTACATTCGAGCCAAGGTTTAACATACAATATTACGAGAAATAAGCAAACATCTTGTAGAGCCTTTTTGTCCTCCGCAGTTACTCTGCATTGTGACTGAAGTAAACATATTTTTAAAGAATAGATCGCTCTCGCCATCCAGCGTGCCTGATGTATAGCTCCGGGGGGCCTTAGTTTTAATTTTTCCTCTGTGTCTCCTCCTAAAAATATTACGCACAGTTCGACCAATTCGCGGTAATCATCTCTTACAAAACCTTTATCTAATTCTGCCTTATAAAATAGTAACAACGCTTGAATGTCTGTCTCGGCAACCCGTGCTTTTACGAAATTAAGAGATGGTTCAATTTTAGTACAATCAATGTTTTTCCAATTTTCTTGGAACTTTTTGAACATCGGAATATCTGGGCTACTAGTAATTTGCTTAATCTTGGTTTCAAAGACAGCTTTTAGGACCAATTCATAAACATGATGACGACAGGCGAAAAGCAACAATTCTCTTCCTAAAGTTTGCTCCAAAATAGCACAAGCTCCATTGAAACGGCCCATATTGGAAGCTGTTGTGTCGCAGCACATTATTTGCACTTTATCATAAAGGTTTCAGTTAAAGAGAGCTGCTGATACAGCCTTCGCTTGATGTTTTCCAGAAGAACTTTCTAGTTTCGGCACTGCAAGAAGCTGCTCTCTATCGTCAAATGAAGCTATAACTGGCAAGCGTTCTTCTTTTGAACTCCGTACATCCAACCCCGGTAATAGTTTTCCATCCCAATGGACTGTGACTATGTCGGGTACATTGTTTTGGAAGTTAGATTTTATTGCTTCTGCCCTTGATTTTCTAGTTTCAGTACGAATTCGCTGAATCGAGGATTTGTTAATACAGAAATCATCGCTGCTCAGACCAAGCGCTTCTTCCACCGCATTAAGAATGTAAACGGTATCTCTAATGCTTAACTGGCATCGATCTAAAGCTGCAACTAGTTTAGGTGTTATAAGATTCTTTCTACCTCTTTTTGAACTTTGTTCATGGCAGGGAACGTCTGGCAAGCTGAGTTCAGAATTCAAGATCTGTTCTTCGTCTGAATCTTCTACACTGTCTAAGTTATTTGTGGTGGAAGTAGATGCAACAGCTAGTGATTCTCTTTGACTTACAATCCTTTCCTCTTCTTCCAATCGTCGTTGTCTAGATCTTTGTTCTTTTTCCGCCAATTTTTTATCTACACCACCTAAGCATCCCGGTCGACCTGGCTCTCTCTGTTTCATTAAAAATAATTTATCTTCCTCTATTTCCAATTTCTCAAAAGCATCAGCATGTGCAATATCAAACAAATTATCAAGATTAATTATAAAATTGTTCTCACGACTCTTAAACGTAATCTGAGTTTTCTTACAATTTTTTTGCAACTCTCTCCAAACATGATATAAATCAATAAGTTTCTTCACGCAGTTAGGAAATGCCCTTGTTGGAATTCTTGCTATTTCCCAATATATGATGCACTCCCTAATCACAAGATTTGCACTTTCACTAACAGTCAATTTAACCTCACGAATATTGTAAAATAGGACTGAGAGAACTTGTCGATTAGATGGTAATTTTGCACCATTTATTTGGTAGCTAGTCAATCCGATAAGAAAAATATTTTGTTTATCACTCCGTAATTCCACCGACATGTTTACGCACTAAACAATGAAGCACTAATAGTCTCAAAAATCACGTACGAAATGGCAAATAAAACATGTCATAACAGGTCACTGGGCAGTACTTAAGCAACTTGCATCGACAAGTTTAAATAGCAAGTCGGCACAGGTTATCGTTTATATATCGAACTAATATTTTTTTCTAGACAATATAGGGTTATTACGAAACTTTTAAGAAGGTATGCGTAAAAAAATATCGAACTTGAAATTTAAGGGACACCCTAACGAGTATATATTTCTAGATATATGGATATTACTATTATTCTCTTTATTTCATTTTATACACATATTCATTTCATTTTTAAATATATAAAAAATAAAAAATACATATTTAAAAATATAAAAAATAGTAGACCACCGACATCGGGTACAGGGACCAAGATACCGGTGGTTAGGGCTCCAGAGACAGGAACCTCCTCACAATACGGGCCGTGTCAAGGAGGACTGCCTTCTGCATCAGACCCTTGATCCAACCTTCTAACGTGAGCCTCTTAAGGTGTTGGTCGAGGCTCTTGGCTATCAATCCGTGAACAGATATGATTATCGGAACAATGATCACCGAATCCACATTCCACATATCGGCAATCTTGTGAGACAGATCCAAATACTTCAATTGTTTTTCTTTTTCAACTTTCGCGAGATTCTCGTCATGAGGAACGGCGATATCGACAATCATTGCGCGGCGCTCTAATCGATCTATCAACACAATATCAGGCTTATTGGCAACAATAGTCCTATCTGTGATAATAGATCGATCCCAATATAACGTAGCACGACCGTTCTCGAGAACTGGGTCGGGCACATACCTGTAGTAAGGCACTTCAAAATTGACAAGTTGGTATTTAAGGGCAAGTTGTTGGTGTACGATCCTGGCTACTTGATTGTGCCTGTGCAAATACTCACCATTAGCAAGACGAGAACAACCAGAAATAATATGCCTAATAGATTCTCCAGGACGGTGGCACGCCCGACAGATGTCAACCGTACTATCTTTCAGGATATATTTCCGGTAGTTATTCGTCATGATAACTTCGTCTATAATTGCACAAACAAAACCTTCGGTTTCTCCGAAGAGATCACCATACCGTAGCCAAGATGTCGACGCTTTAAAGTCTATATCAGACCCGTGTAGGGCCCGATAAAATCGGCCATGAAGTTCTTTACCCTTCCATACTTCCTTGTGATCAGTAGTACTAAGTACTACAGGTTTGCGCCAATTCTCTTTAGCCAGAGCGAGCGGGGTAAAACCAGTATCCACTGCAACTACATTGCGATGTACTCCCACATTAGTCTGTAGGAAATATTCTCTGAGATTGCATATCTCGTGATTGTGTAGAGTCTTGATATTTAATAGACCACGATTTTCAAACTTTCGCGGAATATACAATCTCATAACCGATGAACGTGGGTGGTGCATGCGGAATGCAGTCAGCAATGTACGGACTCTCCTGTCAAGGGCATCCAATTCGGTCTGAGTCCATCTAAGTACACCAAAGGAATACATCAGAACCGGCATGACCCAACTGTTATAGGCTCGCACCTTGTTACCGCCTGATAAAAGACTTTTAAGTACTTTTTTTAGGCGGCCAAAGAAGCGTTCCTGTAACATTTGTTTCACGCCAGATTCTGGTATTCCCAAGGACTGTGAAAAACCTAGATACTTGTAAATTTCGGTGGCAGACAGAGATCTGAGTTTTGTAGAATCTGAAAGTTCTATTCCTTCAGATTCTACAATCACGCCCTTCTTTACATACATGACTGCACACTTGTCTACACCAAATTCCATTTTGATAGAATTACTAAAGTTTTCAGTGACCCTTAATAACGCCATCAATTGTAATTTTGTGGAGGCTAGTAATTTCAAATCATCCATATAAAGAAGGTGAGATATAACTTGATCATCTTTCTGCAACCGATAGCCTAATCCTAAACCCTCTAACAGAGTGCTGAGAGGGTTCAAAGCTAGACAAAACCACAAGGGACTCAGACTGTCACCTTGAAATATACCTCGTTCGATCTTTATAAGTATGTCATTTATCGCAGTCTGCCGACATCCTGGATAGCGAAGTGTTGTTTTCCATTGACTCATATATGACCTTAAGAAAGTGCACAGAGTTGCATCAATTTTATACAACTCTAGCACTTTCAAAAGCCAGGTATGTGGAACTGAATCGTAAGCCTTCTTATAATCTATCCAACATGTCGCCAGACTCTTACGACTACGACGTACCTGTTGGCTAATGGTCCTGTCTATGATAAGGAGCTCTTTAGTGCCACGGGCCCCCATTTGAGAAATAGAGAGTACCGAATTATTATTTATGTGTGTAGTAATTTTGAGTCTCAAAATAGATGTTAGAAGTTTATATGTAGTTGGTAAACAAGTAATAGGTCTAAAATTTTTGGGATCCATGGCACTACCAGATTTATAGAGTAAATGGGTTACACCAGTGGTTAAAAATTGTGGTAATGAACCAGAATCCAAAGCTGCTTGGAATTGTGATGCCAAACACGCATGTGAGCTTCGGAACCACTTAAGCCAAAAGTTGTGCAGTCTGTCTGGACCAGGTGATTTCCAATTCGGTAATGAACGGACTGCACAACTTACATCATCTTTATTAATAACAATGGGTTCCATAGCTGTTATAGACTCACACGAACGTTTGACATCCTCCAACCAATCACCCTCTGTATGAGTGACAGGCACTGACCAGATGTTACGCCAAAATGAATTAGTGGTATTTTCATCTGGAAAATGCCCATCACTCACACATGAATTCGGTTCCTCCCATTTCCGGTAAACCCATTTCTCATACCTTTGAAACATTCGATTCCGATCAACTCGTTTTCTATAACGTCTTATTCTATTTGCCCATGCATAAAATTTCTGCTTTAGAAAGTCTATGCGCTCTGTGACACAGGACATGTACTGTTGAGGACTAATGGTAGTCCCCAAGAATGCCTGTTTCACAAAGTGCATGACTCTTGGCCGTGTATTACCACTTTTAAAACTAATTAATTTACCGATGAGTGTCCTAGTCTCAGCAATACGACGTTCAATTCTATACTGCCAAGCTGGTACACCATTTTCGGGTCGAGTAGCACTTACACGTTCAATACATTTAACACCAGCTACTCGACAAACTGCAATGGCCGCACAATATAGAATTGAATGTGTATCACTAAGATCTTCGCTATTATCAAAATAGTCTGATAATAGCGAATCCAGGGCACTCACAAGCGCTAAATTACGTTTATGAATGGGCAAACGGCATAACCGTGGTCTAATATTATCATTTATAAATCGGTACTTTTGAATCGCATCCTCCAAAGCACTCCTTATCTTATCATTATACGGGGTACTTACGGATATAACTTCACTCTCCACTAGTTCATCAACACCTTCAATACCTGATGCCAACTGAGGTGTGCTATTGGCCACCATAATGTGTGACGAAGTAGGGGTAGTAAAGCTTTTCCATATGTCAGAGCGTATCCTCTCAAGTACTGTATCATCCAGCATATATGTATAGAATTCCTCGGTTAAATATTTCGACATGACGTTTAAATGTCATGTCTCACAAAGATATTGCTTTTATGTAATTATATGGTTTTTCTTGGTAAAAAAGTCTTGTTTTTACATTATTGTGCATTGTAGTTCACTTGAGAATTTGTTCCAGTTGTTTTTTTTTGTATAATACAGAAAGAAAATGGAATATTTTTACAAAATACGTTTGAGAAATTCTAGCTGCTTTCAGTGTTGCTAGTGTTATTATTGTTATTACACCTAAATACAGAACAAATGATCCCGTTCATCATGCAATTAATTGTCCTGGGTGAAAATTCCAGGACACTCCTGACTAGCTTAGTAATCAGGATCACTACCACTAGACCAACAAGTTAATCAATCCAAATGGTTTCCACGGAACCCCACGCCACGTCACGATTTAGCCTCATGTTTTAATTATTTGTTTGTGTAAAATTAAAAACAAAAACTCATATTCTTTATTTATCGCCTAAAAGTCTGAGCACTTCTTATTACACGTAATTTAACTGTATTTCATAAAGAAAAACTGGGACACATTAACACTACGTTGTTTTCATATGCCTGCGGATCAATTATTGTTGGTTTTGCGTATATCATTTTTGATATTTTCATAATGATCATATTTTAAAGTAAAACAAAGAGAGTCCAATGAGGCCTTCTATCTACCTTTTCAAGACTTTTAGCGATGGCGTGGTACGGACTGAGGAAGAAAACTTTTTATTTGAGAAATTATCTTTTTAGTTTCAGTTAGTTAAAAATGTAAAAAGTACATCTACACGGTAAAGTTTTTAAAAACCTTTTATTATGAAATAAATTGTGTAGAGGGTTACATCTTTCCTATTTTATTATCGTTTCAAAAAATCCCTGAAAGAGAAGAAACATTCCTTAAGTAGTTTCTGCTTTACTTTTTAATTTGAGAATTTCAGTTTCCAATGTTTCGTTGCTGTATTCTTTTCTTGAAGAAACCGAAAGCCATGTACTTGTGAACATCTACACTACCTTCACTTAATACCTTTCTTCCCGTTTCAGCAGTTTATATATAATAAAAATATTTTAACTTTTAATTATATTGTGTTATCGAACGCTACGGTTGTAACTTCAGCTTTGTTTTTGTTTGATCTTGTAAAAGGTACGGTCTTATCACTGAAAAAATAAATAACATGATTAAATTAGAGATAAAATTTACTTAAATCATAACGGCTGTAGTGTAGTGTAAATACTTAAATTTACTAACGTTTGTATTTAATTCTAACAACCTTTAGCGGTCCACTGCTAAACAAATACCTCTTCTGAGAATGGAGGTTAAATTATATTTAACTTACAGGTACTGGCAACTGAAATTTATGTGCGTGTATAGTTAGTTCAAGGCAAATAAAATTGAATTTAAGTCTCACCAAATGGATCTATTCGACAATAATTGATTCGGTATATATTAGGTATATTTATGATTTTCGATTCTGGAGAATTCTCATTTAGGGAAAACTAGAATTACTAAAAACACTACTTAGAAAAGCAAATAAGTAGAGCTTACTAGAATTTAAAACTCGACGGAATTTTTCTTTCAGAAATTTTTTGAAAGAGTTGGTCGACTATACCCCATAGCCGCTTGTTGCCCCCATTTGATTTACTACTTTCTTCAGTAAGGGTACCATCGTTAATCAATTCAAGCGACTTCAGACCTCCCATCTGAATCAAAAACATAAGTCCTCTTGAGATTTGGTACCATGTGTTTAATGTTTTTACAGTAAAATTAGCGACGGAAAGTAGTCTGTTTTCTGAAACCAATGCTTTATCAAAAATCATACATACTTTCACGTTTCATGGTGATATGATAACGTTGCATTCACTTATCAAAAAAGGTTGACTGCCATTTGGAAAAGTTGAAATATTTTTAGTTACTTTAAATTAAAAAAAAATAATTGTTACATTTTCTTTTGTTTCTTATGAAGAAAAAAAAAACAAGTACATTGTACTCTGATTACACTGATTCTTGTTTCTGTCTAAAAGACGTTTTAATCAGTCTCTCTAAAATTATCTCATTTGAAAAATGTAAGGTAGGCTGACTGAAGTTTCGCAAAAATATAATTGTACCAAAGCTCTATGACAGCTAATTTATACCGGATAGCTGTTACTGATGGAATCATCAGATAGTTCAGGATAAATCATAGTAACCGATTCATGTTGGTCGACGATAACACGCTGGCACATCGAGCTAAACGAGTGAGCACTGAGTGCACCGGGAGCACTAAATCACACAGTTAGACTGGCCTGCCTGCTCTGCGGACTTATACTCATATTAAAATGATATTTTTAAATGGTTAGGTAGGAA
Organism: Hypercompe scribonia; assembly: GCA_949316085.1. Lineage (NCBI taxonomy): Eukaryota > Metazoa > Arthropoda > Insecta > Lepidoptera > Erebidae > Hypercompe > Hypercompe scribonia. The sequence continues at coordinate 15,031,866 of OX438969.1, read as the reverse complement.
ATAATGCATTAATTAGTTTTATTTTGGATATGAGCGAAAATATCTCAACTTTTCGAACTGAACACGAATTTTATTTGATTTGTGTCCGCAACGTAACAGATATTATGTAGGTGTGACCACGGCTAATGTAACTTCGTTGACATGTCAGATAAACAAAAATATATTTCAAAATTCTTAGTTAGACCATGAATATTTACTCAGTTCCAGTTCACGACTTCTATACACGATTTAACACTGTGATGATGTGTGGTGTCGTAGTGATTTAAGCGGTCACCTCGTCACTTTCTACTGCGCTGAGTGTTGTAAGTTTAAACCTCACGTAGAACAACACTTTGTGTGATCCATAAATTGTCGTCCTTAGTCTAGATATCTGTTACATGTATGTTTGTAAAATCCTTACCACACAGAAATATTCCTAGAGTGGGGGTTATTTTTTAAAAGAAAAATGTGCTAGAGAACAACTAATTATAATATGCTGTTCATCTATCTACCCGATTTTTCGAATTAAAATGTATCTGAGTATTCGTTGGCTTTTATGTCCAAATAATGTGTGAAATATTGCGATAATACAAGATACCAATAATATATTAATCATGGAAGTGTTTAAGGGTCAAACATATGTGGTTTCTATATCTATACACAAATAGGTTAGTAATCGTCCTTGCGAGAAACAGATGAAGCCTTGTACCCTCTGAGCATATAGTTTGTCTGGCATTGGTGTCGTCGACGGAAACCCATTCTGTATATTGCAATATTCATACGATATTTCTTTTATTACTGAAACAAGTAATGTTTCTATATTATTTTTATGCATGCTTTCATTCTTTTCACAAGAATTCATTCCTTCGCCTATAAAAAATTTGAATCTCGTTCAAAAGCCAGCATATAATTCGGCTGTTTGAGCTCATGACGGCTGTAAGTGTCTAAATGTAAATTGCGTTAAATGTTAATAAGTTTCTACTATAATATATCTGTAAGTAAAAGGTGCTCAGCAATAGTAAAATAATTGTTACTCATAGTGTAATACATATTTGTTAACACAATTTATATATTTCGCATTACCAATATGGTAGTATATCTCTTTTAACCATAGTTATAAATATATATTTTAATCATTTGGAGTATCATTCAAAAAGTTATAAAACTAAAACAACACATATTTATTCGTAAAGACTTAATACTAAATCGTATAAAATATAGCAGAAAAATATATATGAAGCTCACCCACATAATCTCGTAATTGACATTGTTTTCTTCTCATGAAGCAAATATTTTGATATCTCATTAAGATATCAGTCCCATCTCGGGCTTCCACGCTTGCGCAAACATAATCGGTTACGTTTGAACAGGGTATATCGTCACAAATAGCACCTATTACCGAGGCTAATGATAAGACTGGAAAAAAACTGAACAAGCTTAACAAAATGAACGATGAAGGTAAAAATTTTTGTAATAAAAGCGTACCATAGTTTGTAACGAGAGTGCACCAAGCAGCCCTAGCGTACAAGTTTGAACCAAAATGTTTTAATAATGTACAATTCAAAAAAACTGTTACGCAATGGTTCGGTAATAAAAATAGATGCAGTAACCGCACAGTATAACTAACTACAATCATGGATGAAAGAACTATAAAAGCGTCATAATCTGTGTTTTTAAAAGACAAAGATATCATCATAATAGAGATTTTTCAAAAACAAAGCTATGTTCGGTGCCAGCAGTCCCGATAGCCGATTATTCAAAGAATCAGCATATCCCCCACTTTTACAGCCGAATAATCGCTTTATGATTAATGTATTGTTTTTCGTAAGTTATTTTCCATAACTATTGGCAAAAAGATGTATGTACAATCCTATACTAGAAACTGAATCAATAAAGTTGAATAGTTTAATACTGTACGTGTTTAGTATACTGTGGTGATACAATATGGTCGGTGAAGCGCAGTTGAAAAATAGGAGATTTTTATGTTTAGTTTTTTTTACCCTATTTAGTATACTTACCATTTACTAAGGATGAAAAAAAACAGTTCATTTCGTTTCTACTTGAATTATTTACCTACATTTCACAAACACGAGTAATCGTATGAGTTTGTGCTATCGACTTGAAGTAATCACGCTTTAACATTCGCCGAAGAAATTTATGTAAAAATTTAATTAAAATACCAACTCGTAAGCATGATGACACATTTATCTTACGTATGGTATTTTTGTATTTATTTGTATACTAACTTCGTCATAAAAATATTACATAACTATAAAAAACACATGGTGTCATTTTCTACTGCCTAAATGATAGCTAGAAATCTTCATATCTTATTAGTCTATATGCTTCAATTACACTTTACAGCTGTAACTATCAACTTATTTTTTTTAATAATAACCCTGCGGTCAAAATACATGATCTGACTTCTTCATTAGACCAAGTGACTTTACTTAATTATTTGCACCAGATCTGGTGACCGTTTCTAAAACCACTTAGATCTAAGTGGTTTTAGAAACGTTGTAAAAATATTTGCTTACTAACAATTAACTAATAGTACTCTATTTGAAAACAAAATTTATTGATACGATCATTTGAAAGCATGTCTCTTCATTTCAAGATAACTAGGTAATTATCATGTCATTTACAATAGTACTTTTAAAGAAACATATTTATATTTTTTTAAAAGTGTCGGCAATTTGTCCAGATATTTATAAAGAGAATGTCGATTAATGGTACACGTTTTTCTCTATAATATCAAAATTGCCTCCTTTATTATAGTCTCTTTGGTATCACAATGCTAGTTTTGAACTTGAGTTTTTTTTAAACTAGCAAGATATGAAATCACTTTTTTATTTGATTGTAGGTTGCCTGACATTACTATTCAAAGTATTGCCATAATCAACATAAGTAAATATGTTAGAGCCTTATTTTTATTAAAATATTTCAAATCTTACAAATCGATCGAAACAAGAAAATGTTAAAAATTAAGGGAAATGAATCAGCCGGTTATAATTGGCGTATCAACGGTTTTTTTTGCGATCCCAAGAAACAAATGTAGTTGCTCCACAAATGAACTGATGACTACTTCGGTGATGACTTCAATCATGGATAACTCCTTCACAGGTGACCGCACCTTATGAGTTTCTAATACATAAGAGACTAACCTGGAATTTTTAAGACAAGTTAATAATATTAATAGTATGAAATCAAGAAATATACTTCAATGCAACTAATAGGTCTCCTGAACGAGTCTAGGTTAATTATGTATTTATTATTACAATATACGGTACACTGTTTGAGCCATATATAAGATGCTACATAAACTCCGTTGAGTTCTGCCGTGTATCAGTGTTAAAAAAAGATATTATTAATTTTTAGTGATGATCAATACATAATAGAGCGGCTATATACCTCAAGGATAACATAATTTCTTGTGCTTTTGTGGTTTAATAATTTTTTATATTGCTAATTGGTGGGTGATTCACTTGAATCTTTGAAATATTTCAAAAAAGCTAAAAGTAGCTTTATTCTCGAAAACCTAACAGAATCTTAACAGAAGGAGTTTGAGCTTTCAAACAATTGATAGTAAACGTCCTCATGTAGGTATGTTTTCAAGACCTAGAATTACTGATCTAAAGCGGTACATGTCAACTAAAGCCAGCCGGATCTAACTTTGGGGAACATGATCGAACATGGTCTGGCATTTACTCGGTTGAAGTGAATAACGAAACTGATGAGGATATTCCTCTGATTCTAGGTTTCAATAATTGCTGGTTAAGACGTAGGATTAAACGCTGGCATGTGAACATATTTATTAATAAATAGAGATGAGGCTGTGACAACACATTAGAAGTTATTGTAGGTTATTGTTGCAGTTGCCTTGTTAGTAAGAAAACTGTTGACTATTCTGCTATTGTCATGACGTGGTGTGGTTTTTAAGTTGGACAAGATAAAATGATACTTATGTAGATGATTTTTTAAGGAATATTATGATTGGTGAAACAAATCTCTCTTTGTGTTGATTGTTATGAATGATTACTTACCTACTATAATGATGATCATCTAAGCTTATTTTGGCAATGGCGACCATCTCTTACTACTTCTTACTGGTTATTGAAAGTCTTCACATAATATATATACAGTATTTTAGCATTAAGTCTTTAAGCAAATGTTGCATGCAAAATACCATTTATTGTATATTACAAGGTTTCTTTTGTTTTTTCTTTAGTTCTCCCATTTAACTTTGGATTTCCACCACCACTTACATTTAGACAAATAAGGACGACTTGGGGAAAATAGTTGACAGTGTGCAGCGGATGAATGTAGATTAACTAAGGCCGGTAAGTATGCAGGCTAACAAAGACCGGAATTGATGCTTTTGGGGAGGCCCTTATTTTAGCAGTGTACGACGATACGCTGTTGACTTAATTAGATTAAATTTGAAATCTATACAACTTTCATTGTTTGTTTTTGACACTTGTTTTTATTTGTTTTTTAACAATTTTAACGTAACGTAAAAGAAGGCGACGATTTATTCGGTCAAGTGAATATCAGTAAATTAATTAATATTACCTTTCTAGATATAGGCTTAATTTGCTTATCTACACATTGCCTTTTTTATGGTTATGTTACATACAAATTCCAAAATATACTTAATTTTAATTACAAAAATGGAAACAGTGAGTGAAATTTGACTATTTTAAGAACCCTTTAAAACAACTTTCGATTTGAAGCAATACTTTACAGTGCTCCATACAGTAATGGTCATTCTTCTTTCCAACTACGTCATACACGCAACTTTAATCGGGCTAAAAGTAATTTAACAAAGTTTTGACTTCAATCATAACTTTGTTTAACGTTACATCAAATGTAACATATTGGTTAATATTGAGTTTTCTCATAAATGTAATCCGGAGCTCAATAAAATTTTCGTTTGAAATCTACAATTGACTCGACGTTCTATACAAAGTAGAACAAATCTTTTGCCTCAGATATAATCTGTACTGATTCCAAAACAGCTTTACATGAAAGTTATCGGGTTTTTTGTCATTGTTTTGCCCTATACTACTAGTACTTTTGCGAACACGACATTAATTTTCCATTTCATGTGCTGGAATTACTAATAAATATATACATATTGTATAATTTGTTTAGATAGCAACGCCGACGACCAGTTCCACCACATGCAATCAAATATTTTGGCAGATTTAATTGCAAAACGATTACTACTAATAGTTGTAAATTACGTAATCTAGGTAATTCTTGTTATATATAATAAAATTTATCTTCACTTGAGAAGGTTTTCGTTTTGAAAATCACCATTTAAAATTATATAACTTTCTAACTTATCTCATACTTGTGGTTAAACCGACCTGCAGAATACATAACTTCTAACAAGATTCTGTTGATCTTTAGTGTATGCTATTTACTACTACTCTCTGTAAAGTTTTATCTCGTAAGATTATATGTGAACTGATAACCGTCTTACTCTTTAAATTCGATATTGCTACGGTATTTCGTATTTTAATTTAGGCAACCTACTTCTCACATTTATTATTAAAATTAATGAAATAGTCTGACATGTAGGAAAATAATAAAGTAGACTATAAATAAGTAGACCATCCATACTATTTGCATTATTATTGCTAAAAATTAAGCTGCAAGCAGCTTCAATTTACATAGATTCTCTCATGTAACACAACACTAGTCTCTTATATGGGTTTCATAGCAACGTACACGTACACTCTTATTATAATGGACTTTACTTCGCTTTAACGTTTGTTTGAGAATTAAAGGCAGATGGTGTGGTTTTAACTCCTGACAGTATTTTGCAGTAGTATACTTTTAAGGTTGCAATATTATAAGCCATAGCCAACTACCGTAGATGTTCACTATTCAATAGTAGTATGTTCACTATTCAATACTAGTATATTAGTGTTCATAGTCATTACTGGTTATAGTAAAATTATCATATGAAATAATATGTTCGTTTTTTCAATTTCCTACTTAGTTAAAGTAAGAAAAATAGAAGATCTATGTTCTTTTATATTACATTTCAATTTATATAAAAGTCGAATTAACAGTATATTTAGGCAACATCAGATTTGATAGATATATTCTACTTGTACTTTTTACTGTGCTGGTCTAGCCAGCGCTGTGTATAAAAGAGATTGGCATAAAAGCCTCGGACTGCTTGTTTTCAAAATACACGTTATTTAACTTTATGACTTGCATACGCCATTTTGTTTGTTTACTGAAAACTTCTTTACTCTTTTTTTGTTTTTCATTTACAAATTACAGTGTTCTGTAAGGATTGCAATTCTCAGTAATGTCATCAATGTAAGAGTATAACTATTATCTAGTACTAGGAAAAATAACACGTTACATAAATTTTACGTTATGTGTGATTATAGTTTGTTACTTCAAGTTCATTCACTTCATAAGTAACATTCACTTCGAAATAAAATCGAAAACAGCAGACTAAAGTCTTTTTTTTTATTAAAATGCCTGTCAAAGTGACTCTAAACTGCCTGACGGAAAGCGTGAGTAGAATCCAAGAGTTGTGTTCACCATACGATTAGGGACGTAAAAGACATGACAGTTATCGTGGCTGTGTAAGGCTCGCACTATTACCTCGTTAACTTTCACCCCTGCATCAATGAGCCGCCGGTCTTGCATTCACCAACGAAACACAAAGCGGATGCTGTCGCTTTAAGTTGGTGCTCTGTTAGAGGGTAGTACTGCCCCGGTCGAGGCGGCCTGTTCGTGCTGCAATCAGCGTAGCTTTACTACCTGGCATAGCCGAGAATAAGGTTCTTAAAAATTTATACTTTAAAATAAAAACGGAAATTAAACTTCAGCTGGATTCATTTACTCAATCGACAGGTTCATGAATTCTTGCAAAGGTATATAAAAAATATTAATTAGCATCTCTTTCACGAGTTGAAAAGGCTTTTGTATTTAACTGCATTGAAATTCCGTAACATCACGCTGATCCTATTATGTACATTACCGCGTTTTAAAACGCTATCCGAGTCCGACGATTTAACGATTATCTAGGGAAAATTAACACTGCCAGTAGCCGAATAAAAAATTATACAAATGAAGTTGTATAAAATACATATAAAAATATATTTAAAATATATACTATTACATTTATATAACCGTTTGTGTCTAAAAAGCTAGGTCATGAAAAAGAGTGAAGTCTGAAGTCCAAATTTTATTGATTTCAGATCATTTATACATGAAATAGGTATACGGAAAAACAATAACAACAAAATGATAATTAAGTAGAAAAATAAATATAAAATTTATTTCAACACAATTTAACCTATTTTTATGATCACAACCTTTACTACAAATTCCTTGAATCATTTTTTTTTGTTCACATTACCTTACATCTTTTAAAAATCCATTGCTAGACATAGGCATCTTCGCGAAACGGAAGTTTTAACCTACAACACCACACCGAGCAGACGGGATAGTATAGAGTTTCTGTCAAGTTTGCCTTCTTTTTCAGCCCTATTGTCCTGCGTAGTTTGATCCCTTAGTCAACTCTTACGCTCTAACACCTTTGGGACGAATAGGGGTAGTGACACTCCGTATTCTTAACCCGTCACCACACGAATAATTTTCTTGTTATATGCAGGAAAATTGTCCAAGGATCAATATTTTACAAAGCTGCACTGTTACGCAAATAGTAACCTTAATGTTTGTTACACCCATCAGCTCCAGCCCAAATCATCTCAGAAAGTTAATGTCTAACCAATTGTAAATATATTTCATGAATAATTTTCTTGAACCGTTTCTTTCTATTATGTGCACAAGAATAGAATGGATAAAAATTCTCCATGTTTCATAACCACCACTACTTTAGCATTTTAAATTTTATTTGGGAAATAGTAGTGAACCATTAAAAGTAATCTATTTTATTAGATCCACCGTTAAAGTACGTTATCCAATTACTATCTGTTTCTTTTAGATTTACAAGGTGAGAGTGTGAGAGACACTCGCACACGTCATATATCAAGTGTATTACGCTTATTTGCACTACGGCAACGGATATGTTGTCTAAGTAATAAAAACTTGAATGTATTTTATGCGATATTGTTAAAAAATATAAAGGCACTCATGACATCAATTTTTCTACTGTTTTTTTTATTTTTAAACGTGTAATGTGAAAATAAACTTTATTACATTTAATTATAGATTAAGTAGTTCTCAGTAGAAATAGTAGAATACTCTTCCTGTTTTAGTTTACTTTCTTTGATTATTATACCACAAACAATTGCAACAACATAACATTTTATAAAGTGTATAAGGCAAATGAACCTATCACCATCCATTGCTGAACAAAGGTCTCCTCCAAGAAGCACCAACTCTCTCGGTTTTAGACAAAGTGTATAAAGAACTCATAATATACACACAAAGGGCGGTCTCAACTATTTTGTCTCAATTATCTGACTAACTACATATGTTCATCATGTTTCAGTGTCATCAGAACTCAGTAAATTGTATAAAATTTCATAAAATAGGTTTACAAATGAAAACTAACTATCTAATAATCAATCATCTGCTATGACTATGTATTGGGTTAATTTTAGTAGTTACAGTTCATATGGGAGTGTAACAGTTCATATGGGAGGCTTGAGAACCTCTTAAATTTCATTGTTGGCTAATTAAGTAGATTATTTCACTAAAATTGCACTTTTAATCTATGAAAATATATCTTTAAAACCTAAAACTCTCTTGTGACAAGCTTAATATTGAAAGTTGTTAATACATGTATAATAATAGAGGCAGAACAAACCACAACCATTCCTTACGCCGGTAGCATCAGAGTAGCCAAAAATATTGATATAGTTTAAGAGTGCTACACGAATATTTGACGCAAAATGTTTCTTTTGGGATGTTATTTTCAATTTGCATGTTGTTTCAGCGTGAGTGCTCTCGTGATAAAGGTTCCTTATACTAGCGATTCTTAAGGCAAACAAATGCGAGCGTTGTTTCATGAGTGCGTTAGATGACTTAACAAATAGTTATTAGAGTAAAAGTTTCGTTTCTCGTATGTTCGTACCTGTCAACATTATGCGGGCTGTGTCGCTCTAAGAAATAACCCGTATGTAATCTTTGCAAACAAATTATAGAAACTTTTTAAGAGATTTCGCAATTCATATCAGAAACTCAGAAGTACACTCTTCGAAATTTATAGATAAAGAAGGTAACTGAGGTGTTGGTCACTAAATTTAAACTGGTTTGGTTATTAGTAAGAATTCGATATCCAATTACCCCAGGAATAGATTGCTCTCTATTATCTCACTAATCTTTAGGTCTTTTCTTTGTCTTAAAAATAAGAATATTTTTGTCTCCTTGTGAGCGCAGACATACGATACAGAATTAAATATAGCTTGATCAAAAAACGAAAACAATTATTGTGAACCATTTAATATTAGTTATTCCCCGCAGTTTTACTCATCCGGTTTCATACTCGATATACTAGTATATGAATTTTCAACATTTTTTTTAGAATTTAAAAATATCTAAGAGTCCACAGTACCCTAGCTTCAATTCAAACTTTGCCCCGCCTCACCGTTTGTCGTGCAACCACCCGTGCCGCGTAACCGCAGCTATCTCGCGCGCACGAATTCATCGCGCGGCAGATGTCAAGCAGCTTACGATACGGTATCAAACACCAGTTATTATACATACATATAGTACATAGGTATGGATATAAAATAAAATGGTTTTAGAAAAGTATCAAGGCCCGTAGGACAGGGTTAAATTTCAATTATTCACCAATCATCTTGTATGAAATAAAATAAAACAAATATTGCAGGTAAGTTTACATATATGCATAAAATAGTCTTATGGTTTTACCTAATGCATTTAGCAACAGCAACAGCAACATGTAGGTCCAAAGCCTTTTCATTTTTACATCCTGTTAGAACATATAACAATAACGCACTCATTCTACACACGGTACTATCCTACGCTTTTACCTAGAACTCAAACTATCTCCATGTCAAATTTTATCTAAATCGATTCAACATCTATTGATTCCCCATAAAAATTTCCACCCTTTTTTTCACCTCTTTAAAGGTTGTGATTTACGTGATAAAAAATTTTCTGTCTTTTTCTTCGATTAAATTTAATCACATACTTTTCAGTGATTCAAAAGGAAAAAGTAACATACAGACAGACACATTTTCACACAAATATGGATTAGATTAATTTAAGGCGTCTTCTCACTTTGGAAACTTAAAGAAATCAATTTTTTTTTCTAAATTTGAATTAAATTAATTTTTAAGAATCAGAAGGTCTATTGTATGAAGCTGGCATGGCTGATTAACCCGAGGTAAGGTTTTTTCATGGTTTTTCTGCAACCAAAACTTTAAACGCGTTTATCTCAAAACAAGATTTTTCGGTACCTTGTTGATGAAATTTCGGAAACTATCCGGCCGATTGTCATGAAATTTAAATGACATATTCTTCATAGTTATTGCTATAGCGCATATCATCAGATTTTTGAAATTTCGATTTTAAGAATTTTTTTTATAAAAGACTGCAAAAAAATCGCGTTCTTTTTTACTTTTTCGAATGACGTGCGCCATTTTGTTATTTTCGCAAATATCAAAAATCTGATGATATGCGCTATAGCCACTGAAAAAACAGTTTTATTTTTTGTTTCACATGACCCGTCTCGAAGATACCATCAACAAGCCACGACCATAACATTTTTAGACGGGTTTTTCGATGCTACTGTTGTATTATAATAATTGTTCAAAAAAATAAAAATAAAAAATTTTCATGTACTTGAAAGATGTACTTATTACATAGGATCCATTTTATCCCATAATTTTAAGCAAAAATCATCGAAAAAAATCGTGAAAATAGCCTATTTTCGAGGCGCCTAAAGTGAGAAGACGCCTTAAGTTAACGGCTGTTATATTTCTCATGCTAAAATATGGTGGCCGGAAATTTGTACCTTTATTTCAATTGTGTTGTGTTTTTAATCTATTTTTGTAAGAAAATTAAATAAAATTTCTTTAAAAAATTGTAGTCCCTTACTAAACAATTGTGTCTTTGCACTTTTCTAATGTCACATCCTAAATTGTAGAACATAAGTATACGTCGGATTGCAACCGTATAGTCGCTATCTAATGTTTTTGTTAAGTTTGCACTTCAGTTTATGACCATGAGTTTATCGTAATGTTATATATAAGGTAAACAAAATTTAACTAAATAATTACAAAAACTTAACTTGCTCCCATTACACATAAAACTTGTTTTACAGCATAATAAGTATGAAAACTAATCATTGCACGCATTGCACGCAGTACTATTATTTTTAATCATCAATAAACCAAACATCACTAAATTGTCTCCCACATTGACCAACTGTCATTCGATGCTGGAATAAATTGTTTATGCCAAACCATGTAAATTGTTATTTTAAACTATTTAAAAAACGCATAACATTTATTTTTGATAAAAATAAGTTATAAAAATGATATTAACTTGACTTAAAGGAGTTTAGTCCGTCAAGTGGTCGTGAAACCGGTGCGCCTACCCCATAATTTTTTGACAGGTAGGCGTAAAAGTGAGGGACGCGGATTCTCCGCAGGAGCGCCAGAGTGTGACTGAGTTTTGCTAACGCAAGGGTCGTCCGCGCACAATCTCACAGAATTAAATTTTTAATAAAGAACAATAAACAATCTTAAATTTAGATCACATAATATCTGCATTGTATAAAGATGTATTTATATATGAAGTTTAATTAGTATTGGTGAAAGTTTGTGCATTATTTTATCGAGTTTTTTTTAGTAATCGTTTTTTCGCATTACGTGGGACTCAGTGTACATCCTCAACTAAATTAAATACTTTCATTGACAGAGAGTCATAGAGGATAAAAAACGAGCGGTGGAACAGATTTGAGATAGTATAAACTCTTAATAGTTATTCTGATATTCTGTATTTAAAAAATAAAACATCATAAAAATCAATCCAGCCGTTCTTAATTTTAAATTATGTAACTAACTTGTTTTTGTTTTATATGTTAATGTTAATCTTTCCAGCGTGTTTTTATTTTTATTTCATTCAATTTTCCCTGAAAAATTTACAACTTACTAATTATTGGATACTTACTCAACCACGAAATGTTTGTATACAAGTGAATACAATACCGCCTTATAAAACTGTAAGCGAATGTAAACTTTATACAAAGATAATAGAAGCTAGGTGACTGTGAATGGTTAAACTAATGACCATCATTACTCAGACACTGCTTAGATGGTAACTACGTGCCTACCTATATATTGATGTATTTATTATGCGCCCTCAAATTAAAATGAGGAAACATATATTACGTCGAATACCTTAACGTGTTTATAGTACCTATATTTATGGTTTATGAGATAAGGTTTTAACGATGACCGTCATGCCTTTTACGTCCATAATATGTACGTTATAGTCTGGGTGCTTCCCAGAGTAGGGTACCAAAGGCGGGCCGTCAGATCGGTTTTTAGTAGGTACACCATATATTCTTGACTCCTGTACCCCAGGGAACAGGAAATCCAAAGGAATTTTCTACACAGTCCATAAAGAAAGAAATTGTTCTAAGTTCTAAGCACTCAGTAACATAGTTTGTTATTGTTTATCATTTTGGCAGGAAATAAAAAAAAAACATTTATTACATACCTTATTCTATGGTATATTAGTTGCCGCCAATCAGCCAGTAGGCAACACTTTTAAAATCATAATAAAATTCATGGAGCTTAACACTTTTAAAAGTAAACATTAAAGTGAAGTGCAAAAGTTCGAAGAGGTTTCCTCCCGCCGAATAATGTTCAATATTTTAATCTTTACTCTGCCGAAGCGAGCTTTTGCAAAAGGCTGTTCATTTTTAAATCTTATTCTGGAGCGAAAATTTAATTAAAACTCGAAATTAGTCGTTTAAATAAGGGAGCGGAGCATCAACGGGCTGCGACCGCGCAAATCGTTAAATTATGGTTATAACACTCGTTAAGTACTCACAGTTCGTAGTATTATACGTGAACATTATATATTTACATGCGTATGTGTATGTATATATGCGTGTATGTGTATATGACTAAATGCTTATAGTTAGGTATTATGTATACCTTACATAATTATAAATATGAAATGATGTAAAAAATGTATGTAAAAAAGAATCAAACGAATATCCGTTTCATTCATTTTGACACTTACAGCTAAATGCAATCCCACTCAAGTTATATGGGCTAAGTCATTATTGCCGTTAACCGGTCAAACCGGAGTAAATGAAAGTAGATGAGTACAAAATATAAGGGAAATATGCAAGGTAGTGATAGAATAGGTCTATGCATATCAGGTTAAATTCGGGAGTATGAGCAATAGTTGGAACAGGTCAGGATTGCTCACTTGTAACTCGAACTGGTTGTTGCCGAGCCCTCTAATAATCTAATGACAGACCTATTATTAACGAACAGAAACTAGAGACAGGTTAGGCTTCTATTATATAGTTAGTAAGTATAGTACGCGTATGTTTGTGTCAGTGTAAAACAGAAAGAAATATAGACAGTGGAACGTAGAATCACCTCCTTTTTAAATTAGGTTCATTAAAGACTCACGGACGTGCGAAAAGATATAATTTTACCTTAGCACTTTATTTTATCAAAAATATAGAAATCATTTTGGTTTCTTTTTGATATTCGTAAATTCAAATTGACAATGGGCCAAACAATTAATATTCCGTCCAGGTCCGATATAACAAATACTTAAATAAATGAAAAAAGGTTTACATGAAAATACGTATACGAATAGACAACATTTAAGTAACTACTAAATCTTATTTTACAATGTATATAAATTTAAACTATCACCAAACTAAATCACGTTAAACAAATTGTTAAAGACCTGAATTTATTGCGTCTATTACGTCACAGTGAACAACACAACATTTATTGAGCATCAATTATGAAACCGTCACATCATACGTTTTCCTTTAGAGGAATTATGAAAACAAGGCTAATTTGGCGCCAAAAACCGCGGGTTGTAAATCAGACTGGATAGGGGCATTAATTATCCTGAGAGAATTTAACCTTCAGCCACGATTTAACGGCCGTTCATTTCGAATATCAATGCAGAAACTATTAAAACTCTGCAGAGAAACATTAAATAACGGAGCTAGTTTAAATATTATCATTTTCTCAAGACTTTGACTTTCGTTAGGTCTCTCTGTATTTACTATACTTAAAATTATACCACGTATGTACTAATAATTTTACATACTTAATACTCGAGGGCAGTTAAAAATGGGTCAAGTTTGCAACATCGTAGCCAACGATCTACAAATGAAACGTTCACAAAATATTATATTTTTAATAATTTATGTTTTTAATTATTTATTTAGTACTAGACTTTACTCGCAGCTTGTCTTGTGTATTATGTCGGTTATCGTGGTAAAAAGAATGTTTGTGTGGTCGCCTGTAAGGTGATTCTTTAAACTGATATAACTTTTTCATTTGTTAACCTATTTAAAAAAGACAACCAATAAATTTCAAATGAAGTTTTCTGCAATATATAAGTGAAAACTGCATCCAAATCGGTTTAACCACTTCTGAGATTGGCGCAAACAAACAGACGAAATTTCTAAAAATGGTTATATTGAGTTCTGTTACTTTAATGAAGACCCCCTTCATTAGTTTTCTTCAATATCTTTAATATACAGACATTGACCTGAAACAATTTAATATTATATTAATTTCTATCTGAAGGACATACATTGTTAATCCACTATGTGTTTCAAATTTTTATTTTTATTTACTGGTCTAGCGTGATATAATAGGCCAAAGTCTTTTTTTATACAAAGACCTATTGCCAGCAGTGGACTGTTAAAGGCTGTTTGTTGATGATACTTATTTTTGATACTTTTTAACACATTGTGTGAAACAAATTGTGTTATGTCATACAAGTTCATTATTTTATAATGTTTTTTAAAAACTTAAAGAATAAAAAAATCCTTTAGTAGTTTCTTGATGCACCTTTGTAACTTTAATAACTAATGTTTCGTGGTGGTCGGATTTTGTTTTAGAATAAAACAGTTGTTTTATAACAGAGCACAACGACATACATAAATGTGTTGACAGCTACATCTAATTAACATCTATCAAAGTGAAGCACATTAAAACAATATTAGGTCTTACTTGCGACATAGTTACGATGATTTGTTTCTGAAATGTTAGAAACACATTTTACGTCTGCTTGTTAACGGCCTCCTCACCATCTTGAATCACTCCAAGTGACTTCATACCTGCCATTTGCATCATAAACAAGAGTCCTGCTGGGTTTTTGATACATGTGTACAATGAATTCACAGTTACATCTACGACGGAAAAAAAATTACACCGTAAGATCAATATTTTATCAAAAATCTGACTAGATTTTAATTCAACGTTTCACAGTAAATAATTATATTCGTACACGTAACCAGTGCAACTTGGACAAATATCAGTAATAATAGTAATCTTACACAGCCGTCCGGTTCCATACTAGGCCTGTACTATGATAAAGAAACTGCTGCTTAACACACGTATTTATTTCTAACTACATACATACCTGAAAGTACTTATCACACACACGAGTACATGTCGTATAACATAGCACATGTATACAATACCTCTGACCAGTATAACCTAATTGAAATGACAGATAATTCTAAGAATATAAAATACTATTTACTCAGTCCAGATGCGCAAGAGAACAAGTCAATATGGCAGTGATTAATCATAGTTCTAAATGAACAATGGACTTGTGAATTTCTTTCCCATATCTGAGCACAAGCAGGAGAGTAATCGTCAGTACAATAAGTAGGACAGGTATGGTTACAAGGTTGATGAGCTCCAGTTATACTGAAATCTGTTACACGCCGAGAAAGCGAACCATCTGATGTCCTCTCTGGATACTCGTCTTTTATATTACAAAAACTATGAGGTATTTCCTTTATTACTGAAACAAGTAACGTTCATATATTATTCCTATCTATACTTTCATTTCATCGATTTAAAATGTTCCTTGAACCTTAAGATAATTTTAAGCTCGCTCATCAAACACTGACACTTAGGGCTACCATTTTCAGTTGGGGCAAGTAACTATAGCATAATACTCGGTTACCACTTAACTAAGAACCGGATATAAAACATCACCAAATACTTAATACAAAATTTGAACAAATATTTCACGATAATATGTGCAAAACTCACCTAAATAATTTCGTAATTGGCATTGTTTTTTTCTCAGGTAGCAAATATTTTGATATATCACAAAAATATCAGTTCCGTCGCTGGTTTGCACGCTTCCACAAACGTAGTCATTAATGTTTGAACAGAGTATGTCGTCACAAGAAGTATCTAGTGCGGCCGCTATCACTGACACTGTAAAGAAACTTAACTAATTAAAAAAAACTGTTTACACATTTATTACATATGTAGTTTTATAATGATATAAGATAAATAATATTTATTTCTGCAAGTAAATCTTTTACAGATATTTTTACGAGTATATGTCAGATTTTACAGCCAGGAGGCGCCGGCATTTGCAAAGACTCAATCTGGGAAGAAATGCCAAAACACATAATAGAAGTGTCCTTCTTTAAGTCCGTGAACATTGATTAAATAAAAACTAAGCGAGTACAGTATTGTATAGTTTATAGCCATTATCTGTATTTTACTCATACATGTCCATTACTTTCAAATACAACAAACGTAAATACGAGTGTGAGCAGCGTCAATCTCACGAAAACTAGTCATTTAAATGATCTAGATCTGTATAGTAAATATTTTCACTGATAGTGTATAAAATATCGAAATAATCTGAATAGTACATAGTGTGATCAAAAACAAGGTGCCTAATTTCAAATCAATTTTTTCCGTGTAGTTGTACATTTTTAGGATTATATGACCACAGTATCGGGTAGATAGCATATGTTATTTTTTCATGAGAGGTATAAAAGTAGGGCTCGAGTTTGTATGTTTGGTGATTTTGAAAATAACACGAAAAAAACGCTGGTATAAGTGCATTATATCAGAGGGTGCTTTTTTTAAAAAGGGATGGTATGATTTTGGATGACTGAATGTATTTTATAAATAAAATTGTTAATTACGAATTTGGATAAACAAAAACTGGATGGCCTAGGAGCAACTAAAAGAAGAAACGTAAAATTAGATAGTATTTAAAGTTTACTAAAAAATGTCACATATATGTATGTACAGAGCGTGCTTAACTTCATTGAATTATTTAAGTAATTCGTTATTGTGTGCGAAGTTGCTCGATAAGCCAGCTCTCTAAAATATTTGAACGGTACGGTACGTCCAAAAATGATTCGAAAAATATGGCACAAAGCACCCTCATGCTTTTATTCACAATAATGTTAATATTTTCTTTTGAATTATTTTTGAATTTTTAGTTCCACTTTTCATTAAAGCGTGTGTTTTAGTTCGTAAACTATATGTACAACTATATATATGTAACAGTGGTTATTTAAACTATGTAATTTTAAAATAAACAATTTTTATAATATATCAAATCACACCTCTGTTTAATACATATTTTTATGTTAATTAATACTCTAAATTTATAAACATAAATGTTTGTATATTTTATTGCCAGCACAGATGTTGACTGAAACCCTAAATAAAGAGGACAAGTACTGTATATTCCGTGATTCAAAATTACCTCAAACCATCATGAAAAATACACTCGCCTGCACAAGAACAAACAGGTAAAGAAAAAAAATAAAACTTTTAGAGAAATAAAAATAAACCTATATTAAAGATCGACCCGTGTTAAATGTCGTGTAACAATTTCACTAAATCAGTCACATCAATCAAGTATCTTATACAAGTCAGCGTTAATTACAGAGAGAGAAATTTATTATCTAGAACTGTCTAGTCTTTAAAAATTAGTAAAAATCCTGCAAGATAGTATAACTCACGATTTATTAACAATGAAAAAAACATTTTATTTCGTTTCAACTAGAAATATTTACATATCTCCAATACGATTATACGAACGATTTGTGCTACCGAGTTATAGTAATCGCATTTTAATGTTCGCCGAAGAGATTTATGTAAAAATTTAATTAAAATACCAATTCGTCAGCATGATAACACATTTATCTCACAGATGAGAATTTTCTGTTCGTTTTTGTGTCGTTAGTGCCATTATATTTATTTCGCGAGGGTAGGAAATTATTCTATCGTGTAGGGTGGATGGCAATGAGCAAGGACTCTCTGATTTATAGTTGGACGTTAACTTTGGAGGCCGAGACTTAAGCGAGGACTGATTGCTAGCGTCCGCGTCGCCCGACGCGGCGTCGACGCCAATCACTTTAGTCGACCCATAAAATCACACTACGCCCTAATTTATTTGCAGTTTTTAAGCGATTAGTATTTTGGATATAAATTATCTTTTATATTATAAAGTAGAAGTAAGGATAACATTGAAAAATGGTTTTGTTTAACATGATGTGGCATAAAAGAAGAACCTGGTAGTGTCAGACCTTAATTTCCATTTTCAACAGTCCAACTTTTTTTATGTATCTGCTTACTCAGTATTTAAATTATGTACATGTGTTTTTTTCAGTGTTTCAATTTGTTTTTATACGCTTTTATAGCTGTATCTCCTTTTTCAACAGTTGGTTATAAATTTTGTCCGATCTGTCAGACCAGGACTCAACTTTTCGGGCGATTGGTACCCCGAGTGCGAGGGGTAGCAGGTGCGCTGCATCGTTTGCTGCCCAATCTCGGGGGACCACGGGAAGAAGTTCGCCGCCTCTACATGGGGGTTGTTAGATCCATGGTCCTCTGTGGGGCACCCGTCTGGTTTAATGATCTAGCGGGTGCCTCCCGCTGCCGGGCCCTACTCAGGAGCCTGCAGCGGCTGATGGCCATATGGATCGTGCGGGGCTACCGCACAATCTCCTATGAGGCGGCGACGATCCTGGCGTGATCTCCGCCCTTCGATATTCTGGCCGACATGGACGCGATGGTGTACGACCAAATTCGTTCTGTCGGTCGGAATGCTGAAGAGGCCGCGCCAGATCATGAGCCCGGAATGCTACGGCAGAACGCGCATAGGCAAGCTTTGGTGGCTTGGCAGGCACGGCTCGAAACTCAGGGTTGTGCTAGCCAACGCGCCGTCGGAGCCGTTCTGCCGAACTTCGAAGCGTGGATAGAGAGGACCGACTGTGTCACCTATCGATTGACCCAGATACTCACCGGGCACGGCTGCTTCGGTGAGTATCTGAATCGAATAGGACGGGAGGCTACGGCACAATGCCACCACTGCGAGTCCGAACGGGACTCCGCCCAGCACACGCTGGAGGACTGTCCTGCTTGGGAGTCTGAGCGTCGAGTCCCGGTCGGACGGATCGGACGAAACCTTTCACCGTCAGCATTGATCGCGGCAATGCTGGCGAGTCGTGAAGGATGGGAAGCCGCGATCTCCTTCTGTGAGCAGGTTATGCTCCGGAAGGAGACCGCAGAGCGAGATCGGGAAAGGGCCGATCCCGCTCGAAGGAGGCGGCGAAAGGGACGCGGCAGAGGTCGCTAGCTCCCTAATCGCCGCCTAAGGGTCGCTGCGGTCACATCTTGGGACGTTGTGACTGCTGCAAACGACCCGAGTCAGGTGACACTCCGGTGCGGCCGGGGAGTGTCGTCTGGGGCGGGGCGCTGTTCTGCCTCTTACTGCGCAGGGCGATGAGAGGTGCGATAGCGTCTTGCCCCTGGGACATGAGGTGCCCGAGATGTACCTCACTTGTGAGGTACGGCAGGGAGGACTCTAGAAGCCGCTAATGCGTTCCTAGAGCTTCTCCCAACTGCCGAGGTAGGCCGCCGCGGGGTTTAGTGGGTAGACCGGTTTTCCGGGAGTCCCACACACGCCCTTCGTCCCTCCGGAGGGTATGGTGCGAAAAGTATTCCCCGCGTTAAAAAAAAAAAAGGACTCAACGCTTGGACTCCCACGCAGGGTAGTCCTCCAGCGTGCGCTGGGTGGAGTCACGATCAGACCCACAGTGGTGGCATTGTGCCGTAACCTCACGTCTGATTTTATTCAGATACTCCTAAAGAGGTCTATTGTAGAACAATTAAACTTTATTTCATGAACACACTCAATTGATTATATTGTTTAAGACTGCACTAGATCTGATGCCATCTGATAATCACAAAATTGTAATCAGAGCTGATAAAACACCTGCGGGTCAACATGCAACACGTTTTAATGCACCAACTATTGATGAAGTTGCTATCGTTGTAGTTGGAGAAAACTTGGAATCCCGTGATATTGTTTTAGATCGTCGGAATAATCAATTACAACGTATAAAGGAAACACACCGCTCATATGATGCACTGCAATATCCCATTATATTTTATCAAGTTGAAGATGGCATTAATATCGGAAACAATTACTGGTAATGACAGTTATCCACTGTATCGTCGCCGATCGACAGCAGATAATGGAAGATCAACAATTGTCAAATTAAATCAACAAGACATTGAAATAGATAATTGTTGGATTGTTCCAAATTCACCCATTTTATCAAAAACCTGAAAGCACACATCAACGTTGAATCTTGCCATTCAGTCAAATCTATTAAATACATTTGCAAATATGTAACCAAAGGGAGTGATATGGCTGTGATTGGAATTGGTGCAGAGAATTCCAATGATTAAGTTACCCAATAACAAATGGGCCGCTATGTTAGTAGTAATGAAGCAGTTTGGCGAATATTTTCTTTTCCTATTCATGAGAGACACCCTACTGTTGTTCACTTAGTTGTGCATTTAGAAAATGGACAAAGATGGATCGGCTCACCCACCATCTACTACATTAACCAGTTTTTTTGAGACATGCCAAAACGATGATTTTGCACTAACATTGCTATATTCTTAAATGCCAAAATATTATACTTGGAATCAATTCTCAAGGAGATTTATGCGACGGAAACAAGGAAACCCCGTACCAGGATACCCAAATGTGTATTTCACCGATGCGATTGGTCGAATTTATTCGTACTGAATAAATTCGACCAATCGATCCAAGCAATGATGAATATTTTTATTTACGGCTGCTATTAGTCAATGTACGTGGCCCAACTTCATTCCAACATTTACGAACTGTTGATGGTCAACTGTGTCGATCTTACAGAGAAGCCTGTCAACATTTGCAATTGCTAGAAAATGACGCTCATTGGGATCGAACTCTCAATAATGCTGTAATATCATCACATGCTCATCAACTACAAACATTGTTTTCAATAATCATATCTATATGCTTCCTCTCAAGCCTAATTGATTTGTGGATCAAGTACAAAGATTATATGCGTGATGATATTTTGTATCAAATACGGAATAGAATGGGAAATCCAAATAAACAAATCAGTGAAAAAAATTTACAACGAAACATCGATTTCAATTGAGGACATGTGCTTGATGATGTCAAACAAACTATTAATTCAATTAAGCCTGGCCGCGCCCAATCGTCCAATGCATGATACTTTTAACCAAGAGTTGCATCGAGAAAAACTGTATGATTTTAACACTTTGAAATAATTAATTCAAACAAATCTTCCACTGCTTAATGAACAACAGAAGTATGTATTTGATACTCTTATGAAAGTAACAAATGATGAAACTGGAGGGATTTACTTCTTAGATGCACCTGGTGGTACAGGAAAATCTTTTTGATTTCATTAATATTAGCAACAATTCGCTCACAAAATAAAATTGCACTTGCATTCGCTTCGTCAGGAATCGCAGCAACTTTGCTTGAAGGTGGTCGAACAGCCCATTCAGCACTAAAATTACCATTAAATATGCAAAGCAATGAAACTCCAAGCTGCAACATTTCGAAGAACTCTGCAATGCTGCAATGTCAATTGATTTTTGAGATGAATGCACGATGGCACATGAAAAATCTTTGGAGGCTTTAGACAGAACCTTAAAAGATCTATGGAACAATCATAACCGATTTGGTAGTACAATGATTTTATTAACAGGAGATTTTCGTCAAACATTGCGAGTGATTCCACGATCAACGCCAGCTAATGAACTCAGTGTATGTCTAAAGTCCTCCAATTTGTGGAAACATATCAAAGCACTTCGTTTAAGCAAAAATATGCATGTCGAATTGCAAAATGACCAATCTGGTAACATATTCTCTAAACAACTCATTGACATTAGTAATGGCAAATTTCCTATAGACGTCTTGACTGGCTGTATTAACTTTCCTCAAAGTCTTTGTCAGTTAACTTGATCAAAAGAAGAATTTATTCAGAAGGTGTTTCCAGATGTTTATCAAAATTACAGAAACCATAATTGATTGAGTGAACGAGTTATATTGGTTGCAAAAAACGTGGATGTAAATAAATTAAATTTTAAAATACAAGAACAAATTACAGGCGAATCGAGGATATATAAATCAGTTGATTCGGCCATTAACCAAGATGATGTAGTCAACTATCCACCAGAATTTTTAAACTCGCTGGATTTGCCAGGATTGCCACCTCACAATCTTCAATTAAAGATTGGATCGGTAGTTATAATGTTGCGAAATATCAACCGACCGCGTCTTTGCAACGGCACACGGTTAGCGATAAAAAAATACTAAACAACGTGATAGAAGCAACTATACTGAAAGGAAAGTACAAAGGAAAAGATGTTCTCATACTGCGTATCCCAATGATTCCGACTGATGTGCCATTTGAATTTAAACGACTACAGTTTCCAATGCGGCTTGCTTTTGTTATGACCATAAACAAGTCCCAGGAGCAATCATTAAGTGTTTGTGGTATAAATCTGGAAAACTCACGTTTCTCACATGGTCAATTGTATGTTGCCTGTTCCCGTATTAGAAAACAGATTTGTTTGTCTATGCGCCAGGCAATCAAACAAAAAACATCGTATATTACAAAGCACTAAAATGAAAATATAACAGATCTTTGTTAATAATTATGATTCACATGATTAACAATAAAGCGATTACTTACTTTTAAATGCGTATATTTGTTCTATATAATTATTTTTTATTCACAACGCCCAATCGCCAGGGTGACGGCTCTGTTCAGGAGAATTTTAATTTAATAAAATTAAGGACGCTCCGTACATATGGGTGACATTCTTTCGTAAACTTTAAATAATAAGTATCTAATTTTATGTTTCTGCTTTTAGTCCCTTCAAGGCCATCCAGTTTTCGTTTGCCTAAATTCAAATTTGTTTATGCCATGGAACTCCTGGTTCAAGTTAACGACACGTACTTAAAAAATTACTACTCTTGAATATGGTACTTATAATGGGTGATTTTTTAAGCGTAGTTTTTTTTTAAATCCAATAAAATACTCAAATTTGCATCATATATTCAAATTTTTGATTGAAATCGATAAATTAGCCTTTGCCATTTACGTTTTAAACCTGGTTTCATGTAAATATTGTCCGCGACTCCGTTTCAAATGGTCCATTCGGAAAGTCCAATTTTACGTCACTTTTTTGAGCATTTCAGCCGATAATCCACGAATAATGCGCGTTATATTGTCCTGCAAGGCATCAATCGTTTTCGGCTTGTCCACATAGACTAATGACTTCACATTACCCCACAAGAAATAATCAAGGGGCGTTAAATCGCATGATCGTGGCGGCCAACTCACAGAGCCATTTCAAGAAATAAGCTGTTCACCAAAATCATCCTTCAAAATATCCATTGTTTCACAAGCTGTGTGGCATGTGGCGCCATCTTGATGAAACCACATGTCAACCAAATTCAACTCAACCATCCGAAGTAATAGAAGTCGCGTATCATGGCTCGATATCGTTCGTCGTTGACGGTAACGTTTCTTCGACGGTCATCTTTGAAGGAAAATGGACCGATGATGCCACCAGCCCATTAATCACACCAAACTGTCGTTTCTTCGGGATGCATCGGTAATTCTTCAATGGCATGTGGCTGTTCACTACTCCAGATACGACAGTTTTGCTTGTTTACCTCGCCTGGTCGGAGGATTCTCCTTTTGTGAGAGGGACCCGTCCCTCCACAGTTTAATGTCAACAAAGTAAATTTAATGCGAAATTTGGTGATAACAGCACGAATTGTTGATACCCCAGGTCGATTATGACGACCATAGTATGGTCGTAATAAACGAAGCACATTTTTCACAGAGCACGAATTTTTATAATAAATTTCAACAATTCGCAATCGTTCCTCGTTTGTAAGTCTTTCCATGATGAAATGGCAGAGTATACTGAAAACCTTTTACCTTGACAGTAGACGTTTGGACACCATCAACAACCAGTGCTGCCAACCTGAAAAGCTTAACTCTTAAAAAATCACCCTTTATTTTTAGATACGTAATTAATAGATAAATATTTTTTTATATTATAATTTAAAATTGTTTCTGTCTCTGCTTAAAAATTTAACTACAAGATCACCACTGTTCATAGTCAGTTTCTTTTATTGTTTATATTAAAAATATATGTTAATAACCCTGTCAACTACTGTCATGTCCTTCCAAAACAAAGGGACCCTCCGGCCAGATGAGATGATAATGCCTCGTGGGTCACAGTCCCACCGGTTAATGTTGAGGTGTTGTGTATATGCTAATTGCTGCGACAATTTCTATATTGCGATTCAGGATTAGTAGTAGTAGTAGATTAGTTCGATGTGTCTTCACTAGATGGCGTTGTTGTGTGTATTTTTGTTTACATTGCATATGGAAGCCACACTGCCTGGTTTGTAATTTTATTTTTTGGACTATAGAAGTGCTTAACAACAGCTCCAAATTTGAAACCTGGACTCTTAACCCCCGTGTCTCGGAGAGCACGCAAAGCTACATATTTGTTCTCATACCTCTCCGGTCGTGTTCTCATTGGATTTTTAGAGTGGAACAGAGAGTGCACCTGTGCTATTAACATAGACTTGTGCACTATAATATCTCCTGCGTAGTTGTCTGGTCTCCCTTGAAATCTGGCCACCGAGCCAAAATCGGCCAGGAGTACATTTTCACATGATATTTGTTTGCATCTATAATCACTAATCATGTAACATAAACAAAAATCTTACATACACTCATGTTTTTGAATTTGTCTTTTGAATCTTTGTATTTAAAAGAATTGGATTTCAATTTTAGAAAGCAGATATTTCGTAAGCTGTGCAAACGTCTCTAATAATAAAACGTAAAACTGAAAAGTATATATACAAAGTAAATATAACTTTAGAAAAGCTTCGAGGGTCAGATTAACATCATAATACTAAAAAACATTTACATAGCATTTAAATCTTGTAGTTACAAAGCAATTTATTCCTGGCTACGAACTATTTTCATAAGTCTAAAGATAAAGTCCTGATTTCATCTAGAAAAGAAAGGTGACTCAGGATAAACGCTACGAAAAATAATGAAAATGCTGAGAGAGATGTGATTTAAAAGAAAACCTTAACAACATTTACAAGTGACAATAACAAAGAACTTTAGAATCGGTGAGTAGTTGTGTAGGGTAAATACCTCTTACAATGTAAAAAAGTACTACCGCAATTATGCTTTTTTAAACATTACTACTGAATATTACATTTAGTAATTAATGTAATTGTAAATATAAAACGGAATTTATTTTTGTGTGTGAGAGCTGAACGATTAAGGTCGCTTGAATTATTATGATTTTGATTCTATGTAAAATATAAAACTATTGCTTTTGTCCTAATACTTAACATTAATTTATGTTCAAAGTATTTATGAGAAAACGTACTCGTATAGGTAACGTGCGTCGTATTAGGACACAAAAAGATTTGTCGCAAATAGCAAAACAGAAACATGTTGAATTTTTATTGAGTTATGCCTTAAACGATTAAAATTATCTGAATTAAATTATTTTCATACAGTTACATATTATTTTTAAACCTTATAAGAATTATAGCTTATGAAATAATCAGATTTTACACAAAATAAATTGTGTATTTCGGCCTTAATAAAAACCATACAATTAAAAGACACATTGATCGTATCAGATTAATAATACCAGAATAGGTTGCCCACACTCTACTTAACGCCTACTGAAAACCACCTTGAACTTCCGTTACTTGCCTACGATTGAACGTATTTTTTTTTTTTTTAACGTGTGAAAACCCCCTCGGGCCGTCACCCCACCGGGGTTTACGGCGGGGTGGTGTGTCGGAATCGGACCGACTAAAGCCACACGGTGTGCCACTCTGCGCCTGACATAGGGGGGATCCGGGAACAGCTGTTATTACGACATCCAGATCCCTCCTAGCGCCTGCCCGCTACCGCGGGCACCATCTTCGGATAAACTCTCCTTTTAGGAGACGTACGGCACACGCGGACGTCGCCTCCTTGCGGCTGGCCATTATAGCGGATGGAGGGGAAAACCCGTCCCGTCCACCCGCGGCCACACTCAAGGCGGCATGAGGCGCTGGTACGCGCGCCTCCGCCCAACCACGAACCATCGTGGCTCGACGAGCGGCCTCTCGCCACTCGCGTATCTCTTTCTTCGGGTAGGGGCCGAATGCCGGTACCCACCCGGAAGTCTACCGTTCGCCGATAAACTTCGGCGAGCACTTCCGCCTCCAAATCCCACGGCGGAGTTCCGGCCAAGGCGCACGCCGCCTCCGTTGATACGGTGCGGTAACCGCGTATGGCTTTAACCGCCAATATCTTCTAAGGCCGCCTGAGGCGAGCCCTATTCTGGGCAGTCAGAGCCGCCGCTTACACCGGTGCACCATACAGGGTCATTGACCGGACAACCCCCGTGTATAACCGTCTCGTCGCGACGCTGGCTCCACCCAAATTGGGCAAAAGTCGCCCAAGGGCAGAAGCAGCGCCGACCAGCTTTGGAGAAAGCAGTCGGAAGTGCTCGTCGAAGAGCCACCTGCCGTCAAGGATCAGGCCCAGATACTTCATCTGGGCCTGAACCGGTACAAGAACCGAATTGACTACAATGGAAGCGCCGGAGGGTGGACCACGATGGGGCCCATGGAACAAAAGGGCCTCCGTCTTGTCCAGGGCCACCCGTAAACCCAGCGCCTCAATACGCCTGACCACCAGAGAAACTCCCACGGTGGCTAGGCGCGCCACCTCTTAAAAGTTCGCTCCCCGGGCCGTGACCAATGTGTCATCGGCGTAACAAATTACGCCCAGCCCGGGGGGGAGGCGACCTCGAAGGGCCCAGTCGTATCCCATGTTCCACAGGAGTGGTCCAAGGACAGACCCCTGTGGAACACCGCACGACATGAGCCGCCGCCTCAGAACACCGTCTCGGTCCTCGTACATGACGGTATGCTCCGCAAGATAGTCTGCCACAAGCCGCCTCAGGTACTCTGGCACCCCGTGGTAGTGGAGTGCTTCCCTGATGCAGCTAAATGGCAGACTATTAAATGCGTTGGTGATGTCCAACGACACCGCCAACAGCACGCCGCCACAGCTCACCACCTCTTCGGTAACGGCCCTCAGGCGCAGCACGGCATCGACTGTCGAACGCCCCGCCCGAAAACCAAATTGGGCGTCCGATAGATCGGGGCCCACCTCGCAGAGGTGCCGGACGATGCGAGCAGAGAGTATCCTCTCAAACAGTTTACCCGCCTCGTCCAGCAACACGATGGGCCTATAGGCCGCTACCGAATCAGCAGGCCGTCCCGGCTTCCTTAATAAGACCAGTTTCCCACTTTTCCAGCTCTCAGGGAAGCGTCCTGACGCCAAGCTAGCGTCCAGGACCTCCCTGAGGCGGTCCGACATGTGCTCGAGGGCTCGGGCCAGCACTCGGACAGGTATCCCGTCTGGCCCGGGGACGGTTTTCTTAGAGCGGATCCGTAGAACAACCGCCCCTACCTCCGATTCCCTGATGGGCGGTACATTTTCCTCGTTGTTTCCCCCGTCATCTCCGACCATGAAGGCCATCGACGGGGGTGTGTGTTCCACCCGCTGCGGGAAAAGGCCCTCGACCACTTCCCGCAGGAAGCTGGGCTGGAGAGTCTCTGTAAGGGGGGGCCCCGACGTGCGGAGCTTTTGTCGCGCCGCACGATAAGGGTGACCCCAGGGGTCACGATCGAAACCCTCCAGCATCTCCTTACGCTTAATTTCTTTGGCGCGGCTGATGGCCAGCTTCAGAGTTTTCCGCGCCTCTCGGTACTCCTCATGAAGCTGGTCCTCTCCGCCTTCTTCGCGGTGTCGCCGCCGACTACGGGTGTAGGACCTCCGGGCACGAGTACAGGCCGCACGGAGGTCCGCCAACTCCTGGGACCACCAGTAAACCTCCTTCCGTGGAGGCCGGCAACCTCGGATGCGGGGCATGGCCGCATCACAGATTTGTGCAATCGCTTCGCAGAAGCGACCAGCCCCCATGTCAACCTCCTCGGTCGGGGCCTGCGGAGACAGCCAAGAGTGAATAATGGCCGCCTCCTCTAGTAGGTCCCTATTTAGTTTGGCTACAGCCCACCGCGGAAAGCGAGAAGAACGCCGCGCCGCGTGACCCCTACTGGGGTCCTGGGTCCGGGAGAGCTCAAATCGGATGTAGAGGTGATCCGAGAGCGTCTCAACCTCTTCCAGGACGCGCCAGTTCCTTACTCGTGCGGCGAGGGCAGGGGTAGCGAATGAAAGGTCCACTATCGACCCTCCCTGCTGTCGCACGCAAGTGTTGGTGGAGCCTCTGTTTAATAAACAGAGGCCCACCGAGGCCGCCCACTCCTCTACGACCTCGCCCCTGGCATCCGTCCTGGGGGAACCCCACGCAATGGATTTCGCGTTGAAGTCCCCCAGCACTAAGACGTGCCCAGACGTTAGCTGCCGCATCGAGGTTTCCAAGTTGTTAAGGAAAACCTCGAAGTCGCTCAAACTCCGGTTAGGGGAGAAGTATACACCGTATACGGTGATCCCCCCCCACTCAGCAGCAACATATCCAGTGCCCTTGTCTCTTAGCGACAAGGGCGGGGAATGAGCCGCCGTGGAGCCGACGACTGCCACAGAACCGTCCCGGTCATCCAACCAATTTGGACGGGGAGGAACATAATAAGGCTCCGCGGCTACGGCAACGCCGATCGACCACTGTGCCATGGTTTGCAGGAAGAGGTCCTGTGCCGCGGCACAGTGGTTCAGGTTCGTCTGGACAAGGAGGTTGGAGACTTGGTCCATTACTGAACCGTTTCTACAACCTCCTCCATGGGCGACGATGCTGACGTGCGAACAATATCGGAGGCAGCCTGGGTCGACTGGCTAGCCCCCGACACTTGTCGAAAATCGCGAGGAGGTTTGCACCCCACCTACCCCATCTGGTGATTGGCGGGCTTGTTACCCGCCGCACACACTGGGCAGTGAGGGTCGGCAGAACACACTGCCGCCTTGTGCCCCGGTCGACCGCAGCGGAAGCATAGTCTGCTGCAGTCAAAACGACTTACGCACTTGGCGCGTGTGTGCCCCGATGCCAGACATTTATAGCATCTCATCGGTCTCGCCGCCAGGACTGTGATCCTAGCGCTCACGAAACCGATGAGCAGTCTACTGGCGTCGCCCAAAATTTTGGCCGACGCTACGGGACAGCTGACCCACACTGCGCCAAGCCCTCCTGGACCGGGGCGGATGGTGCCGACCCTAATGTTGTCTGCGTTGCACCCTGTCTTCTCTCTTACTGCAACGCGGACATCCTCGGCCGTTATGGAGTCGTCCAGGCCCGAGATGCGCAACTCTGCACATTTGGTAGGCCTGGCGATCTTCACACCATCCGTGGTTGCAAACATGCCCCGCAACTTCTCGGCAAAGGCATCTGCCGTTTTTGCGCCTTCGGCTCCAGGGAACTCGAGCACTCGAGCTCCTGTCTGAGCAAGGCGCAGCCTGACTCCTACCGTCCCCGTGTCACCGGCGAGGCCAGCCCGGGCCCTCTGAAATATGGCCGCGTAGGACAGTCCACCGCTAGCCGTCTCCGGTGACACCGTGACCACCACCGCCGCGGTTTTGGGCACCTGCAGCTTGCGCGGCTTCTTTGTAGAGGCCACTACCACCGATGACGACTGCGGGGTAGAGGCTGCTTTATGAGCTGCCTTTTACCCCGCTTTCGGGACTTAGCCCCGCCGACTATCTGCCAACCATCTATGGATGCGGCAGATGCGGAGGGGGCAGGTGCAGTGGTGCCAGGTATACCTGTTGGAGTGGGGAGCGGAGGATATTCTGCTCCTGCCTTTACCACTTTTTTAGGCCCAGATTTCGATGCAGCCGTCTTGGTTATTACCCCGACCGCCTGTCGTGCCCTCAGAATGGCTACAGGAGCAGCCGACAGCGACGCCGCCGCCGCATAGGACACACGACCGCCCACAACTGGCAGCGATGTTGGCACTGATGTGACCTTTGGTCTATGGGCTCCGAGCGGCGGCCGGACAACAGGGGCCGGAGGCAGTCTTGCCTCTAGGCCAGCAAGACGGCCGTCCATCATGCGCCACACAGCGTCGGTAATTTGGCGCAATTGGGCGTCAGCGATGGCACCAATATTGGGAGACGGAGCAGACTGAGACGGGGACGAGGCCGGATCCTCTGCCGGGCGATGCGCCCGGAATTGGGCGAACTGAACGCTAAGCTCAGCCACTTGCCCGGTCAGGCGGTCGTTGGCTGCCCGGAGATGAGCTACGTCCCCCATGAGGTCTTCCACGACTCCAGCAATGGCAGAGGAGGAGTCCTTAAGAGCCCTTACGAAAGAACTCTTAAGGTTCCTGGATTTGGTGGCCACTTTTTGGATTATGGCCACCCCTATCTCCTGCAAAGACACCGGTGTTTGGGAGACAGAATCCCTTTCCACCGGTCCTCGTATTTTTTGCAGGAGATCAGCTATCTCCTCCTCTGCCGCGCTTTCACCCTCCGGTCGGACCCTTCTATAAGCTTCTGCCTTGGAGAAGACAGAGCCTGATGGGGTCGAGATTGGAGTGCGTGACCGACCTCTGCGGCTGCTACCCACTTTAGGGGGCAGCATCTCCTGGGACATATCACTCTCCTCGTCCCTGGAGTGTCCGCGCTTTCGACTTTCGCAGAGCTCCATCCTTGTCGACTCCAGTGCGTCTATAGTTACACTGGAGTTACCTCCGTCCGACGGAATTGCGGATTTGGAACGTAGCCGTTCCGAAGTTCTTCGGCTCCCAGCAGCCAAGATGACTTCTGGGAGCCGCTTCGAGATAGGCGTTCCCTCCAATACGTCCTCTTCGTTCGAAGAGCAGTTATCCGCTCTTATACTCTCCTTCATTTGATTTTTAGTCGCCTTCTTTCTTTCTTGTGTTTGATTTTTTTCAATAAATTTTTCCATATCTAATCCCACGATTGGGGGAGAAATAGTGGTCGACCCGGGCAGAGATCCCCCAATACCCGGGCAAGCGTAAATTTATGCCCAACCGAGGGGTCCGCAGGTGCCTCGGCTGGGAGTGCGCTTGCGACTGAACTACCCATCAGCCATGCATCCCCTGGTCACGCACCAGAACACGGGATTCGGGGTAATTTTTTATAGAGGTTTTCTTCCTCGCAGTCCGGGCGGTTAAGCCAAGGCCCTCGCCCCCGATTGGAGTAGCGAGACTCCAACTCGAGACTATGATATGTCGACGGCGGCAGGGAGACTACGTCTCCTGATGCCTGCTCAGTGGCAGTGTAAGTGCACACCGAGCCCGTCCTACCTTTTCCACCGCTGAGCGGAAGAACTCCGACCCTGGAAAGGGTCCCACCATCGTGATTTTTTACCGAGGTTTTCATCCTCATTGCTCCGAAGAGCGAAGAACCAACAGAGGATCCGACAGACACGCCCGCTCTGTTGAACCAAGTCTCGGCCGAATTGCCGAAGAAAATGGCTTCCTCTTCATGCTAGAATATTAGCCGTTGGCAGTGATGAACAACACCATCGCTAACGTTTCCAGGGTGCACCACGTGGAAGTTTTCTAGCCAAGCACCCCCGATTGAACGTATTTGCCGCAACCCCTACAACAATAACCAAGACTCACCTTGAAATGAATTCAATCGAACGGCTAACACTGAAACGGATTTTACAATGCTTAAAGTATATTAAAAAGTGTACATAGTATTTAAAGTATAAAATTTAAATACTGTGCACACGATTTAACATTATCAAGCCGCGCACAGGAGATGCCGGTGAGCGCCTTCCGTAGCCGCACTTTAAAAATTACAATGTTCCTTCCGGAGTGCTCTGTTCGGTGAAAGTCAGCCTTTAGACGGTTACAAGAAAATTTACCCAAATAATCCACACTGCCGTTTAGGCCTCCAAACCCATATGTTCACATAACAACTTCTATAAAAGCCATGTGAAAGATCTCTCATCCTAGTACTACTTATAAGTAAATGACAGAAAAGTGGTCCTAAATTATGTCTTATTTTGATCTTGTCGGTACTTAATTCTACGAACATTATATTTATTGAGAGTAAAAACATTGTTCATTAATTTACACCCTTATTACCAAATAACCGAAGTTAGAATATTAGGTACAAACAGCAATTAAAACTAGGCAGCCTATAATAAAAATAAAATGAAGCTTTATGTTTGGATTTTAGCAGCGAGCGCTTTATAGGCGGCCATTAGCTTTAAATAACATAATTTATTATCTTTAAGATTAAAATATATTTTTTGTGGTCGTAAACTTAATACCCTATAATGAAATCTTTATTAAAATGTGTTATAAAATGTGAACGCGGTATTCTTCGCAAACTGCACTTAAAGAAAGATAAACGTACAATTTCTCAAAGACAAAAAGTTTCTTTTGCCGCTCCATGTCACTGTCGAAACTTTTTATCAAGTTATATAAATCGAAAAATCTATTTAAAAGCATCATTCTTTGGAATAAAAACAGCAATCATTATTTTTGCATCCTAACAAGTAGACGTATGCAAAAAATAGAGTTACGTGCAAACAGTTATTCAAATATGAAAAAATGAAGGACTGTAAGGCAGATGAATTAATTACTAACACACCACTTAGAATCATGAAAATTGCCAAAGAGCATCTGTTACAATATGAAATTCAAAAAAAATCAAGGAAAAAATATTTTTACAACACAGTTTAATCTACAGGTTAACATAGATTGACAAAGTTACGATAACCACGCTGTGCAATTAGTTTCACATACATATTATAAACGTCTTATTGTAGTTCTTCAGTTACCAGTCTCGTGTTAGATTATCAACTTTTTTTGTTACTCCTTTTATATTAATTTTAATTACATTTAATCACTATAGTTATAAAGTTTTAAACAACAATTGATTTCTTCTTTCAAATACAAAATATTGGTTTATTTTTACAATTTACCAATCTGTTATAAAAATTTGTGAACGA
This sequence comes from Hypercompe scribonia, assembly GCA_949316085.1. Lineage (NCBI taxonomy): Eukaryota > Metazoa > Arthropoda > Insecta > Lepidoptera > Erebidae > Hypercompe > Hypercompe scribonia. Next base: position 14,998,537 of record OX438969.1, on the reverse strand, counting down.
TATAGTCCACCGGACTAGCAAGCTTAAGTGATAGTGACCAAGCCGTATTAGCCGCAGAACTGACAACCGTAGGTATAAAAGAGTTTGAGAGTAAAGATCGCGTCTCAGCAAATGCAGTGTAGGACGCCCACAGGCCAGATGTAGTGACAATCTGAGCAAGATTACTGACAGACACTGGATGCTAGAAGCCCAAAATTTGTCGAGCTGACGTCCAATGGGAAATGTCCTGCAGTGTACTGCAACAGGTTAAATGTTTCGTGTTAGTAAGAGAGAGAGACGTGGAGACGTGGTATCCGATGTTTCATTTTTCTAGATCGTGTAATACTCCCGGTAAATAAAAATTAATAATACTATATTATATTACATAAGAATCATTCTCTTCAGCTTAGTAACATCCACTCGGAGTGAATAACATATTGTTATTAATTTTCTCCAGCGACATGTTAAAGAAGCGCGTGTATATTTGCCGCTTGTAAAATGGCGGCGTACCAGCACATTATCCCCATCTGATGCATGACGGCTTTGAGATAAAATTTATTGCTCATTTCCATCCACGACTCGAGAACCTATAAAAGTGAAATGTTACCCAAATAATATAATGTGATTGATTGAAAAGTTTATTTCAATATTATGAGCATAAATGCGGATTTTTGGTCGTTCATAGGGATGAAGAGTAGTATCCATTATTAATTAAAATATTGTTAATCCTCTCTCAATATTTACGCATAGTAATTCAAATTTAAATAGGTTGTAAATGGAGCGAGCTGTTAGTTAAAGATAAAATTAACTTAAGTAAGTACTTTTACGAGGGACGTGTTCTCTGTTTTCAATTTGTGTTTTGTTCACTAACCTTTGCCATTAACGTTGACTGTAGAAAAATAGATTTCTGAGACAATTCGAACAATTAATTCATATACATATCTGCTGATGTGTAAGTAACTATCGACAAATTTCTCCATTAAAACAGCACTAATCATTTTGACCAGCAACATCGGCTATCTTTAGCATTCAAATCAACAAGAACGACAATATTGTCAAATATATAAGCTCTTAGTCAATTTATGTTATATAATGGCTTTGGTATTTCATCTACTGTCCGCGTCTGCGTCCGTCAAGCTCCGAGGAATCCGAAGGAATGTTGACTAAATTAGATAAAAAACATCTCAAGCTTCCGCGCGAGTAAAAGTCATTACGTTGTAAAAAAGGAAATCGCTGTCGTTGCGATATACGCTTAGGTCTTCCAACTTAACTTGGTTTATTTTTCTTTTAATAAGGTGCAGTGCCTCCACGTGCCCGCACGCGTACTACATAAACCTGATTAGGATTCTTGAGAAATTACTGTTTTTAGTGCTGCCGCTGTTGTGGGCATAGGATTTCTCGCATTTACAAGTCTTTTAAACTGTCCTAGACATGCTGAATAGGATTTAGAAAGTCGGTCGTCACGACGGACAGCAGGTCTTCTTTTTAAGAATCTGTCTCTAAAAATCTTTAATATACTCTAGAAATCGTAGACTCGTTTAAACTTAATTTCTAGCAATCGTTCGTTGATCCAAGTCTTCCCGACACCAATGCCACAATATGAGTGGTTTGTTTAGTCGAAGTATCCATATCTATGGTAACGCAATTTTTGTAGATTTTAAAATATTAATAATCAATACTATTTTTAATAATTATATAAATCACAAATAGAAAAAATGTAAAAATAGTAAGTTTCAAACTTTACTCTAATAACACACAAATTTGAGGCTATATATAATTGTTATTTCCCGGTTGATGTACTCCTAGTTGATTTCGGCTACAGCGGCGAGTCTCAACCAACCACCTGTGCAGGAGATATTATAGTGTGTGCACAAACGAAAGTGCACTCTGTTATCTCACTCTCACAATCCGATAGGATAGCTATCAGACACGATCGGGGAGAGATCAAGTGTGAGGCCGACGGCTTTCTATGATCTCCGAGGCACGGGGTTAAGACTCCAACATCCAAACACCGGGTTGTTACTAAAAATTTCTATCATCAGAAAAACTCAACATCGCTTTGGCCCGACCTGAGAATCGAACTCTTGATCCCCAGTCGCATACGCTAACAGCTAGACCATCTAAACATTTTCCTGGCTATAATTTTATTTTTAACTGTAATTCTATTTTATTTATTTCTTTTGATGACTAATGGACAGTCTCGACATTTTCATTTAGTTTAATGTAAAAAATTTGCAAGATTATCTAAAATATTAATTCAAAAGTAACCCTGAACTTTGATGCAGTTAATGAGTCCGTCAGTGTGTATATAATACACCCATGTTATATTAATAGAACACATTATAAATTCAGTATTTCGTAAAAATAGAGTTTTTTACGCTTTTATAGCTGATACTGACGAAAAATTATATTAGATGTTGTTTTACAAAAATGAGTAAAATTAACAAAAACGCAAAAACAGTAACCACTTTTACATTTTGTAAGATTTAATTTATATATGGATAACCCTAAATAAATTAAAGCACAACTTTCATTGTAAATTTGGCGAATATAATATCAATCCTTATCTAATTAAATATGTGAAATATGTTGTGTATGTCATCTACACCAAATTGTCTTTTATAGCATTTCATTAAAATGCATCATCATCTTAGATGACTTAGAATTACAATGCAGAATGGCCAGCGTCGATTGTATCCTTGCGAAACTGGAGCGGATCGCTAGTTAAGAAATAATTATATGCGGGTACTATGTACTTGACAAAAAACACAATTCTATCACGTATGTGTTTAGTTTAACAAGCAACAACAGAATGAACATAAAATTCAATTAATCACTGTGGCAATCAGAATAATTAGTACTTGAAGAGTTTGATGTACTATCGTCACTCTCCTCACGTACTTCCATAATAGATGAGTCAACAACATCCTCCATCAAGTGATCCTTGTGCCAATTATGTTCCCCTAATGCTATGACATTTTTATCATATCCACACCAGTCTTCTTGTGTAATACGTGTATAAATTTTATCCGTTATTTCCATCAGTTTAGTTAGAGAAAATCTGATCTAATGCTATGCTCCCTCACGATCCTTTAGATCTTCGCCCATGTGAACTCTATTGGTTTCAAATCGCACATATAAAGTAATAATCGCAGTACACCGTGACCATGGCTTATTATAAGTTCGTCAATTTTAAATATTTTTTCAGCAATCTTGTTTCGTGGAATTAAATAATATCAATTAGCTTTCTTCATTTCCTGTATATTATCATTGATTAGTAAATCTAACATAGTTTTGTACTAGATTTTACCAGCATCTTATTTACTTTTATTTATCCATCACTACAACTTTGTTTAACGGGAGGTTTAGTAATAACATTTCCTTAGCCCATTTTTCAAAGTTTACACCATTCACCTGCCCATGGTAGTCTCCAGTAACTGTGTTAGATTTAAAAAACAGTTTGGTTTCATCTAAAAAGCCGCTTCTCGATCCCGCATGAACAATTCATCAATTCGAAGAGCTCTTATTAGTAAATACTGTATTTATTTCGTCGTCCCATCAATATTTTTCAAAATCAATTTTCCCTTGTAAAACCAACAACAGTTTTTTTGCAAGTTGGAATGAACTTTATTTTCGAAAGAATCGGTTCAATGCAGCGATGAATAATTTGACGATCAAAGTGATCAACATTTATTTTTTTTCTATCAGATACTTCTTTCCCTTTTTAGAAAACGATTTCAGATATCGTTGCGTAGTCTGTAATCATTTTCTTTATTTTATCTTAACACACCTTTAGACAGAACTGCATAATGTGCCGCTCGATCAAATTCCTGGTTCATAGTAAACGTGAATTTGAAAGATTTTTTCTTCTTTGCACATCGAAAGAATACGTTTTCAAATTTACAAAAATGACGGCTGTAAGATGTAGAGGACATATGTATGGCGTAGTGTAACGTACTATTATGCTGAAGGTCACAGATTTGATACCCGCTGAACACTAAAGTGTGATTTGGTGTCAATTTTTCTGTTTGTTTAAATTCTATAAAAAGTATAATGCTCTATTTAGCTCAGGACTAGACGACCCTGTGTTTCATCATCCCACAACACACTATCACATCTTTCCCCAACAATCCTTACTTCTGTAGCAGACCACAAAAAGTTTAGTATCATATGGTTTCCTTCGATATTTAAACCGTTGCTAGAGTCAAAAACATCAATACTCACTTCACCAAATTCAATACTCAATAATGACATCGTACATAATCTTTATCACAATAATTAAAAAGAAAATTTATAGAAATAGAGAAACATTATTATCAGATGTTATCACTATCTGAGGGTCAAAACCACAGGACAAAGGTATTCCTCAGATTTGAGCTTTATTCCTCTGATAACAGCTGTCTAACCATTGATAAATTGAAAACTAATCTAACTGTGAAATAAATACTAACTGACTGTTTATCTGACGATTGAAAAACCAGCTCTTATTATTAGTCTAGTAAGTATTTATAGAATATAATACTGATTTCGTAAAATTATAATAAAAAACAAGAATTGAATAAGTGAGATCTCGCGTTAAAGTCGATACAAGTACTGGGAGAATGCGGGATACCCAACGAGGTTCTCGAGGCCTAGATTCCTCGGAGCTCGCGCGCGGTTTATATTGAAGAAATTTCTATTTTTTAAGTACAAATATTATACAAATTCAACGCTGCTTTTATTTCTTTCAGCCCGTATTCTTTATTCGGATGCCATTCCAAGCGACTGGCACGTCGTACGTTTTAACGTTTCGAGAAAGTTTAATTGTATGTATATTTCATTGTTAAAGAAATACATATACTCATGTCTGTTTCCCCTTAAGGATTGGCAGTGACTTAAAAAATACCTATATTATTCGAACTACATATAATTTGGTTTCATTCTAATAACAATTGATAATAGTTTTTTATCAAACGAGCATTCTACTATAGCGAACTTTGGAATTACTAATGATAAAATATGCAAATATAGGATAGACCACGAATCAGTTAACATTTGAAAAAATCTTATAAAAAAGACTATTTGACATATTATAAAAATTGTTTATTTATAAGAAAGCTAAATAGTTGGCACTTATTTTTAAAAATTACATCGTCTAAATGATCACCATTTTGACGTTTGCACTCTTTTAATCGAGCATCGAAATTTTCGAAATTACTCGTCAGCAAAGAGACCGCGAGATCGCCGACATCTCTTCGCTGATTTTTACTTTTAGTTGAAGTAGTGTATTTGGTTTATTGATGTAGACACGATTTTTCAAATTATCCTATAAAAAGAAATCTACTTGGGATAGATCTGGACTTCTGGGTGGCCATATAATGTCGCCTCATCTGAAAATCAGTTTTTTCGAAAACATGTCTTCAACAACATTGGATGTGTGACAAGTGACTCCATCTTGTTAAAACCACGTGTTACGATTATAGCCAGTAAATTCCAGTAGCGTCAATCGCAAGAACTCCCGTAATGTGTTTGCGCGCGATATTTGATTAAAATGTTAACGAATACTCGACCCACCTTATATATTACATAGATTTGATAGGAAGGAAAGATTACACAAAGAAAGTGATACCACTTATAAGGATGCTTTAGTGTATATAAGTGCACTTTTTAAGTAAGTTTTTAGGACAAGAATTGTTGCATGTAAAAATATTGCAAGCATTTGGAATATATATTGTGTCGCGGGAGACTTTAAAAACATGCAAGAAACTGAACTTAAGAACATCTAGTGTCAGAATAATAATTTTTATTATAGATCACCTTAAGTGTTTTCCCATTTGAACCCACAACACTTAACACAGTAGAAAGCTTCGTGGCGATCACCTAAACAACTATGCCATCTGTTCAATGTAATGTAATGTAATTTTCTTTAACCCTACTTGCGCAAGACGGACTTTTTTTTGTATTGGGGAGTCAAAATCTAACATATTTAATGATTATTATTTTAATATATGGTGTGATCATTGACAATCCCATTCCCTGTAACTCGAATTGGCTGTTATTGGAAAGTATGAGATCTCTATTTAATACATGACTTAAATTACGTATACAGATCAGAAAGTCGTTAAAAGCCAATCATATAACGTCCTTCAAACTTTATAATAACCGCTTATAAGGATTATGTCAAAGTTTTTCCATTACACATAATCTCGATCACAAACTCGGTCGGTGGCAGTGGTAGTGTAAACGACTGTTCTGCTGAAGTTTCGGGTTCGATTCCCTGGATGCCGGATTACAATCCGTAAATATTCATTTTGAGATTTGAATGTTTCCTATGTTTAAGATATAGGTATTTACAACAAAAGTATACATATATACTGGCTGGATGGCGTTGTGTCAGGTGTCCAAAATATCCAAAACAACTCCACCAGTATGACGCCAAGGCCTCAAAAAAAACACAGCATTATGCAATTTGTTGCATATTACCGAGTAAGTGAGGATATTTGAAACCAAACTTGACAGACCTCTTCGCCTTGATGCTTGGTTCTAGAATGACAGGTAACCATGGGTAGCGGTATTCACTTAACGTTAGGTGAACTGTTTTCACGTTTATTTCCTTAATAAAAAACAAATTATCATGGCTAAAATTGAAAATTATGACATGTTTTCTATGCTAATATTATAAAGCTGAAGAATTGTTTGGTTGAACGCGCTTATCCCGGGAACTACTGGTCCGATTTGAAATATTCTTTCAGTCTTAGATAGACCAACTATCGAAAAAGACAATAAACTATATATCATCACGCTATGACCAAAAGGAGTGAAATATCAAAAAGAAATGTTAAAAAAATGGGGAAAAAGTATTCCGTTTGAGAATACATGTCTATTGTTATTTATAATTCTATTGCGTACGCTGCATAAACGGTTAAAGTTTTACAAAGATACTGTAAGAAAAAATTAAAATTGGTACACTATAATCTTTTTCATGGTAAATAAATTTGTAGTTTTTAATAAAAGAGTGTATAAAAGTAGTGGAGAGAAACTCGGAACAGAAACTTTAAAAAAAAAATTATTATAAACCATATTTCAGTGTATGTGTTGGGAAAACAACTCTAATAACATACACAAATTTTACTTATTATTTGAGAACGCTACGTCACGTAATTACGAGTATATTCCGAAATAGCCTCTAATGTAACTATCTAGTATACATGTAGTTCTCTTACTTGTTCATACTATACTGCCCTGTATAATAACTTCGGTTAAATTTGATGAACACGGTCGGTAATATTGCCAGGGCTTACTTAATTAGTAGTTTGGTACCAAAACTATCTACGTCGCTCAGCGGTTTACGCAAAAGTAGGAGATACGTTGTGACTTAATGACGTCACTATATAGTACATACATATATATATATATATTGTTTCATGCAATATATTTAGCATTAACGTTATATTTTCAAAGTAAAATTTAGGCATATTTATCTATTTAGTATTATATGTACATATACAGCGCTAGCTCTGGTGAGATCAGGATCAGAAAACTATCCACAAAATTTTTCAAGTTATCATAGTTCTTATTATGTTTCTTAGTTTACTTGAACACATGTGTGCACTTGCATAATTATCATTTTCACGTGAAAATACAATGTAAAAAGATGTCACACACAATGTTGTTATAAAGTCAATTAGCATTTCAGTGTTACAGTCCGCTTGGTTTCTGACTAAATTGTTCCAATTTCACCGCAAACGATGTCAACTGCAATCATTAATTTCATCATGTGAAATAAAGACCAGCTGACTTGATCTGTAATTGTAATATAGGCACAATCGAGTGTTCTATTATGCAATAGTTCAAAGATGTTTGGTGATTACGGGAATGTTATTAAAACGTTACCAAGAAATAATGCAATTAGAATGGAATAGGTATGAGTGTTCTATTAACTTTCTGCCACACCAATAAAATGAAGTAAATAAAAAAATACTTTTAGACCACCTTGCAATAATAAAGGTTTAGGCTACTATAGTGTGAGTCATCATACTTCATTGTCTGCATTTACAATGAGTATGGCGACTACCCCTCTTGGATTCTGTTTATGCTTTCTATCAGGCAGACTAGAGTCACTTTGGCAGACATTAATTTAAAGAAAAGGCTCAAAGATGTTACCAATCTAAATCGCGAAGGTTTAACATTAAGCTCCGGATAAATTTTATTTTAGTATCATTGCCTGCTCATTTGGTATACTATTAATCATTCTGAGGTACTTTTGTGCATAAATGGGTGCTGGCTGTCATTCATTAATAGCTTTTAATAATCTTTGCTGGACATAAGCCTCTTCTTCGAAAGGAAGTTTTTTTAAAGATATTTAACCTATTAGCAGAAAAAAATCTACTCTCTTGCTTAGATTTATACGACTTGCCTATGCAATGTTCCTAGAATATTTCGAATGTATAACTAAAGTTACACTTTGGACAATACTTTGGAGGTGTCATCAATTTATCACAAGACACATGGTACACTTGAAACATAAATCATCGTATCCTAAACGTGAAACTATACTTTTCTTAGTAATAAATGGACGCTCAGTGTTACATGTTCTATTTTAGAAAACAAATTCATAAACATAAATGCGATCGCAAAGCCTTATTTGAGCCAAGAATGTAAACAAACTATCCGGCTGAAATCCTTGTTTAACCCAGCTTCACCTGTCCCTGGGATTATTCAACTCCAGCATTTAGCTGGCTTTAGAGGATTATGGTCTGGTGCGGGATTTCAGGATTTCTCAAAAGTAAGTAGGCAGGTAGGTAGGTGTATAAACGAACATCTCGTTTGTACACTGACAGTTCTTTACTTTGTTTTACTTTCAAGTCACGTGTCGGGATCACAACTCCCGAGGTGATCATTATATAATTTATTAGTACCACGTACGTTTATGACTTTACTGACAATCCAAACCTTAAAAGTAATATCCAAAAGCGGTATGTTTCAGAATATAAGACTCCTGTTTTGGTATTATTGAAGGGGGAAGGCATTTATGTGTATTTTCTGTAGATATGTTATAAAAAGCTGTTTGTTATTTTAAAATAATAACTGTCAACTACTTTCAGCTGGTTAATTTTCATGAAAGTGCATTGTTTCATAATAGAATATAACACTATAATAATCATGTCAGTCATTTGCCGTACGAAGAGTAATACTCTCTAGAACTAGCATAAATCAACCTTTTAAAGAGGCCTTTAATTAAACGGATATATAGCAGTGGATAGCAAACATACATATTTATAGCATATGTTGTAAATGTGATATTTGCTATTGGTCAACCAATAATATAAGATATATGAAACGTGTCGAGTCACATTGGCTTTGCACTTGTCGCAAAGCTCGAGACGAAATAGGAAAAATGTAGGGGCTCAGTGAGGCTTTTCTCTTAACTGAGAACCAAGAGAGTGAAGCCTTCTAGACATGTTAAAGGATTATATTATTGAAGAGATACTTTAAGAGCCTTATTCTTAAATTCTAATAGAATTAAAAATACTTAACAGTATGTATCGAACATAAGAGTTGAAAGTAAAGAACATCGCAAAACACGTATTCTTTTAGTAAGTTGTGATATTTGTACTGCATCATAAAGATCTCCTTTAAGGGTTCCCCCTATCTAATAGGGCACAAAGAATCTTATAGTTTGATCATGTCCATCCGTCTGTCCACAATATTTCTCTAAGTCTATTAAAGATAGAACTTGTAATTGTGTGCATATACTCGTATGACAGTAATCACACCGATAAAGTAGTCAAATTAAATCATAGAAAATATTTTTTAGGGTATCTCTTGTACGCTTAAAATGAAAACATTATTTGCAAATTTATTCACCCCATGATGTGGAGTGTCATTGGAAGGTTTGTGTGTGTAAGTACTCGTACGTAAGTAAAATAGTATAAATATTGTTATGAGCTATCTGGGTGTCTGTTGTATCGACTTAATGTAATAGTGGAAAATAAAATTATTATATGTCACTACACTACTATGAATGATTTTTAAATTTTCGGCCACTTCTCATAAACAAGATGACTCAACTCATGCAAGTAATTAATTAATTATTTAATCCACATACTAATAGTGTCAATCATTTATCAAAGTGAATTAAATGTTGCCGTTAATACTCGTATACTATTCTCGCCTTCACATCTCCATAATTTGATGATAAGTACTGCTTCTAAATTTAAATACTTTTTTTATAAATTTTATCGAATATTTTACAAATGATAATATATATTTTTTTAACTGCTTTATTTTGACGATAGACATCGAAAATTAACGCAGGCATTTGAACACTATATTTCACTATATTTGTTTCTGGTGTGTATCTTTACACCGAGCCCATTACCACCTTGGCTCTGCCACACCGTACGTAGCAATTTTAAAAAAATATGCCTTTGTTATTGCCTCATATTACTAACTTTCTAATTAGTATAGTAGGTATTATCATTGGATTCGTCTAAAAAGTCTCCGTCGTTTCCTTAAAGCCACTTTTGCGTGTCAGTTTTATTGTAATTACTTTGGTTAATGTTATAATGAAAACGGAGCGTTGTCCTGTATAATTAACTAGCTGGCTCTAAAATAACTTTTTCTTCAGTAGTTGGCAAATATTTTCCTGCCAAAGTTAAAACTAGACATGTATGAAACTGAGGAATTGTATATTTATAACTAATATGTACTGCTATTTTATTGCTATTTGTATCCTGCAACAACTATATTGCTGGGTAAAATAGGAAATAAGTAAAAAAAAATTTTATCATCAGTTAGCTATTAAAGGGTGTAGATGCGATGACGATTCATTTCATCATATCATCAATTAATAGTATCCTGAATATCAATACGACAGTGTAGGGCGTAGTTAACTACTATTACATGATCAGGTTAGTAATTAAGATTAAAAGAATCGTCGAGTGCTCGATATTTTAAATATTACAATCATTCTATTGGTAAATATCTATGAGAGGATAGTTATGAATCGCAGTAAAATTCACCCCACGCTTTTTACTCAGAATTGAATTATTCTGTTAATAACTTGAATTTTTTTATAATTTTATTTTGAGGCGATTCACGATCTTCTACTACTGTATTATCAGACTCTTTGTCATTAAAAATTATTTTCTAGTTTTTAGTTCGATTAGCAATAAAAGCGTGTTTTTTAGTTTTTTTAAATTATTATTTATTTTTCATTTTTTAGTCTGTGACAAACTCATAAATTGAGGAATTGAGTAAGTCCAGAACTGCAGGCATGCGCAGATTGCGCGTTAGCTATCTCTCTTACTCTACTACAGAGGATCTATAAAAGTATTTATTAATCCTGGCGATCCTTATAAGGATAATGGAAAACTATTATCAAATTATCGCATTGTCCTTGAGACGTGTGCAAAGTTTCAAGTTGATCAGATTTTTAGAAACCGGTGAAAATTAAACTCAAAAATTCCGTTACATACATTCATAGATACAACCCAAGCTAATATAAAAGCGTGTTAAAAAAACTGTTAACCAGATAAATTGGCGGTGATTATAGGGAAAATGGTAATCTGACATCACATCGTGTAAAGCACTTTATAGTTATAATTAAAAAAAAAACAATAAAACCTACTTGTAGATACAAACAGGAAAGTCTTTAAATTTATTTATATATGCAAGCTCGTTATATTCTACTAAATTTGCACTTGCTTCGAAACTCAGCAACATCTGCACTGCATCCGGAGTGACCATTAGTGGAGATCCGAAGATATTTTAATAATGACGGTGCTTCTAACTTCAGTTAGAAATGGAACGCTGGCAGCACTTAATTAAATATCTCGCAATATAATAATATATTATTTTACCTACCTAATATACTGGTACCGTTCTATTAGTTCTATATTAGTGCTGGCTTTGTATCATATAAGTTAAATTAAATACATGTGTGAGTCTTTATCTATGGAGATGTCAGTATGAAATGAGAGATACGTCTATATGTGATATAATAATAAATGAAATAGTGACGGTGAAAAAATCGTTACTCTTTCAATTTTTTACCGTAATTAAACTCAACCCGAGTCAAAAACAAGTTCCATTTTTGACCTCAAAATCTTCAATTCCTTTGATCTTTTATTTGCCACACAAAAAGTAACTCTATTATAACACTCAAAACCCTCATTGAAGGCTATGAGGTTTAAATATGGATTACCCATAGATTTGAAATCTTAACTTATATGAGGTTTTTGAGGTTCAAAGCCGTATAGGATAATTTTTATATGGTTTGAGGTTTTTGAGGGTCAAATGTTGATTCTATAGTTCTGATTTTACCCTCAAAGTTGTAAAACAGTCCGTAAGTAGGATTTTGAGGTAAAAACTGAGACTACTTTCTATGTTAAATCCAATCTAAAAAAATCAAGCTCACCCTCAAAAACCTCATTGAAGATTTTGAGGGTAAAATATGAATTTACTTTTTGACTCGGGAATTAATCTTGTGAATTTGGTGACATTAATTAGTTTTCGATATAGGATTTCTTTTTCTTCTCATTAAAATGTGACGACTAAACTTACTAGAGTACATTTTTATGGTATAAAGGAACAAATGTTAAACTTTAACTCTAACTTTAACTTTCTAACTTAGTTCACCGTCAGAGTTACTGAGGTTCGATGCCAGATGCTACATAAAAATCATCTTGGAAATTATGATGATGTTGTCTTAATCGATGTCATTCACGGCGGCTGGTCTCAACGGAGACAACCCAATGACACAAGAGATATTATATTGCATAAGTATGTGAAGGAATAGAGAGTGCACCTAAGTTTGACATAGGTACACTCTCACAATCCGATAAAACGGCTTTCCGACAAGACCAGGCCTTCTTGATCTTATCGGATAGCCGTCCCGTTGGATCCCTTGATCATTGGCAATCAACTCCCAAACTCCGGACTGTTATTGAGAATTTTGACCTTTTTGACCTGACCTGGAATCGCACCAAAGACCGCTTGGTTGGCATTTACATACACTAACCGCCTGACTAACGAGGCAGTCTTGAATAATCTAGGCTAGAAAGAAGAAGACGAAGAAATTAAACGACAGTCACTAAATAGGAAGTAATTACCGCCGGAGTAGCATTCATAATTTTCAAATTTACAAATATATATCTTGAAGGTATGCTTCAACGCTATTTGGTAAAAGATTAATTAAAATGATAATAACTGGTCATTAAATTACATTTTTTATAGTAATATTAAATTCTGGGAGAAAGAGACTAAATTCATGTTTGTCTGTCTGGCTTGTAGTTTAGGTAGCTAAAAGTTACACTGGCCGAAATACAAAACATTGAATAACCCTTAATATCATGTCTAATTACAGAAATAGAGTACGATAATAAATAGTAGTGCTTTATATAAATAAAGTGGATTGTCTGCGAAAACAATAATACAACGGCCGGCGGCGACGTCTCGACTGGTCTGCAAGCCCGAGTGCTCGGTACGGAGGCAAAAGGACTCGGGCTCCACTTCAATTTGCGCCCAACCGCACTCCCTACAGAATTTAATTACGAGTACATGAATAAACATTCTTTTTTAACATTCCTGTGCAACTTCTCGAGCGTAAGTAAAACAATTCAATTTATTGAATAAGTGCACTCATTAAAAATATAATATTCTGCGTATTCCAAAATGTTACATTCGTACGAAATGTGGATACTTTTGAATATTTTGCATTTCAGAGCACGAATGAACAAACAAACGCGAAGTTTTTGTTGGAATAGCCGTTCAATGAGAAAATAAACGGCCATTTAGACATCAATTCAGCCAGCGATCTCATTTATCAGGAAAACAATAACAGGAGTGTTTCACAGCGAAGTAGGCGTATGGGAATATACAAAATATATACTGGGACGCAAACCGTTAAATTCTAGAGCGATCCATTACGGGAACCAAAAGCAAATCCCGATGAACGATGTGCTATAAATTCCAAATGGATGACAGATCTCGGGGCGCACCACACCATGCTTATACCACACCGGCGCTGCCTTTTAACACTTTGTATGAAAATGTTAAATTGAACTTCAGTTACAACAATCTCATTAATCGTTGTCTCATATTTACATAATGCACACATAAATATAGATACTGTCTACCACTAACTACGCATTAAGTAATTTACCTCATGTTTCCACATTGGTTGATGTATGTATTTTTCACATTAAACGAATGGAGTAATATTTTTGAAATAATGATTTTTTTTTATTCGACGTTTGTTCTCCTTTATTTAATTCCTTCAAAGTCGTTTTAATTTGAAGCAGTGTAAACACTACCTATACATTATCAACATCATCTCAGATGAAAGACGACTTTCTTCACAACAACCAGTCCAATGTTGTCCGTATCCAACGGTTTTTGTTTTTTAACGTTTGGAAACCCCCTCGGGCCGGCACCACACCGGAGTTTGTGTGTTGGAATCGGACCGACTAAAGCCACACGATGTGCCACTCTGCGCCTGACATAGGAGGGATCCGGGAACAGCTGTTATTACGACATCCAGATCCCACCTAGCACCCGCCCGCCAACGCGGGCACCATCTGCGGATAAACACTCTATTTAGACGATGTACGGTACCCGTGGACGTCGCCTCCTTGCGGCTGGCCACTATATGGCGGATGGAGGGGAAAACCCATCCCGTCCACCTTGTCCACACTCAAGGCGACATGGTACGCGCGCCTCCGCCGCCCGGTTCGCTGTCGGCGAATTGGGTCCGAGCGGAAATCGTCCTCTCGGGCCGTCTCCGCCGCCTCCTTCCGCGAAATCAGGACTTCGCAGAAGGCTACGTCCGCGGTAAAACAACTGTCGCTATCGACCATGGAGCGTATAACGGCCGATAGTGAGAGATCTCCTCCAATAACTGTCTAAATGTCTAAATGTAGAGGAGTACGTCAGTAAAATAATGACGATGGCACATAAGTTGAGGAACATTGGCTTTTAAGTATTATAGATGATGAGTGACTAGGCACACTTTTACTCTCCGGACTACCTGAAAACTACAAGCCAATGATCATAGCCATTGTGCAGTGCTGCTGTGCAATGCTCTGGAAATGTATACTTGAGTGTTTATAACAATAGAGGTCAAGAAAATGAAATACTGCTTACAAATGTGCTACACGTGCCTGAACTAGCTACAAACTTACTGTCAGTCTCTCAGATTATAAATAATGGTGGACAAGTGAAATTCAATAAGAATGGGTGTGCTATTCTTGGCCAAAATAATGTCATAGTGGCAACAGCATGCTTATTAAATAATATGTACCGACTGAACATGCCTGGAGGCTATGCATGCATATGAGATGTTATTGAGCAAGATGCTTACTTGTGGCATCAGAGAATGAATCATTTGAATTTCCAAAGCATGGAGAAATTGAGTGAAAATATTGCAGATTTGAACTTAAGTCAAGAGAAAGTTAATGTTAAGTGTATAACGTGTCAGGAAGGAAAACAAACACGTCTGCCTTTCAAGAGTCAAGGGTCTCAAAGCAAAGACCTACTTGAATTGATACACTCGGATGTCTGTGGACAGATAGAAACAATCTCTTGGAAAATCCAAATATTTTGTGACGTTCCTCAACGACTACTCAAAGAAGATATTTGTGTACAACATGCACAACAAATCAGAAGACCTAAAAAAATTCAAGGAGTTTAAGAAGCAGGCTGAGAATCAGTTAAACAGAAGTATTAAAATTCTCAGATCAGATAATGGACTTGTATATGTCAATGAAAGCTTCTCAAACTTTCTCAAAGATGCCAGCATAATACATCAAACCACCACTCCTTACTCACCAGAACAGAATGGTGCAGCTGAACGAATGAACAGAACATTGATAGAAAGAGCCAAATGTATGATGCTAAATGCCAGCTTACCTAAAATCTATTAGGCTGAAGCAATATTAACAGCAGCTTACATCGTCAACCGCTTTTCGACAAAATCTCTGACATATAAAACACCAGAAGAGATGTGGACTGGTGAAAAGCCCAATATCAACCATATGCGTACCTACATTTAGATGTGACGCAATGGTACATTTACCTAGAGAGAAGAGAAAGAAGTTAGATTCAAAATCACAAAAATTAATTTTATTGGCTACTTTGAACATTCTAAAGGATACTGATTTATATCACCTAATTCAAGGAAAGTCATAAAAAGCAAAGATGCAATGTTTTAGAGTCAACAGTTAAAGGAGATTTTGTACCGGTTGAATTAACTTCAAATGAAAGCAATAGAAGTCAGACAGAAGAAAATATTCAAGAAATTTCAAGTGATGACTTATTTAACAGTGTGACAGGAAATGAATCACAATTAGACAGCGAGTACATCCCCGATGAAAGTATAGCATCTTCACCTGAAAGAAATATAACAGTGAGAACAAGAAAACAGCACCGTGATGCTCAGAAATGAAATAAAAATTCTCACCTGTGTTATGAAGACAAATTATGTGAAAATGAGGTTCCTAACAGCTATGACAGAGCAAGTCAATTAATTCCACAAAATGGGCAAAATCAATTCAGGAAGAACTTGATTCTCATCATCAGATTTTTTTTTTTTTTCTTTATTTACTACAATCTGTCTCCTTCGTGGGACATTCAGAAGTATGTTGGTTGGTGCTATCGCTGACTCGTTCAGTATGTGACCTGTGTCACATCCTCATTGTTTAAACAGTTGCATTTACTGTGATTGGATTAAGTCTTGGGGTATTTTGCGCTTTAATCGACGCGCTTTGTTGTGATTCTCCATTAGTGGCCGAGCCAGAATGTTTGGATGTTGTTGGATTCGTTCTTTATAGGACTTGGTATGGCGTATGATTTCCTGCATCACGGTGGGCATTCGTAGGTCATGGTGTAGTAGTTCGTTGGGTACAAACCAGGGCGCATTGGATATCATACGCAGAGTTTTATTTTGAAACCTCTGCATGATTTCTATGTTTGAGTGAGATGCGGTGCCCCATAATTGGATCCCGTACGTCCAGATGGACTTCAGTATTGCCTTGTACAAGAGTATTTTGTTTTCGAGAGATAACTGAAACTTTCGCCCTATGAGGCAGTAAAGTCTTCGTGTTTGGATACCAAGTTGCTTCCTCTTAGTGAAAATATGTTTTTGCCATGTAAGTCTCTTGTCCAAATACAATCCAAGATATCTCACATGATCTGCTTGTGGGACTTCAATGTTGTTTAGTGTGACTAGAGGACAGGATCCTCTTCTTAAAGTAAATGTAACATTGACTGATTTGATTTCATTGGCTTATATCCGCCACTTTTTAAGCCAGCCCGATATATCGTTTAGTCCTTCTTGGAGTATTTGTGAGGCAATTTTCGGGTCACTATGTGCAGCTAGTATGGCGGTATCGGCAACGAAGGTCCCAGTAGTTAGTGAGTCGGATGTCGGCAAGTCTGCAGTAAACAGTAAGTAGAGTATGTAGATACCCTGTGACACTCCTGCCCGTATGGGACAAAGATCAGATAGTGCCTCCCCGCTTTGTACTATGAAGTGTCGTTGTTGTAAAAACGATTTTAATATTCCGTACAGGTGATTTGGTAGGGCGTTTTTTAATTTAAAAAGTAGATCTGTGTGCCAAACGCGGTTAAACGCTTGAGATATGTCCAAAAATGCACTGGTACAGTAATACTTTGCCTCCAGTGATTTCATGATCTTTTTTGCTAGTCTGTGTACCTGGTCGACAGTGGAATGCTTATTGCGGAACCCAAACTGATGGTCAGGAATTAATCCTTTTTCTTTGAGTATAAGTAGAATTTGCTGCAGTACTAGAGCCTCAAATATTTTAGATGGGATGGGTAGTAGGCTTATGGGTCTATATGATTTTGCTTCTTCTGGTTGTTTGTCTGGTTTCAGCAGCATTATAATTTGCGCAACTTTCCACTCCAGGGGAAAGAACTGTAGTCTTGTCATGGCGTTAAATAATGACGTCAGCAAAGTTATGCCAGATTCTGGTAGTTCCTGTAATATCCGGTTTGTAATAAGGTCGTATCCTGGTGACTTTTTTGGATCAGATTTTTTTATGATTCGGGCAACTTCTGTCTTTGTAAATTTTAAGGGCTTTTCCTCCGTATTTTTAGGAGTGTTCAAACATTCAGTTATTTCTGTGGCATCTTCTGGAGAGCCTCCATATGGATGAGGAATAAAGACTTTTGAGAGATGTTCTGAGAATGCTTCGGCTTTTTCTTGGTCCGTCCGTGCCCAGGAACCATCAGTTTTACTTATAGGAGGAGAAACACTAACAGGCCGTTTCAGTCTTCTGGTGGTTTTCCATAATGAATAATCTGAGGAAGCGGTAGCATCCAGGCCAGCGAGATAGTTATGAAAACCGTCGTTACGATCTCTGTTTAAAATGTGTTTCAGCTGTCTGTTGATGTGATTGAGCTGTTTTTTCATACCAGAGTCTCTGCTTTACTGCCAATGCTTCCTCATTCTCCTCTTTTGGATTATTTTATCTAATATATGTTTCGCTACATAGTTATCTGTGCTTCTATGTGGTAGTGGTGGGGTTGAAGACCAGGCTGCATCCTGCACACTGTTGTTAAAGTACAGAACAGCTTCTGTTATTTCGCTTTCAGTTTTTAGACTAACTGGTTCCTTGAATGCTTTGTCGATTAGCTCTCGAAATAGGGGCCAGTTAGTTTTTTTGTTATGCAGAACGCATTTCTTGGCACATACTTGGGCGGTAGTATGTAGTTCTACTATCATTGGAGAGTGGTCTGAGGACAGATCCCAGCAACTCCGATACGATATATTGACATTTATGATTCCTTTGCTGACACAAAAATCGATAACATCCGGGATTTTTCTTTTGTCTGTTGGCCAGTAAGTAAGTACATGATGGTTAATGTTTGACCTGATGAGTACGGCAGATCCTCCATGTGCCCTGTTATCAGGGTGGTTAGTGTGATACATATTGTATCCAGGTATCATAAAGTACCTTTTGGATGTGAAGTGAGTTTCCGAGATTAATAAAACGTCTATGTGGAGAACTTTAAGAAATATTTTTAACCCTTCCGAGTGATTTGACAAGCCATTAGCATTCCATACACCTAATTTTAGTGCTGTGAATGTAATGACATTTTTGAGATTAGATCGGTTAACGTTTGGGTCATAATTAGCATTTGGTTCATCAAGGCATCATCAGAATAACACATGGACCTTAGTGGACAAAACACCTAATATGAAACTGATTGGCTGTAAATGGGTGTTTCGCATTAAAGAAGAACCTTCAGGTCCACGATACAAGACTCGGCTTTGTGCAAAAGGTTATTCACAAACAAAAGGCATTGATTATGAAGAAGCATTTGCGCCAACCGTCAGCATTCCAGTTGATCCACATTCAAAATTCGAGAAAGGAGAAGGAGAAATGGAGAAGGACATTTCATACAGGGAGGCAGTTGGTCATTGATGCACCTCGCTATAGTAAGCAGACTATTATATGCAGTGAGCCTGGTGAGTCGATTTTTAAATACTTACAATGACAGTCATTGGAATGCTGTGAAGAAAATTTACAAATATTCAAAAGAGACCAAAGAATATGATCTATGCTACACGCCAATGTAAGAGCCTAATACTGTGATAAGCTACAGTGATGCTGATTATGCTAACGATCCTATCACGAGACGTTTAGTCACAGGATATGTTTTTATGAAAAATGGTGCAGCAGTGACATGGGCCTGTCACAGACAGCAGACCACTGAGGCCGAATTCATGGCAGCCTGTGGCGCTACAAAAGAGGCTATGTGGATTAAGCAGTTGCTATGTGATATCGTTGCGTTTAAAAAAAAAACTGTGTGCTGGACCTTAGACAATCAAAGTGCTATTTATTAATGTCATTAAAAACATAAACTTTCACAAACGGTGCAAACATATTGACATTAAGTTTCATTTCATTCAAGAAAAGTGCTATGATAGTGTAATAGATTTAAACTATGTGTGCAGTGATGAGCAATATGCAGATGTTTTTACCAAGCTTTTGTGTAAAATAAAATTTTGTTATCTTAGAGATAAAATAGGAATGAAAATGTTGTCATGCAATTAAAATAGTTCTTGATTAGTATTGTTTGTCTAATAAGTTTTAGTTTAACTTTGTCAAAGTATTATTGGAAGGTATTAATTTAGGAGGAGTATTGTAATATAAATTCTCACCTTCACTATATTTTTGTGATTTGTTGGTCTATAGTGGTAGGCAGTGCTACTCACTCTCTACTCTGTGGATGTCACTAGCGCTAACATTGTTAAACGTTTATTTCAAAGTTAAATAATATAACTCAGGATATTTTAAATATATTTTCATTAAATAACAATACTATGTTTACACACAATATTGTACGAGGATACGTTATTATAGAGTACTATAATAAAATACGTATTTATTTACAACTGTTTTTATATAGTAAAACTTGACCCTTCTTAAAAAACTAGCTTTCCATTGTAAGTAAAATACTACGTTTTATTGCCAAAACATAACTTAAACGTAAATATACAGTACCGTACATATACTTCATCAGAAATTAGAAGCTGAACATATAACCGCTCCCTCGTAACCAGAAGCTAATGGTATGCGGTGCTCCAATGCTCACTTAATTAAGTCACTTCCAAACGGGTACCGAGCTTCATGTACTACGTCGCTCACCTAACCACTAGTCGCTAAGTATGTCAATAAAGAACAGCGTTTCCACACAAACTAATTTCATTCTATGACATTAAGTTTTATATTTCTTAAGCAGGAAACTTTGCTCTTATGTATATGCACGCGTCTTTGTTTTAAACTAAGACCCATTTAAGAGTCCTTCACCTCCGGATAAAGCTAACATCCCAGCCTTATCGACTTGAAATTTTGTCTTTAAACCTTTTCGATTTTTTTCGTTGCCATCTTAACTAAATTATTTAAATACTTGGGACTCTTGAGACAGGACCTTGAAAGCGAAAGTCAACATATATTTCATACTAAAGGGACAAAAGTTCTTCTGTCTTAAAAAAGTTTGTTGATTAGCAGTGCTGTAAGGGAATTGTACTAATTATAAGGTAAGTAAATTCTCGATGCAAAGAGACTAGTAACATTCCCCATTTTTTGGTCGCTCCCAAACAAAAATGATTGTTAACGACGTAATATCTCAAATATCTCACATGGAATAGGCTAAAGCCTCCTAGAGGCGCGGAAAACTCTAAAGCTGCGGCCATAAGCCGCGCCAAAGAAGTGAAAAGAAAGGAGATGCTGGAGAGTCTCGATCGTGACCCCTGGAGTCGCCCTTATCGTGTGGCGCGACAAAAGCTCCGCACGTCGCCCCCCCCGTACAGAGACACTCCAGCCCAGCTGCCCGCAGGAAGTGGTCGAGGGCTTTTCCCGCAGCGGGTGGAACACACACCCCCGTCAATGGCCTCCTTGGTCAGAGACGACGAGGGCCGGAACGAGGATAATGTTCCGCCCATCAGGAAATCAGTGATAGGGGCGGCCGTTCTACGGATTCGCTGTAAAAACACCGCCCCTGGGCCAGATGGGATACCTGCCCGAGTGTTTTTTTTTTTATTTTATTTTATTTATTTTATTTTATTTATTTGGCTCACCAACAATTGTATACACTGTTTTATGGTTAAAAGACATTTAAAAGTGTGAGATGACATAGTGTTACAATTACTTATAGGTAAGCACCACGTGCACTATAAACAAAAAATTAGTGTATGCGTATGCTAAAAATACAATACAAATTTGGTTGAGAACAGATAAGAAGGAAATATTAAATATCTATGTCGAATAGTTCTGCGCTCAGGACCGAACTGTTCAACCATGTCTCTGTTAAGATTACGATGTCGTACGTTTCACATGATAATTGCTGATAAAATTCATGTGTTTTTGTACGTAGCCCTCGTGTGTTTTGGTAATATATTTCTAACGTACCGCATGTGATTTATTTAAACCATATAAACAAGAACAAAAAGCAAGTACTAAACTAATTATACTATATACTATACTAACTAAACTATAAGTAACAATAAAAACAACTAAGTATGTCTGCATAGGACGAGCATTATTTATTTAATTTGTGTAGGGCGACCATGTCTCTAATTTGGACATGTTCACATTCTTGATTCTTCCTCATGAATATCCGACCTCCTCTAACCCGGACAAACTGGTAACCAATTTCTTTGGCTTTAATCCTTGCTGCAGTGTGCAAAGCCCTTGGGCGGCGGCTCTGACCGCCCAGAATAGGGGTCGCCTCTGGCGCCCTCAGAGGATATTGGCGGTTAGAGCCATACGCGGTTACCGCACCGTATCGAAGGCGGCGTGCTCCTTGGCCGGTACTCCCCCGTGGGATTTGGAGGCGGAAGTGCTCGCCGAAGTTAATCGGCGGACGGCTGACTTCCGGGCAGGTAGCGGCATACGGCCCTCGCCCGAGGAGATGCGCGAGTGGCGTGAGGCCGCTCGTCGAGGCACGATGGCTCGTTGGTCGTTCCAGTTGGAGACTCCACGTGCTGGCTTTGCCCTCTTGGAGGCTCTCCAGCCGGTCATCGCCGAGTGGGCAGGGCGGCGGCACGGGACCCTTTCCGACTCGGCTCGAGGGGTTTTCCACACGTTAGAAAAAAAAAAGGCTTAAGCCTCCTTTCTAAGGAAGGCTTACGTCCAACAGAGGACGATTAAAAGCTGTTGATGATAGTGAAATAACGACGAATAACGAATACGAATAATAAATGAATAATGAACGTTAATGTCGTGATAAATCTCGTCAATTTACCATAAAAGGAACTGTTTTTGCTGTTTTTGCTTTAACAATCAATTTGGTTTGGTCCAGTCAATAGTCATGCTTCATACAAACACATACTAGTATATATATACAATTATACATACATACAGTATGTAACTACAAGGGACCTCACAGTATGTAAAGGAGTTCATTACATATAAATTGAAAACAGTTTAGCTGGAGCTGTGATTTCAAACTTCTGAATGAATATAAAATGATAAATATACTTCTTATTTTTATTTAGTAACGATCTAGCCGCATTATTTTACACTTTAAAGTGTAACGCGAGAGCCGTAGTGTTGGCCCAGTCTTGTTCCGAGTGACCTAATAAACCCCGCGTAAAACCCTCTCAACCAACGAGTTAATTTACTCACTGATGATCTTAACTTTTTTACAGCTAGATGCTTTTTTAGGAGCCTTGAGGCGCGCGTCACTTTTACAACTTTTAAGCAAGCATTTAGTTAAGTACTTAAGATTTGAAGTTCTTGAACTAACGTATTTTTTCTAAAAATGTTTGAAGAACTTTCAAGAAGAAAAAAGTACAATTTTCTCTGTGTTTATTTTACTATAAAATATAATTTAAAATGAAGAAACGCAAAATTAAACTGGTAAATTTGCAAAAGGCCCCAAACAACAAGACTTCACAACATTCTGCAACTATACCAAACTGCGGTAAAGAAAAATCTATTTTCAGTTACATCATCATCACCATCATTTTAACCACAAGACATCTTCTGTTGGACATAGGCATCCCCCAAGGTTCTCCACAACAACCAGTCCCATGCCGCCCACATCCAACGGCTTCCGGCGACCCGCACCAGATCGTTAGATCACCTTGTTGGGGGCCTACCAACGCTGCGTTTTTCAGTACGCGGTTACCACTCCAGAAGTTAATGGCCTTATTTTCAGCCTAATTATAACTTAAGTATGCCTATGTTACATTTAAAAATTATGTTTTATTTTATTTCCTGCCATCGAGTAATCACTTGTCGGTAAATGACCGCCGCCTATGAACATCTACACTCAGTAGTCACAAGTGCGTTGCAACCCTATGAGTCCACCCCCAGAATAAGGGAGAAGGGAATTGAGTTCTGGTAACCTCGTTCACACAGGGAAAATAACCAAACTGACTGGACTAAGTAAACATCGCTTTTTGTGTGGACTAGGTGTCACATATGCTAAAACACCGCACTGCCACGAAATATGACGTTTAGTGAGCCCGAATCAGTCCTGCATATCTGGGAAGCACCAGAGGGCTCGGGTATCGCTACTAGTTAGTGAGTATTTTATATACAGCTTTATTACTAAACTATATCTACACATTCTATAATGACTAAGGATCCAACTAATCAAACAATACCAAGCGTCAAAATTTTAAATTATGTGCAAAGTTCGTTCGTATTTTACATATCTTACGTCTACTGCAGGGAATCGAATAGGTTCGTAAATTCTTATTTTCGAATGAGATGCTATAAATCCTATTTCAATCGAAGCATTCATTCTTCATTGCCACTCCAACGCCTAATTTTCTCATTTAAATCGCCTCTTGTATATATTACAAAGACATTGCAGCTACTTATACGACCTTTTTTCATCGTCTATTTAATTAGAAATAGGAGTCAAGTTAATTTTGTTTTTACTGGTTAAACGTTAATTATTCATGTCCATGTCATAATTATAGTTGTCTATACTTCGGCAAAAATATTTATTTAGGGTGGGTCACGAATTATTTAACATTGGAAAAATCATACAAAATAAATCATTTGATATATTATGAAAATTGTTTATTTACAAAAAGGCTTCTAAGCGAGCACCGAAATTTTCGGATACTCGTGGCCAAAGAGACTGTGAGATCGCCGACATCTCCTCGCTGATTTTTTTTTAGTTAACGTAGTGTATTAGGTTTATTGATGTAGATACAATTCTTCAAAAAGCCCGATAAAAAGAGGTCTACTGGGGATAGATTTTGGTCTTTTGGGTGGCCATGGAATGTCGCCGGAAACATGTCTTTGAAAACCGGCAGGGACTCGTATGACTCGTGTGGGACGTGGCTCCATCTTGTTGAAATCATGTGTTACGATTGTAGCCAGCAAATTCCAGTAGCATCGGTCCCAAGAACTCCCATAATATGTTTGCGGGGATGTTAGATTCAAATGTTAACGAATTCTTGGTCCACCCTGTATGTTACTTTGTTCCGATACTATGATACCGAACAAAGTAACATACAGGATGTTACTTTGTTCGGTATAAAACGTCTCAAATTTTCCAAGTAACAAGATATTTTACATAACTTCACAATTACTGATCAAAGACTTGGTATCATAATTTACTTATAACTTAAATTTAATAGTCTGCATTTGAATTATAAATTTATGTGTTTACACTTTAGCTATACAGAGTGTAAAAATGTTATATAGCTTTATATATTTTATATTTACTTATAATCATAAACACTGAGTGTAAGTGAATGTAAGCATTTATAAACTATCTTCTGGCTACAGTTTCTAACCGTCCTAATCATGATAATCTGATCGTGACTACAGACCAAAGTGATTTCATAAAATAAATATATAACTTACTGGAAGACGGAACGTGGACAGGTCCATTACAAGGTGGTCCGATGACCTGGTGCAGGTCGTGGGATACCGTTGAATGCAGGCAGCTCTGGACCAGTTGTCATGGAGAGACTTGGGTGAGACCTGTATCTAGCAGTGAACATCTTTCGACTGAGATGATATTGATGATGATAAAACAAAATATTTTTTGAGAAACTGTCAACAAATAATTTATATTAAATTTATTTGCTGATATTTTCAGAAAATACAACTCACTTATATTCTGTTTCCTAACGAAGGCAATCACAACGTTTTCGATTTAGTTCTCGTCAAGTGCGATATATTGAAATAGGGGCGTTCTAAATAAACTTGCCCGACCGCCGCTGGGCTTCAGCTGGCGTCCAAAGTGTCCATTAAGTTTTGTTTTGCTGGAGGCCTTTATTGCCATCGTAAACCCTTTCTCAAAACACAAGCTAGCTGTAAACACACTCACACTTGCTTCTCTAAATAAGAAAATGTATTTATTCTATTTCTAACATTCAATTTTAGTCACAAGTTCTAAGATAATTTTCTTTTCCTGAGACTTGTCTGACGACAGATTAATTATAAGACGCAAGATAGGATTATAATACTACGTGATGTATCAAGAGCTTTAAATAATAAATATGAAAGAACATGTTTGAATTGGAGATTCTTAAAATTGTACCATTTAATATATTTATAACATTATTAGTATGGCTTCACTGATGTGTAGTATTTATCAAATCGTTCAGATATCCTTTGGATAAAGTACATTTTACTTCATGAAAGGTGCATTAACTGTGGGAGAGGTACTTCGTTGTCAAAGCATGTGCAAAATTTTGAAATGATTGGGTGAATAGTTGTGTGAAATAAGTAATATTCTGACATCTGATACATAACGTCATCTAGCTTTAAACTAAGCAGAGCTTGTACTATGAGAACTAGATTGACTAATAGAATACTTGAACACTTTTTACGGTGGGACAATTTGTGTCTTCAAATATTACCGTAAAGAGACCCAGGACCTCTAAATGTGCGTCGTCATTCTTTAAAATCAGGAATCCCGATAAAATTTAAAACTTCAGGTTCGTGTAAAATCTCTGTAGCACAATTTGCATTTATAGCAGTGACATCGCGAGCCGGTGGTGACTAGCCGCTTTTACTCGTATTTTACGCGAACTAAATGTACATACCAAACATCCAAACTTGGATTTCTTTTAGCGAAATGTCCTCTTATTTAAATGTAGTCAAATCCTCTCGGGACTGCGGAAGGAAAATTAAATAGTCCCGAAGCACTAAAGGTTTAGGCAGCGGCTCTCATAAAACACTGACAACACTAAAACGAAAACACAATTTTAAATTTGGTTTTATTTTAGCTGACAAGTACAGATAACATTTTAGGTGCAAACTGAAGATAGACATGTAAATATTATGGATATAGTCGGATATGGGTTAATTGGGTAGTCAATGAGCAAGTATATGCCCAAAAGAAAAAAGGGCCTTGAGAGAAAACATGTACTATGTTTGTAAATTGCTCACGCCTTGCCCGCTGTAATTTACCATCAAAGATCGCTTTAATATAACCCCGTATGAGGTCTTACAAGATCCCTCTATTGCGAATATATTCCATCTCTTTTGCGACGAGAACACCGGTTTGTGAATTTGGCAATACCTTTCCTCTAAACAAGTTAATCAATATTGAATTAAATATAGCAGTCATTATTAGAAGTTTTATTACAAATATTATTTAATTTTTATTTTTATTATTAAAATAAAATGGTACGTGTGTATTAAAATCTGCACATGAAGATAGAACTAACTTGGTCCCTTTGACGAACGACCCATATATTTGCATCTTAAAAGAGCAAAAGTTCGATACGATACTATACGAATGACTGAATTTTATGAAGGTTACTAATAGCTAGCCCACACAATCCTCTTCCATGACAGCGAGGGATCTTATCTCTTAGACTCTGAATATGGACACTAATGAAAACCTTATAGAAATTTATGATCTATAAACATATTAAGGACCAAACACCACTACTTCAATATGATTTCGTTACCAGTGATGCCACAATGCTTTGCACTTTAAATGATTTTTGCATTGTTATCCTCTTTTTACAAATTGTCTGTTAATAATAAGACTGAAAAGCCAAAAACTATTAGCAAGTCATTACTGAGTAAAAAGTTATTTGGCAAGTTTCGTTACGTCCCTGCGCCCAAACCTGTCCCGCCCACACTAGTTATTATAATCTTACAACCCATTCAAATGAAAACTCCACCGGAGAGATACGACTGGATATGTGGAAAGCTGTGAAAATCCTGCGGGATGCCCATGGGATACAATCGAGAGCCTGTCCCTTCTAAGATACAGACGTGTGTGATTTCGGATTCATTGTGCTACGTTATAATAAAAAGGTTCTCTTTGTGTATCATAAAAACCTTAAGAATTTTTCTTGAGAGCTTTCTAAAGAAGGACTTAAGTGCTTCTAAAAGGCGAGAGAATATGAAAGATGATATTGTCTGTGAAATTCGTTTTAAACCACAAACATACATTTTGATACAGTCTTTTGCAAAACGTTGCATGGTACGAGACAACAATACACCTGGTAATGAATTGATAGCTGTGAATGTGTGGCCAACTTGTATTAAAATCTGGGTGTGGCGTGGCCTGTCTTTGTCACAGCCATGTATTTCACGGGAGTACGTGTATGTAATCTGTTCAGAAAACATTACAGGTGGTCACTTTCTGGCACTGCTTCAATTTGACATGTTGTATCTTGTGCGTATCACGGGATTATTTTTAAAAATCCCTTTCTATATATATACTATTTCTAGTTTTTGACTTGCCTTTATGAAAAGTACAGTTTTGTGTCACAGTCGTCACAAAAACATTTAATTATTTAACGATTATGAGGTGTATAAACATTGCTACATTTTGATTATAGATCATTAAATTTATAGCTTCAATATCAAAAAGTAAACCTCTAAATAGCCTCGCACTGTGAAAGTTTCTTGTCTTGTTTAAGAAATATATTACCTATGTTTAATATGTAATGTAAAGTTTGATATTAATGAGAATTCAAAAAAGGAAAGTGATGACCAAATAAAATATGATACACACATCAACTTATATTTGGTCATTCATCTAAGTTTAAACTGAAATTAAATCATTATAAATTATTCATTGTAAATATAATTAAACATTTTAAATAAAAGACTTTTTACCCTGATTTATAAATAATTAATACTTATCGATTTCTAAATGTGTAGTACAAACATTCACTCATATCAATATTCTATTAAACTTAACTATTTTTTAAGGTTTATTATAAAAAATAACGTGTTTAAAATGAAAATGATATTCTCACAGTACTGATTTCATAACTATGATTTCATTAGAATAAGATTAGCTTATAGACAAGATGAATTAAATGAAAATATTAATTTTATCACATTGTTGTACATAATACGCACAAGCATACGCACATATGCACATCTGATTGATTGATTCGGTATGACGATGGATCTAGAATACGGAATGCACCGCTGCTATTCATCATGTGGATATCACAAGAACGCACAAAGTGAGGAAACTCTACAAACCCTTTTATTTATTTTTTTGCCCTCGAGTTGTCACCTCACCAGGCTTAGCGGCGGGGTGGTATGTCCTAATCGGACCGATTAAACTCACAAGGTGTAGTCCAGGGGTCACGATCGAAACCCTCCAATACCTCCCTTCCCTTAACTTATTTGGTGCGGCTAATGGCCACCTTCAGAGTTTGCCGCACCTCTCAATACTCTTCATAAAGGTACTCCTCCTCACTGTCTTCGTGGTGACACCGCCGACTGTGAGTGTAAGACCTCCAGGCACGAGTACAGGTCGCCGGAGATCCACTAACTCCTCGAACCTCCAGTAAACCTCCGTGATGATCAACGACCTCAGATGCTACGCATGGCCGCATACAAATTTTACCGTGTATGTACATACGAGTTTTACCGTGGTTTGGACAGCTTGATGGCCAGGCTAAAGCGCTTCACTAATGTGGCCCTGATAGGCGATATTAATATCGACATAAAACCCAATAATCATGACCGTCACTCGGGCACTTACCTCACCCTTTGCGCTTCCCTAGGTTTACTACCTGCTCATACATTACCAACCAGATCAGATAACTGCCTGGACCACGTATTATTGAAAACAAAATGTCCAGCTACTGTTTTAGTTCTGGAGAGTTACATTACTGACCATTTACCAATAATCCTGTGCTTGAAACTAAGGAAAAGAACCATTCCGCAGCCCTTCAACGCAAATCGTTACAATTACAACGAAATTAAAAACGAAATAGATAGCATGGACTTTTCCTTGGTTCTTAACGAAGCAGACTGTAACCCTGCCGCGGATCTTCTTATTTCGAGTATCGAAAAAGTGATCTTAAAACATACATACACTACACGATTGTCAAGAAAATGCCGTGTAATCAAACCATGAATGACCCCGGGTTTAGTTCGCTGTATCAGAAACCGGGATAATCTCCACAAAAAATTAAAATCTTCTCCTGATAACAATGTTCTTAAAATAACCTATATTCGATACCGTAATTATCTTAATAGTCTACTTAAAAAACTTAAACGTACACATGAAAAAAACGAGTTAATTAATGCGAAAAACAATATCAGGGCCACATGGAAGGCTATTAAGGCCATCACTAATACTAACTCTAATCCACAATCCCCTAGCGTGCTTCTCCTAAATTCGTCTGACACAAAGACTTCATTAAACAAAATAAACAACTTCTTTGTCAATATTGGTAAAGGCTTGGCTTCAAAAATTAAATCTCCATCTCCGCCTTATGCTCAATACCAAGGTAGCCCCCCCCCGAGCAACTCTCTCGTCATCATGCCAGTCGACAGCAAGCAGGTGCATAGGATAATAACCGATCTCCGTAGTGGCGGGGCGACTGGTTATGACAATATACCAGTTAAAGTCCTCAAGCAATCCTCTCTTGCTTTAGCAGTTCCTATAACGTACATTTGCAACCGAGCGATCAATACTGGCACGTTCCCAAACGCCTTTAAGAAAGCTGTCGTTTACCTGATCTACAAGTCTGGTGAGAGAGTTCTTGTCACAAACTACAGACCGATATCGGTACTGAGTTCCCTGTCCAAAATACTAGAAAAGATTCTTAACAACTGTCTCACCTCATATCTTGAGAAACATAAAATTATTGCAAGTAATTAATACGGATTTAGGCGAGGCATATCTGCTGAGGTTGCGGTACTAGATCTCACTAACACGGTTGTTAACAAACTAGATCAAAAACTAAAATGCTTTGGCGTCTTTCTTGATTTGTCGAAGGCATTTGACTCCGTGAGCATCCCCATACTGATAGCGAAAATGGAAAACATTGGAATCCGTGGTTTGGCACTGCAAATTTTTACAAACTATTTAGCAAATCGCTCGCAACGTATAAGAATAGATTCAATGTACAGCGACGATATGAACAGTAACTTCGGTGTTCCACAGGGTAGCATTTTGGGGCCTACCCTCTTCCTTATTTATATCGATGGTCTGTGCCGCTTACCAATACCAAATTGTGATATATTCATCTATGCAGATGACACAGCACTTATAATCTGCGATGACAGCTGGGATAAAGCTAGATGCAGAACAGAAGAGTCTCTTCGCCAAGTGACGGAATGGCTCTCAACTAACTTATTAACACTCAATACTGAGAAAACAAAAGTCGTAAGGTTTTCCAATCCCCACATAATCTCACCCCCAAAGGAAACTACTGCTGTAAGAGCACACACGTGCCTGAGCATCTTTGATTCAAGTACTAACGCCTGCGACTGTCTAACCCTCACTATGGTCCCAAGCGTCAAATATCTCGGGGTGATTATCGACGAACACCTTAACTGGCGCCCTCATATTGATGCAGTAAGTGCACGAGTTAGAAAGCTAATTTTTATATTCAAAAAACTCAGACACTCATCTGATTATGCAACCCTAAGCCTTGTATATTAGAGCCTTTGTGTCTCCGTAATCACATACTGCATCCCTACTTGGGGAGGAGCTTGCAAGACCATACTAATTCAAGCTGAAAGGGCTCAGAGAGCAATCTTAAAAGTTATGCACTTCAAGCCCAGTGATTATCCCACTGCGCAACTTTATTCTGAGCTGAAAGTACTTACGGTGCGACAATTATTCATTTTGAAAGCAGTACTATGCCGACACTCTTCATTACCGCTAGATAAAAATTTCCTTAATAAACGTAAAGGTAAGGCTGCATGTCCACCTGTAAAATGTCGTACTTCTTTCGTAAACCGTCACTACACTGCACAAAGCGCACGCTTATATAACAGAATCAATCGGTTACTGGATGTATACATTTTGACTAGACACAATTTGAAAACTAAACTTACTAGTTGGTTACAAGAGTTGTCATACGACGATACTGAAAAGATTCTAGTCATTAGCTTATAGTCTCAGTAATATATAATAGTATATATTGATAGATAAATAAAATATTATAAATACTTTCACTTAAACATACAAACACATGCATACACACACACACAAACACACATACACATAACATTTCACACTATACAACTCGCCACAAAACCTACTATTGAATGTTTGCAATTGTTATACTACCTTTGTACGTAAATGTCAGCCAGTAACTATAATATGGAGCGGAGACCTGGTGACCTATAACACGGGTTTCTACCTAGCTTAGGCACCAGTCCTCCACAATATTGTCTTGAGACGTTGTATTACCTACTAAGCATAATATTTGTATACATGTATGGAAATTGTGGTGAGAAAATAAACGATTATTATTATAATCTGCGTAATCACATATCGAAAACGACCAATCCCCATGTCGAAATACTCGGTCGGGACCTGCGAAGATTCAAGAGCCAAGAGTGAATGATGACCGACTCCTCTAGTAAGTCCCTATTCAGTTTGAGAACAGTCAAACGCGGAAAGTGAAAACAGCGCCGTACCGCGTAATTCCTACTGACGTCTTGGATCTGGGAGAGCTTTAACGAGATGTAGAGGTGATCCGAGAGCGTCTCAACCTCTTCCAAGACACGCCAGTTCCTTACTCGTGCAGCGAGGGCAAGGGTAGCGAACGAAAGTTCTACTATCGACCCCCCTCCCACGCTGTCGCACGCACGCGTTTATGGAACCTCTGTTTGGTAAACAGGGACCTCACATTCCTCTAAGGCCTCGCCTTTTGCGTCTTTTCTGGAAGAACTTGCTACCCACCACACACGCCGGGCAGTGAGGGACGGCGGAACGTTCTGGTGTATTGAGACCCGGGCGACCGTAGCGGAAACATAGTCGGCTGCTGTGAAAACAACTTACATACTTGGCGCATGTCAGACATTTAAAACACCTTCTCAATCTCGCTGCTGTTGCTGAACCTAAGCATTTAAGAAACCGATGAGAAACCTGCTAGTATTGCCCAGGTTCAACTTTAGTCGTCGCTACAGGACAGCTGACTCACACAGCGCCAAGACTTCCCGGACTCAGGTTGATAGTGCCGACCACTCACCGGTACTCCATCTTCGCTTGGTAGACTCCACGCACTTGGTAGAGCTGGTGATCTTCACACCATCCGTGGCTGCATACACTCCTCGTAGCTTCTCAGCGAATGTGTCCACCGTCTTTGAACCTTCGACTCCAGAGAGCTCAATCACTTGTGTACCTATCTGAGTGAAATGCAATTTGATCCCTACTATCCCGAAATCATTAATGAAAGTAGCTTAAAAACTAACTAATTTAAAAATCCTACACTATAACCATTTGTATGGACAGTGTGGTATAGTAGACTAAAACTTCCTGTATAAGAAAAGGCCTATGTCCAGCACTGTTAATGGTGATGATTTCAATAGCCTAACAGTAAGTGAGCCTCACGAATATATTGAAGATGAAACGTTTGCAGCCAAAGTTGCATTGTTGGTCTTCATTAAATGAGGATTACGTTTTTGTGATTAGTCTATCCGACTTTTACCTTTTAAACTTCAATGTTTGTTTTAATTTATTATGTAATTATAAATCATATCTCTCTAATCACCTGGCGGATTTAGAGGTACAATATCCTTTACTCTAGCTCCCCCGTCTTGTCCCATATCAAGTGTACCCTCTCCTTTCACCCAACCAGAGTTAGCGTGAGGTAGATGACTATCTATTAAAGGATAGGCGATACATAAAATAACAAAAATAATGGTTACACATTATAAATACATTTGTTCATAACTATGATAAGAAAGTTATCAATAACTTTTTCATTCATTACAGAATAATTACTGTTTACCTAAGCATTTCAAGTATGATAACACCGGTAAACAGCATTTTTGTTAAACAAAATCAAGTCGATTTTTGAAACACTACTACCTACCCGCATATAAACATGATACTTAGTTTTGTTCAATCATCCTCAGTTTTCGTTAAACATAAACTAAATTGATTACGCGAATTTTGCTTACCAACGTATGTTTTACGATAAATTAATATTAAATTATTGAAATTAAAACGGTTTTCTGTGTGATTGTCATTTCTGTTCATCGTAATAAGATGCCCAGAGTGTGTGTAAACCATCCCGATAACTTTTGTTACATTTGCAGTCAACTTACTATTAAAAGTCAACATCGTAATTTGACACCATTGGTTAAAAACTGTTATTTCAATTATTTTGGCTTTCCGGTGCGAAATTTGGACGAAACCTGGACTCCTAGTGTTTGTTGTGCACAGTGTGTTAGTTTATTAACATCATGGGCTAAAGGATCTCGTCATATGTCGTTTGCAGGGATAGTCGAGATAAAAAAAATCACTATGTTAAAAAGGAGTGGCCTGAACGAGCTGCTCTTATACCAAGTCAACGAAATGTTCTTCACCCTCCGTTAATAAATCCTGAAGATGTATTACTACCTCCATTGCACATCAAACTCGGACTTATAAAAAACTTCGTCAAAGCTATGGACAAAAATGGAGATGGTTTTTGTTACTTGAAACAGAAATTAATGCGATGCTAAAATAAAAGAGGGAATATTTGTAGGACCACAAATTAGAGATCTACTGTCTGATAAAGAATTTAAACAAAAACTTAATCTGATCGAAAAATCTGCATGGACATGTTTTCGAAAAATCGTTTGTAATTTTCTTGGAGACCACATGGTCAAAAACTATGAAGAGTTGGTCAACAACTTCTTATCAGCTTACAAGAATATGGGATGCAATATGTCGCTCAAGATACAATTCTTACACTCTCATTTGGATTTTTGTCCTCAAAATTTGGGAGCCGTTAGCGATGAACACGGCGAGCGATTCCGTCAGGATATATCCAACATGGAAAAACAGTACCAAGGCAAGTGGAGTCCGAACATGTTGGCTGATTACTGTTGGACACTCAAAAGAAATGTACCTGACGCTTAATATTTCCGAAAATTCTGAATAAAAGTCAAATGTAAGTTGTTTTTCTTGATAAAATTCAATTTTCAATCATACTTACTTAAAAAAAGTGCATTGCAGTTGCAAGAAAACTGAGGGTAACTAAAACTTTTTAAAAATGCAGATTATTAACAAGATAGTTGTAGATACAAAATATCCCATTCAAATTAATTTAACTTCCATGAAGGTCATTTTTGTCTATCAGTGTAACAATTAGTTACTTCACTGTCTTGTTCGTTTAAAAGAAAATAACTTTTCTATTAGTATAACAATATTTGTTCATGAAACTACAAATGTTTAACATCATATTTATTTATTTGTTTGTACTTCCTGTAAATACGTTATAAACACCTTCGTCCAACTCCTCCACCGGAAAGACCTCCAATGCTGGCTAAGCCTGTGTCAAGTTTTGCTATAATGATGTTGATACTCGCTCCAACTTTGTTTTATAATAATAAAATAAAGGTTCACACAAAGTCACAATAATAAAAGATGTAGTCCATGGTTTACACAGTTTTACACAACATGTTTTCTGTAGACTACCGGTATTAGGGTATGAAGCTGACTAAAACCCCTCAGCGACTCCGAGTAAGTTGGTTTCTTCTGAGTAATTATATTCAAATTCGAAGGAAATAAATATAGCTTCATATTTCAATAGTCCGAAGGCTATTAATCGAAATGTTTATAAAAGAAAACTTATACGTTACACAGTATTTGTAAAGAAGTACAAATTGTGTTCTATTATTGAAGTGTTCTTGGCAACCTCGTATGTTCCTCTACATCAGAAGTAAATATATATATTTCTGCTAATATCTTCAATGAATAGAAAAGGATGCCAAGGACTTACGTCGATAACGGCCCTCTAAACTTAACATTTCGTTGAAGAGCCATTGATATAAAGCATTCGCACGTACCGCCCACCCCATTCGACAATGTAAATTCAGCCCTTTTTTACCGTTTTCCATCCAACATAGTGATGATATTATTTCAACATGTCATCTAAGTGTTTAGACGGTGGATACTTAGCCATACTTGTCCATTTTTAACCTAATACGGCGAAAAAAAAAAAAAGGGT
Organism: Hypercompe scribonia; assembly: GCA_949316085.1. Lineage (NCBI taxonomy): Eukaryota > Metazoa > Arthropoda > Insecta > Lepidoptera > Erebidae > Hypercompe > Hypercompe scribonia. The sequence continues at coordinate 14,962,677 of OX438969.1, read as the reverse complement.
AATGATTTTGTCAATCTATGTTTGTAGTATATGTTCCACCGTAGCGCCTAAACTACTGAACTGATTTTAATGTGTGAGGTATCAGTGGATTTGTAATAATAGCTCGGATGACATTTACTATATAAATTTTCTATAATAGAATTAGAACTTTAGAATTTGACCTAAAAAATTAAACAGACATGGTACATACATGGTGTATACACTAGGTGCCGATTTACCATTAAAAGGTTTTAAGTTGCTTATAATTTCACCAATTATTTGAATCATTCTTTTATTCTCTAGTTAACACCTTACATACTGTTATTACTATAACATTATGTTTTAAATTGTTTATTATTGCAATGAAGAACTTTTTATTTCAATACCTAGATAGTCTCATAATGTAACATCGTTCTACTTAGTGATGCGGCAAATCTGGGGTTAGTCGATCGCGAAGCGAGTGCACGACAAGATATTTTCAACCCTAGATCGTCTAGATAAAGCATGCAAATCTCCTATGCTGACAGGTGGAAGGAAAATTAAAGTGCACTTCACTTGTTTCCGCACGAAATGAAAGTTTTAAGTTCAGAAAACTTTAATAAGTTCAATTTTATCAATTTATCCTTTTTCGAAAAATAAAAGACAAAATAGTGCTTGTAATGTATCCGTGACTTTTACTATTTTTTTCTTGTGATTCATGCGATCACATATCTAATTTCAATGGATATTGAGGCATAGTTAATGATCCTGGTATAAGCCAATTAACTTGTACATTAGTGTAGAAACGTTCAAAGGAATAAAAATATTGCTATGCAAGATATAATTTATAATATATATCCTAATTCGATCTATGCTCTGACTGTTTGCAATGTCAATGTCAATGTCAATGACCGAAATTGTTTGCAATGGGCATCTTCTTTCTCATCACATTTCGAATGGCTTGTTAAGACATAAAAAAAAAAAATTGAAAATTAAAAAGAACCGATTGCGTTAAAAAGAACCAGTTCAGTCCAGGAGAGTAGAGGGCAATTTAATTACGACAAAATTAAAATAATTTTATTATATGATATATATACACACATAAAATACCGGCCTAAACTTATTATTTTATTTTCAATTTTTATTTAAAGTTATTAGTAATCATTGTGAGTTTTGTTTTAAACAGACGAGGATTTTTTTTATAATACATTTTTATTTTACATTTCTTAACTACTTTTGTTATAGTAAGATGGAGAATTTCATATTTCCTTACAGATTCGGTAAACGACCCAATTCTTTAAAAGAATTTTCATTGTGTAGATTTTAAATATCTATATTTATTCAGTCTACTTTATTTATTTAGGTGTACATTTATCACTTATCATTCGCAAACCTACCATCACGTGTCATCAACGTGTATGTGGTATAGATAAATTAATAAAATATTTTAAATTAATATATGATCATGATAGACCATTTTAAAACCTCATGATGAGTCTTTCAATTTGATACCCGTATAACAGTATCCATAAAAAAAATATTCAATTTAAGGTATAGCGTCTCACAGTCGTCATCTTGGTTTCATTTTTCGCTTCACCTATCTAAAAACACTTGAGTTGCCAAGATTAACTTAACGACATTGTAATTAAATAAATCCGTGCTACATTTTGAAAGATATGAGGTAATAAAGAATATTACATACACACATATTAGATACGCGCGAAAAGCACTACCCCACTTTTGGCAGTGGGATAAAAAAGTAAGATAAAAATCCATAAAAAATTATCTTCAAAAACTATTGGAGTCATGGACAATAAGGTTTTATAAAATATCTCAATCGAGGTAAGAAAATAATCTAACTGAAGTAAACAATTGGGGCATATTGACAGGTGAAGTAAACAATTGGCTGGACGAATTCAAGACTTGCGTGTTCAATATTCAGTATGTATGATTTAAATTATAGTGTACATAAACTAAGCGACTTAAAACTACAAGCCAAAAAATTCAGAAAGGTAATATTTACAGCAAAAAAAAAACAGTTCTCAGAAACAACACAAAAGATACTGAGTCTTGTCCTGTCATCACACCATCAACCTATATTGAAGTGTCACTTATAGAACTATTTTTCACTATTCTATACCACAGACTTGATAAGGAAAATCAGATTTAATAAGTCATGAAAAAATATTAAGAGAAATCGAAACATTTCAAGTGTTGCTTAGTGTATTTAACGTTGAGCTTACGTCTTCCAATAGTTTTTGTTTATGCAAAAAAATTTACCATAATACTATAGACTACTCATTATTATAATAAACTATTCTGTAAGTTATGAATGTGTCAAATTAAATATTTTACACTTCTTTGTGACAAAGAAATGACATTTTTCGGTAAAATCATTTACTCTATATTTATAAATTGTTAGATTATAGGCACATCAAATGCTTGTTATATTAGATTGCTATGGTTTCGACGTGGCCATATATTTTCATTATAATAATTATTCTAACCTTGACACACCCAGTGCTTTTATCAAGAAAAATAGAACACAGCTTGGGCCACGCGCACACTCTAGATGCAGACGCAAATGATCCAAGTGATTGGAGAATAATTGAAGGACTAGCAGAAGAACACCCGTATATCGTAGCTTTGTTAAGCAACATGAAAGATTATTTATGTACGGGCAGTATCATCAACAAACGATGTGTATTGACATCTGGTAACTGCGCAGCCAGTAAACCCAAATACGTCGTCAATTCAGCTCTGTACACAAAAGGAATTAATAATAAAACTATTTTCAACGTCTATTCTACTATAATCCATACAGACTACATATTTGACTTACAAAGATCAAATCCAAATATAACGAAACTGCACAGCAACATCGGTCTCGTGTTTGTGGATAGACCGTTTTTAGAACTTTTTATAAATATAGCTGAGATGGGAAATTATTTCGCATCCGAACTCCGGAATAAAAAAATGATGGTGATTGGCTATGGATATCTCGATACGCCGAATACAGTAGTACTACAATCTCAAACATATCTGCAAGTCCCATGCTTAAATCCAAAATGGTATTATTGTGTTTGCGGTAAGGAGTACCAAATGGTTGGTAAAACATACGTCACCGAGTTCGGAATAGGAGCGCCACTCTTATTAGAGTCTGTACTCGTTGGCGTAACGGCGGCACCATGCGGGTCACTTTTAAAAGATGCAATGAAGTATAATATTTTTACTGTTGTCGGGCCATACTTGCCATGGATGGTTAAAATGACAACTCAAAACTCAACAAAAAAACTCACTTATGATATTTATGAAGACTATGAGGATAGAGTTCGTAATAAAGGTGTTTATATACAACAAAATATATTGCTAAAACAAGTTCATATATTCGTAATGATTAGTAAAATGTTTTTCTGAGTCATAACTCGATTTTTTATTAAATCATGAAAAGTGTAAGTTAGAATGTGTCAGCACCCATACACCTAATTAGTTTACATTTACCCTGATTCGCTAATATTCATTTGGAAATAAGCATGCATTATGACGGACGACTGATACATAATAAGGTACTAAGTCGAAAGTCAGTCAGTGAGGAGTTAAAGTAGTACAATCATCAAGTGAGTGAACAGCCTGTCTTGTTTTCATTATTCTTTTAAGTAAGTATCTTTGTACATAATCACAAGAAGATGGGTACACTAGTAAGTTTGCCCGCATATCTGCTCAGCGTGTAGAACATTATTGTGTATACATATCATAGTTTCATTTGTTTATTTTATTGTATTGCGTGTATTAATGACTTGATATTCTTAATGTTTTTTTTATCTTCTTAACTCTCCATGGGATATTAAAGTACTTCATAAACAATGACTCCTCTTAACATCAGTAAACAAGGCTTCAATTCAATTTAAAAATTCAATATAATGGTAGTGATATACAAGAGTAGAATGCCTCTTCAGGTATGATTATACGCTTAGAAGAAGGTGTGGTGTGAAAATTAGTGACAAAGTCAGGGATGTAGTAATAAGGGAACGTTGCGGACTGAAAGAAGATATTGTAAAAGGGCCACGTGAAAAGCACCAGAAACCGACGAGCATTGATGCAGCCATTGATAAATGTGAACGAAGCAAAAGAATAGGCAGGATCGTAGTAAGTTGAAATCAATGGTCTCTGTCTACCCAACTGGGAAAAAGGTATGACATTATGTAACAGTGGTTTCTCTTCACTGTTGGTACATTAAGGTTTTTGCGTTTCCTTTAAGCATGTTTTTTGAAATCCATTTATTTTTAAAAACATGTACGTCTCGTCAGCGTGGTATAGTAGGCCAAAACCTCGTTCCTAAGGCAAGGCCTATAATATGTCCTAATAATTATACAATATGCATGAAGATATCCCACAAAGAAAGTTATAACGTACTTAACAATAAATTAGGTTACAATATAATTTTAGAAGGCAAATACAATATAATTTTTGAACATTTGCAAATAAAATTAATATCTATACCTGTTTCTCTATAAGATAGATTGTGTTTACTCAAACCAGGTTATATTTTATGTTAAAAATAGGCCCTTTCCTAATTAAACCTAATTCAAAATATTTCTTAAAAACAAACTAATGTTAACATAGGTTTTATTCTTATGAAACACCAGTTGAAATGAAGGACTTGTGAAGTTTCCGTTTTTGACACGAGAATTTCTATATTACGATACAGGATTAGTAGTTATTCTGTAGTTCGTTATTCTATAACTCGGTGTGTTTGATAGAGAACTGTACTATGTCTTTGGTTCCACTGTATTTGAAAATCACCAGTCTATCTGTACTGTTACTGGTGGCTTTCCACCAGCAATAATATAGAAAGGCGGTTTCTTTTAATTGTCTATATTAAACATCAATGAAAAACTAGAATGATTTAATTAATACACGATATTAAGTCATAATTTATTTTTTAAGCAGTTGTCAGTTAAAAATAACAATTTCAAAGTACAATTTACTGCTTAAATATTATCAACTCAGTTTTTAACTTTTTATTTTCATTAACTAGCACAAAAACGCCACATTTAATTAAGTTTACGACAACATTGATAGATGTTGATATTACTGCATTTGTCAAACACTTTGATGAAACACAAGGCGACTGGGTAAATTTTCATATACCTAGCTGAACGGATACTATTTGAGATAACAAAACGAGCATCTAAACCTTATTCAAATTGGAAGTTATATATTTGTACATAAATTATATTTTATTTGTTTATTTTCTTTTATTTAGAAAACAAACAGTATCTTTTGGTTAATTACAAGTAAAATCATTTAAATGTATTCACATTTAGATATTTAGTGTTTAATTTTGAGAGTAAAGAAAAAATTAACAAAGGAAATAGAAACAGTTCATTAATTACTCTTACAGAACAGTCAGAAAATTAGTAGTCAGAAAACCGATCGAAACCACCGGTTAGAATACACACGCCTAAAGACAGTTGGACTTATATTAAATAAGTTTTATTCAGACAAGTCACACAACTTGTTAATGCAATTAGCAGACCTAATGCAAAATGATCCCTTTCTGTAGTTGGTGGTACTTCGGACTATATGTAAGGAATAGGAAATTCTAGCTGATCTAGTAAGGACTCCAATTATAATTCATTTAGTAGGTAAGAAGAATATTCTCGACTACACTATTTTCACAAGAAAAGTAACGTCTGCACCTACCTTCATTCATATAGTGGTAATAAGTGTTGTCTCGCACATCTGTGCTCGTAGTTATCATCATATTTGTTGTAACTTATATTGCAGATAATTAACAATCTGTTTATGTGAACATCATCATACTGAGGATTCCAAATTCGAGGCGAAAGTATAAACAATAAAATTTTTTTAATTGTTTTCATACTCGAGAATTTAGAGAGTGATTTCATAATGAAAACTATCATTTGAGTGGTTTTGGTGCTAATATATTTATATTTTTGCTTCACCTTATTATAATTCTCGAAATTCTAATTTTATCTCTATTTCCTAATTATATATTATGATATTACAGTCATGCCTTTGCGGGCCTCAATCATAAGTAAAACATGAAAAAATATTTTTCTTTTTCTGTAAGACAACGCTCGCATTAGGAATAAATCCTGTGTCGTGTGGACTTACAAACATACAAGAAACGGACACAAAGAACACACAGACTCAGAATAACAATTTTTGGATCACACAAAGTGTTGTCTCATGTGGAATTTGAACCCGCAGCAGAGAGCGGTGTGGCGACCGCTTAAACCACTAGGCCAACCGTGCGGTCAAATCTTAAACAATAATAACTAAAATTAAAGTATATATTTTTCTTTTTATGAATCTTAATTTTAGGATTTGACACGATTTGACGTGTTATTTTATTTACATCCAAAAACACAAAGAGCTTGCTCTCGGATAATATTAAAAATATATAATTTGTAGTCATCTTAACAAGTAATCGCTCTTCGTTGCTAAGAAACGATCGGTTTGTAAGTATATCAAATCGAATTCGGATGAAGTACGAGTGAATAATCAAAACTGAAGATACTTATACGGTAAACCGGGGTAAGGTGCAGCCGAAGCACTGTTTTCATAAAATTAAATGTATTATGTATTACTATAAAACTTGGAATAATATGAAATTTATAAGTTACTTATGTTATAATATAAAACTTATCAGATTACATGTGCAAAAGTCTTCCCAAAATATTGAATAGTTACTCCAATCGTCAGTTAACCTTTGACATTGATACTCTTACGATAAGACACTGTATCTTAGTCATAGAGTTATCGCAGTGTTCAACAAGCACACCCTTGTGTTATTAAATTTTTTAATAAATAGTAAATGAAAATGAATCTTTGTAGAGTACCTATACGAAACATGAGTCAAATTAAGAAGTTACAGCCCTTAAAGAAAGTAGGTATCGTCGGTGTCCCATTTGAAAAAGGACAAAAAAAATATGGAGTGAGTGTGGCACCGGCAGCATTGCGTTCGGCCGGACTCTTAGAAGCGCTTCGTGAAATTGGTAAGTGCATAAAAATTAATTATACTAAACGTACATTTACCTAACTGTACATTCTGCAAATACGAAAGTTTTCTCAGTTAGTCACTTACTAAATAATTACGAATTTATGAATATTAACACTTAACCTATGAAGATGAAATTTAATAGTGTAGTGGTTTAAGTTAAAGGATTTTTGTTTAAATGAATGTGTGATGTAAGTCTTTCTTTTTTCCTAAAAAAAAGTTTCAGTTTAACTAAAATAATAAAACAAAAGCATTAATTTAATAATTGACCGGAATAGACTGGAGGCCCATTGATGCATGGGTGACAGTTAAAGTGATAACTGTGTGAGGCTTACACTGCCACGATGACTGTCATGCCTTTTACGTCCCCAAGCGTGGCGTGAAAAAGCATCTCACTAGGTTGCCATGGTATGGGTCACCACACTGCATTGTCTGCATTTGCAATGAGTATGGTGGCCACAACTCTATGGATTCTATTCATGCTTTCCATCAGGCAGAGTAGAGTCACTTTGGCAGGCTCTTCATATGGAAAAAAGAAATGAATTCTGTGGAATAACAGTAAAAATGATTGTACTAAACGTTGAGAATATGGGCTAATGCTAAATGAAAATACTGAAATTTAACTGTCTCAAAAAGCAAAATAAATGTTATAAAATAATACTCATAATAAATACTTCTTTCTAATAAAAATATATTTCTTTTATATTCCAGGCAACTGTGAGACTTAATGATTTTTATGATTTAATAAATCTGGTTGTAAAGTTTTTATAATATATTTGAGAAAAATGTATGATGTACAAGAATGAACCAAGTAACAGAATTTAAAATAGTACTTCCGTTATTTTTTTTTATTTATTTCAATTAAATAGCGATATCTATAGAAAATAATTTAGTTTACTTAATAAGTATTTGCTTATATTACTATGATACTCATGAACGAAAAAGTAGAGAATATCTCTTAGTTTTTCCTCTGAAGAAGTTCCGTGGCTCTGATTTTTATATAAAATTTAATATGAAAATATAATTTACATATATATATATACATACAGTTTTCAGTAGCTTACATACATAGATACATACATACTTCACATACATAATCAAAACTAGTGAAGAATTAGCTAGTATTGTTACAACTAAATCGATTTAAATCGTTTTAGATGACGTGATACTTTTCTATAAAGTACCAAAATACCTTAGAGACAATTATGACAAATATATAAAACTTTTATTTGTTTCATTTTACAGATCATCTTGACATTAAAGACTATGGTGACATAGATACTTCGGGTCCAGAACTAGACCTCCATGTTAAAAATATGGACCATTTGTCCATGGTGTCTAATTGTAACAAACATTTATCGAAGCAAGTCACGCAAGTACTCAAGGACGAAAGAATCGCTGTGACACTTGGTGGTGATCACTCTATCGGCGTTGGTAAGACAACTATGATTTTTTATGATCCATCCCACCCCTTAAAAGTATTATTTTTTTCAGTGTATTATACACATTTCATTAAATTCTAAACACATTATGAGTATAAGCGTGTAAAACAACTACATGCATAAGTTTTGCGATTAGTTTACGTTATGTGCAATGCAGCTTAAACTAACAAAAAATTGTGTACACTGTTGGGCGATTAAAAAAAAACAGAGTAAATAAAAGTGCATTAAAAAGAATGAGTGGTTGCTATGTAGTATGGTATGTTTTAACAAGTTTTAATTATAGGGACCGTGGACGGTCACCAAAAAGTGAACAAGGATATGATTCTTATCTGGGTGGACGCCCATGCAGATATCAATACGAATAAAACCTCTGACTCAGGTTCTGTACACGGTATGCCAGTGGCACTTTTGGTCAAGGAATTTGCCCATTATTGGCCTTACTTACCCACGTGGGAATGGCAAGATCTGGTGTAAGTACTAACAATGAACTGTTTAAAATCCGTACATAACGATTAAACTATTAGTTAGGAAGTAGTAACGATGGATGAACGAATAACTAACAATTTCATGATATATTTTCAATTATTGGACAAATGTCTTTGCTATCATATTTATAAATCTAGACTACAGTCAGCTGATGTTAGAATAAATTATTTTTCTGTCTTTCTTTCGAACGGCAAGAAAACGGACAATGTAAACGATGTGACTATCTTCTCTCTGGCTTTCGTTTTATCCCGTTCGTTTTGTTTTATACCAAAAAAACTCAATTCCTATCTGTTGATTGGCCTTTCATTGTGGCTCATTTGCATTTAGGTCAAATTGATTGATTTGTGTCTTGATGATTCAATCTTGTTACATAAAATTATATAAACAATTTTCATTTACGTGTATATGTATATTTCCTTTAAAACTGCCACGTTGGTGTAGTACTCTAATGGTTACCGATTGCAAATACCGCTCAAAAGTTCTTGGGTTCGATTCCCTGGTCGGATCAAAAAGTTTTATAGAGTTTTTCTGGTTACAGAAATACTTAATAAAAACTTCCAAACTCCGTGCAGCTATGGAGTTTGGAAGTCTTAACCAATGTGCCTCGAAGAGCACGTAAACCCATTAGTCCTACACCTTATTTTCCCCTGGTTATGTTGGATAGCCATCCCATTGGATGATGAGAGTGAGGGAACAGAGAGTGCACCTATATTTGTGCACACATTAGTGCACTGTAATATCTCCTGTGCAGTGCAGGCTGGTCTCCTTTGAATCTGGCCGAAATCGACTTGGAGTACACCATCATCATCATCATCATATCCTTTAGATAAAATTGATCATAGACAAATTCCTGATATATTATGTAACTAAAACTTATTTGTTTTCAGATTCTCTATAAAGAGCTTAGGTTACATTGGACTTCGTTCCGTAGATAAATACGAAAGGCTAGCTATTGAGAAATTCGAGATACCATGCTGTGCTATGGAGGATATTGACGAGTGAGAAATAATATTAATATTATCCTTCAATCATTTTGGTAAATTTGTGGAAACCCGTGTTGGGTTTCTAAGAACCAACAAATCGCTCAACGAGGGCCAATGCCTGGGTGATGTAGTTATATAGGAATTGAACCGTCCACGGTTATTTCTATTTAACTTAGGAACAAATTTTACGAGCTCTAATTAGATTAGAAACAACTATTCCGCTTCTAAGTAAGACAGATGTAACAAAATGTTAAGAAAAGTTGTTTTGTTGTTTATGATCATTACAACTACTACTTACCTGTCCACGTACGTCCTCCTCAGCACTAACTTCAAATTAGAGGAGCCGACTAAACTCCACTGGATGATTATATGGGTTTAACTTTATACTACACGAACAAAAATCGAATCTCTGTAAAAAATTGAATCAACGTCGTCACTTCTTTATGTTTCAGTAACGGAGTTAAAAAGTCAATTCAATACATATTAAATACGTTAGATCCTACTAACAGTCGACCAATACACGTGAGCTTCGATATTGATTCTATAGATGCGTTGGAAGCACCTAGTACTGGAACTGCAGGTTAGTTATTATACTTGAATTACAGATAACACGAAATATCTCTATATCTACTGCTCATTTTTCATTAAGTTGAGCAGTCCAATTGAGCAGTGGAGAAAAAGTAACAGCATTAGTAAACGCTTTTTTCCTTTTTTTTAAGTACTGACGACACAAATGGACGCTTATTTTTATCTATACATAAAATAACAATGTAAGAAGTCGATTGCTGTTCATTAAACGTATTGAAGTAAAACTATTGAAGGGGTCTTTATTAAAATAACAGAACTTTAGAATTTTCACATTTGTGTGTCATTGTGCGCGCTAATCTCAGAAGTGGCTTAGCTCATTTGTGATATTGCGTGTTGTAGTAAACTACATTTAACAAATTAGTGTTTGTTTTATTTCAATCAGTTGACTAGTAAAAAAGTAATATCAGCTTCAAGAATCAATAACTGACATATGTTATATTAAAATAATTAAATATATTTCACACTCTGTCATAGAGCAAGATATCAATAATATAATAAATAAATATTTTAGACAATTGACACACAACGTCATCTAGTTTTAAACTAAGCAGAGCTTGTGCTATGATAACAAGACGGACTGATAGAACGCTTATATACTTTTTTTATAAATACATACATACATACTATACATAGAAAACACCCAAACTTCAAAACACCGGGAATCGAACCCGAGACCTCAAGCACAGCAGTCGCATTAACTACCGCTGCGCCACCGAGGCAGTTTAATATAATCTATTCACATTCTATTGTATATTCAGACCAGAAGTACTTATACGTGAAAATGTAATTTACTCACGGACGCCCTTGTCTGATCTAAATCTTACGGTTAAAGTGTTCTGTAATTGACAGATGAACTTATTGACAGTTCTAGGTATAATTTTACATTGAAAATTAATATTTTATATCGTTTTCACGTTAATCGTGAGTCTTGAAATTATTATTTAAAAATAAATGGAATTAATCACTTGGCTATGAGGAATTACTTATGACGTAACAACTATTTTTTTATAGGAGAATAGCAGGTCCTGTACCGCTAGCAATATATGATGTATACTACAATTTTCCTGTATTTTCATATTTTTAGAATGGGCATCTTTACACAGAAATTAAATTAAAGAATTTAAATTCTTCTCAAAAAGTTATTACAAATGCAATAACAAAACATATTCCCACGTTTTTTAAACTTGTCTTACTTAAAATCTAAGATGAAAACTAGACGGAGTTGTGTGTCAGATGTCTTAATTATAATTCTTAATAATTTAAGAGCTAGGCCCTTGTTGGTGGAGCAATCGCTACTCCTCTCTGTTCTCTACGATCTATTTAACTTCTTGACAGGCCACGACTTCCACTTTCTCCTTTACTTACTGTATATACGTTGATCTCGGCCTTAAAAAGTATTTTACATTTTTTTAGTTCGAGGTGGACTTACTTTACGAGAAGCTATCAAAATGATGGAGATTATTCATGAAACTGGTCGTCTTCGTGCTATAGACTTGGTTGAAATCAACCCCGCAATCGGTAATGAAACCGATAGAAAACGGACAATTGAGGCTGGCATCAGCGTACTGAAGGCAGCGCTAGGTTTCTCAAGAAGAGGCACCGCTCCTAGAGGAGTGCAGGATCTACCAGTACAGGATAATACCACGAAAAGCTAAAAGTTGTTGGATGATATTAATTTGTACAGTCAAATATTTATTATATATCTAAGGAAATGTATCAGTGCTACAGCCTATTGATTACTTCATTACAGAAAGATTCTATTATTAGTAAACACTCGAGACTATTAGGAGTATTAACTACATTCCTAATTCATTCATCTTTCACTTGAATTGGAAACAATATGCTTCTAAACCACAACCTATACAGAAAACGTTACTTCTTGTCAGAACATAATTTTATCGTTTAGCTTGTATTGGTAGTCTCAAAATACATAATGTTTCAAAACAATATTAAACCGTATACCCTCAATAAACAACTTCTAGAAAAAAATAAATTATAATTAATTAAATGACTTTCTTTTTCTTTAATCTAATGTGTGACTAACAGAACTGTTTTGCAAAAAATTCCCTAAATCTCTATCTTTTTTTAAATTGACTGGACATTTATTTACGAAAAGAAAAGAATTACCGTACAAAGTAAAAAACTTGCGAGTTTTGGCGATTTAGAACATCAACTTATGCACCAGTAAGGCAGTCAGGAGCCTGTGATCAATTTTACCCGACTACGGCAAAACCAAAAGGAAGTTATAGTTTAAATAAACTATATATTTTATATATATATTAAGAACCTGCCAAAGTGACTCTACTCTGCCTGATGAGAAGCATGAATAGAATCCAAGAGTTGTGGTCACCATACTCATTGGAAATGCAGTCAATGCAGTATGGTGACCCACACTATGGTGACCTTGTGAGATGTTTTTTCACACCCCACTTGGGAACGTAAAAGACATGACAGTCATGGTGACAGTGTAAGGCTTAAACAGTTACTACGATAACTGTCACCCCTGCATCAATGGGCCTCCGGTCTCACACTCACCAACGAAACACGACAACACGGATGCTGGCGCTTTAGGTTGATATTCTGTGTGAGGTTAGTACTGCCCCGGTCGAGCCGGCCCACTCGTGCTGAAATCAGCGTGGCTCTACTACCTAGCTAATGTATATTTGTATAATAGTATTTGGGTTACACATAGTACTACTTAGCTGATGCGTTACCGTACGAAATTCTATGCACTAAGAGCCGCTACGCCATCTTTTACAAAACAGCGACAACAACAAGGTCCTGTTATGTTCCACCGTACCGCCTAAACTGTTGAACTTATTTTAATGAATAAGGTGTCAATAGATTTGTAATAATAGCCCAAGTGTCATGGGCTATATCAATTATATGAAAATTGCTTATACGTAGTCGGGTTATAGTTTTCTTTATTTTTTCTTGTTGTTTTATGAACTGATAATCATTTATTGGTAATGCAGCAAAGGCTGACCCTTGTTATATTTTTCTTTATGGTTTCTTCTAATAGTGATGATGAAACTTAAACTTGGAAATATTATATATTTTTTACTGCATACCAAACTAACAAACGCAATAAAAATAAAAGCTATAATTGCTTCCATGCGAAGTTATTCCAAAAATTCATGTTTTAATAGGCGTAACATGCATAAATATGCATTGAAATTATAAATTATATTTTACGAGTTTTTTGTTGATTAAACACGTGAGCACACACACACGAGTAACCTGACTCCACAAATGAATTCAACATGTTTATGATTGTGGTGAGTTACTTTAAATAAACTTAAATTAATGCATTAGCAAATAAAAATATATAGGAAATTGTTGTTTTACAGTTGATAGTAACGATCTCTTCAGTCAATTGCTTAGAACCACTAGCGGATAATAAATTAGATGATGAAATAAAACAAGTAATCACTAAATACCTAAATAAGATACCGGACGTCGAACCGCAGTTCGTCATCCACGAGGGGTTATCGAAGGTGATATCGCGCTACTTTAAAGGAAAGGTGTCGACATTCCCGCTTTATAAAGTCAGCTTGAAGTTAGACAGGAATCCTGTGAAGATCCCATGGACGTTGAATGACGTGACCCATACTAATATGACGGGAAACGTAGCAAAAAAAGGAAAAATCTATAAATATATACCGGCGAAGACAATCAATAATACAGCATAAATTTTGTTTGGATGTTTTATTTGTATTATTTTATTGTAATTACATTATTTTTATGTAATTGCCTCGTAGTCAAAAAATATGAAAACAAATTTGATGAAAATTAAAACATTTCAATAGCAAAAGGAAACTGTTGATCAAATCACAACAACAAATTACTTTTTATCTATTGAGTTGTAGTCAGAAATGCTTTCAGTTATTTATTGTTAATAACATATTGGTGAATTGCCAACATTGAATATTTAAATCATAAACAGTATACAATTTTTATAACCAAAAATTTTCACAGATAATAAAAATTAAATATAAAAACGTACAAAGGCCAAGTACTGACTGAACACATTTACAGACATACTTATTTATATTTTTATGGTAGAGCAGTCAAACAACCAGATCACCTGGTGGAAAGTGACAACCGCCACTCATAAACGCCTGCATCTCGGGAGTCGCAAACGCGTTTTTAACATTAACTTTGCGGGGGTCTTAAATACACTCCAAAAAATGTAAACAGACATTACAAATATTCTTCACCTCATAGCTATGAGGAGGTTTTTTGTACCAGTATCAAGAGATCAACTTGGATAAGTGTTAGATATGGTAAGTAACGAAGAAAGTACTGGCAACATTTAATTAAAGCAATTCCATTGAAACCAATCTCTAATCTTGAACATTCTGAGCGTACAATCGCGTGACATTAAAAATACTAAGTGTTACTAAATCGTATAACTTCATATATAAGGTACTTTTTCATTGATTTAAAAACTCGATATTTTAATTTTCACACTGTATACAACACTAATATATATTATAGAAACACCTAGGAACTCATCGCTAATTGTATAAGTATATAGGTATATCTCAAAGTAGTAAACTTGCATTATAACAAAATAAAAATTTAGAAACATACGAGTATGGAATGTTCAATTATGTTTTATGGAAAGTTAACACTACAGGTGTTGAGCGCGGTGTAGATTTCTGTAGAGTACCGCCACGGCGAGCACAGAATGCCCGTTTGTGTGTTGTTTGTATTCTTTTATAGAGTAAGAGAGACAACTAGCGGAGTGACTACCGCCACTCATGGACAGAGAGTGAATGTGGTAGTCCTCCGGTAACCTGACTAATTTGCGGATAAGCAACAAAAGAATCGCTTAACACCGGTTTCCTGCGCAACCGTGTCCATGTGGAACTCCGGTCAAGCATGGCCCTCTCACGAAAATAGTAATAGTATAGTCAAATTAAATAAAAATAATAGAAAACGTGCGTCCGATTGTTACCTATATACAAATACATTGATTAAAAAGTAAAAATAAATTGTCAAAAACTTCTAGAATAATTCAGAACATACTTTTACTTAAAAGTATGTTTTTTATTGGCCTAGAAGTTGACCTGTGGTCTGTAATGTTTCTGGAATTTATTCGTTTTCATAGACAGCTTCATCTGCATCTTGGCTTGGACGCGTTTCATAAAGTGAATATCCCGTGCTGTCCTGTAACGAAGATAATATCATGTGTTAGACCACTTTTACCTAAACACTTAAACAATACATCTTCGAACATCATTGCTATAATAAGTTCCTGAGAATACGCGTAAGCGTTTTAAATAATTTGCGTCATGGTCAACTATCGAGGACTCTGGAGGAGGAGTATATAATAATGATATTGGTCAGGGTCTAAATATATTAATGGGAGCACTTGTATATACGAGTAAGTGGAAGCCTCATAATAAAATCCCTAAATCTTCCTATTGATATGTACAGAGAACCCTTTGCCAGCATTTTCGCGAACATTTCGCAAACTAAACAAGAACATAACATTTAGAAAACTTAAAATTTGTAATAATTAGAAATAATAATAGAAATATCTATTCTGTAGTACATTAGGACCGTATGGTGACGGATTAAGAATACAGTGTCACCACTCCTATTCGTCCCATGGATGTCGTAAGATTCGAGCGAGTGAGGGAAAAAAATTATGCATGACAACAGCACTGTGAAAAGAAGGAATACTTGATACAAACCCTATAAAAACCTGTCTGGTGAGTGCGGTACGGTAGGCCAAAACTTCCTTTCGAAGAAGAGGGCTATGTCCAGCAGTGGACTATTAAAGGCTGTTGATGTGATGATGACGTAACGTCTAATATTTGGATTGATTTGACATGGTGCATATATGTACACAATGCAAGTCTAAATGATAGCGACTGATGTTTTTAACAAAAAAAAACAAAATGAATAAACAGGCATCTTTTTAACATCATTTATGGTGTCCAAAATAAAATGACCTTATGTTACTTACTTGGCAACTATTGCTTGTTCCTTGGGTGCCCATCCAAGTGCTCTGTAGACGCCAAGAAGTTTATGTAGTTTGCGGTCTGATTTCTTTACTAAAGCTTGACTGCTCTGTGTTAAATTCTGTTTATAGTACCTGTAATTCAATGATAATTATGTAAAGTTTCAACTAACTGCATACCAATACATTCTTAGTCTTAGAAACAATAACCTACATATCTACCTAATACCTTTAAAGCAGAAATTCTTTTATATATATATATAAAAGAGCCTTATTTTATATTTTATTATAAAGAGCCTTATTATATATATATATATATATATATATATAGGTAACTAGGTAGGTAGGTACTCTTTATTGCACAACATAAAACGGCTCCAACGATTTTCATGAAATTCAGTATGCAGCGGGTTTTGGGGGCGATAAATCGAGCTATATATCTAGCTAGATTTCATTTTTAGATAGCGTTGTTTTATCAGTGTTTTCAAGCAATGAAATGTTTGTCAAATAGACCCGTTTTAACAGGTATCTATGTGACGAAATTAGGGATGGGAACAAAAGAAGTTGGTAAATTGCGAATCGAACTAAGCTCGGTTTCCAAGTGATTCATGCTGCACATACTTTGCAGAGAGGAGATACACTCCTTTTGCATCTGCTTTCAATCATGATTCTTCTTGATGTGATTGTGATCTCAGAGAAACAACAAAGTTACTGCGGCAGATATCAATTTAGTCAAGGCCAGAGTGGACTACATAGAGGCTACAATAGAAGTGGATTCCATAGAAGTCATACCAAAGGAAGAGGTCAAGATCATTCCATAGGTGAATCGTCATCGGAGTCACGGACAGCTCAAGTATGTGATCCAGAAATAAATGAGAAAACTGAGTGTATGGAAAAGGAAGAATGTAGTAATCACAGTGAAATTATCTGGCTTTTAGATAGTGGGTGCACAGACCATATAATAAATAATGATAGATATTTTTCTAATTCAATAGATTTAAAAATTCCAGTAGATGTAAAATTACCAAAGCAAAACGTTAAAAGCAACCAAAATATGTACCATCAAAGTTATTATAACAGAAAACAGGTAAATTTAATAAATGATTATGCTGTTAAAGGATTCAAATAGAACTTGTTAAGTTTTTCAAGAATTACTCAAATTTGCACTATTGTAGCCAGAAATCACTGTGCAAAAATTTATAATCAGTCGAGAGAGTAGATAGTTTTTGCTAGTAGAAAAAATTATCTGTATTGTGTAAAAAGTTTTGTAATAAACAATGATAGGAAAGAAATGTATGCACATTCAATAACAGTAGCACACAAAGAGGAATGGCATAGAGCTGTAGGCCATGTAAATTTTCAATATTTAAATAACTTAATATTTATAAATTAGTGGATGGTTTGCCAGACAATATTGAAAGCACAAAAATGAAATGTTTAAATTGTATTAAAAGTAAAATGGCTAATGTACTTTTTGAAAATAATAGAATAAACTCTACTGAAATTTTGGAATCGATTCACACTGATTGGAATGGTCCACATAACACGACTGGCTATGGCTGGGAAAAGTATTTCTTGACATTTATTGATGACTACGAGTGACTCGTATAGTAAGTGTACAAGAATTTTTAGTATTAAAAGTAAAGCTTAACTGCTAACTGTTTTAAAACAATTGTTAACTTAGTAGAAAATAAATTTATTAAAAAGTTTAGAAATTACAGTGTGATAATGGCAAAGAATATTTAAATAAAGAAAGAATATTTAAATAAATTAATTATCACCATGTCCACCTTATGAATTGAATGGAGTAGCAGAAATACATAATAGATCTGTCATGGATATAGGTAAGTGTTTAATGAGGGAAGCCAAAATTCATAGAAGGTATTGGGGCAGAAGTTATTACTTCTGCTCAATACCTTCTAACAGCAGCATATTTCAAGAATTGCAAATACAGTAGAAAATAAAACTTTTTATAAGATATTTTTTGGGATCAAACCAACCGTAGAACATTTTAAAATTTACGGAAGTAAAGTTTCTGTCAGGGTACCTGAAGTTTTAAGAAAAAATAAATGGAAAGATAAAGCCTGACTAGGTGATTTAGTGGATTATAATAAAAACAGTTATAGTTTTAATCAATAACAAAATAATTAATGCTAGGCATACACAGGTAGTTGAAGAAAATACTCAATTAATATCTCTAGAAAAAAATTGATGATCAAAAAGAAAATGATAATGATGTAGAAATTGACCCTGGTTCAAATTTGTCTGATGAAATATTAAAAACTGATTACAAAAGTGATGAAAGTTATGTAGATTCAGGTGAGACTAATTCTAATAATACTTTAAAAGATCTTATAAGTAATGAGAATTCAAATAATAATGAAGATAAGCATGTTGAAGTAGGAAAGTCTAAAAGAAAGCGATCTCCAGTCTCTAGGTATGGTAATCCAGTTTCACATTTGACATTCGAGGGGTGATCAATAAGTAACGATAATCAATATATAAAACAATGATTAGAGTAAAAAATATATTTTAACTTTCAACATTGTCTCTAACAAATTAACATATTTGTATATCTTTGTTTTAAACCTATGATTCCCTTAGAAAAAAAATCTTTATCTTGGCCCTCCAAAAACGCCTCTACAGCGGCCATCACTTCACCATTGTCCTCAAATTTCTTGCTCTGAAGGTGTTCTCCGAGCCGAGGACGAAGATAGAAGTCGCTGGGACCCAGATCTGGCGAATAGGGAAGGTGTTCGAGCAGTTCGAATCCCGTTTCTTGAATTGCAGCCATCGCAACTGCAGTTTTGTGAACCGGGGCGTTGTTTTGGTGAAACAGCACTCCAGGTCGCAGTTTACCGCGTCTTTTTTCCTTGATGACCTCTCGCAATCTTCTTATTTGATCTGCGTAGTAAGGGCCCGTTATAGTGGCTCCCTTTTCCAAATATTGCACCATAACAATTTCTTCAGCGTCTCAAAAAACAGACGCCATAACCTTTCCCGCTGAACTTGGCACCTTGAATTTCTGTGGTGCTGGTGAGGAGGCGGCTCGTTTTCAGGTTATCGACTGTTGTTTGGTTTCAGGATCAAAATGGTGGATCCAGGTCTCGTCCGTGGTCACGAAACGATTCAAGATTCGAAATGTCGAGTCGTTTCTGTTTTTGCTCGTCGGTTAATATTCTCGGCACTCAACGCATCGTGACTTTTTTCATTTGCAATTCATTTACAATTATTTTTTTAACGTTACCATTTGAGATCCCTATGACCTCAACAACATGCCTTACGGTCACTCTTCGATCGGCCAATACTACTTTTTCCACGTTGTTCTCTTTCAGGGACGTGGATGGGAGTCCCTCGCGGTGTTCATCTTCAATGGATGTTCTGCAAGGTTTAAATTCCTTTGCAACTGTGGAATATGGAGGAGCAGCCTCCCCCAGTGTTTCTTCCAAGTCACTGTGTATATCTTTGGTAGACACTGTTTTCAAGCAGAGGTACTTAATGATGGTTCTCATTTCGTTTTTCTCCATTATGGTGTTATCTCGTTAATATTCAAATGAATCTACCTGCCGGGAATCGTGACCTTTTTATATATTTTTTTTATGCTAAGCTAGCGGGTGTACAAGCAAGCAAAAATATATTTTCTTCGACTTTTGTGCGCCTTAGAAGTATGCGATTATCATTATTTATTGACCATCCCTCGGATATATGTAAACTACATTGATACAAATGTACCAAACACTTTTGAGGAGGCGATGAACTCTATGGGAGTTCTATGGGAGAGGAGGTATTTTTATAAAATCTTTGCTCCTGCTCTCCCCTTTAGAGGCTGGAATCTATAAAATACCTCGGAGTGCAGATAGACCAAACCGTGAGCTTTAAGCCATATATAGTTTTTCTTGTTTCTAGAATACGCAAGTTAATTTACAGTTTTAAAATACTAGGACATGTAGTTGATGTTAAAACAATAAAAATGGTATACTATGCTCTATGCCACTTAATCATTAACTATTGCATTGTGTCGTGGAGAGGAGTAAGTAAATTCCAGTTTCTGCCAATAGAAAGAGCTCAGAGAGCTGTACTGAAGGTTGGGGCTGGACTACCATTTCGTTACCCGACAGAAGAACTTTATGAATTATGGGATGTATTGACAGTCAGACAAAATTTTATATTGGCAGATATTTTGAAAAAACACACTGAAACAGTTTATGACCCAAATTTAAAAAAGGACATGCGTCGGAAGTTTGCCGTTTGTAATAATGTCGCGTTCCGCACTAGTCTGTCTTATCGATTTTTCCTGTTTTCTCGTCGGGTATTTATATAATAAAGTGAATGCCTTTTTAACGATATATCCTCTCACAAAATCAGAATGCAAACAAAGGGTATGTAATTGGTTAAAAATTCTTGACTACGATAACACTGAAAATTTACTCACCATTTTAGCACAACAATGAAATTAAATAAATATAAATATAAATTAGTAATGACATAATAGCAATCATGTGATTGATATATATTCCTACACTCTCGCTTACTAACGCATACACACACACTCACACACTAACGACGTATATCGCTGTCTAAAATGTTAACTTGTAAACTAAGTGGTGCGGGGACCTGGTGACCTGTATATATATACCTGTATATATATACAGGTATATATACATACAGGTCACCAGGAGTAGAGAGTATATACATATATATATTCTACTCTATACTACTATAGGTTGGTATATATACTCAAAATCAGACTCGGAAATAAATAGCTTAAATCAAAATAATACTTGCTAAATTGCTGAGAGGCCACATGATAAAAATGTTATATGTAGATGTTCAGTGCATTTTTAAGAAAAAAGCAATGATATTTTTAAAGCAAGATTAGTGTAGGGAAAATGTAAACATTGAAAATTTTATTGTCTTACAAAAATTTGTTATATTGTAAAAATAATTTATTTATGGAACAAATGGATGTCGAGACAGCTTTTTTAAATGGTTATGTAAACTCAGAAGTTTATATAAGTCAAACGTAAGGAAACTGGAGACAATAAAATTTACAAATTGCAAAAGGCACTCTATGGTCTCAAAGAAAGTCCTAGAGTGTGGTATGATTGTTTCAATAAATTTATTAAAAAGTTGAATTTTGCCAGAAATAACTATGATTACTGTTTATATGTAAATAGAGCAAAAAAGATACAATATACATACATATATATTAATATTTGTTGGTGACCTTCTAATTTGCAGTAAAGATAAAAACAAAATCAAAGTAGTAAAAATTTGTTTAATGAAAAGGTTTGCAATGAAAAGTTTGGGCAAAATTAAAAGTTATATTGGCATAGATATTGATTACAGTAATGATGATAATACAATGAGTCTAAATCAAACCAAATATATTGAGTCATTGGTTGTAAAATATAATCTGAAAAATACTAAGTTATATGATACTCCAATGGAAACGAATTTAAAATTAGAACAAGCTAGAGAAGTAGATGAAAGCATAAAGTACAGAAATTTAATAGGTGAATTATCGTATATTAGTACAGGAACAAGGCCAGTGTAGCATACAATGTTAATTACTTGAGTGAGTATCAAAATTGTTAAAATCAAACACATTACAAACATGCAATAAAAACTTTAAAGTTAACATACTATTATAATATAGACACAGAAATATTAAATTGTATAGTAGATTCTGATTATGCAGGAGATAATATGGATCGTAAATCTACATCAGGCTTTATAAATAGATTGTCTGGAAACTTGATTTTTTGGAAGACACATATATAGAATACAGTAACCAAATGTTAAACTTTTACAGAAGTATTAAAAATTTGTTAGGTGAGTCATTTGATGTAATTTTTTTTTAAATCAATAAAATTGTATGAAGATAATTCGGGTGCTGTTGCGATTGCTAAATAAGGTAACTTTACAAAAAATTCAAAACACATTGAGGTACATTACCATTATATAAACGAGAATTAAGAAAGGGCAATAATTGATATCGTAAAAATTGATACAGATTTTAATTTGGCAGATATATTAACAAAAAGCTTACTTAAGACAAAATTTACGAAAAACAGATAAGAGTTATTATTAGATTAATTTAATAAATCAAACAATTTGGTTTGTATGTAAAAGATTAAGATTATAAATTTAAGGAGGAGTGTTGTAATGCATGCTTAAGTTATAATCACAATCCATCGCAGCGCCACCTCACTAGAGTGTGCGCTCCCAATGCATCTAGTCCCTATATTTTTATTGTCTGTGGACAAACACTTGTGTACAAAAAAATATGGCGTCCGGAATAAAATTTCGTTAATTATCATAACAGATATTCTTTCAATGTAATCTACGGTCCTATTTAACAATTTCATTTAATAATTATTATTTCGTAACTAGAACCACTCCGACTTCGCGAGAGCACAATCGGCGCTGGCCGCTCTAAATTTTAATTCTAGATATAAGATCACATGCACTTTTAAAAAGATAAGGATGTACATTGTATGAAACAAAATTTCTTTAAAATTAAATTTTACATTTAAATTCTTACAAATTAAATCTTAAAACATAAACACTGTTACTGTGAGTTATCCGTCAGACATAGACTTATACAAATTCAGACTTTTGCCTCATTTTAAACAATATCATAATTACCACTCACGCAGACTACATCATTCCTCTAACCAATTACATCAAGAGTTCTTCGCATTCATTGTTACCAAAGACAATTAAAAAGAATATCAAAAAAATGATGTTGAGTACGAAAACTAGGAAAAAAGTTAGAAATATAGCTAACCTCATTAAAGAACGATGGCCAATTGTAATCCCAGATGGCAGCACCAATTGGGTATCATCACCCTCTAACATTGCAGGTCCCTCCACTTCCTCGTCAACATCCATATCGCCTTGATCCGTTTTCTCTTGATCAGGGTATGAAGAACTGTAACAATAATTAACTTATTATGACCAAACTAAAAAGCAAAACTGCTGATATAAATATTTCATTAAAAGTATCTCTGTTTTGAAAACCATTGTAGTAATCCATCCACTATATAACATACAATATATATTTTAGACATATGACACACAACGCGATCTAGTCCAAAACTAAGCAGAGCTTATTCTAAGGGTACTAGACAACTGATATGAATACATTTATACTTCTTTTTTCATAGAAAATACCTAAACTCCAAAACAAATATTTGCAGATCATACAAGCATTTAATCCGAAACGGGAATCGAACCCGAGACCTCAAGCTCAGTAGTTGCATTCGTTACCCCTATGTTACTATGAGTTTAATCATTAATCGTCATCATGACCTAAGGTTAATTGACTGCACGGTTGGCCTAGTGGTTTAAGCATTCGCCACGCCGCTCTCTACTGCCCGAGTATTGAGGGTTCAAATTCCACATGGGGCAACACTTTGCGCGACCCACAAATTGTTGTTCTGAATCTGAGTATTCTTTGTGTCCGTTTCTTGTTTGTTTGTAAAATCCCCCGCGACACAGGATTAATTCCTAGTGCGTGTTGTGTTTAAAAAAAAAATAGAAAATAGATTATTTTCTATACATAATATTATTCATTGGTATAACACAACAATATTTAGTTTAATGTGATTTCTGTGACAACACCGTTTATTAAATCAAATGTGATAATGGATGAAATTGAGTTGCTACATTATTTATTCATACACATAGTAAAATTGTAATGTAATGTTTGTATGTTAAAGATATTAAAGAAAAACTAACGCAGGGGGTCTTATTAAAATAACAGAAATCAATACAACAGTTTTTAGAATTTCTCTGTGTGTCTGTTTATCTGTATATCCGTGATTATGCATGTTAATCTTAAAAGTGGCTTAACCAACTTGGATACAGTTTTCTCTTATGCAATAAACTTCACTAAGTATTTAGTGTTTGTTTTATTTCAATTGGTTGACAAACAAAACAGTTAAATGAGTTAAAAAAATATGCTGGTGGAAGTGCAGTCAAAAGCTAATATAATAATTTGAAGTATAATACCTATAGTCATAATAATCGGCATACTCGGCTAAGGCAAGTCCTTCATGTAACATTTTGCAGTGTCCCTTGTCTATCATATGAGCTCGGGCGGCTTCCATCGAGTAAAATGTGCGACCTGTATCATTGCACCACAAGCACATGTAAGCTCGTGAAATCTGTAAGATGAATAATTATAGTGATATTTGTATAACAGACTATAAAAAGAATAGGTTTGCTGGTTATTTTAAATATATTGGTTCAAATCACATTATCCTAACCATTATAAATGCCATAGTTGACACTTGATACACTTTCATAACTTAACTTCCTAATCAAACACCTTAAATTTATGGATGCATATTGGTATGGATTCAAGGAAAAAGTGCTATTGCCAAGGAATTGAAAAATAACTGTAAAACATGTAGAGACAACAAAAGTATTAGAGCAATATTCTTAGAGTTCTGTAACATATTTGAAATATTTTCTAGTTTCTGTCTATCTGTGCATAGCGTACTAAACCAAAGTTCAAAGTGCTGCACTGCTAAGTGAGTTTTAACTGAAAATTCTGAGACTTTTCTAAATTTCATAAAATTTAATTGAAAATACTTCTACGCCTTTATTATTCCCATTATTATTTAGGGTGGCCTACTAATAGAGTAGGGCGCCTTGCGGCGAGATGGACCGACGACTTTAAGACAGTGGTGGTTGGCAACGGATGGATTCGAATTACCCAAGACCGGGATCGATGGTGTTCCTTGGGGGAAACCTTCGTTCAGCAGTGGACGGCGATAGGTTGATTGACTAACTAATATTGACTAATACTATTTGATGTTAACAACACTATTGTTTATTTGGCCTATACACATAACAAAGAATTCTTAATGCTGTCATAATTGCCTTAAAAAAATAATTTAGATCTACTGTAATAAAAACAATAATCTGATTATTATTATATAGGAAACAGTCTCAACAATCTGTAAACAATCACAGTATTGTTGTAAAGTTATTCATGTACCTACGCTCAGTATGTAACTAATGACCTTATGTGCATTTTTAATCACTACTAGTGCAGTGGGTTGGTCAAAAAAATAATAATTATGTTTCTATTTTAATCATCTTCAGTCAAGATCCACACATATTCATGTCACAATATAAATAAAAATAAAATTATACTAAACTTAATCTAGATATTACCTTTTCACCCAAGTATAACAGTAAGCCTTTGGTATTGATGCAATATTCCACATCAGGTATGAAGAATGAGTGACTTTCAGACATATGCTTCACGTTCTTGACCATATTCTTACTATGATGTCCACAAAACAAGCAATCACATGGCTTTATTAAGGAGTCACTACCCTCGATACGAAATTCGTCCCATTCATCAGAGTCAAGCTGTAATTTAAGAAAACAATATTGTTATATAATTTATTACACAAGTAAATTTCACCTGCAAACTATCTAATAGTGTAATCAAGCTTCAATCTAAAAACTGTTTCAGCAAATAAACACTATTGCTGAGACAATGAAATGCAAATCAGGTTGCATTTAGTTAATAACCTAGACCTTCGTGTTCAACATATTCAGAGCTGCATAATCGAGATCACATGGCCATAGCATGTTTTTTGTTGTAACATACTTTAGTTGTTAAATGTTTCATATTATTAAATCTATGGAGATGTAGTATTTGATATTTTATTTTCTAGTTGTGTAAGGTACCTCAACATAACCTTTCAAAATGTGGTACCAACCAACATAAAGTTACCACATGTGGTACCTTTAGGAAAACAAACATCTCAATTGTGAATCATATACCTAGATACTTTACCAATATACTTTTTAATACCTTTTGAATTGCAAATATTATAAATGCTAAAGCTTGTAAGAGTGTATGGATGTTTGTTACTCTTTCATGCAAAAATTACTGTATGGATTTAGATAAAACTTAACAGTAGTATAACTTATACATCAGAATAATGCATAGGCTACTAGGATAGTAATAACTGAAATACTCATGGGCGGAGCTGTG
Organism: Hypercompe scribonia; assembly: GCA_949316085.1. Classification (NCBI taxonomy): domain Eukaryota; kingdom Metazoa; phylum Arthropoda; class Insecta; order Lepidoptera; family Erebidae; genus Hypercompe; species Hypercompe scribonia. The sequence continues at coordinate 14,936,192 of OX438969.1, read as the reverse complement.
GGCAAAAGCTAGTTTAATATAAAACATCATCTTTATCTTATATATCACAAGTTGTGTAAGATCTATATAATCATGTTAAATGATAACATTTAAATAACCTATTAAAACCAATAGAACAGTATGTAAAATGTAAAAATAGAAATGTTATTTATATTACATTCAATAGCAACCTCAACCTCATGGCTATAATATCATAGTGTTAACTCAGTTTGTTTACCTAATGATATGTTTTATTTCAGTAATAATGATGCGGATAGATTATACTAAGGTGTTAAAAGTTAATTATTGCACAACTATTTCAGTTATTGCATGGCCAAAAAAAATTTAACTTCATACCTCTTCAATATCTGAATCTGTTTCAATGTCTTCATCATCATAAGCATCAGCATTCAGTACAACAAACTTGCTAGGGCCTCCTGTAGCCTGCACGTTCGACGTAACCTTTACAAAGCTATCAGAGTCTGAAAGTCCACTTAGCTCATCTTCCTGTTTCCCTTTCTCGATAAATTTCTGTGCTCTAACCTTGTGCTTCTTACTCTGCAAGTGGTTATTATAGGAATTCTTTGTGTTAAATAACTTTGAACAAAACTTGCAATATTGTGGTTCATCATTACTGTTGCTCAATTCTCTGTGCGCCTCAGCTTTTATGTCGAACTCTTCGAGAGTAACAGGCGGTAATGAGGCTGCTTTTCTCTTTAAATTGTATCTATGCCAATCTAGTTTGTAATGATCACGCTGCAGGTCAGGTGTTTTAAACACCACCCGACATGTTAAACACGTGAAAGTATAAGACATTTTTACTAAGACCTATGAATAAACGATTACGACAACTTAACACAGCTGAATGAACACAAAAATTGATTAGGTTATTGCAATGCTAAACACAATAAGTTATGTGCGTCTACCCCGATAATAGTGCTGTTCAGTGTTGCCCACTCGGATTTTGAAAATGGTGTAGACCAGATTAAAAAATTACATCGAATAAGTAAGAGTTCTTAATGAAAAATTCATAGATCTACATATTTTTATCATCTACGTATGTAACGAGATATTTCAATGTAATTTTTATCAATTTAAAAATTCGACTTGAAAATATGACAATACGAGGGGGCGTTTTTAAGTTCGCGGAATGGAGGGTATTGAGTAATAATAAAAACACAAAATTATTTTTCTTTTTCTATATATTCCCCTGCAACACGAATACATTTTTCAGATCTTTCAATTAGTTTTTTTATTCCCTCGTAAAAAAAAGTTTTATCTTTGTCTGAAAAATACGCCGAAACCGCCTCCTTAACCTCCTCATCAGTTGAAAATTTCTTACCACGTAATTCTTTTTTCATTTTTGGAAAGAGATAATAATCACTCGGAGCCAAATCTGGACTGTAGGGTGGGTGATTCAAAATATCGAAGCCCACCTTATGCAGGGCAGCCAGTGCGACTCGGCTCTTGTGAACGGGAGCATTGTCATGCAATAGCAGGACACCTTTCGTTAATTTTCCCCGTCTTTTTTCTTTGATGGCTTCTTTTAACTGTTCTAAGATTGAAGCGTAGTATTCCCCCGTTATAGAATTGCCTTTATCTTTATAATCTATCAATAATATTCCTTCTGAGTCCCAAAAAATCGTTGCCATGAGTTTCCCAGCCGACTGTGAAACCTTAAATTTCTTGGGTGGTGCTGTGCCCTTTTTGTGCCACTGCATGGAGTCTTGTTTGGGCTCGGGTTCATAATGATGAACCCAAGTTTCATCCCCAGTAACAATTTGATTCAATACGCCATCCTTGTCTTCATTGCAGAGGTCCAAAAACGCACGTGAACATTCCACGCGCTGTTGTTTTTGCAATGGCGTGAGCATTCTCGGCACCCACCGTGCGCTAACCTTAGTCATGCCAAGATGATCGTGTAAAATTTTAAAAATTGTTGTATCCGATACTCCAACCATTTCTGCGAGTTGTTTCTTTTTTAGTCGAGCATCTTCCAATACAATTTTTTCTACTTTTGCAATAACTTCTGGCGTAGTCACCTCAACGGAGCGCCCCGGCCTCGGGTCGTCTTCAAGTGATTCCCTGCCTTGTTTAAATAAACTATGCCACTTGTAGACCATTGTTTTTCCTGGGCAAGAATCCCCGTAAACCGATGACATCTCATTGAGTATAGTTTGAACAGACTTTCCTTGCTTAGTAAGGAACTTTATCACCGCACGGAATTCAATTTTCTCCATTTTTTTCACTTCGTTCCCGATTAAAATACTTGGTCAACGATAGTTTAATAACTAATGATCCAATCACAACAAATTTTACTATGCAGACTAATTATGAGTCACTGAATACGGTAGGCATCAAAAGAGCGCGTTTACCCGCCTTTTTCACTGTCATTCCGCGAACTTAAAAACTTACCCTCGTATAATGTTCTCTCTCATGGTTCTCCTTGTAGACGCCCTACGGTCTTGGCATAACCTTTCCAGGTCTATGGCCTGTCCAAGTGGTGCTCTGCGCCGCCTGTGACTGCAGCCGGTTCACTGGGTTGGGCCCTCGGGCCTGTTGATATATCTGAGGTGTCAACCCAGTGGCGGGAGGCAACTAGCGAGGTCCATCCTTTGTGGGTAGACCCCACAGGGTGACCAACCTCCTACTTGCGACCAGGTTTTGTCCAGTGTGGTGACCTGTGCTTAACGAGGTCGAGTTTTGAGGGGTTGGGACACCTAGGAGCACCCGTCAGCCAGCATCAGATCAGATATCGAAGATGGTGTGGTGGAGGTTGCCAAAGAGACGATATCTCTTGGCACGCCATACCTGTCCGGCGGTCGCCGATAGAAGAGAGGGGTTTCCCGCAGGTGATGAGCTTGCCAGCCGTCAGCACGTACGAACAGATTTGTCTCGGGAGCTGATATGTTGTGGAGTGTTCGGTACGAAACCGAACCTTTCATCGCGTGGCTGAAGGTGTGGCGCAATGTGCATCAGTAGCAGTTTTTCGAACAAATTCGACGTGGTCGAGAGGAGTATGATAAAGGCCGTAGCTTCTCGGTAGGAGGATGTTCTTCCCCAGTCCAGTGCGAAGGATGCCGTTGAGTAGACGCGTCAGCGTTGCGATGACTCGTGGAGGTAGGTGACGCAAGGTTTCATTGATCATCCGGTCGGGAAAAGATGCTTTACGAAGAGGTATTCGGCGACTCATCCATTGGATTTGGCCAGGGGAGAAGCTAATGGTAAACTCGTTCGGGGCTATCAGCTGCTCAAAATGTATTTTAAGCTTACCCTCAACCTCTGCTACGTGCTGTACATTATAGATAGGATTCGGATGGAATTGCGTCTCCAGGAAGTCGGCGAACATCTCCGCTCACAGCAGAGATTTTCGTAGCTAGAGCAGTAAGCTGTGACTTCCTGGTGGGGTGCTTTCGATCATCGCCAAGATGTTTGCAGGGAGCTGGAAAGGCTTCCTTCTGGTTACGGCGTCGAGCTTCGATTCTCGAAGCGCGATCTGTATGGCCGCAATGAGATCGAGAGAGAGTTTCGCGATGTCATCGGCTATCCCCACTGGCAAAGAGGACGACAACTCTGCCATACACTCGGCAAAGTCTCACCAGTCTTTAGATGTGATCGAGGCTGTAGTTGGAACGTTTGCGGGATATCATCCAGAGTCAGGAACATCAACTGGTGGTCTGATATGAAGTGGTCGTCCAGGACGTCATAATACACAGCCGCGTCGATGCCGCGGGTGACAGCTAAGTCTATGACGTCCGAAATATAATGTTCGCTCACCGTTGTTTTTTAAACACGTAAGCGTAGCGTGTCGTTTTGCATAGTCACTTTTAGCACAGTACTTCGCGCGACGGTTTGGTGAGGTGAAACAGCGCTGGCAAACGAGGCTGCGGTCAGTGAGGTGATTATTAAATGAAACATTGAATCATCATTTTTTTTCAAAAATAACGCGATTTGGACTTACTCAGCTTAAACCGTTAATAATTAGAGGCAAGAAAACACTACTGTATTCGTCTGTCTTAAATAACAAAAGCATTGAAATGTATCGATTTCTCTTTGTGACCTGACTGCATGTAATACTTGCAAACTTTTCTTTAGTACCGGAATGGCAATGAGATGTTAAAAAAATTTTGAAAACTGATAAGTAATAAAAATCAAAATTTCAAAATTAATTACAAAAGTATCAAAATAAGTCGAATAGTTTTAGCTGTGTTGCCACATCAGCGAAGGTAGCGCCGTCATGTAATTTCAGTTCTTTTGTGTTGTGCTATATGTACTTTAAAAAAATGTTAGATACCGTAAAAGACATCGACCGCTTCGTATTGGCTCCCGGCCTAGACAATTTATTATTGAAATAATAATATTATTTTTCAGGTATAGAACTATAGAAAACAATTTTAAGAAGTTTAATATCAAGTCAGCTAAATAATAAAATTAAAAAAATGCATTCTTTAAAGTAACTATTTATTTTTAACCTTTTAATCACATTCAGGCAGAAGCATGTACTAAGTCCAAAGAAAAGCCTGCGTCGTCGTTAAGAGAATAATATTATAGGAATCTGTTTTAAAATCAGATCGCAGAGACGCAAACGGGAAGCATAGATTGACATTAGCTAAGTGTTGCTAGAATAGAAAAAAAAAACATATGCGTCTTAGAACATCCGACAAAAGTGACCACTAAGGCCTCATTTACGGAGACGCGGCGCGTCGCGCGTCGCGTGTGGCGTGGCGTCTCGCGGCGCGTCGGACGTTTTTATTGTTTACGTAGCGGCGGCGCGTGAAGCGGCACGTATCATCGCACGCGTAAACACAAACTTATAGCAATATACGATGTTGTTTATAGAGACGCGAGGCGGGAAGAGTGGCGCGGCCCGCCGCTGCGCCCGCGTCGTATTCTCAAGCGTGTAGCGAAGCACGCGGCGGGCATCGCTGCGGCGCACGCGGGGTTCTCAGTTTACCGACTTAGTTTTAGGTTAGCGAGAGATGAGAGCGCACGTGTCGCAACTTACAGCATGAATGACGAAAAATTGGAACTAGTTATTTCTGCAATACAGGAGCGACCCCAGTTGTGGATGGCTGGTCATTCACAGCATAAAAATAGAGTGATAACCAAACGAAAGTGGGTGGAAGTATCAGAAATTGTGGATATGGATGGTAAGTAGGTACCTATTTAAATAACAAGCTGTTTAATATGCTTACTAAATATTTATTTGTTCACAAGTTAAACAGTAATACAAATAGTTATATTATTATTATTCTTTGTTATGGTGCCTCCACACAACATTTATCTTTTGTGGAGCAACCTTTACATGTGCTACAGAGTAGTTCCATCACTATTCAGTAAGTACCTACTATTTAGCATTAGCGTTCCTGCACACGATGCCGTCACCGTGCCGACGCCGTGCCGACGCCGCACAATTACACTGTAGATACGAGTCGCGCGAAGCTCGCCACCGCGCCGCCGCCGCGCCGCCACCGCGCTCGCCACCGCGCCACCGCTTACGAAAGTGCACTTTCGTAAGCGGTCGGAAAAGGAATGAAGACGGAGGGAGGGGAACGCGCGCGGTGGCGGCGCGGCGGCGGCGCGGTGGCGACTCGTATCTACAGTGTAATTGTGCGGCGTCGGCGCGGCGTCGGCACGGTGACGGCATCATGTGCAGGAACGCTTAGCAATAAGTTATCATTAGACAATTTTAAATAGCATTCATATATTAAACAAACGTAATATAATAGGTAAATGTATGTACTAACTGCGGTATGGAGCATCCCATTAAACAAGTAGGTATGTTGATAATTAGGTCTATAGTATACCTATTCTATATACAAAAAAAAACATTATAGTTGATTTTCTGTGAAGTAAGCCATAAACATATTACGTGTGCTAATTGCATTTGACGTAGAAGAATTGTTTCTCAGATGACGATTTCTAGAAGTTTCCATCACTATTGGGCGATTATAGTCCTTGTCAGTGTGTCCATCTATGTCGATTATAATATTGTGAATGAGACATATGGCTTTAATTATAATACATGCATTTTGATATTTAGTTTCCAAGGGTTTATTTAAAATTCGCCATTTTGCATTCATTATTCCGAAAGCACATTCTATGCATTTCCTTGCACGACTGAGTCGTTTATTAAAATTCTCTTTTTCGACAGTCAAATTTGTTGACGGGAATGGTCGAAGTAAATGAGTTTTTAAAGGATATGCTTCATCTCCTATCAGCACATACGGTAGAGTATACGAAGACCCTGGAACACGACTTTCTGGCGGAATATTGTATTCGTCACTTTCGATTAGACTATTTATCACTGAATAGTGAAATGTTCCACCGTCACTTTGACGACCTCTCCCACCTACTTCCACTGCTATAAACCTTTTGTGTGCATCCGCTATCCCTTGCAAAACCACAGAAAAATATCCTTTATAATTGTAAAAGTTAGACCCAGTGTTAGAAGGGCACTTTATTCTACAATGCTTCCCATCTATAGATCCAATACAGTTAGGAAATCCCCATAGTTCAAAATAGTCATTGGCAATCTTTTCTTGATCTTGTACTGACAGTTTCGGCATATGTATATTTACAAACTCAGACCATATTGCTGAACATGTTTTAACTATTATGTTGGATACTGTTGCTGTACCTATGCGGTAATGATAAGCTAATCTTCTGTACGGTATTCCGCTGGCTAGAAAACTGAAACAAAATAAAATAAGTTATTTTTTTAGGTTACCTAATGTTTTTATGTAATAAAACCCTAGTTATGAAAATTCTAAAAATACATTATATAATAATATATTTAAAAGTGATTATGTGTATATGTTACTGTAAAATCCCGAAATACGGTAAATCAATTTACCAACTACATGGTGGTAAAAGTCCGAAATGTAAGTGTCGTACTTACATTTCGGACTTTTACCGTCACGAGTTGGATCCTAGGATTTTCCGTACTTCGGGCTTTTGACAGTGGTAGAAGTCCGAAAAGTTCTGCAAGTATCTTTCATTTCATGTATGTATGTATGAGTATGTCTGTCTAATTCGTGAGCATTCTAAATAATTAGACAGAGATACTCATATATACCACTGCCTGAATCGTTTGACACAGCCATATTTATTGTTCCATTTAATATTTTTACCTTGTCGATTGTTTCAGTTACAGAAGTTAAAAAAAAATGGAAGCACCTCCGCGATCAGTACAGAAAGGAACTGAAAAAGAAGCCCACACCTCGGTCGGGTGCTGCAAGTGAAGAAACCGAGTGGATACCGCAATGGAAATATTATAATTTGATGAGATTTCTTCAAGACGAAGTTTTACCGGCACCAAGTTCTGGTAATTTGTCTAGTCCAGCTAATTTATCCCAAGATAGTATGTCACCACTCTCTACTATTAATGACGATGATGAAAGAACGACAGAATCACGTCCATCCATTGATACGAATCTGTCGACGTGTGATAGTGCACCTCGACGTTCTCTTTCTGACCAGAGGAATGAAATGTTGAGATTAGAGAGGGAAAAACTTGAATTAATTAAAGCACGAATACAAGATAAGAAAGAAGAAGAACTGAAAAATGATGAAGATTACATGTTCTTTATGAGTATGCTACCTCCGTTTAAAAGGTTAACAAACCTACAAAAACTTCGATTTCGTCACAAAGTAAGTGAAATGATACTGGAAATGACAACTCAGAACGAGTACGCTAATATGTTTGAGAATAATACACCTGTTATGGGCGATTATGTTGTATCTCAATCTCAACCCCAATACTTTACATCGGATTCACACAATGCTGGTGGTTCGTCGAGCATGTTACCTTGTGCTTCAACACAAAATATAATATCAGGACCTAATATTGATTTTCAAGATGAACACAGGGCTCCTGCAGCGGATGATGGAAATGAAAATGAAAGTTCTGCACAGTGAACTTATAACTTAATTATTTTACTACAAAAATATAATAATTATGTTATTATACCTACCTACATTTAACGCGTTATTTTTTAATCATTTAGCGATTCGCGACGAGAACTGCGACACATGAGCGATTGAAACAAATGTACGAACGCTGACGTATGTGCCTACACAGATTGTTCTGATATTCAGAGAAGCCACATACGTGAGCATTGATACATTTGTTTGTTTCAATCGCTCATGTATCGCAGTTCGTGTCGCGCCTCAATGTAACCTCAACCTTAAGGGGTAATACAAAAAGTTGTCCATATTAATGGAAAGTCAATGTGTCAAATTAGTTAATTAGTTAAAAAATAGTTGATTTTATAAGAATATGTTGATTAAAAGATCTAAAAAAACACAAGTTTTTATTCTTACCTTAAAGTCAGTAGTAACTTTTCTTCGGCAGATATATTGCTGTTACAAGTACTGATGCGGTGTTGTATTTTGTTTACTATGTAATCAAAAGTTGTACTAGACATCCGTGTATAACCATGAAATACATCATAACCTCTTTCTCTTATTGACTTATAAAGAGTTGCATATTCCCCAAACTTCTCATGTTCCGCTGCTGTAAACACTGGGCCACTCCTTATATTAAATAACTCACTTTTTAAGATACAATTTTCTTCTAAAAAAAAAACGATCATATCATACTCCATTGCGATGGTAACTACGTCTGTGTTGTACGATTACCAAATGAGACTGGCAGAAGGTTCCGCCACAGGCATCGCTTCATCGAGAATCGCCGCAGCGTGCGCCGCCGCGATAAACGCCGCGTGAGACGTGACGATGCCATCCGCGGGCTCGGCCGTAAAACACGCTCCATTTCAAGCAAACGCGTGTAAAATCGCTTCACCGTAAACGCACTCATCCAACGCCCTACATTTGAATTTAGTGCGGACCGCGCAGCCTATCGCGACGCGCGACGCGCCGCGTCTCCGTAAATGAGGCCTTAAACTAATCACTTAGGCTGCGGTCCGAATAGTGCTTACAGCACTTACGACGTTTAAACTGCTACCATGTGGTCCAATTTGTGAGCGCGCCAACGTCTGTTAGCAGTATTAATAATTCGGACCACTTGTGAACGTGTTTACGAATTCAAAAAGTAACCGGTCTACCCACTAAACCCCGTGGCGGCCTACCTCGGCAGTCGGGAAGAGCTCTAGGAACGCATTAGCGGCATCTGGAGTCCTCCCTGCCATACCTCACAATTGAGGTACATCCCGGGCACCTCATGCCCCAGGGCAAGACGCTATCGTACCCCTCACCGCTCACCGCTCTACACAGTAAGCACCCCGCCACAGACGACACCCCCGGCCGCACCGGAGTGTCACCTGTCTCGGGTCGTTCGCAGCGGCCACATCGCCCCAAAATATCGCCACAGCGACCCTTAGCGATTAGGGGACTAGCGGCTTCTACCGCGTCCCCTTTGCCACCTCCTTCGAGCGGGATCGGCCCTTTCCTGATCTCGCTCTGCAGTCTCCTTCTGGAGCACAACATGTTCACAAAAGGAGACCGCGGCTTCCCATCCCTAATCACTCGCCAGCATTGCTGCGATCAATGCTGATGGTGACAGGTTTCGTCCGATCCGTCCGACTAGGACTAGGCAATCCTGGAGAATCCAGCGTGTGCTGGGCGGAGTCCCGTTCGGACTCGCAGTGGTGGCATTATGCCGTAGCCTCCCGTCCTATTCGATTCAGATACTCACCGAAGCAGCCGTGCCCGGTGAGTATCTGAGTCAATCGATAGATAACACAGTCGGTCCTCTCTACCCACGTTTCGAAGTTCGGCAGAACGGCTCCGACAGCGCGTTGGCTAGCACAGCCCTGAATTTCAAGCCGTGCCTGCCACTTCACCAGAGCTTGCTTATGCGCGTTTTGCCGTAGCATTCCGGGCTCATGATCTGGTGCAGCCTCTTCGTCATTCCGACCGACAAAACGAATTTGGTCGTAGACTATCGCGTCCATGTTGGCTAGAATGTCGAAGGGCGGAGATCGCGCCAAGATCGTCGCCACCTCATAGGAGATTGTGCGGTAGCCCCGCACGATCCGTATGGCCATCAACCGCTGCAGGCTCCTGAGCAAGGCCTGGCAGTGGGAGGCACCCGCCAGGGCATTAAGCCAGACAGGCGCCCCATAGAGGACCATGGATCTAACAACCCCCAAGTAGAGGCGGCGAACTTCTTCCCGTGGTCCCCCAAGATTGGGCAGCAAACGATGCAGTGCACCTGCTACCTCTCGCACTCGGGGAAATCATAGACTCATAGAATCAAATAAATAACGCAAAATAACGTCAATGGTCCGATCCGACCCGTCAGTACTGTAAGCACTAGGTAGTGACGTCACATGTGACGTCATAGCATCCACAACGTTAACGGTGAGCGTGAAAAGCACGAATTGGACCGCACGTTGGTGCGCTATGAGCGCTGTGAGCGTGATCCGGACCACAGCCTTAAAGTTGAATTATTTAATATTGAACTTGTTCAACTTCAAAAAAACTCAGGTTATTACTTCAATTTTAAGTATATTAATATGATAATGTAAATGAAAAGTTATTTATTAATAAAATCTTTTTGGGTACTGAATATAGAATTATTTTATACTTAGTTACAATTTCTTAAATATGTACATTAGAATTTTGTGTATGTGTATTATTAGTATTAAGTAATAATAATATCTGAAACTTCCTGCAGACTTCTTCACCTGTTCGTAATACGACTAGCGCTGTGACTTAGAATGAGAGAGGGACCGTATGCGTGACAGAATGAGAAGCCAGACAGTCTGGCAAAGTAATGCTTTAGAAATTGGTTTATCCTCTCAAAAGAAGTTATTAATATGAAAGTATAAAAAAAACGTAGAGATTTTATTTCAGTTTACAATCAGTGTATTGTTTTACGTTTCTTAAATAGAAGACAAGAAAAGTATGATCATATACTTTTGTAGTTTTAGAAATATTTTCACGAGTTGTTTTATTTTTTGCCTTTGAATAATTTTCCCTACTACATTTGATTACGTATTTACGTGGCAACATGAACCAATTGTACTACCGTAAATCATAAAAAATCTTATTAAAAACATTTTTAGTATATGCTAGTATCATATTATTGGATTGTGATCGTAATAAAATAAATATTTAAAAGAATTATTTTCAGTTAATTATATAGTATTATTCAAATATCGGCTGTCAACGTTCAAGCCAAGATAGGTCGTGTCCTTTGAAAATATTTAACTGTAAATCTATAATTTTTTAACGTGCTTCCCACGTCCAGACAACTAACACAAAAGAGAAAGAAGGACCTCAAATGGGATAACTTAGACGTATTAATTACATTTGATATTATTACAACCCTAAGTGACATTTCATTGACTTATATACTTTGACATCAGCCAAATAATAAGTTGGCTAACTCATAGGTACTAATGGTACTATACGTTTTTAATTTATATTTGTATATTATAATTACTAAAAAACTAAATATTTTAGCGTTTTTGTTGGTTAGTGTTTTATGTTAATAATTGTATCACCTTCATTGCATATTATCTGATGTATTTTGATATTGAAATAAGTTAAAGGAAAAAGCTAAACAAGTTTTATTATTGTAGTGCTGAGTACATAAAATGTTAGAAACTGAAGAAGTAGACGACGATTTCTTTACGCCAGTGGCAAGGTGAGTCAGATCTTTTAGATTTTAATATATCTTATCCCTGGGTCAGACCAAACGTTGGTATCATCTGCATATTATTGTTTTAGTTTGGGTGTTACGAAAAAAAAAATTGCATAGGGTTTCCACTAAGAACTAATGGCCCCAAGCCAACCTCACCAACAAGTGGTGTACCTGCTGTTTAATATGCCTCTACCTACCTAAAATTATATGTATTTATATCAGTTGTTTAGTACCCATAATACAAGCTCTACATATTTTGGGACTAAATAGTGTTGCATGTCAGATGTTCGAAATTTTATTATTATTATATGGGGTATTTGTTTTTTTACAGCAATAGGAGGCAAAGAAGCAGACAAGTATTTTGATTATTGACTATTATAAAAGAAATGGAACTAATTATATTATATTATAATAATTTATTCTTTTCTGTTCTAGTACATCCCTGGCAAGTATATTTGGAAGTATGACAAAACCAACAGACAGTAATGAAAACGATTCTTTGAAATACGTTCCACCAAAACCACAAAATACTATACCAAAGAAAATAGAACCTCTTAAAGCTACAGAATGTATCTTTGCATGTGCCCTAATTGGGCATGAATGGTAAGTTATGATTACAATATTTTTAAAATGTTACACTGACTTACTAGCAATGCTATTATTTTGTCTAAGTTGTACAAATGTTGACACTGTAGTAGCTAATCAAGCTATAGTAAAAGAACTGTCTCTTTTTAATGAAGAACATATGACCTTACTTGAACATTACTAGCTTATTTATTTAATAATCGTGCCTACCATAATATTTCCAGGTGCAACAATGTCTATACATCTAGAGGGAAGTTAGGATTTGCTATAATAAAGATTCAGAAAACTGGCGACCACAATATTGTACTATATAATTCTGCTAAATCTACTCTGTCAAGCTCACTTATAACACCCCAACTAGAAGTAACTATTAAAAACAAATCTTATATTTCATATTATGATAGCCTTGGAAAGTATTGGAGTATTTATGGTACAGATGAAGAAGTAAAAAAAATTGATGAAATTCTTAATAGCTTGGGAGCTAATATTATTTATTCCAATCACACAGAAAATGTACCCATACAACCAACACATTTAGAAACTGCAACAAATGCTTATTTAGATGAAAAAGAGCAAAACAGAGGTAGTGATACAGATTCATCTGTAAACAAAAAAACAAAAATTTCAATTCTACACCGTATGGCTAACATGGGGCACTCAGTGTTACCAACAAAAATTCTACCATTAGAAAAGACCAGTGATTCCTCTGATACCGATGAACTTGAAACACAACCAAAAGTATTCAGACATAAAACAACAAAATCTTTATTAAAAAGAAATAATATTGAAAGTGTTGTGTCTGAATCCCAACAATTAACTGAAGCTCATCAGAAAATAATTATGCCAAATACACCTGATAAAAATGTCACTGTGTATAGTCATCAAAGTCAATTTATACCCTTATCTAACACCAGCATGATTGCTAATACCAATAATGAATTAAGTATGTTTATGGCTGAACAGAGAATTGGTAATAGTGAGATAAGAATCAATTTGAATAGGATTACTGATAAAGTTGATTCTGTCTTAAACAAAATAAATAGTCTAGAACATAAAGATACCAGTGTATCTACAGATATACTTCTAAAGTTGCTCAAAGAATATGAAAACAAAATTCAATCATATGAAGAATTGCTTAAGTCAAGAGCCACAGATGGTAAAAATAATATAGAAGACCAATTAAAATTAAAAGATAAAGATGTTGAAAGAATTAAGGATAAACTATCTGAAATGTCAAATATTAATGCTGCGCAAAATGATGAAATTAATAACCTTCAGAAACAGATTAGAGTTTTAGAAGAGCAAAAAATTTATGAAAAGCAATTTCATACCAACAGAGAAAATGAGCTGCTGTTAAAAATTAACGGTTTAGAAAACAGATTAGAAGAAAAGAGTAAACAGTTAAGTGATATAACAAGTAGTGTACCTACAAAACCTGACCCCAATGATGATAAGACAGAAGATAAAGTAAAAAATATTATGAATGATACATTCCAGACCATATCAATGAACTTTGAGAGTGGTAATACTTACTCTGGTGAAACTGTTAAAAGAATTGTAGGAACTGTGATAAAGAAAATTACTATAAATGCATTAAGAGAACTGAAACAAACTTAAAAAGATTTAGTTTTTAGTATAATGTATTTTATTATATTTTTTTTTATTTTAGACAGTTAATAATATTATCATTTAAACTTTTTTCTTAAATTGTCACTATATTTCATTATACGCTATTTATTATGCATGTTATTTGGCCACAAACAATAAGGTGTGGAGAGCTTATTTACATTTACGTGCAAAAAGAAAGGAATAAAGTGACTATCTGCCCCTATTTTGGTTACTCATTCACATGAGTATAAAATATGTGAACAGAGTGGACGAAAACAAAGTTAATCAGAGTTCTCGAGTTGTACCAAACGAAGCCTTATATGTGAAACCCAAAATATGGTCGCCACAAGTATCAGTAAACAACTGCCACAGTCAACATGTCCATTTTACGTTTCGATTATGATTGTGCGAACAACACATATTTAGCATTTTGGCAATCTGGCATAAAGTGTGCCCATCATAATTATTGACTACTCATATGGAACATATTAGGTGATGCTACTACCACATTATGCAATTACATTAAGATTATTTAACAATAGTAAGTTAGGTTGCTATTTGTAATGTTGTATATTATTGTGTATAATGTTATCTTCCAGTACCCATATGTAGATAATATAAATAAATGTTTTTGTTATAGATGATACTACATGTTTAATTCATTTTGTTATTAATTAAGATATTACTTTGCATTGTTTTTGGAAGTAGTATTATTGTGTAACTATCGACCCTCCCCGTTTTGCACAAGTGTTTGTAGATAGTAATCTATTGTGTGTACCATCATCAACAACCTAGAAGATTCCACAGTTGAACATAGGCCTCTTCTTAAAAAGGTGGTTTAGGCTTACTATATAACTCTTAGTATAAAGTTTGTATCAAGTTTTCCTTCTCTTTACAGTGCTGTTGCCCTGCATAATTTGCTACTTTAGTCATCTCGTGCGACACCCAGAAAACCTTCCTCTTGAATGACTTTATTGATGAAATCCGCATTAGAAACGGTTGCGTACATAACTTGAAAGTTTTTTTTATTTTAAAGCCTGCCATAGTGACTTCTCTGCCTCAGGAAAGCATGAATAGAATTCAAGAGTTGTGGTCACCAAACTCATTGTGAATGCAGACAATGCAATATGGCGACACACTTTATGACGGCCTTGTAAGATGCTTTTTCACACCTTGGGGAAGTAAAAGGCATGGCAGTCATTGTGGCAGTGTAAGGCTCGCACATTTACCACGATAACTCCTCATTGCACCAATGGGCATCGGGTCTCGCACTCACCAAGGATTCTGTCGCTTTAGATTGGTCTTCTGTGAAAGGGCAGAACTGCCCCAGTCAAGCCGACCCGTTCCTGCTGATTTCAGCGTGTTTCTACTATATAGTGAACGTGTAAACCCACCTTTAAGTGTACAGGAACTGGCAGTGACTTAATATCGTACTATGTAAATATTTATTTATACATTTAATAAAATTGTGAGGCCGAGGTCTTTACATAAAAAATATTGATCAAAAACTAACCAAAGCTGTTAAAGTAACAAAAATCAAAACAGTTTTTTTGAATTTTTGTCTGTTTGTTGCGTTCTTGCGCGCGCTAATCTCAGAAGTGGTATAACCGATTGGGATGTGGTTTTCTCTTTTGTGTTATGATAAACTGCACTTAACATACATACACGGGCAAAAGCTAGTATACAATAAATTACACCATAAAAAAGTGACTGTTTAAAGTGACACTTTCAAAGGCTGCATGATACATATACAGTAGTCGAGACAAGTCAATCCTACTCAGAGTAAATTGCATTTTGTAATCAGCTTTTGGAAAGTGACGAATAAAACACTAGAATTGTTTCTAGGTGAATGTTTTTAAATAAATGTTATACAAAAGCTTTACCTTCAGTTGTGCGACATTACATAATGGGCAAAAGTCTGGTCAATCGTGTAGCATGTCGTCCTTTCGGGCAATCGAGTGTCGTCCTTTTACTTTGTTGCAACCACGTGCTGTAAAACTCCATGCGGTGAAGGTTAAGATTCACATGGTTACCATGCGGTCGCTGTAAAGCCCCACGTTGTTTCCACGTGGTTGCAAATGCCATCGGCAGCGGTAGCACGGTCGGAGCGCGTCCTATTAGCACCTGTTCGTGACGTAAGTTGTTCGAAAGCGGAGTGTTCGGGCATGGTATCGGTAACTTAGTTGACTACCGCTGCAGAGGACATTTGCAAGAACGTGCTGCAAAACTACGGAGTAGATAAGTAAACATTACAAGTGTGATCAATGGTAAATCTCAAAAGATTCTTTGTCGCTAAGACACGCACATAGTTGATTAATAATATTATACGCACATAACGAAGTCCATGTCCAACGTTTAATGAATATAAATCCTAAATACCACTTACCATGTTACTAAATACAACTTTTTGTTTTTTAAATGAGGTAGCATTTCACTTACATATTTGTTTTAAGGACTATGGTACTTAACCAAGTATTTTAGTACCAAATATTTCGAAATATTCCCGCAGAAAATGCAGTTCATTTCGTGCTCTCATGGCAAAAATGTGGTTAGTACACAAACTTAATACGTAATGTGTGTTTATTTTTATAGATTAGGTCCTAATGGCTCAAGTACATACGTATTGTTTTTAAAGATATACAGGAGTGCTAGAATTATAAGTTTTCTCAATTTCTTAATTCCGCATTCCCTTACATTCATTTAACATCACAAATTCAATCATTGAGCAACAACCATAACAGAAACCTCCGTTCGGCTAATAATCTCTTTCTACTCTGTCCTTCTCACTCCACTGGGTTTGTCGGTTCTTCGTTCTTCGTGCAGGCTGTCCTTTCTTGGAACGCGCTTCCCCTCGAAGTCAAGGTGGCTAAAAGTCGTGATTTGTTTAAAATTAAAGTGAAGAAGCTTTTAGGCTAACCTACCCGATGACGTACGTGAGCTGCTGAGGCGGAAGAACGCCGCCGTACGAGCCTATGACAGATATCCATGCGAAGCCAACAGGATCAGGTTACGACGCTTAGACAGAGCGGTCAAGTCGCGCATCGATCAAATGCGCCAAGAAAGGTGGGTAGGACACTACAAGACCTCGAACCTACCCACCTTGCCTTTTGGCAACTATCCCGCTCGCTTAAGAGAGACACCGTCACCTGTATGCCTCCTCTAAGCCGACCTAACCTTCCACCGGCCTTCGACGATATCGAAAAGGCAGAGTGCCTGGCCGAGAGTCTAGAGAATCAGTGCACGCCCAGCGTAATACACTGCGACTCAGACCAAATAGCCGAAGTTGATTCGGAAGTAGAGCGCATAATAACCTCACTTCCTACATCAACACTAGCCTCAACATCAACGCCGACGGGGACGACAGACGAACAAGACCTAGACACGGTCACCCCCGAAGAAGTCGAAACGATCGTCAAGGGCCTACACGCTCGCAAGGCGCCCGGTTCGGACGGTATCACAAACAGGGTAATAAAACTCTTTCCGGAGAGGCTACTGGTCCTGCTGACGTTCATTTTCAACGCAGCGCTCAAAAACAACATCTTTCCACAACAATGGAAAGAAGCCGTTGTTATTGGGATACCCAAACCTGGCAAACCAAAGTCCGAACCGACCAGTTATAGACCGATCAGTCTGCTTAAAGGATTAGGCAAGCTATACGAGTGTCTAATCTACAATAGGCTGAAAGCGTATGCCGATGCTAATCTTCTCGTCCCCCACGAGCAATTCGGTTTCCGAACCGAACACTCGTGCGTCCACCAAGTCCACCGCATCGTTGAATACACCAGCGATCGGCTTCAACGCAACCTGTTCACAGGAATCCTCTTCTTTGACGTAGCGAAAGCTTTCGACAAAGTGTGGCACAACGGCTTATTATTTAAGCTGTCCACCATGGGAGTGCCACACGGACTCGTGCTCATCATACGAGACTACTTGTCGAATCGAAGCTTCCGCTACCGAGTAGAAGGGTCACTGTCCTCCACTCACCCCATTCGAGCTGGTGTCCCACAAGGGTCCGTGCTCTCCCCCCTACTCTTCACGCTGTATACTAGCGACATTCCGAAGCATCGGTATGTGCAGACGGCACTATTCGCAGACGACACGGCTATCTACTGCTCAGGAGTGAACCCCTCGACAGTAGCCAAAAAACTCCAGACCGCAGCCAACGCACTGGGCGTTTGGTTCCGGAAATGGAGGATAGAGGTCAACCCCGAGAAAAGCCAGGCGGTGCTGTTTCACAGAAGACAGCTAAGCTTGTATCCTTTGGAGAAGACCCCTCAGATTAGGATGTTCGGCAAGTCTATCCCTTGGGCTAGGCAGGCCAAATACCTAGGCATAACCCTTGACGACCGTCTATCCTTCGGCCCTCACATCAAGGCAGTCCGCAGCCGGGCTGCCTTCGTGCTAGGACGTCTACACTGTCTAATTAACGCGCGTTCGAAGTTAGATCTAAAAAACAAAGTTCGATTATACACGGCATGCATACGTCCTATAATGACGTACGGTAGCGTAGTATTCGCACACGTTAGGCCACACAGGATCCATAGGCTTCAAACACTACAAAATAGTTTCATGCGCAAAGCTACGGGAGCACGGTGGTATGTACCTACGCAACGTCGATCTTCACATCGACCTCAGATTGCCGACCATCAAGCAATTCATAAAACAGTGCTCCCTTAGCTACTTTGACTCTGCTCCGACTCACCCCAACCCTCTAGTGGTTGCGGCCGTAAACTACACACCAAGTAAAATTTCAAAAATACGTCGACCCAAACACGCGTTAGGGGAGCTAGACGACGACATTACACGCGCTCAACGCAGAGCGAACACAATTAGTACGAACCGTCCGCGTTTTCGTCTCCGTCGGCGGGGGCGGAACACGCGCCGCGTAAACCGTCCACAAAACATGGGAGTAGGCCGCCCCAGTGTTTCAGCAACACCCCAAGCCGAGGTTCGTACCCCACAGGGGGTGCCCTTGGGCAATGTTGCTTAACAAATGGCCGGTTGAGAGCCCTCAGCGCTCACCGTAACTTAATCCGGGTAAAGTTGTAGAGGCCATCTGAGGCCAACAGCTAAAATCATCACAAAAAAAAAAAAAAAAACTTTTAGGCTAAGTTCAGATGAACGCGCGGCGCCGAGCGTCTCCGCGCGGTAGTAGCATTCACATGACGGCATTTGTACGCGCGGCAGTCTGGCATCAACATTGCTCAAAAATGGACGTGGAGGAGGCAATTTGCTTATGGATTTTATACCGAAGGCTGAGACGTCGCAGAAGACATAGACGATACTGGATGCATCCCATTTTGAGTGAAAGACTTTCTTCAAGCCTGTTCATCACTTTATATCCCGACCTGAGACTACATGAAGAAAAATTTTTTAACTATTTCAGGATGTCGGTTGCATCTTTTGATTTTTTGTATGATTGTGTTGAGAACGATTTAAAACCCAGGGAAGATGCTATTAGATATTGCATATCACCAAAAGAAAAACTCATAGTAACACTACGGTAAGTTATTTCTTTATTTATCACACATTAAACAAGAATCGTAAACGAGAAATTAAGTAGGTATTTAAGAAATGAGACTTTCGAGCAAATTATATTTTAATTATTATGATTGAATAAATCCAGTTCTTGAGAATCTTCGTATGACCCGGGTGATGTTACTTGTGACAAATTTGTGGGAGGTGAAGTGTAGGAACTAGTTGTATAACCATATTGTGTTGAAGATTCTCTATCAGAAAAACGCATGGTGTCTCTATATTGAGGACTTCTGAATGAAGTAGGATAGTTTCTTGGCTGCTGTTGTGTATTATATGAAGTAGGTGGGTAGTTAATATCTTCAAATGACTGTGATTCTGCGGATTGGTAGCGCTCTAGTAAATTATACATTTCAATTTTCAGCTTCAAGCGCCGGTTTTCGGCAACTTTTTTTATTTCCTTAACCAGTGAAAGACAAAATAACTTGTCTTCATCATCTTCTTCTTTCTTTTCTGTTACATTTTTATTACGAGCATCAATACTTCTTTCTAAAATATTTGCAAAATGTTCATCGGCTGGGTTCAATTTAATTTTTTTTCGGGGTAAATGTTCAGTAGAAGATTTAACGTTACTGTTGATATTGTTCGTATCAACATTTTCTGAAATTTCCACTACGTCAAGGCTATTATCAGTAACTTTTTTTTGAACTACTTGTCTAAGAAATGATAATCTTTGAAAATATCCAAATGAAGTTGTTGTTGAAGCTGAAGAACCGGATTTCATAAATTTAGTTTTCTTAAGTTCTTTAACATAGGCATCTCGTAAATTTTTTACATTTTTTCTGCAATAATGATCCTAAAACCAAAAGTATTTATTAATTTATGTTGCAGGTACTTAGCCAGTGGTTCTTCATTAGCAGAGCTGCAGTATAGTTATAAAATTGGCAAATCTACGTTATCAGCTATAATTCAACAAGTGTGTAAAGTTTTATGGACAAACTTAAGAGCTATGGTCATGAGCCCACCAACTACGGATAAGTGGATACAAATATCTAAACAATTTGCCAATAATGCCTATTTTCCAAATTGTATTGGCGCTTTGGATGGCAAACATGTTCGTTTAATTGAGCCACCACACTCGGGATCAATGTATTACAATTACAAACACTTTTTCTCGTTAGTTTTAATGGCTTTGTGCGATTCTAACTACTGCTTTATATGGGTAGACGTTGGAGCTTACGGAAAAGAAAGTGACTCGGGTGTTTTTAAAGAAACATCCTTTTACAAAAAATTATCAGAAAATGTGTTAAACATTCCTGAGCCCAGATCTATCACTGATAATGAGAACAATGCATTTAAATTACCATATGTAATTGTAGCTGACGAAGCTTTCGGTATGACTAAAAATCTGATGAGACCATATGGAGGTAAAATGTTGTCAAAAGAAAAAAAAAATTTTAACTACCGTCTTTCTTTAGCACGAAGGTATGTTGAATGCACATTTGGAATAATGTGCAACAAATGGCGAATTTTGCATCGGCCAATAAACGTCAAGATAGATTTTGCCAATGATATTGTCAAAGCCATTTGTATTTTACGTAACTTTGTTAGAACAAGAGATGGTATAAAATCCGAGGATATGAATTGTCCGGCGCCATTATCGGATATAAATCCCACTAATACTGGACGCCCAATCCATGAAGCAGATAATATTCGAACTAAATTAACAAATTACTTTGTAAGTGAAGGTAAATTAGATTGGCAAGAAAAATATATATAACTCTTATACGTATAATATTATACATGCGATTGTAGCTTACCCAAGTTTTTCTTTTTTTCTTCAGAATCAGTATTTTCACAGAAAATTAAAACTAATTCTTCCCAAGATCTTCTTTTTATTATTTTATTCGAATATTCCTTGGAGTTAATATTCCAGATAGCATCTCTTTTTTCAATTTCGTCAATAAGCAAATCGATCGATACAATGTCGTCCTCGGTGGTCATTTTTTCCTGAATCTATGCGTCTATCCGTCTCAACTCGCGCGGATCAATTGAACTAGGCTTGTCGAATAAATATCGATACATCGATATATCGATATTTTAATTTCGAAATATCGATATTTCTGGGCGATATATTTTGTAACGATATATCGATATATCGATATCAAATATTCAATATCGAAATTGTATCAAAAACGATATTTTCGTTTGTTTTTATTTGGTCGTCTCAATATGCTGCTAAACTGCTTTTTTAATTTGGTACTTAAGTTGGCAACATTGTCATTAGATCAATGATACATGTGCCATGTGTCAGTTCAGTTCAGTTATTTCATTCATTTGTGTATCTGATTAGGCTGTATGGACTCAGATTCCTTAATCTTCTTACTTCGTTGAAAACGAGAAAATTAACCAAAAACAAAAATATTTTTTTAATTGTCTGTCCATTATCCGTAACGTACCTCAACGCGCGCGTTTTTCTGCATTCGAGTTAGTTGGAATACCAAATAATACCAAATTCAGAAAATTCTTCGCCGTCGTTGTGGTCTAGACATGAGAAAATTGTGGTAGACATTGCTGCAGCTTCAACAAACTCCAGTTCACTTTCAACCAGTTATGGAATGCCTAGCGAACTAAAGCAATACCTAGATCAGCCTATAATACCCAGAAAAAAGAATCCAACAAAATTTTGGTTTGATTGTCGCCATTTTACCCCAATTCTGTCCGATATAGCTGTAAAGTATTTGATATCGCCTGCGTCCTCAGTTCCCTCAGAGAGAGTGCCATCTGCTGTTAATCTCGCAGTACCCAATAACGGAAGTCGTCTTACAGCTGAGCACATAAATGAAAGTTTTTCTAATGTCTGTGTCGGACAAATATTGGTTTAGTTAAGAAATATTTTTTTGTATCGTTCTTGATTTATTAAAAATATTGTCTATTGATTATTACTTATCTAGTAATTACCTAAGATGACTGAAGTAGATAAGACCTTTTTTTTCATTTCGTACCGATATATCGATATATCGATATTTTTAAAAAAATATATCAATATCGATATTGATATTTTCAAAAATATCGATGTCGATATATATCGATATTTTATTTCATTTCCGACATCCCTAAATTGAACAGGTCGGTACAGGTTTGTAGAACTTGAACCGCGCCGTACCGTGCGGTTACTCGCGGTACAAGAACTACCGCGCGTGTCGGAGCGCGGCGCGCGGTTTCGCGTGGTGATGTAGACGATACTTAGCTGTTTACTTGGATCTTGTACCGCGCGGTGAGTCTCTCCGCGCGGTGCCGCGCGTTCATCTGAACTTAGCCTTACTGTCTGAATTGGCGACGTCTTAGTTCATCACCTGGTGTTATTATATCTTATAGTTGTAATATGTGTGCACGGATATGTATGAGTTATGTGCATGTGTATTATACATGTATGTGTTATATATTTATGTAAGTATATTTGCTTATTTATGACCAAAGTAGTCTATATTTACTAAATCCTCTGTCAATTACTTCTTATCCTTAAGTGCACCTACCTCATATTTTCTCTGCATCGCCCAATCGGTTGACTGGCAGAGCATTTCTACTTTATTCTCTGTTCTGTGACCAAAACTCCATACAGTCGCTGATTGCAAAGTTCAACAACAAAGTTCAGGCTGTAAGCGCGTGAAACTAAGGCGAAACTCCACACGGTCACTGGTTATAAAGCTCCACACATTTTCGACATGGTTGTTGCAAGTGTCGTCTGTAGCGAGGCGGCACGCCTGGCCACCACCGGTGTCTCTCTGGTGGTCGGGCGTATTAAGGCGCTGGGGTTGCGGGTAGCCCTGGACAAGACGGAGGCCCTTTTGTTCCATGGGCCCCATCGTGGTCCTCTCCGGCGCCTCCATTGTAGTCAATTCGGTCCTCGTACCGGTTCAGCACGCCTGGCCACCACCGGTGTCTCTCTGGTGGTCGGGCGTATTGAGGCGCTGGGGTTGCGGGTGGCTCTGGACAAGACGGAGGCCCTTTTGTTCCATGGGCCCCGTCGTGGTCCACCCTCCGGCGCCTCCATTGTAGTCAATTCGGTCCTCGTACCGGTTCAGGCCCAGATGAAGTATCTGGGCCTGATTCTCGACGGCAGGTGGCTCTTCGACGAGCACTTCCGATTGCTTTCTCCAAAGCTGGTAGGCGCTGCTTCCGGGGTTGGGCGACTTTTGCCCAATTTGGGTGGAACCAGCACCGCAACGAGACGACTATACACGGGGTTTGTCCGCTCAATGGCCCTGTATGGTGCACCGGTGTGGGCGGCAGCTCTGACTGCCCTGAATAGGGCCCGCCTCTGGCGCCCTCAGAGGATATTGGCGGTTAGAGCCATACGCGGTTGTGCGGTAACCGCGGTAACCGACGAAGAAGTGCTCGCCGAAGTTTATCGGCGAACGGCTGACTTCCGGGCGGGTAGCGGCATACGGCCCTCGCCCGAAGAGATAAGAGACTGGCGAGAGGCCGCTCGTCGAGCCACGATGGCTCGTTGGTCGTCCCGGCTGGAGGCTCCACGTGCTGGCTTTGCCGCCGTGGAGGCTCTGCCGCCGTGGAGGCTCTGCAGCCGGTTATCGCCGAGTGGGCAGGGCGAAAGCACGGGACCCTTTCCTTCCGACTGACGCAGATCCTTTCCGGGCACGGTTGCTTCGGGAAGTATCTGCGTTCGGTCGCCAGGAGGGAATTGAGTCCCGCCTGTCACCACTGCGACTGCGGTAAGGACTCAGCTCAGCACACGCTGGCGGTTTGTTCCGCCTGGGCGGCGCAGCGTGGAATCCTCACTGCAGTTATTGGAGGAGATCTCTCGCTAGCGGCCGTCATATGCTCCATGGTCGGTAGCGACAGTTGTTTTACTGCGGTCGCAACCTTCTGTGAAGACGTAATTTCACCGGGCGGCGGAGGCGTGCATACCATCGCCTCATGCCGCTTTGAGTGTGGCCGTGGACGGGACGGGTTTGCCCCTCCATCCGCTACAATGGCCAGCCGCGAGGAGATGACGTCCGCATGTGCCGTTCGTCGTCTAAAATAGAGAGTTTACCCATAGATGGTGCCCGCATTAGCGGGCAGGCGCTGGGAGGGATCTGGATGTCATAATAGCAGCGGTTCCCGGATCCCTCCTATCTCAAGCGCATACCGTGTGGTTTTAGTCGGTCCGATTCCGACACACCACCCCGCCGTAAACCCCGGTGGGGTGACGGTTCGAGGGGGTTTCCACACGTTAAAAAAAAAAAAGTGTCATCTGTAGCGGTAGCTACAAGCTCTTAATTTTTCAACAGGGTATTACACTTATTTTTAGGAGTGGCTTAATTAGATTTTTCAGCGCTAATAAATCAACGTGACACGAAATGTTACATTTTCAAACATCATTCACACATAATTCAATAGGGAGCAGAAATTCGAATAAAGCGGCGTTTGCGTTAGAGGACCTCAGCGACCCAAGTGTATCTTACACTTGGGTCGCTGAGCTAACGTAATAAATAACTATAACTTAGAGGGATGTCATATTTTGCTCTATGATCATAACGTCAACTAGCTGCGACGAGATGATACTATTAATTTTTATTTGTTTAGCTGTAAAAATATATTATAGTTAAACAAAAATTACGTCGGTTGATTGAGTATCGATTTATCTTGGTTGGATTAATTTGGTCATTTGTAGGGTTTTTGTGGACATATTGAACTGTAAAAGGCACACTTAACATTAGTGGTTTCCTCAATATTTTCGATCCAGTGCTTGATTTTCCAAAAAACTACCAAAAGCCCTTTTTTTGTTGCATTTTCAAATGCATGTGACAGAAAGAAAAATTTTTTTTTCAGAATAATATAGCCAGGCGTTAAGAAAAATTTATTCAAATTCTTGAAACCCACCTTTAAATTTCTGTGGAATCATTGGTTGCTGAAATATCGATGATCAAAGACAAAAGGATCCTTTTCCATTTGAAAACCGATATCTCGGCGAGAAGTGGGCAAATCAGGGTGTATAAAAAAGCAAATTAAAGCTAAATAAACAAGGTATCCGATCCTTATAGTGGTTAAGCTAAAACAATTTTTTCCACGTCCGTAGACCAAAAAAAAACTAAAAAAATTTAAAAAATGTTTTTGTTGCTGGTTTTTCTACGATTACTCAAAAACCGCGGAGGCTATAAAATTTTCAAGTTCGAATCCAAAAACTAGACACTTGGAACTATAATTTTCTTTTTTTTGATTTCCTGTACAATCATTTCTCTCGAAGCTACGGCCTGTTGAAAACTGCCCAAAAATTTGGAATTTTTTTTTGATCCCTTAATTTTTTCCATTAGTGTATGTAGATAACAGATAGTAACAATCGGCGGTCTCGTCGCACGCGGCGATTTCTTCCAGACAACCTTAACACGGACATCAGGTGCTTAAATATTTATAACTTTACACATATCTATAGTACTTGGAAACTTTAGCCTGACTCAAGTTAAGAAATATATCAGCACCACCCAATTTTTGTAATTTGTAAAAACTAAAGCATAAGAACTGAGGGAATCTGATTGCTGTTTTACTGTGCTTTAATTTCGTTAATCGTTCAATCATCTTTTTACAGTTCTTTGATGGAAACATGCCTCTACAAACTCATACATGTAAGGCTTTTAGCAGCGTCTGCCTTATTTCTTCTTTTATCGTCAATACCTCTCATTGCCGTATGACAAATTATGGTTCCCTTAAGGATTTGATTTTTTATAGGATAGTGGGTATGTGTGTACATCAGTTCATTTATAACAAATGATTTCATAATATAAAGATTATAATTGTTATATTTATTGATTTTGTGTCCCCTTTTTATTTTTAAAAAGAAACAGGTTTTTAGGACTATGTTATATTGGGCGACACCAGCGACACTGATCTAAGACGACTTACCTGTTAAATACAGAAATCTGATCATGTAAAATCAAATGAAATTAGTGTAAAATAAAATTAAAAGCATACCATCAAATATACATATACAAAAAAAAATATGTTATATTATTATTTTGAAAGTCTTATCACATAAATATACATATAAAAAAAATCGGGACAAAACTAATAAACCAAATTAAATACTATAATATAATTCCTAATCAGGACACTATTGTTTACATGAGTAGCTCAACTGTAGACGAGGCTTCGGGACTTTTGATAATGCGGACTGCTCGCCGCTGCAACCGATCAAGCACGTCAAGAAAATACTGAGGGGATCCATCGCAAACGTGAGAACAGTACTCCATGCAGGAGCGAACCAGAGTCCTTTAAAGAAGACACAGATGTTCCGACGAGAAGAACAATCTCACTTTGTTCAGTATACTTAGCTTTCGCAAGGCTGCCTTAGTGACGCTCTCAATGTACTCTCGAGGATTGAGATTCCGTCAAATATTTATGCCTAGGAAACGGAGCTTATTCTGCAGTGACAGTTTAGTATTCTGAAAAGTGGAGAGGGGAAGATATAGAAGCTTTTTAGTGTAAAGCGCGCGCGTCAATATTAAATTAGCAGGGCGCAATTTCAATATGAAGTTTTGCGCCCATGATAATATTTGTTCAAGCTATTGCTGTTTATTATGACAAACGCAATAAGAATAAACCACCAAAAAGCAATTAATCTCAACCAACAATATGATATTTACAATTATTTGTTACAAGTGCATCTAAAAGGATTTCCAGTGGCTTTAAGACTATGAGTAGATGAACTAACTAAAAACGCGTGTTTTTCATCCTAATGACACAATTATCAATCGATTTCATTTAATTCGAGTCTAGTAAAAACAACAGCCAACGTATAGCCAACTGTTACCGCACCGCGTATCCGGATGATCTTTGCCTGAGGTTGATATACCATAATTGCATTTACGAGTACAAATAATGTTACAAATTATAAAAACATTAAAATTGTTCTGTTTCTAAGCCACTAGATATTTTTCGTTCTTACTCTAGAATACAGCTTGTACAGCATGGACAGTGGCATGGGCGAGCACACATGAGTTCACCGAAAGATGCACGATAATTTGCGAACATTCGAGTTTTGGCACTGCCGAAATTTTTGGACTTTTTTGGCCGAACCTGGCCGAAGCTGAAGCCGAAATTTTCGGTCTTCACTGATTAAAACCCGTCATTGACAACGTTTATGACTGAAAATAGTTTCGTTTTATCACATTGTCAAAAGTTTTTACTCCCTGCCCAGCCAATATCTTCTTTTATATCGTCCGTCCATTTTTCTTTGATCGTCCTCTACTCTTATATGCCCGTTAACTTCGACTGCATCGGTGACGCAAGTATAGCTTATGTGTCTACATGAGGTCTGGGGTTCGAATCCGTGTCGGACTAAAAGTTTCTATGATCTGTAAATATTAATTTCGGAGTTTGGGTATTTTTTATGTATAATACATGTGTATTTACAAAAAAAGAGTATATTAATACTCTAACAAACAATCCAGCTGTCATAGTATAAGCTCTACTTGTTTTGAAGCTAGATGGCGTTGTGTGTCAGATGTCCGATTAATTATTATAATTACTTCTATACAATTTTCTTTATTATATATTAGTCATACATCCTTAGTGGTACTTTCAACCCTCCTACCTTTCAATGTGTGTTCACCTGTATCTATGCGCCTAAAAAAAAGAAAAGTCAATGACTTTGACTTTGATTGTCAACTGTCAAAGTCATTCTCAGTAGAGTCAGCTTTGTAGCAAATATTTTTAATTCCTACAACGTTAATATACTGTCGGCAGATATTTAGGACAAAATACTCCGTCAATGTTTCCTTCTTTGTCATTTATTTTACTTATAGTTTGAGGTAAAACTGTAAAAACCTAACAACATGGACGAGTTACAAAAGTCATTAAACGAGTACGAACAACAGGTATCAAGAACGGAACACGGATACGAAAGCAAACACAACTGTTTGTACACGATTATTACTAGTTTTTATATTTCCAGCTATGTATGGTTAACAGAACCCTTGAAACTGTTAATGATGAAAATGAACGTGAATCGATACTGAGTTTACAATCAGATTTACAACAACTTATTCAATTGACGAAAGAAAACCTTGAAGCTTTATTACCTAAAGAATCTACCTCTTCAGAACCTCAAAGTAAAGACGAATTAGATGATGAGTATGCTTTATTTCAGGTAATAATCAAGTATAATCAGCCTTAAAACGTACATTAATTAGCATTTGAACTACTGTCTAACTATAAACAAAAACGAATTTCTTACCAAAGATATTTTTGGAGTTTAATTAAATTTAATAAAAGCATATAGATACAGAGACAATATATAAAGTAAAAATGTTTCTAAAATGTTGTTACTTATGCTTTACTGTTCAAAGTGCCTGGTTTTCAGGAAATAAACAGACAAATGATAAAACAGCCACTAATCAAATACAAAAAATAATATTAAATTTATTTTGAAAATTGCTTTCCATATTGACTGACAACTTAATTCTTTGGCAATGTATAAATCTTAAAATTAAATTATTAATAAAAGTAGTTCAGTTTTTACAACAAAATATTTTTATTTTATTTATTTTTATGTTTTCTTAAATACATAAGTTTAGAAAAAAACCTGGCTTTGTAATTGTTGCATTATTACTTACAGGCAGAGATGACAAAGAGTGGTGCATATGAAGAAAAAAATGAAGATGACACTGCTATTGCAGACAATGATGATAAAAATGGGGATATAGAGGTAGTGTGATAGACTAATTTTTTTTCTTAAAAGACATCCCACTCTAAGAATATTTTTGTGTACTGAGAGTCTTCATCCTGTGAGTGTCATAAAAGGTGACTATGGGATCAAACTACACAGGACAACATCACTGCAAAACGAATAAAGGAAGGAAAACAAACCTTATATCAACCCATCTGACCAGCATTGCATAGTCCTTTTAAAAAGAGGTCTTAAGTCCAGCAGTCCACACTATGTTGTCATGTGGGTTTGAATTCAGAACACTCAATGCAGTTGAAAGAGGCATAATGACCACAACCATTGCCATCTATGCAGTCATTCTGTTAAATACTGTTAAATGTTAGTTTAATATGTAACAATATATTATACATTCTCTGTACTTTGCCTCCGTCTACCTAACTTTAAATATACTTGTGATATCTGAGTTGCTGATGATCATGGGTCACTTTCATAAAGTATGTATGTATGTACTTAAAGTATGTATCTATGTACTTCTTCACCCTTATATCTATACAATTAAATAAAATTGAAGGGTATGTTTGGAATTTCAAATTGGAGCTTTTCACTAAACGTGTATGAAAAAATATATGACATATGGTACTTGTTTTTAAAACTTTTGTCTGTCTGTTTGTTTGTTCCGGCTAACAGTTCTCCATAGCAGCTAACCGATTTTGACAGGACTTCCATAGCAGATAACTGATTTGATAAGGAGCAACTTAGGCTACTTTGATTGTATTGAAAACAAAAAACTAAAACCAATGAAATAATGAGCAATGTTTGATTCAAAAACAACAAAAACCACAGGTTATGTGGGTGATAGCTTAAAAAAAGTGACAACAAATGAAAAAAGTCAATGTTTTAGATGTTTTATTTATTTTAAGGATGACTTGTCTACTCTACTGGGCATGAAGTGCTCTGTTTATCACACCCATAAATGGGGTGGACAACCCAGTCTATACAACGCTATGGTTAGTGCCATTGTGCCCACACAAGAAAATGTTGAATTTAATGATCTTCAGGTTAGTACTCAACATACCATTATGAAAAAATAAGTTAGTTATCTATTTTACAAGTATTCATGAAAGGCTTTAATGCTGTGGACATATATAGTTATTCTGTCCATAAAATGGCTGATAAATATATAATAATATGTTAAACATAAACATCAGTGAAATTATATTCATTGAAAGGTGTAGAGAAATGAAGTCAATATTTTAAAATATATGTGTTACAGTGTTATGAATAATTTCATTAAAGATTTTGATTTTTGACTGCCTTTGTGGTGCAGTGGTAGCATATGTGACTGCTGTCTCGGGTTCGATACCCGGGTCGGACCAAATGTTTGAATGATCTGCAAATATTTGTTTCAGAGTCTGGGTGTTTTCTATGTATAATGTGCATGTATTTACAAACAAAAAAGTAAATATGTATTTATATCAATTGTCTAGTACTCATAGTATAAGGTTTGCTTAGTTTGGAACTAAAAGGTGTTGTGTGCCAAATGTCTGCCTGAAAATTACTTACTAATAATAATTTTAAAGTTATAATTTTCTATTGTTTTTATATTAGTTATAAAATTGCAGGTTCGTGTTCTGTTTACTCATCCAACTCATGCTGAAATGTTACCCTGTCCTTTTTTCCTTGATGGAGAATGCAAATTTAGTGATGAACAATGTAGGTGAGTTTATACTTGAGGTAATTATCTGCCCTAAATCTTGTATAAATTTATTATTAACATTTTTTTTTACTTGACAGTATAGTTTACGAAAAAAGTACATTACAATGACTTGTAATGTACTGTTTTCGTAAACTATAGGTCAACGTGTAAATTGGATACGCATCAGTAGTAAATATATCTTTTATTCAAGTACTTCTAGTTGTTTATATTTTAGTATTGTGGTTTTAGATATTCCCATGGTGCAATTGTACAATTATCAGATTTAAAAGAAGCAATAGAACCAGATTTTAGTACTTTAAAGGTTGGAAGCAGAATACTGATGAAAATTAACGCACCAGAAGATGAGGTAAAATTTCATTTGAACGAAAATTAAAAATGCGTAATGATATGTTATCTGCATGCTTGAATTATTATCAAATTTTCACTGGATTTCAGGATATTAGTGTAACCAAAAAATCGACAGAAAAATATCACTTATGGCATAGAGCAGTAATAAAAAGTTTGGATCCAGAAAAGAAAGTCTGTTTGGTTAAATTTGAACATGGAGTTACTGGGCAAAAGCGAAAGCTAGGGTTTGGTGAATGTACTGTAAAGATTGAGGACATATATCCACTTGATAGTAAGTGTGTGATCACATAATTCTATACATGAAATCATTATACAATGTATATTATAATTGACTCACTATTTACAGATGCAGAAGATGTAGACAGTGATACAGATGATAGCTTGAGTGACACAGAGTACCCAAATGCCAAGATTAAATGTGATGAAACGGCCATTGATAGCCAAACTCTTTTGATTGAGAAAAGTCTTCAAAATCCGAGCAACACTCCTATTGGAGAGTGGGAAAGACATACTAGAGTGAGTATGTATTATTTATTACTATAGACAATAAGCCTATGAGATGTTATTGACAGTGTATTATGTTTCATAGTACTATTTTTGCATTGTGATCTCTATGAATGTCAAAAAAATTCTAATTATGTTTCTAAAAGGTTGTTTGTACTGAGAGCTCTTCTGCCATTCTAGAGTATCTCATAATCTGCCATCTCATAAGCTGATGATTATTTATATCATTCAACAAGAGGGTCATAAAAAAAACATTGTAAACATTATGTCTTATGGGCTTATCTGTCAGTGATTAATAAGACTTGTCAATATAAATGTTGCTACAGCACCAAAACTTTCTTCACTTTCATCAGGGTATAGGTTCAAGGTTGATGTTGGCAATGGGTTATGTGCCAGGGACGGGACTTGGTGCTGCGAGCGACGGTCGAGTGAAGCCGGTTGAAGCTCGAGTATTACCCGTCGGAAAGAGTCTCGACCACTGCATGGCAATTTCGGAGAAGAACGCCGCGCAAGATCCGTTAAAGGTTTTGATTTGTATAATTTATAAAAAGCAGCTTCTTAGCACTTAAATAAAAAAAGTTCTTTTGTAATAAAAATTATGATTAATGTTTATATTTTTTTAGGTGGAACAAAAATTGAAAAGGTTACAAAAAAGGGAAGAAGAAAGAAATAAAAGGAATTACGAGCGAGAAAAAGAGAGAGAACGACGAAATGTATTCAATTTCCTCAACAAAACTTTAGGTAACAAAGTCGAAGAAGTACCAGAAGCTGACACATCTTTGAACGTGAAACAGTCTACCAGCAAAGACTTAAATATAGAACAATTCAAAATTAGCGAAGATAAAAAGAGAATAGAACGCGAATTAATAAAACTAAATAATTCCTTAATAAAATACCCGTCAGGCTCGAACGCCCACAAAAGTATTAATTTACAAATCATAGAGAAGAATAAAGAGCTCACCGGCCTTATGCAAAAAGAAAAGCAAATAAGTAAGGAACAGGCACACAGGAAAGATAAACAGAAAATGACAGTTTTTTAATGATGTCTAATATGCATTTAGGTACAATTAAAATTGTTATAATTATGTTAAAAAGGCAAGTTTTACTTATTAAAAGTTTAAATTAATATGTTTTTTTTTAATAGCGACACTAACATTTAATAAATCAGTTACATACCATACGCCCTAAATAACTCATTTGCTAATAAAACATGACAAATTATAGAAAACACATTTAATTAAATAATATATTTTTTCTTGAAAGGCTTTGTACACTGATGACGGTGCTTTTGTTGCATTTTTATGAAAATACAAAGTAGGCCTTCTGTTAATCAAATAAAAATGAAATAAAAATAATTAGCCTAAAAAAATTGATCACGTCTTTTGTTTCTTACTTTAAAAATAAATACACGTTCACAACACATCGATTACTAATACAAATATATTCTGTTTCATGATTTTTACGTTCGTTTAAATAGGCACTTTGGTTTGTATTTTAAGTGCAGACCCAAATAGTGTATCAACGGTGTACCTAGAAATTTATATTGTGGAACATTACTGTTGTGCGGGTTTTTATAACCTACTATTAATTATTTGCTGTGTTGTTAGTTCTATTGTATCAAGGTAATTTGTTAGTATTTTGATGTAAACATGGGCATTACGTCTGGTTGCTTGTCACTTTAATGTCTTTAATACCTATTCCTAAATTCAAGTGTTCTTTTTTTTTTAAATCAATAATTTCCTTTCACGAGTTCTTCCTTTAGTGTGCTGTTTAGCATGGCTTTCCTCTAGCGTTAAGTTTGTCTAGTGTTGATCTCAAACTATTAAATAACATCCATTTCACCATCGAGTGCGTGGTGCATCAAATTCTGTTGTACTCTTCTTCTTTTTTGATCAACAGCGAGTTGCTGGCTGGTTTCAGTTAGATACAGATATGCGACCTTGCCTTCGAACTTTTATTGCTTACACTCTTCAACCCATCTGTATAAACAATATCCTATACCTTCGATTGCCTATCTTTCTTTTCTACCGTTTCCAATTTTCCCATATGTGATTTCTAAAGAATCCGGTTAGCGGCAAGCCTATTGCTACTATGGTATGGTTGGTAAAAGTAGATGCATAGGGCGCCTACTGCCTTCCACTTCGAGTATAAATGATATATTTGTAGTATATAATAATGTATTTGTCCCTTATGTGCTGTTTATGCGCAGATTATTATAGCGTGACTATATAATCTCGACAAAAATAAGTCTTGCATCTGTAAAAATGATCTCTATGTACTAACACAAACGGGTCTAAATGATTTTTATGAATAATAATAACCATGTGTGTGACTAAATTGATATGACCAGATATTTTTAAGAGAATGAAATCACATCCGTCATTATGATTTGCCAGTTAAGTTCAAGCGAATTTCTTAATATTTTGATAGACTTACCGATATTATGAGTAATTGATTGTTAGAATATCATGAGTCAATGCATCATATATTATGTGATACGCCTGTTATCAATTTTATGCAGGAAGTAGTGATGAGTCATAGGAAGTCCTTCAATTCCTTTTTATTATACCAAAAGGGTATTGACCTATCATGTTTTCTTTAGTATTCTTACAACCTCTCTTACATACAAGCTCTTAGCCGCAAAAGGACTACGGTTCATATTTAAATACACTAATCTGAATTGAATGAATGCTAACTTCATAATATCTAAAACGAGGTAAGTTATTCTGGGTGAGTCATGACTCAGCTCTGTCAGCTTGGTTGGCTCTAATGGTATGATGTCACAACCTCAGAAAAAACAATTTCATGCCTTGTTTCTAATTCTAAAGAGGGTGAAGGAGGGATTATTCTAAGTTGCGGCTGTTCATGGTTAATTAGTCATGTAGTACCAGGTAATCCGTCTCCTCGGTTGCCCCTATATTTTATACATTTGAAAAAGTTAACGGTAACGCCCAAAGTTCATTTCGTAGATCTAAGAACCTTTTTTTAATTACCTTCACCTTAGCTGACGATAATCGAGCTTTATGGTATCAAGTAGCAAATACTTTTGCGTAAGTGCCTCAAATAAAATATTGAAATCGTACACTTATATTTCCTTTTAGCATCTATTAACACTGGCTGTAACATGTTTATGACGCAAATATAAATAAATATATGACAAGAATGTCGAAGGCTCGCCGGAAATGCCTTGACATTAAACGACACTAAAATGATATCCAAAATTATTAGAACGGGTTTGCACATGTAAATATACCAGAAGCCATAATGTAGTTCTCTAACGAGAAATAATCCACTGAAAAGAACGAATGAGTTTATAACCATTAATAGTCAACCGCTGGACCTATTCCTCTCCTTAGAAAGGAGGTTGGAGTTCATAAAGAAACTTCAAAATAATTACAAATTTCTATATTTACATATGTGATGTTTAGTTTAAAATAAGCGTACATGGCATAAAATTACAATTAATATATGACATATTTTTCTATAAATTAGATATTTGTACTATCAATCAATATTAACAAAGTACTTAAAATGTTAATGGGCGTGTGACTAGCAAATAACATTTGCTGTATTTAATAGTTACCAATTAGTTATAGTGACAGTGGGTCAGTGGTTGCGCCAATATCTACTCAATATTAACACGATACCTACATTAGGTATCAACTGTGTCTGCGTAACTAATTTTGTCATATTCCACTAGCGAGCGATAACAGTGATGCATATTAGATATTTAAGAAAGGTACAGTTTATTATATTTAAAATTGAGTATAAGATATTAATTAGTTTAAAATGTAACTTTTGCATTGACATAATTTAAATAATAACTACTAAAATCCTTAAAATTGCTACGTGAGCAAGTTATTTGTACTTTACTTTGTTTTATAAAGCGATGACGCCTACAGAAGCACTTGCCAATTTAGTATAATTTAGAGCTAAACTCTTTTTAGGATTGGCTAAAAGACCCACTGTACGCACTTCCCGCGACCACCCCTGTTGAATCGAGACGTCGGCACGCGGCTCCGAGCGTCCGAGCGTCCGAGCGTCCGAGCTAACACGCTGACGTCACCATCTGTTCCGGCGTTTGTAACAATACTAAATGTATAGTTATCATCTAATTATATGCGTATGCATTGAAAGTTTACTTACTATAAACAATTTCCTACACAAATTCATCACAGAGATTTTGTTATATTCCTCATTATGACACCTTATTACCGTCACCATCCATTCTCGCTCATACATCCGTTTGAATTACAGTTATTTAATATCTATATATTACATTAGACATAATGCAATAGAGAGTGATGAAGTAAAGAGAGACGTTCTTTGTACTAAACTAAACATAAGTACACTCTTATGAGACTCTTCGCAACGCCATGCAATAATTACAATGTGATTGGTTTATGATGAAATTACATTTGTGATGTCTTTATTACGTGTGTTGTGATCTTTGCCGCTTGAATAAAATTTAATGATAATACGTATACAAGAATAAAAATCGCGAATACAACAAATATGACTACGTTTCTCATGAGATTCGCTTCAGTTTTCTGTTATATTAACTATAATTTCGAAGCGGCGAACTTTTGTGGAATACGGACTATATTATAACCGAGAGTCCGGATTATATTCTTATACATTATCAATGCGTACTTATAGTTTTGTCTTGTTTTTATAAATTAACTTTTTAGTTAGTTAAAGTAACAAATGGTGAATTTTATAGCGTCGTACGAAGGCGGCTGACGACACAGGCTAGGACCGCGTCCACGTTGTCGAACACGGGCACTCCGGAGCGTCGCGCTAAATCTGACAGATAGTGACGACCTCGGTTGTAATCCTTGACGGCAACCTCACTATACTGTAAAAAAAAGGCAATCATACTTTATGGATCTAGGTAAAAACCGATTGCACATGATAACTTATATATTAGTAGATAACAATATAATATATTATTCAACCAAAACGAACAAAATTTAGCTCATCGTACTATCTATTTGGCCTGCCTGAATGCTATTTAAGTAATATTAAACATTAGTTAAATATAGGTAGCGTTCACAGCAAATAAGGTCGTCATGTTACTTGATTCCTTATAAGGATATTTAATTACATAAGTACGAATACTTGAGTAGGTTGTTTCGGCCCAATATATCAAAATATGTAATTTAAACTTTTTAAGTGTAGCAAAAGTCTGAATTTTAAACGTACTCTTGTATTTGTTGATTACCCAACTTACATTATGAGCCTTTTTCGGATCCATGGGTTGCACTAAAAGCACTGTGGCCGTCGGCCGCAATCCCATATAATGTGCAGCTAACACCATTGCCACGTAGCAGGGTGATTCCGCACTCATTGCGAACACTAACACGCGTGATCCTAACAACAAATCTTCATCGTACGTTCCTGTTGATAGTAAGCAAAATATAGTTCTATAATCATCATAAAGCGAGGCAATAAAACTGTAAATATAAATAATCATGCCATTCATATTAAAAAGAAAAACTTATTCTTCTTGTTTCTTTTAACATCTTGTATCTACAAACTACAAGACGCATTTAAAAGAGATTTAAAAGCGGGAATTTGATAATTAAAAGTTGCTCATGATCTGGCTAATTGGTCTAGGTCAGCTCAATCAGACACTATTTACTTTTGATATTATATTTTAAATAAACTTTTTTCTGAGTATTTCTCATTGTAAAAGGTGACAAAATTATATTGTATGAATTTTTTCCCTTCAGAACATGTTTCTAGTAGGACAAAATAATAAACAGAAATAAGTTTTTAGCTGCATTATAATTATGAGAACGCTATCAGACGTGGTGTACAATTAACCGATTAGCTTCTGTAGAAAGTCATGTGCTGTGATTATAAACATGACAGCGGTAGTTTCGATAGCGCGATTAGTATATTATCGATCGTTATCTGTATTGATAGGACGAAAAACAAACAAGGGACGAAATAATGCAACAAAACTACTCGTACAATATTATAGAGCACAGTGTTGAAATGTAATAAATCTAAACACCAAAAATTCTAAAAAATAATAAATATATATAATTCTAAGAAGTATTATTTTAATAATTAATCCCTTTTTTTTTTTTTTTTTTTTTTTGTGAATTGATTTTTAGCTGTTGGCCTCAGATGGCCTCTACAACTTTACCCGGTTTAGTTACGGTGAGCGCCGAGGGCTCTCAACCGGCCATTTATTAAGCAACATTGCCCAAGGGCATCCCCTGCGGGGTACGAACCTCGGCTTGGGGTGTTGCTGAAACACTGGGGCGGCCTACTCCCATGTTTTGTTGACGGTTTACGCGGCGCGTGTTCCGCCCCCGCCGGCGGGGACGAAAACCCGGACGGTTCGTAATTAGTGTGTCCGCTCTGCGTTGAGCGCGTGTAATGTCGTCGTCTAACTCCCCTAACGCGTGTTTGGGTCGACGTATTTTAGAGATTTTACTCGGTGTGTAGTTTACAGCCGCAACCACTAGAGGGTTGGGGTGAGTCGGAGCAGAGTCAAAGTAGCTAAGGGAGCACTGTTTAATGAATTGCTTGATGGTCGGCAATCTGAGGTCGATGTGAAGATCGACGTTGCGTACATACCACGGTGCTCCCGTAGCTTTGCGCATGAACCTATTCTGTAGTGTTTGAAACCTATGGATCCTGTGTGGCCTAACGTGTGCGAATACTACGCTACCGTACGTCATTATAGGACGTATGCATGCCGTGTATAATCGGATTTTGTTTTTTAAATTTAATTTTGAACGCGCGTTAATTAGACAGTGTAGACGTCCTAGCACGAAGGCAGCCCGGCTGCGAACTGCCTTGATGTGGGGGCCGAAGGATAGACGGTCGTCAAGGGTTATGCCTAGGTATTTGGCCTGCCTAGCCCAAGGGATAGACTTGCCGAACATCCTAATCTGAGGGGTCTTCTCCAAAGGATACAAGCTTAGCTGTCTTCTGTGAAACAGCACCGCCTGGCTTTTCTCGGGGTTGACCTCTATCCTCCATTTCCGGAACCAAACGCCCAGTGCGTTGGCTGCGGTTTGGAGTTTTTTGGCTACTGTCGAGGGGTTCACCCCCGAGCAGTAGATAGCCGTGTCGTCTGCGAATAGTGCCGTCTGCACATACCGATGCTTCGGAATGTCGCTAGTATACAGCGTGAAGAGTAGGGGGGAGAGCACGGACCCTTGTGGGACACCGGCTCGAATGGGGTGAGTGGAGGACATTGACCCTTCTACTCGGTAGCGGAAGCTTCGTCGTTTCGAAGTCCGTGTGGCACTCCCATGGTGGACAGCTTAAATAATAAGCCGTTGTGCCACACTTTGTCGAAAGCTTTCGCTACGTCGAAGAAGAGGATTCCTGTAAACAGGTTGCGTTGAAGCCAATCGCTGGTGTATTCAACGATGCGGTGGACTTGGTGGACGCACGAGTGTTCGGTTCGGAAACCGAATTGCTCGTGGGGGGACGAGAAGATTAGCATCGGCATACGCTTTCAGCCTATTGTAGATTAGACGCTCGTATAGCTTGCCTAATCCTTTAAGCAGACTGATCGGTCTATAACTGGTCGGTTCGGACTTTGGTTTGCCAGGTTTGGGTATCCCAATAACAACGGCTTCTTTCCATTGTTGTGGAAAGATGTTGTCCTTGAGTGCTGCGTTGAAGATGAACGTCAGCAGGACCAGTAGCCTCTCCAGAAAGAGTTTTATAACCCTGTTTGTGATACCGTCCGAACCGGGCGCCTTGCGAGCGTGTAGGCCCTTGACGATCGTTTCGACTTCTTCGGGGGTGACCGTGTCTAGGTCTTGTTGTGTATCTGTCGTCCCCGTCGGCGTTGATGTTGATGTAGGAAGTGAGGTTATTAGGCGCTCTACTTCCGAATCAACTTCGGCTATTTGGTCTGAGTCGCAGTGTATTACGCTGGGCGTGCACTGATTCTCTAGACTCTCGGCCAGGCACTCTGCCTTTTCGATATCGTCGAATGCCGGTGGAAGGTTAGGTCTGCTTAGAGGAGGCATAACGGTGACGGTGTCTCTCTTAAGCGAGCGGGATAGTTGTCAGAAGGCAAGGTGGGTAGGTTCGAGGTCTTGTAGTGTCCTATCCCACCTGTCTTGGCGCATTTGATCGATGCGCGACTTGACCGCTCTTTCTAAGCGTCGTAACCTGATCCTGTTGGCGTCGCATGGATATCTGTCATAGGCTCGTACGGCGGCGTTCTTCCGCCTCAGCAGCTCACGTACGTCATCGGGTAGGTCCCAGCGGCGATCGTTCGTCGCCGGTGCCTCCCGAGTGCATTCGTTAATTAACGATTGCACGTGAACTGTGAGGTTGTCGATCGCCATCGTGGTGTCCTCTTGGCTATTTATGTGGTCGGGTATCCTATCTAGATGCACGGACGAGGTTGCCTCGAGTTTTGTCCCGAGGCGCCTCCAGTCCGTGGTTCGTCTAGTGGGGGTACGATGACCTGTGTCGATGGGACCCAGTCTGGGTGCGAACTCCACGACCACAGGTCTGTGGTCTGAAGTTAACTCGTGTAGCACCTCTACTGAACACAAACGTAGGTTTATGTTCTTTAGGAGCGCCACGTCCAGAATGTCGGGTCGGTGAGACACGTTGTGCGGATAGTGGGTCGGTTCGAGCGGGGCGATGATGTCGAACGCTAGTCTATTCGAGAGCGACTCCAGGGCTCTGCCTTTGGCGTTGGACTGGTGACAGTTCCAAATGGTGTTCTTGGCGTTAAGGTCGTCGCCGATTATCACGGCGTCGCTCAGTTCTAGCAGCGCTCGGAGGTCGCTCTCGAGTAGTTGTCGATTGGGTGACAGATAAGCTGAAACTAGCGTGATCGATTGGTGTCCGGTCATGCCTATTCGACAGACCGAAGCCTCGATGCTAGTCAGCGCAGGCGGATCCATAGGTACGCAGTGAAGGGACCTTTTGTAATATATGAGAGTTCCCCCTAGCGCAGAGTCAATCCTATCGTTGCGGACCACAGAGTAGTTCGCAACGTTTGGGTTTCTCTGCGAGGGTTTCAAAAAGGTCTCTTGCACTAGTAGTATGTCGAGTTGGTGTGCCCTAAGAAAAACGCCAACTTCATCTCGTTGCCTACCGATGCCGTTGGCGTTGATGTACCCTAGCTTGAGTGATACGGGTTTGACTCTGCGTGTTGGTGTGCAATCCATTATGGGTTGCATTTAAACGCGCCTAGCTTCTCGAGTACGCTCGAGTACCTAACGCTGACGCTGAGGAGGGCCAACGGATTGCCCTCGTTTTGACGGATAAGACTAGCGAGATGACGTAGCTCGCTAAAATCGATCGCACTCGCGAACCTTGCCACTAGGGATAGGTCCGGGTCGATTGTTTGTGGTAGTTGGCTCCTGTAGTCGACGACAAGCGGCTTGGGCCCGCCCTGGAGAGGCTTTGTGGGCCGCTCGACAGGGGCTGCCTTTGCGGGTACTGGGGCAGGTATGGGGGCCTGCATCGTCTTCCGCACGGGCAGAGGTGGGAAGGTCTCCCCGGTCTTCCTGGGAGTGGCCCAGGCGTTCGTCTTCGGCAGAAGAGCAGCTGTAAAGCTCCCCCCAGTCCCTGCAGCAGCAGCAGCAGCAGCAGCAGGGACGACTGGGCGGGGACGCTGAGGTCCTTTCGCCTTGGGGGTTTTA
Source organism: Hypercompe scribonia (assembly GCA_949316085.1). NCBI lineage: Eukaryota > Metazoa > Arthropoda > Insecta > Lepidoptera > Erebidae > Hypercompe > Hypercompe scribonia. Next base: position 14,895,048 of record OX438969.1, on the reverse strand, counting down.
GGCGCCCTCGGGCAACCTCTATAGTTGGCGGGGTGGCCTGTTTCGCCACACAGTACGCACGCGACTGGCTCAGTGCATTTGGCCCTGTCTTTGGGCCTTTCCCCTTATCCTAAGTAATATATACTATTAATCAAAATTTGGTATGGCACATAATCAGCCATTTTATCTCGCCTAAAGGTAAAGCTGACGTCAGTTCACATACATTATGCGAAGCGTATATTAAAGAAATATATATTATTTATAGGGATGAGAAAGTTGTGTTAAGCTTCGTTGTCCATCGTTAAGAACTTAGAACACAAAGTGTACATTAAAAGCGTTTAACCCGGCTATCATAGCTAAAATGATGCTTTGTGTCGGCGGAATACTCGTGAGGCCTAAATGCACAAGATTGAGTTGGAGCCATATGAACGCATTAGTGCCTTTGTGGCACCCCATAACGAACATGGTCAGCCGTTACGACACACGGCATTTCGATTTACCGCATAGTATTGGTTCTATTGCGATAAGTCCGCGGGTCGTTCTTCAATATTTAAAATGAACTTTCCTACGTTAAAATTTACGACGAACATCTAACAAATAATTAACATTCACCTCCTAGCTACATCTTCTAGGTCTGCATACTAGGAAGGGAAGGGACGCCTGCGACTGACCGCGTCGAGTGCGTTTGGGTCGAGTCAACTGCAAGGGTGCAACGGTAGACGGCTTCATATTTTTTTAGATAAAAATCTGTGCGGTAAACAGCAACGGCACACCGCAGCGTTCGTCTTCAGGGTTAAATATTATCTATCGATATACGTACAGAGGAAACCACAAGGAGGAAAGAGCGAACTACTAACAATTACAGGTTTAAGGAATCAAAACGAATAACTAGCTTTTACTAAAATCTTTAAACTGTCTTATTATAAATATGAAAAATTAAGACTTTTTATTTTATTTAATTTATACGAAAAGAGAACAAACCTTTGAAAGGCTGCGGCGTGACATCCTCGGAGACGGTGTAGAAGTCGGAGGCGCTGAGGCGGTCGCTCCTGTCGGCGCGCTCGTCGGGCGTGCGCTCGCGCAGCTCGACGCCGTCGGGCAGGTCGGCGGGCGGCGCGAGCGCGGCGCGCGGCTTCTTGTCGCGGCGCGGCGACTCGGGGTGCGCCGGCGCCGAGCGCCGCCCCGCCGCCGAGAACATGCGCGTGTAGTCGTTGGCGCGCGCCACCACCACCGACAACCCTTCGCGCCGCAGGTACTCCTCCGGCCGCGTCTTGTGGCTCTGCGGAATACGCGCTACCGTTCCTTATATGCGCTCGATTTGTATCGAATCGGAATAAAAGTAGATCTTAATATTCTCAACTAGCTGGGCGTCGTTGCCTTACTCGTCTCACAGGAATACTACATTTTTTGGGATAAAAATTAGCTCATTTGCTATTTCTTCTATTATCGACCTCCGTGTTAAATTGCATCGAGGTCCATTAACACGATAGAGTAACAAACATTCATACATACATCATCACAAACTTCGCATTTATCATATTAGTAGAATTTGTAGGATTCTTAGCTTGCACATTTGACTCGTGAATCAAATCACAGTTGTTTGTCATTCTGCACACTTGCAATTGCTCACGATCGATATTCAACAATAGCAAAAGTGTTTATACTGGCTTAGTTGTGTTCGTATCGACAACTTTACTTTATACGAGTTCGTTTTCTTAAAATTCTTGAATAAACGTATCGAAATATTAAATTTTCGATGCGACATAATTATGGTTTAACAAATTACCGGAAAAGTGCCGCCGAGGTAGACGTCGTGGGTGGGCGCGCCGAGCATGGCAGGCAAGCGTTCCAGTCGTCGTTCGGTGCCCGGCGTAAACACCGACTCCCCACTTCCGCCTGATGCTGCTCCGCTTTCCTCACCCGCGGCGCGATGACCGCCATTCTGTAAAATTTCCGTTTTTCTAGAACTTGCATATGACACAGAACATATTTTATCAATCAATCAGTCTATCAAAGTCAACCGATATCTATATAGTTATCAATAGTTTAATCGAGAAAAACAATGAACGTTTCCAGATAAGTTGTACAGTAAAAGAAATAAAAGATGACAATACGCTCACAGCTGACTCGATTTTGAGAATGATTACTGGTAAACTTATCTTATTGTAGTGTAGTAAACGTACCTTAGGAATGATTAAGCCAAGTTTCCGTCCGTAAGCCTTAAGTCTAGCATTATGGCCATTGAACATGAGCCCATTAGAAGCTGCGGGCTCTTGCACTCGTGCGTCACCCCGCGGCGTTGTTCCCGTAACTCCTGATGCTTCTTGTCCATTTCGACTACTCGATTCTGCAAGTTAATTATTATTGATCTCCATTTTACAGCAAAAATCATAATATCGAATGTTTATCATAATTGAAATTGTAGGTGTTTTTACAGTGATACATACGAAAATTTGTGTAACACGTAATTCAATGAATATTAGAATCACAACAGTGTAACAAGTAAACAATCAGATGAGTTAAGCACGGAGGAGAGCTTTCTACAAAAATGGAAACAGTAGGTACAATAGATAATAATTGTATACTTATGTTGTTTAAGAAATTTCAATGACTGAAATATGAAGCAAAGGCAACAATGGAAATATTATCATAAGAATTAAAAACAGAAGCGTAAAGCAAAGCTAAGTGTATGAAAAGAGTGCGCACACGCACCGGGAGCGGGCGGGGTGAGCAAGTCACGGAGTGTACGAAATGCGCGACGGATCCGTGACGTCACAGTCACACTCACGTTCCCGCCCGCCATCAATGGACTTGCCGCTCCGCCTTCAACAAATACCACACCCCTTACTGACTACCCATAACCAAAACATATTAAAGATCCAACTACAAAAAAGTCTGAGCTCATTCAACCATATAATTATGTGTGTTTACATGTAATCGAGATACAAATAGCATAAACATCTTAGTTGCTATATAGTAGGAAATAATTCCTTTAATTTATTGCCAGAAATATTTCTATCGATATGATGTAACGTGAAAAGCAATTGCGTCGTTCTATTATAGGACATTCAACAAGTTTATAGACGAAACATTTCCATTAAATTGCAGCGCTTTAACAAATACAAGTATGCTTGCCGTACTGACCTGCGTCGGCAGCGAGTTCAGCCACACACGCGCAGAACGTTTCAAAGTCAACGGTGTCAGCGGCAGGTGGTACACAGCGATCAGCTACTTCCCAAGGAACTCGCGTTACATCTTTAAGAGCATCGACGGCTTTACACCTTGGGAGTCGAGAGTTTCGGCCGCCCGCTGCATCGTAGGCGCGCTTTAGCCGTAGAATAGTGTGACCAAGCGAGTGACGTGGGTGGGTACGCGCGCCCCGTAAGACTGCTCGCGCACAACGTAATGCTGATGGTATGTCCGTGAAGACCGGCAGCCCGCGCCGCTCCACGGCTTCCTGCAGCGTCGCTCGAGCACGCGACAGTTCCACGTACTCACTGTGCATTCACAATAGAGTATGTTATTAAACAGTTTTCTACACACAAACTTACAATGACACGTGTGATTCAGACTTCACAATCAGAAACTGATGTCACCAATTGACTAGATTGTGGTATTTTTTTTTCGTTTCGTTTCTTGATTGTTATGTGCTAATATAACATCTTTACCTTTGTACAGAAATAATATAAAACCATGCTAACCTATGATTCTTAAGATTTTTCAATTTAATGACACAATTTTAAATGTAGTTTAATTTATATCGACATCTAATTATGAATGTCTGAGACGGACAAGTTGTAATATTACCATTGATTCGTAAGCCATAATCACACTTCATCATTCAATACACTACTTATACTCGTATTTCAATTACAATCATTCAATTTGGCCTGTTAGGTATCAGAGGAATAGTTATGTAAGGAGCTATTATATATAAAATCAAAGGGGACACTCACTGGTCGCTGATGGCTTCATGGCCGATAGTTTGATGCCTCGAGTACGGTCTAAGCACTAACAATAAGTCTCTCGGAGCTGCTGCGAGGTGCGCGGCTTCGACGCTTGTAGCTACGGTACGAGTCTCACTATCCAAAACGAACAAAAGCGCTCGAGCTGCAGTTTTCGCGCGGTGCTCAACCTCCATCAACTCTGTCGACCAATCTTCGACTTGCTGTTAGACAATACATATTTTGCTGTTACTCTTTAATCATGTAAGGACCAGAAAATTGTATCTAGATTAAGACTAAAAAACATAAATTAAGTCGTTGGTAATTTTTGTTTTTTTTTAGTTTAGTTCCAACCGTAAACCTGATTTGTCATCCTTTGGATAAAATTTTAAGGGAAAACGAAGTATTGGCAAACGGCAACATTTTTTGATTGTAATATTCAGTTCCATAATATTTAAAAAATCTAGCAAAGTACGACTTCTCACATTTATTGGTGAAAGAAAAGATACAGATAAATAGATAAACAGATAACAATTTATTTGTACATCATTGCTATCGTGGTAGTATCAGACATATTTGTATCTCAAACAGATAACATTTAAGATGTTTATTTCGAATGAACTTCGTGACATTTACAATATCTCTGATGATGTTATCGATAGTGTAATTATCCATTTAACTAGATCGTGTTAAAAATATCAGAAAAACTGTTAGTAAGCATCATTGCAGTGGATTAGGTGATGGCCTATAATGTTTTTATAGAATCGGTAACGCAGCAATTTCATCGCAGGTGTTGTCATTGTGAGTATTTCTGTGTGTACCCTATGTGAACACTCGCTGCTTTGAGCGTGTGTAAATAAATTGTAATATACTAGTCCGCAAATCATGTGTATAGAAAAAACTAAAAATTAAAACAGGATAATGCCCCAAGCTGACACACACTTAAAGACATTGACTAATATAATTTACTAAGAATTTACCGTAATTAGGTGGACCTTAGTAAGAATAAATTGATGGTAAAACAGGTATTCATTGATGTTTGATTACCACGTTCGTCATGTTCTATTTAGTTGTAGTGACATCAAATGAGTATACTGTGCATACCAAATACTTTAGTCATATGTTACGTTCAAAGTACAGGAAGGGTAAAGTCGACATGAGACAGTACAACATTACGTAGGTACTTAATATTTCCTCCTAAGCTTTTATACACTGTTATCACAAACCCTTACTCAATAACTTTTTGTACTATGTAAAACTATATTAGGAAATGGAATACAACTTTTAAACATTTTATTTATATTAAAAATAACAATTTTCTGCCATATGGATATTTTTAAACAACGTAAAAGAAGAAGGAGATCCTTAATTTGGTTGCTTTTATTTTAGTTATCCAGATCTCCGTCATTACTAAGTCGATTTGGTAAATTTATTTTTCATTTTAGAAGGTATATCTTTAAGGTTTTCATATATATATATCTATACATTCACTTCCTGTTGAGTATAATTAGTATCTAATCAAATTTACGAAAAATAAACCACTGCTGCAAAGTTTACTACAATTTATCATTAAGAAGGCGCATTGAAGTCGTTGAGACTTTTTTAATCCTATATTACCGAGATTCGTTTTAATTTATCATGTACATAGTAAATAGGACGAGTATGTACCTACTAGTCTTTGATTTTTTGTATCCCCACTAAGTGCGATAAGGGTTTTTTTCTTACACAAACAATACATTTTTGTATAAGTATATGTAAAAGTAATAAAAAAAACATTATGTCTGTTTTAAGTTTATAAAACCAAGCGTCAAATATGAATAGTTCTAAAGTCTTTTGTACATTTTCATAACGTAATTAAATAATATTTCTTTTATAGAGCTTGATATAAAATGACGCTAATTAAACATTATCTAACACATTTATCAAAATGTAATTTTAGTTCGACACGATATAAAAGTTGTAAGTATTTTCTTTATGCCCACGAATAGTGAGTGGGTTTGACTTACGTAATCTTTGTTTCATGTCTCAGTATCCAGACACCACACCGCCATAAATCAGTGTCGTCATCAGTTTTATTCTGTCTAACTTAACAAGACAGTAATATGTATATCAATATTGATTTTTGTTACGTGAGTATGAAACACAGTTTAAAAAAACAAAACTGAAAATGTTCTATACCAACAACATGTAAAGTACGATAGACAAATGTTTTCTAATAGATGTTACGTAATAATGACACCAAGCAGAATTACTTGTAGTATTTATTACATAAGGCGTAGTAATATTAAAACAAGTATTAAGATGGAGACAATAATTCATTTATATTGTTATAGTTAGATATGAAAACTTAAATGTATAGTACACCTATTACATTACTTACCACAAGTCTAATACGGTTTGTATTACATTTGTAGTGCAATTCACGCTCACGCTCTTACGAGAAAAGCATAGGTGCGCATATGATGTATTTTAAAAGAATAAACTTTAAAATGATCGTTTGTTATAGTGCCATTATAACATTTCAAACACTGAGTTATCATAAAAATGTTATAGTATGACTTCACTGTGTTTGCAGGCACTTCTAAGGAATAAATTCAGATTGGTAAATAGCAAATAGTTGACTAACTAAAAGGACATCAAGTAGTTGCATTACAAACAAACTTGTTATTTGTTATTTGATAAGCGACGCAATTTCTATACGCAGTTCTACACGTACGCTGCTCATCATTTTTAACAAGCGCCTACGCTTTATTAGCTTACCGTCTAAAACGCTAAGTGAGAAAGGTTTTATACAAATCGTTAACCCTTGTTTACATTAATAGACACAATTACATTGAAAATACTAGAAAAATCCAAGTACATGTTTTATCAGTCCACCGACGTTTCACTGTAAATGTGGTCCAATGAGAACAATTACAACTGAAATGGTAAAAAAAACACATTTTTTTATACATTGCGTAATATTAACACTATCAGAAAATATATCTGTTCGTTGTACGTACGTGTTGTATCGTGTATGTAATAACCCAAGTCATAGATAAATCTCGATCACGTTCCTTTCAAGAGTTAGGACGCTAAATGTGTTATCCATTGCAAAAAAATTGACATATATTAAATTGTCCAAATTATTTGAGCATTGTATGAAATTAAGATTAATAATTAGATTCTGACGATAGATTACAGCTTGCCTTATAAAAATTGTTATTATAGTTACCATTGTGAATATTAATATATTTATAGTCGCCCACACGCTGTTGTCATTATGATCGTACCAAACTATATGCTATTTTTTATAACAGAATCCTGCCTATGAACATATGCGTTCCATTTTACATTTACTTAATTTGAACGTTTAGGTTTAAACTACGGGAGGGCCACAGCCATTTCACCTTTGTTTGCTTTTCACCGAGTGAGTGAGGTTACTGGAGCCCAAATCCTCTTTCGTCATAACTTTTAGAGGGATTCAAAAGGTGTCATTGCGCTTGTGACTCTTGAGGTGACTACAGGGGGCGGTACTAAGCCACTCATCATCAGGGCACTCGTGTGCTCGTTTGACCCCCTACAAAATTAAGAACGCTCCTATCTTCGAATTAGATCTCCTACTCATAAAGAATTCAACAGTTTGTTTGATAGCGACAGTCGTTTCCGTTAGTTAGTAGGGCAAAATACGACATTGATAATTAAAGTCAGTTATATCTTATGAGTGGTTTGTTGTAAGAACTTACGCTTGCCTTATCGTGAGCATAAAAACTTACAGACGCACTGTCTAGCCCACTATCCATTAAATATAAATTTTCTACATAGTAATTAGTGATTTAAAGTTATTCAGTATGTGTATTGACATTTGTTTGTTTATTCGCACTAATCTTCAGCACTACCAGATGGATTTGGATAAATAATTATTGCACTAAATAGAGTATTAATTAAGGAAATACCACCCTTAGAAGTAGAATAGTCATCGTAAACGTAGATGAACTGTCGGAGCGGCTGGTATTTTATAAAAGGAGACTTACCGAGGTAGTCGATCAACTTTCATGTAGTAAAAGAGGAAGTCAATTTTTAATGATTTATAAATCATTATCTTGTGTCAAATATTTACTATAATATCATGCCATTATGATATTTATATTTTTTATGTGTCAAATTAGTTAAGCTACAAAGATACTTAAGAAATCAGTTTAATCTTTAGTTAATGCGGTTTATCAATGGGTGATTATATACAATTTTGTTACGAACATTTAAATGCTTTAGGTTAACCACACAAGCGCAGAGCGCTATACGTCCTTTCCACAAAAATTTAGCTAATAAATATTCTATATACGTATATAGGAAAACATACTACAACTTAAGTGATCTTTACTTACCGGATTGAAATACGTGATGCCCATCTTTTTCAGTATTGGAATGGCTATGTCTGATCTCCAAGTAGTTGGGTTACACGACCCGCCCAGGAACACCTCGCAGGGCGCAGGTGATGCCTCGCTGCCTGCAAAGCACCACACGTCTTAACTTACACTTGTAAAAATGAGTTTATTTTATATTTTACGCAGCAATTATTACTACTACTATACAATAGCCATAAACAATTCTCGTCTCTAAGAACAATATTATTCACGTGGCTATAATTACCAACCAAATGTATGTATTATCTACGTCAAAAAACAAGATAGTTATATTTAAAAGACTTGTTAAATATGTGATATCTAATTTTTTTATGTACAACGTTTGATGTTCCACTCATAATAGGATGAGTTGACCCTATTTCCAAGATGAATTTGAGGCACGCAGAAGAACCACTGTTAATTGTTAACAATTGTACTGCGGCTGAACACGCAACCAATGAGCTCAAACATCAGTATGTCCGAGATTGATAAGTGGTCTATACAGACAGGTTCGGTACCTTATGTTTTATACATTAAGTCAGAGTAATATGCACAGTCAAACCGGTGGCAAAACCTTGAACACTAGATAGTTAGGCAGGTATAATGCGCTATTTAACAATATACCACAAGCGATGACAATTAATTACTATGTAAATATAATATAAAGAGATATGATAGTGGCTTTTAAATGTTAATAACTGTTTATACGGGGGTTATGAACATGTACAGTATGGATTGGAAAATATGGGTAAGTGAAGTTCCTCTAATCGGACGTGAGCACTCGTTAAAGATCGATGAGTATTAACTGAGTGGGCTGCACCATGTAGGCCGATTGTCGTACTACTTAACACGCCTACTTACATACTTGTGGATTTATGGTTACCATAAAAGACTACACATTCACCTCGAACAAATGTTGACTATTTTTCTATTGTTTATTTTGGATCATCACTCATCACATTGGAATATAAATAAGAAAAGCTCATAATCAATATTCACCCATGCAATATAAATTAAAATGGCAAAGAACAGCGATTGTATAATTTTCTTCGTTTAAAAGACAAATAAAAAATAGAATAAAATATAATGTAACGCACAGGTAAGTTATTCATTCATATTTACACTGCAGCTTATAAAACGTGGCCAACCAACACATCAATCCAATTCGGGATATTCGTTCAGTGCCAAAACGAAAACGTAAACAACGCCAGATCAACAAACGCACTAACATCGTCTGCTTCGCCCGCACACACGAGATTTGAATAGAATAATATTCTCAATTGTCACAACTTAAGCCAGAACTTCACACGTTATGTATCATATAATCCATGATTTAGAATCAGCATCTCTTATCTGTGTCACTCGATGATGTATAAGATGAGATCGAAGAGTTGTATTTATGAGCAATAAATGTACTTCTTTTAATCTCTTTGCCAACATAATAAATATTCTCATGATCCAACAAGCACAAGTATGCGTAGTGTCGTTATAAATAAACTTTTCCATTGATAAAAACAAAAAACAAGAATACTGAAACGCACAGGGCACTATCATTGTAGTCGGTGGCATGATTGCGGATGTATCGTGCAGCAGTGTCGGCGTGCACGCTGTCCACCCGCGAACGGTCGGCGGCAAACTGGCGTTCGTCCGCGTCTCAAATCTACGCTAAGTACTAACCAATTCCGCATTTTTAAATATTCCGTTATTTCTATGTCATATATAAAACATACAAAGACTTATGGTGTTGAGGATACCCATAACTAATTCACAAAACCTGTTTAGTCTTTATTTTCGTACTTGAATGATGAATGACATCAGCATTTAGTAAACGAAAGTTGACGAGGACGTGACTTAAAGCTGTATCTTTAGTAAAATATATTGATTTTGTAATGTAAATGATAAATCAATTGAAAATGACCTAGATTGTCCAAGGAATATATGGAATACCGATATAGTATGTATGAAATTACAAACATATGCTTAGCACAAAGTATAATAGAACTTTTATTGATATCTGTGCCCATGTTAAACAATGAAGCTATTAGAAAATGTGAATTAATAACTAAAGATTTTTTATAAAACTCGTTATTTGACAGAACAAATCTTCCGGGAGATAAGGAAGCTGACGCAGTATCGTTTGTTCACGTTATATTTGTTGGAACAGTTCAGTGTCATCAATGTATTGTATTCGCATCATTTGGTGGCCGAAATCGTGGGCGCGTAGTACTCTCTGAGTGAGACGCATCAAAACAGACGCTTCCGTACTCTGTTTATAGTCTGTGCGGAAGAGCCTGGAAGGCCACGACATATTTGCTAAGTAAACTCTGCCTTTTATAAAGTTACTTTGTAAAGTAAAACTTCTATCCGATTGGTGTTATGTTCTGATACATGATATTTTATGCACTTTCGTACATCGGCGGACTTAATGTTCAGGGTATTCACTAGCAGTCAACCTGTAGGGTGGTGTAAATATTTTGTAAGATTGGTGCACAGAGATAACATGTTTAGTAATAAAATAAATATAAACAATTTACTACATACAAAATCTTATGAACAAATTTACAAAAATACAATACATCATAAATATTTATATATTATATTTAAATATGTATACACTTACACACATATTTACACCATATTCATATACTATAACAGTTATAACTTAAAGTCTATTATCGACTAAATATTTCTGCCATTTCGTTAAGAAGATAATGTATCTCCTTTTTGAATGCACAACGGGTTTGTGACATTCTGATTTCGAACGGCAGCGCATTCACGATAGTACCGCTTGGATAAAGAACGAAAAGTTCACGAAATCAGAGTTGCGTGAAGAACATAAGAGAAGTAGGTATATTATTTTCCGAGTGAACATAAGAAGACAAGTAACGGAAGTATGCAGCAAGATATGTAGGTGAGAATGGTGAGTTGAGAAAATAAAATAGAGAGTAGTGCTCGTTGATTGTGGCACATGTTAAAACAACCAGTTTAATTGGGGACGTAAAGTAGACGCATGTTCTTACTTCCTAAGATTAAAAGTGTATCGAATGCAGTTATTGAGAGGTCGGTCTAGTTTATCAAGAAGGGTTTCACTCAAGTCGAAATAACATACATTTCCATAGTCAATTATTGGCATTATTTAGGACTATAGTTTCTGATTTTACAATCGGAGAAAGATTTATGTTTTACTTCTATTCTTATAGATTAGTCAAGATGCACCAAGAGATTGACGTAAATCCCATTATAACATCTGTAAGTGCAAACATATGAATGACTGAACATAGGGCGATCACATTAATAGCTGAACAATTAAAAACATACATATACGCAATAAGTGATGACCACATGTCTCACGAATGTGAGTTAGTTCCTATTTATTATTACGAATACGTACATAATATTTCGCTGTATTAAGAAATAAATACGGGCATTTTAATATACTTTTACAGTGCAAATGTCATTGTCACACAAACCAACAAAACGTGAAAAAAAATTTTTTCAGAAAATAGCGGCTGTTTAAAGATAGAAGTCGATTTGTTTACTCATTTTTCAACTTCCTCCAATTTTTGAAGTGAAAACTTCTTTAGGCGCGTTGAGCGTTTTGGTAGAGGGTAAAATCCTCGGTTCGCGTCACCGACATGCTAATGATAATAGTATATCTATAGCTATGGAGAATATGATATTATATATTATATATGAAATTTATTATTATTTATTATATATGATATTATATATAGCTATATATGAAACATAAAAAATTTCATATAATTTTTGCATATAGTTTTAATTACTCTCAACTTAATAGTTCCGATTTCACTTCTATCGGCAGTCCCACGACTGCTACTGTTTTTTTAAAAATATTACAAATTTGAAATTTTCAAATTTTGTTGATTTGTGCGACAATGATATTTGTATCTGATCAATAACTTGGCATTTTTTTTTCCGATGGATACAAAGGGAGAAATCCTTTTCACGAGGACACGGTTTTTTTCTCTACTTCAAGGACTTATATCTTTTTGAATTATTTTTTTTTGAAATTTTTTTTTGTATTCTTGAAATATCAATAAACAAATGATAAAAAATTGTATAGTAAAAATATTAACTGCTTCTTTTATATTAATTGCCAAAAAACGCTAGAAAATCAGGCCTCTATAGACTAGAATACCCTCTTAATGCTAAAGTTAAAGAAATTCAAGGGTGAAAAAATTAGTAAGCATGACGTATGAGTACAAAATTGCTGTAATGTAAATAAATTTAATAAATTTTGGATAGGATTAGAAAATTATACATAATTAAAGAAGCCATTCTAATTAAACAAATTGTCAATTTAAATTTACAAGCGGAATGTTAAACGCCTCGTGTGAAAGTAGTCAGAATGAAACTGTTACTACAGATTAATATTAAAAATTACTGCAGTTAGTAACAATTTAAAATAAAATATTCGTAACAGTAAAATTTACAGATAAACGACAGTAGATTCAATCGAGTTTTAGCTTGTGACATAATATTTATAGTTAGTAATTTGTAAATGTTCTTGCGTACCAAAGCAGGGACTACGGATGTTTATTTGTGGATTGGTAGTACCGTGCGGAAATTTTAGTCACTGTTTTTGTCATCACGGGATTCTCGACCTTTCACAACGGGATAATTTACGACCATGCGACGCAAGGGACACTCGGAGATCTTATTTTTGAAGTAAACAATAACAATTTAAAATTTCTCACCGTTCACATGTTTGCAAATGGCGTCCTTATCTTTGAGCTCCTTTTCTATATTCCATTGTGGCGACTCGGGTTTGTTCGATGTCCTGCGAATGAAAACTGAAATTAGAAACAAAACATGATCGATACTACAGTATAGTTGGAAAATTAATGAGCATAAAAATTATCTTAAGAGTGAAATTGTAGGATACGGTTGTTAAAATTCAGTGCATGACAAATGCTTTACTGTTTGGCATTCATGGGTCAATGCACGCGTTAGAGGTAGCCAATGTTGTTCGGCACAACATCGAGAAAAGAGACAGATTATTTTTACGTCACCAGTAAAATTAACCGGATCACTAGTCGTATTTAATAAAGACTATAAAAAATATATCCATCCAAAGGTTCTTTATATAGGTGCCTTTATGAATATAAATGTAAATTTCTAATGTGGATGAAAACAACTATATTCTAGGGTAGAAATTAAAATATATGAAATACAAAAAGAACTGACGCATGGGGAATTTTCTTTTTATTCTAACAAGGAAATGTAGTAACGAAGAATCTGGAAGACCTGTTGCGGAAGGAAATGTAGGTCAATATGGATACTTATCAGAAACTGACTAATGACCGGACTGACTAAGTCTTTAACTGCCATGTGTTTCAAATAGTTGCAAGGGCTGTGTGACGAATTATTTTTCTAAAGAATTTAGAATTATGAAAAGTTATGTATATAAATGGTACGGAGTGTGAGGTATGTGGTTTTTGGAAGTGTTATACCTATTTTGCGTAAGTGCGGTATTGATGTGCTAATGCTTAACGTTATGAAAAATTATTATAAAAAGTGGCTTAACAGTGTGTATGGAAAATAAGTAAATACTCACTGCCTGGCTTGCTTCGAGCACCGACGGAGTTCAGCGGCGAACACGCAGAATTCTCCGAATGTGAGAGTGAGCGATTTACGGCGGGCGCACTGTCGCGCACATACCAACATTTCGAACACTGCGTAAACAATAATAATGTACTTCAGTTAAATATTTTACAGCAAAAGTATAGAACAGTGTGGAAATCTAAGGATGACATCAGTAAGGAAGTCGTCACCGAGATAACTAGGTAAGTAATACTAAAGGTCTAAAATACAATTACTACAAGTTTTAAATACTTTTTTTAAGTTTAATCTACATGTTCAGGTTAACCAGTGATATACAATTTTTCCATTGCTTCTTCTCTGTCTTTGCATTGATAGACCTGTTGGACTAACGACACTTATCAAGTGATCTTAACTGCTAGGTCTGAGGTAGTGGATTAGATTCTCTCCAGGATAAATAATCCGGGCAATTATTCTACGTCTTTGTGTAATTTGACTTAATAGACATATAATATGTATATGTAATATTAAAAGAAATATGCTTTAAATTTCCAAAGTCATGTAGACAACAAAATTATTAATTTGAGAAAAAATACGTATCTATGTATTATTCATTAAACACAACATGTATATTATTGTATATATAGTAACAAGTTTTATCATTTAGATGGATACTAACTTGCACGAATATTAGTTAATTATGTAAATTTCTCAAAAAACAAGAAGATATGAGTCATATTAATTTTTTTACATTACCTGAGTACCTAGCTATAATTTTTGGTAATTTACTTCATTTCTATGTAATATAATGAATCACAACCTTTTTGACCGAGTGATATTAATATTTGTTTAACTCATTACTTTTAAGCAAGCGTTAAAGTAGAAACGTTAAGAAAAGTATTATTTGATAATAGCACTAAAAAGAAATGTTACTAGTGGGCGTGTGCTAGTAAGTTATATAATCTGTTTTTTTTTAAAGATTATGAGATTACGAGAATTGAGTCGATTTCAGCGCCTAGAAAACACAGATGTGCGATCTTTTCTCTCTAGTTCTCCTCCCTACTTTTTAGAACACTCAACTGCCACTTAAAGTTAAGTCTAGTATCCTGGGTATCGATTTTTTTCGGGATCTCAACCCAAGTGAGTACATCGAGAGCGTCATTAAGGCGATATAGGCTATAAGATCCAGATCCGCTTCTGAGTAGATTACTGTTCTCACCTTTACGATAGATCCGCGTAGTATTTGCTTGACGCTCTCGATCGGTTGTAGTGGTGTCCTCATAATCAACAGTTCCGAAACTACCGAGTACATGTCTTTACAATTGTGAAGAGATGTTGCCTCTATGGCAGTCCTGTTCGCCTTTATCATAGAATATTCTGACAAGCTCTTCTAACTGGTCTCACCGTCTCCCTTCCGCTACAGAACAAAATGTGCTGGCCTTAGGAGTCACTGTTTTAGAGTGAAAGACATACGTTCTTAAACTAAACGATTCGGTTCTTTCTTCCTGTACAAATCAGTCAAAACTTGGAACTCACTACCAGCGTACACATTTTTCGCCTTCTATGATCCCGGGTCTTTTGAGCGGGGTGTAAAAGTATCTCACTAGGTCGCCACAGTGTGAGTCACCCTACTATACTGTCTGTATTCGTAATGAGTTTGGTTGCCATAACTCTTGGATTGTATTAATGCTTACTGTCGGACAGAATAGAGTCACTTTGGCAAGCTTAAAATATTAAAAAACAAACGTAACTCTTATTACATCTTGACAGTAAAGCTCAGGTAAAAGCATTATGTCGAAAGGCAATATTAAAGGTGAGTCACTCTCAGCAATAACCGATACATCACTACCTGTGATGAAAAAATAAGTTGTATAAATTATATTGTGTTTTTATTTAAATTACTTTTCATCCTAAGATTTTTAAGCTTTTATTTAATTTGACATGGTCTAATGTCTGTTCCTTTATGACTAATTATAAAAACTAAATTTGAGAAACATTCTAGATTAATACTACTAAACTACTCAAAACAACTTAGGGCCCACCTGCATTTTTGGTAATAAAAATTAATTAATTAAAAATGCGTACAACTTATGTTATTCTTTACTTAAAAAAATGAATTACATGTTCTATAAGAACTAAATGTGTCCAAGTTATTACGGTTACCACAAAAAAAATGTGCAAATCACAATTTTCATAAATTCACTCACATTCACTAAACTTTAAACCATCATTTTCCCGACACGCACTTCAATTTAATGTGATTATAAGGTGCCGGATGTTGATTAATTCTAGTGTTTAGTAACGTGTAGGACCTCCTCTGCTCCTTACACATTCCCTGAGCCGGTTAGGGACGCTCTCTATCAGGTGAGCACGTTTTCATCAGGAATCTGTTCCCAACAATGTTTTAATGCATTCACCAATTCCTGTCGACTGTGGATAGCGGTATAAGTTTCTTTAAGGCTTCGTTTGAGTTGATCCCATAAATGTTCAATCGGGTTTAGGTCGGGACTCATTGCAGGCCAAGGCAAAACATTAATATTCGCGTCCGAAAGAGCACTTTGAGTCAGACGGGCAGTGTGAGGACGTGCATTATCTTGCATCAAGATGAAATTCTGACCAACTCGCTGTGAATATGGGATGACATGAGGTTGGATGACCTGTTGGACGAAGCTGGCAGCGTTTACGTTGCCCTCATCCAAGAATACCAGCTCAGTTTTACCCAGTAGACTGATTCCACCCCACACCATAATACTGGGTCCACCAAAACGGTCAGTTTCTCGAATACAAGGATCCTTAAAACGTTCCCCTGGTTTTCTCCAGACACGTACCCGTCTGTCATCACTGAAAAATTTAACTTTAGACTCATCTGTAAAGAGCACTGTTCTCCAATTGTCCATGGTCCATTCGAGATGTTCACGTGCAAACCTTAAACGCGCTGCATGATGTGCCCTGGTTAATTTTATTCGCACAGCGCGCATTCTGGATCTTTGTTGGTCTTCATGAAGTCTGTTCCGTATAGTTTGATCGCTTACACGGGTACCAGTAGCGATCACGTAAGCGATTTTGTTAGGTACGCGCTGTCACAGTGCGCTCTCGACGTGCAGTAAGTCGAACGTACCGATCTTCCTGGGAAGTGGTGGCCCGATTTCTACCACCACCTCGTCTCCTGGCAACACTACCTGTCTCCTGATAACGTTCCCAAACATTTCGGATCGCATGCCTAGACACACCGAGGCGTGAAGCTACCGATCTCTGTGAATTGCCCTCTTGAAGCAAAACTACAGCTCTGGAAGCTGTTTCCGGGTCCATATGACGTCGAAATCCGGGCATTGTTATTTTAAACAAAGCAATAACACCGAAGCAAATGATAAACAACGATACAATATCAACTTGTGTTTGTTATGAGATGCAGAACACAAGTGATTAGAAAAGTTCGTAAACGCTGAGTTGACCCATTTTTTAGTTTTTTCCGTCTACCCACTTAGGAACCACCCTAAACGTGACATTCCAAACGTGTGACCATGTGTAAACATATGCACTTGGAGTCTACACACTTCAATTTACAAATCAGCAGGCAATAAAAATATTACGGTCGAAGTTCCGAAAAAAATCAAGTGGGCCCTAAGTTGTTTTGAGTAGTTTAATATTATATACTTATTCAGAAAATTTTAAAACACTCATTATTATTTATATGTTTATTTAAGCTTTATGCACACGTTGCACAAAGGCGGGCTTAATGCCATGAGGTATTCTCTCTCAGTCAATCTTTAGGTAATGTAGAAAAATGATACGATTAAAAAAGGACGTCCCTTTACTTTATTGCTACTTAACATTGATAAGTAAATATAGTATTACTATATCCCTAAATTTAAATCGATAATGCTAAGCCTACCTAGTCGATATTTATCGATAAACGATGACATCACGAACTTGATAGTTATTGTGAAGACATCATCATTTTGGAAATTAAAATGATATTTAACAGGTTTTATGTAGTCTATCAGTCGTTTATTGATATAATCTCGAATGTCTATTATGTTCGTAGATACCTACGAAAATAATACAGTGTCTGGGACACCCTTTTGCACTTACGATGTGATGGTCTAACCGGTAAAAAGTTGCCTAATGATCGACTTTTAAAGTAAATACAAGGAGCATAACACAATTTCGCTAAAATAGCTGAATAACGCAATTTCTAATAGGAAACGTAAATTACTTGCAGTAATTCTTCTGTTCTGTCTCTCTACTCCTTTTTTCTCATGTGTCATCTTATGATAACATATTCCTATCAATATTTGAATAGATTTTCCCCAAGACGAAATATTATATTGACATATAATTGTCCAGTCTATGACCTCACCCACGAAAGTGTAGTACAATACTATCATGACCTCACACCATTACAATAGCTGTCACAAAAAGTATAAAGACCAGTATTGTTAAAGAATGTCTATTAGCATTATTAACATTGTAACATAAAGATGCATCTCATCTTGAAACATATAGCTAACGAAGTATACAACAATCTGTATCTACTATAAAATCAGTTAGTGTTAAGTACCTATCAGTTTAAGTACGAGGATAACAAAGACAATTATCCTCTCAAATGACGAGTCATACATAAATTAATGAGAACATTTTATTAATCCAATTATGAGCACACTTTGTTTAACTCCTTTGTACCACTGCCAAGTCAAATATCGTTATTTTATTAGGGGAAGGTCCGTATTAGGTCTTCCAGGATCCGGAAATGAAAGAGATCACTCCCTTTCATGCAGAAAATATTAAAAGAAATGGATGTTAGAAGCTCGAGCAGGAATAGTGACTTAGCTCAACCATTAAGAAGTATTGCTCACATATTGCTAGGTATAAAGCAAATAACATCTTTTGAGTTATTATATTATTTTGAGCATGAAATGAAACAAAGAAAGCCATAACGTAATTGACAACTTTAATATAGAAAACCATCTTAGTGTATACAAAGTGTTTTCCACGTAGCTTCCAAGACCACAGACATTTTGCGGAAATATATACACAGTCCGCCATGGGTTAAGAATAAGTTTCCACGAAGGGGTGATGTCAGTAAAAGACGTTTGGTGCTGCAGCGAGGCATACCGTCGCAGCAGTGGTTTCTTTCTTTAGAAAGTAGCATATATTTCATAGAAAAAAGGACAATCTACTTGCGAAATTATCAAAAAGATCTAAAATTAACACTTTTACCAAATAAAAGATCAAAAACGTTTATTGAGTGTTGATAAAAAATCAATACTTCAATAGTTTTGACGGACAGAGCCGCGAACATAAACAAATTAACTCAAAAACAAATTGACACAATACGACCTTCAAAATGTATTAGTAAAAAGTTAAGAAACATCTCTGGAAGTTATATACCAATGAATCTAATAAAATTTTACGTACATTGTATGTATATTAACATACGAAAGTACTATTTAATGTAAAGCCATACACAATCAATAAACAACATTTAATTTGCCAATACTATTGTATATAGACATAGAAATAAAGAAATCTCACATGTTTTTTTCAATAAAGCAACAAACACAAATCATCAATAGATGGCAACTAAATAGGTTTTAAACTATTAATGCACAAGATTTGTGTAGTTAATAAATTTGTTTTACAAATTTGAATCTAAAATGTTTAGTAACTAAGGAAGGAGGAACTCTGGTGCATCAATTATTTAAAAACAATGTACTACAATATTGTTTACTGTTCCGGCACATTGCTGTTTACGTAGTCGACATTTCTCATGGTCTGTTAAATCGATAAACGACTTTCCTATTACTTAAATATTATGTACCTAATTATTGTTTTTTCATTTGTCCTCAGAGTTTTCGGGGGCTTTTGTTGTCGAGTGCGCGGACAATAAAGAGGCGGAGTGTCAAACGAAGAGTCATGAACTCATTCGGCGTCAATTGGTCATCAGTGAGCAATAACGGTGAGATCACTGAAGGCGCACGCGCAACACCTGCTACAATAACAACAATAGCGGATGTCTATCGTAATTAAACACGTAGTAGTATCCTATTCCAAGTGTAAAATAAACGATTACGTTATAATTGTTTTGATTGACAATAAATAATCACGACTTATACCTTGAATAACTTTAGTATAATGAACCCTTTTGATGAAAATATGATATTTATTTATTTACCTCATTCCGAATTTTATAAACGTAACACATATGATTAGATAATCTAAGCGACACCATTTTCCACTAAGAGTATTGAAATATGTAAGATGTTTAATTAAAAACGTAAGTAGTTAGTTTATTTCGTTCTGACTTGAAAGTCTTATATATGGTTTTAAAGTAGAACTTAAACGCACAAAGCGGAGAAGAATCTCCTAATTTATACATACAGGTAGTTAAATAAGTATACATTACAGAAGTTTATAAATATATATTTCCAAAAAAAAACCTCGTAGTTCAATTATATTTTTAATGATCTTTCAGATCATTTACTGAAACGCTACGTAATCTTGTAGAAGCGTCTCGTGAGCCTTGAAAAGAAATCAATGGCTTTCTACAATGTATGGCTTGGCGCTGCTATTTGAGGTAAGACTTGCGTACAGAATGAGTTGGCAAAAACTGCATATAGGTCAAATAAATTGATGAATGTCTAATTTAGAATAAATTTAAATTACATATCCTTAGTTTTTTGATTTTAAACACTTTCTATTTAAGTTTGTCCAATCTTTTAATAAGTACCTACTTAGATGAATTTTGACGTTGTTCTGAACGAGAATAATATCTTCAACAATATCTTTAAGAGAGGAAGGCAAAATGATATTTTTTAATGGTCCACTCTATTTTAATCTAAAAGTCTATCTTTAATTTGATTAAAACCAATGAGTGGTTTCATGTGACTATTTGATTTAGTTAGAATCAAGAAGATTTATGTTTAGTTTGAAACTCTTCAAGTTCTATTCAGATTTTGTTACTTAGCATATTGAAAAAGTTGTATATATTATACATGCAACTTATGCACGTAGTTCATTTATAAATTATTATTCATTCTTAACAATCACTTCAGTTATTTTACGTTCTCAAAACGAACTAGACATAATGTAACACACCGTAAAACTAAATAACTAAAAAGTGCATTATTTTTATGTGTCAAATAATCTTATTTATGGTCACTATAACTTTACACCGTTTATAGCCATGTGACCTAAGTTAATTACACTTGTTAGATTTATGGCCGATAAATATACAAAAGGGGCGAAGCTTAACGTAGTAGGCCCGCCAATTGTTTTATATGACAGTTAGTAATCGGCGCATACATTTGCACCGTAGCGATATCATCACCGCCGTAAGATGTCGGCGCATCTCGGTGATATATTGGACAAGACGTATCAGTGTCAAATACCTTAAGGTAAATAAAAATATAGAACGGTTCAATAGAGAACAATCTTCCTTAATTAGAGAGTAATAATGCTAAACTGGTTACTGCCAGTCATCTTCAGTCCTTCTGGTATTAGTAGTGACATTTTTTTTGGACCAGCCTTGAGTTTCCAATTTATTGAAGAAAGTAATCACGTAACATATAAAAGAGATATAGATACTTGTTCAAACAAATTGAGAAGTTTTAATTTTGAAGCATTTTGAAGTCGATAAAATATTAAAAAGAAGAGAAAATTTTATTTTTAAACAACTTAAATAATGACGAGTTTATAAAAAAAATATCGGTAAATATTTCGATCTAGGCTAATGTGATTTCACCTTCATTTCACTCAGTTAATAGAACAGTAAACCATAGATTACGATCAATACATGCAACTTAACGGTAACAGGTATGTTAAGAGAATAATGTTGCAATAAAACCGTTTGAACACATATAAGATTGCAGATAAATAACAGATATGACATGAATAAGCGCATTATTATTATCTGTGCAACTGTTACTGTTCCAATATATCATTACTACCATTAAACAGTAATTGCAATATGCGGAAATAGAATGGTATAATTTTTATAAGCATATTGACGTTTGCTGTTGAATCAGACGATAGCGTCATCGTCTATGGTCGTTTCATTGGTCGTTTGACACATGAGACATCGTTATTGTGTATCTATCATCAGAAGCAATATCACATGCATTTCTCTCATAATTTTTACTGTTTATAATTTTAATCGAAAACAAAAAATCTAATTAAAATTATATCTTCTAATCTTATTGAGCGACTGTCATTGTGTATTTTAAAAGTATAAAAGCATAAACGACAGATTTTTTGTACCAAAACGCAGTTTTCTCATAACCTTTCAAACCTATTTAATGCAGTGTCAAAATTTTGATGTAAATAACAATTTTAAAGTAGTCATGTTTCTCGTTCGTTGAACATCTAGGCAATCAGGTTTTCAAACTGCTTGCTCTTGCGATATAAAAAAATCTTGAACTATATTTTGCTTTAGTTTACCGAACCAACTTATTATATTGATTGAATTCTAACAGGTTGAATATATACTTTATACTACTCTTACTTTATTATCAATAACGAGTAAAAGTCCAAATATTAGCTTGATGACGTCACCGTATTATCATAGTATCAGATAAAGTTCAAGTGGTATAGGTACAATTTTTATCGTTAGAAAAGTAATTTATTTAGACAGCACTATATTAATAATATAATATGTATTATGTCACCAAGCCTCTTACGTATTATATCACAATTGCAAATAGATTTGACGAGTCTATTTTTGTTCCCCCTTGAGAATACAATCGTTTTCAGACGAGGCCAAAGGAAGGAGGTACATTCGAGATAAGGGAAACGGTGAGGGTAAAGAAGTTAAAATAATAGATATAGCAAGTATCAGATAGGAAACGGAACAGTATCTAAAGTAAATCGAAGAGTTCAATGTCAAGTAAGCACAGTACTTATATGCAAGAGAGCTAAGACTAGGTTAACAAAAGTCAATAAAATCTAAAAAATTTTGTGAATGGTTCTTATAAAATTAAATTCATTCGTGCAACGTGCATATATATGCATATGTATCTTAAAGTTTAACGGGACTTAATTTCATACCGTGATTATTAAAATTTCTAAACAGTACCTATAGTTTAATTTGTCAGGGAAAAACTCATAACTCAACTAAAATTCCGTTAAAGGGTTTGTGGTTATTGCGTTAATACTGACGTAATTACCGCATTTATTTAAAACTTTTACACTTGTATTGTATTACATCCATCAGCACCTAAGAAAGGCTTAGTTTTATAGAGCTTGTGCAATATAATAATATACAATGAACCCGTGAAAACTGTATTTTGTATTAGTTCTTTAAATATTTGGTGAAGTAGACTTCATGCGGAAAAGTAGATATAACTGTAGGTATATTGGCCTACGCCTTTAACCTGCCATGAAGTCATTTGAGATACTGATAAATAATTCTTGATAAAGGCGCTTCACTGAGTAAGTGTCAAGACTCTTAGAAACAGAAAATATAAAAGGAATTGTCGTCTGTACTGCAATTAACTTATAGGATACACAAAAAGAAATTTGATATTTATAACTTACCATCTAAATTTACTAAGCCTGCTTAAACGTTTATTGTTTTTATAGGAATAAAGAAAATATTTGCATAAACTATAACGTGATTATCTATAAATGTTCTTACCCTGAGTCTTAGTAGGGTATAACTCGATGTCGTTGAAGAGGCTCTGAATACGGTCGGCGGAGGCCGGCTGGTCGGGAGGACCTACACGACACTCCCATGCATTCGCTACCTCCCTGTAACAACAAAAAATACTTAAACTAAGCAACTTGGGTTATGAATTGAGTACAATTTATAATTATTATAATTAGAAGTTTCTAATTAATTAATACATTTATAATTTTTAATCCAATTTACCTATGTCTCTGTAGTACCACCATAATAAATCACGTTAACTTTCTCTTCGTAATTATTATTTAATATAGTAATAATACCAAGTAATATTATGGAAAGCTGAAATCTAGAGCAATCAACTATACTAACGTATTACACTACGTAAAAGAATATGTTACGTATTTCAAATATTGGTGTTAACTGAAAAGCAAAGATAAGACAGCAGTATAAATATTGTTGGGTACCAAGCATCTAATCTAATAAGTAGTCATCCTTGTGACGAAATCACTACGTTGTACCAAGCTGTTGAAATAAATATATAAAAAAACATGGTTGTATAATTACATGATTAATGTTAATAGAATAACCACAAACGCCGTAAAAGTCATCGACTGTGTACATGTACGGAATACATAATACGATTATAAGCAGAATCGATTAGGTGGGAATAAATTTAGTTCGCTCAAGGTTTGTAATTCTCGTCTTTTCATCTAAATTCCCTTTGAACAAATGAGTGTTCAGACTAATGGATAAACAGTACTAGAAATAAAACATAAAAACTATTTAGAGGCATATTTAGGAAATTTGAAATTCAAGATAAAAATATTTAACTGAACACCTGAGTAGAATACCAAATCCTAGCACATTTAAAAAGCAAAGACTAAACGGACACTTTTCAAAATAACAATCGATGTGGGAAGATGTGAACGCTATCAGTTCTGTTGTATCAGCAGCACATTTCTACGATATAGCCGAGTGTAATCACATTGTCCATAAACAAAAGTTTCCGGAGTGCGGCAGACTAAATATCAACTTAGAGCATTAGGTTACCTACAATTACGATAGCGCCTGCTGATACTGACGTTCCCACGTGAAACTGTTAGGTAACTCAGAAGTTACTCAGGGCACGAGTAATTGAGACTAACAATATAAACACATTGTAAAAATGTATAGGTTAAACTTATAATGTGTTACTTGGATACAGAATAAACAACTCACGAATACTGGACCAACGGACATCCACTACATTTCGTAGCCAACACATCAAATACGTTTCCAATAATTATATGGAATACAATGAAAATAATACAATTTATTAATAATTTCATTATCAAAGAATTATCACAATAATACGAACAAATGAACCATTGGGGCACAAAAGTGTATCTACTAACTTCGCATTGAGCAAACAGTATTTATAGATTTTATCGCGTGGTACTTTGCGCGATTCACTAGTAGTGAACGATGTCACACGTATTGATAGTCGTTCAGTTATTAGCTTAGTAGTTACATCCCTTTTAGTGTTCTGTTGCTCAAAGGATAAAGTAACCCTTAATCAATCACTACGTTGTTCGTGTGTCTGTCTTTCTTAGAAACTCATGGAGGTGTAAACCTCAGTCTCTCAAAGCTCTAAAAATTAAGTTTTAAAATATATTTCAACCTCAGCCTCAGCCTAATTCACTTAAAAATGTTACAAGTAGATGAAAGGTGTTTTGCATTGATCTACAGTCATGAAAGACGTTGTAAGACGCATGCAGCAAGCAAATTAACAGTTATGTTCATCAATTTAATTATAAAAATGAACAGGCGGAATGTTACTCACATAGGTCGGTCCAGGTACAATGACTTTGGATGAATGATCTCATAGTTATGAGAGAATAATGGCCAAGTCTTGGACATTCGGTATTTTCTAATAGATTTATTTTCGATGAATCCCCATTTGAATCCCAGTTTAATATTTTTGGGCATGTATTTCACAGAATGTTATTAGGATATATTTCTTTACTGTAACATTTTTTCGAGCTGTAAAAGTTTTTACCTATCATACTACGCCCTCTGTGCAATAAACGACCAGCTACGTATACTACATATATCTATGGTGTTCAGAGTTTAAGTAAGAAGAACAATTTTACTATACGAGTACGTACCATTTTCTGTCTTCTTTTAGTATAGTATGTTTAAGTACTCTTTTTTTATATATCTCTCTCTCTCTCTCTCTCTCTCTCTCTCAGAGAAAGCAAGCCAATTATTTTCGTTTCGTCAAAGAGCCTACTGATTAAGTTTATATTACATTATATTTGTTACTAATAAAGAATATTATTTTATAGTTTAAAAGAAATAAAAAAAATATTACAATTCTTTCACTAATTAATCGAAAAGCACTTCGTTCCATCCGGGTATCCCTTGACATCTCTCAACTTTTTATTACAAAATCGCCTTTTCTACCTCGTTTTGATTCTGCATCGCCCTAAAGTCGACTAGTAGAAACGACCTACGGCTTTAGTTCAACTTTGTCACTTTCTATGCGCATAAAATATAAATAAATAAAAAATAAAGTGGAACTTGTATTATTATAAATTAAAGATTTACACAATTATCGTCATCAACAGGCTTTAACAGTCTGTATAGATTTGACTATTTTTTTTTCACCGAGTTGAGTAAAAATAATTTATAGTGAAAACATTTTTCAAAAAAAATCATATAGGCAGAGTGCAACTTCACCTGAAAATGGCAATTAAAGACTAAGTATATGAATATTTCACGTAATAGTAATGATTCATAATCTTTTCTCTAATCATAATTATGTAACGGTCTTTACGTATCGATAATGTATTACAATGGTAACAATAAGTAGTGGATTCAAATCCTACGGTTTTATTCTAGAAAAAATTGTTTGTATATTTCAGTGAGATTTTGAATTCTTTTTGACATGAGTAATGCGCGTATAGGTAAGTCATTGAATAATTCACG
Organism: Hypercompe scribonia; assembly: GCA_949316085.1. Lineage (NCBI taxonomy): Eukaryota > Metazoa > Arthropoda > Insecta > Lepidoptera > Erebidae > Hypercompe > Hypercompe scribonia. The sequence goes on along the minus strand of OX438969.1, from coordinate 14,868,583 downwards.
GTGACCATTACATTAGTCATAATGACATACATTGTCAGTCCCTTCCCTTCAAACGAAACGGTTAAGTGCGTGACTAAATAGCAGTTATTTCATTTACAATTCTTAGAAAGAAGTCAGGCACCTCCGAAAATAGTTCTCACTGATACTTTTACTGTGGCAACTTCCCCTCTTTCATTAAAATTATTCGGACTAGTTTTACTAAATTCATTTTTTTATTGGTATATATTGAATTTGATTTACGAAATCATCACAATTAGTTTTTTTTTTGAAGTTTGTATGTAAACGTTGTTAATATTTTCATTGTTTTTTATTTCCTAGTATTTTATTGGGGATGATTGTAATAGTTATCTTGGTATTGGTTAGGTGTATTATTTTATCTTCCTTTAATATTTTGTCTGGTAATAAATTTTCTTTCGGAGTCCCTTAAAATCCTCAAAAAAAACCCTGCTAAATTACAGGTTTAAACTTTGATATTATAGAAATGTTGGTTCTAAAAAGGAAACTAATTTGCAGGTAAAAATTGTTAATTACCAAGAGGTTACAACTAGAAGTGCCATAGCAAACATTCAAAAGCACCGTTATCCACTCACAACACGCAGCATTGTAAGGTTTTTTTATGTCTATATACGAAAAAACACTAATAATCCCAAATTTATTTATAGAAGGAATATAACATTCCTGAAGGTCAATTCTCGTAATAGTTTTGGTCAAAATTCAGTTCCAATCAACTTTGTTCTTACAACTGTCATAAAAGATACTTTGTAGAAAAATATTAAACATCCAACGTTAATTTAAATGTGACCGAAATTTAATCGGTAATTTTGGTAATATTTATTCTTCATTATCTATTATATCTATAGCGTAGTTTTTTTGTAGCGAGATCGAGAGTCGATCGAAACTAATTTTTGATCAAACTTTTGTTTTAAGAATTGGCCTTCTGAACGCTTAGTTGTAGTTCATAAGTAAAATATTTTATTTAGACACCAAAGATTAAGCTTGTTTAAAATTCTAGACCAAATGAAATATTTGTTTCATGATTACGCTGTTTTAATTTACTGTTGTTATATCCAGGATCTATATAAGGCAAACTTAAACTAAATCCAAATTTTCCCCATTGTCAGAAAAGCATTTCGTTTTTTATTAAGTTTAGATGCTTAGTTATAAAGATCCTAACCTCGTGTATGTAGTCTACTCCTCCTAATAGTGGACTAATCCTCTACACTCTTCAGAAGCTACACTAGCTGACCCGTGCAACCATGTCGGTGTACTCTATTGCGAACTAAACGGTTACAGTGAGCCAATCTTAAAAAAAAGATATGATGTCGTGGACTTTTTTTAGAACTTTTAAAGGGTAACAATTTTTTCACACATTATTATTGTGAAATTTGAATCATTTACGCCAGGGCAAGCAAGCTCTCAGAAGGAATATTTTCCCTCGTTTTTCCAACATTTTGTTGGTACTCCGCTCCTAACAGTCGTAAAGTGATGTTATATAGCCTATAGCCTTTCTGGGTAAATGGACTATCTAACACTGAAAGAATTTTTCAAATTGGACCAGTAGTTCTTACGATGAGCGGGTTCAACCAAACAAACACACAAACTCTTTGGGCTTATTATTATAAAGCTATACCAATATTTTAGTATAGATAAGGTCAATGACTACTGTTAGAAACCGAGTAACGTGAGACCAGTAGAGGCAAAAGTGTAGTAGCGGGCAACAGCAGTGCATCTTTCAAGGTGAAGGAGTTTAGATTTGTTCAGTTCAGTCAGGTGTGCTTGTTTGTCAGCTTAATTAAACAAAAGAAAAGAGTAAATTTACTATACTAATAATAAGGTATTTGATTTCGGCATGAGCCGTTTTCTGTCTTGACCTATTTGGGGAGACCTTCATATAATCGCGGTTATTGCTGAAATCCAAAACGCAACACTTGACAAAAGTAAGCCATACAAAGTGCCGACTACTAACTATAAAATACTTGATTATCACAATTGTATGGCTTGTGTGTATCTAGTGTTGAAATTTTTTTATATCAACATATAATTTTTATGACAAAATCGTATTGCCATGGCATTCAACAATACCGATATCGATAGTAAATTACAAACGAAAAGCGCGTGCGACCGAACTGAGTGCTTACAAAAATATACCATGACATCATGGTGTGCGACTGAAACGGCATCGACCCTCTCATTCTCACCGGCACGCTTATAAATACATGAGTGCATTTACTCCATTCGTGTTCAATTATGTGTATACGTTCGATTTGTCAGACGACATCAAAATAATGATTAAATATGGTTTAACGGAACAAGGCCGATGAAAATGGCTTAAGATATTAACGGATTTTTATCTATACCTATGTATGTGATAATGCTTGCTTAAAAAGCAAAAGGTCACGCTTCGGTTCCGTACGCAAATAGGTATTTGGTTCTCCTTGTTCTGTCTTTATGTGATTTATGTTGTTAGATGATACTTGACAAGAAAAAGGTCATAAATCACTGTTTATCCGGCCATTATTACAGTTTTTTGGTGTTCTACGTACTTATATCTAACATCAAAATACTTTCAAAATGCATGATTTAAACCTTTGTAAACAATGTTGTATAAAATAAATTCGTGGTTAACAGGCTATTTGGAATGGAAATAGCCAATATCAATGAAGATCTTTTATTTCATAATTCTACGAGGTAACAAATAAACATTGACTAAAAACCTGTCTATTTCATCGTTTTGGTTACATAATAAGGTAAACAATTCAAGAACGCTTTCTTGTTGCTTTTTAAATATATAAGTAAAACAGTGAATGCTCATAGCCAGCGTACTTTTTCTAACTATACATCTTTTTCTTTAGACTGGCATAATTTTACCTCTACACACAAAAATTCAGGGTAGCTCGATTTAGATGTCTGGGAGTGTATATTAAAATAGTAGTCTATTTTTTAGCAGTATTCGATACGTCACCGCATATATACCGTAAAATTTAAAGCGGAAAGCTAGGCTATGATTAAGCTTTTGAAAGTGACGTCACTTCAAGTTATTGACCTGACTTAGCCTCTATACATCATTCAATAAACAATTGAACACCTTAAATACATTTAGAAAGGTATTCATCAAAAGAATTGCTAACATATATATGTCAGCTATTATAATAGCCTTATATAGCCTTTGTAAATATCATATGTATAAAGCAGCATACAGGTAGATATACTTAATTATTAAGAATACTTGCTGATCTCATGGCATTCGTTTGTTTATGTATATATGTTATCCATAACATCCGCTATAATAATGTTGAAATTAGTAAATTTAATACTTAAAAATTTTGTTTGAAAATTTACAGAATATATTTTGTTCTAGACCTCACGCGCGAACCTCATATTGAGTTGAATACGTATTTATACTATTAAATAAAGCTTAAGAGTTTGTTTCTTTAGTTGAACGCGGTAATCTACTGGTTTGAATTGAAAACTTTCTCCAGTGCTGGATAATTAGATAGTGAGGCATACATCTCTCTACGACCACTCGTCGACCTCTAGGAATGCATAAATAACGAAAATTTCATTCGTTTGTGAGACGTAGTCGAAGTTGGGCGGATCAGTTTGTATTCAACGTAGTTCGGTGAATAAGTGAGTTAATGACAAAAGGAAATGTTCTTAAGCTACAGGTCAGGCTACAGAATGGTTCAACTAAGCATATTCACCAATTAATTTAACAATACACCTAGTTACTTTAACTCTTCTTAGCTAATGAAAATACAAGCTTCTAGCTTTATACAAAACGAAGGCACAGAAGGTCTACTGCAGTTTCGCTAGATCCCATCCAAAACGTAACATGTAATAAATTGTAATTTTCAAAAACTCAGTTGTGCTATGCCTAAAAGGTTTAAGTTATGTAATTGTTGGCATTATTTATTTATGTGTCTTTATTGTATACACAAAACAAAACAACAAGAAAAGATGTATTACAAAATTTGTAAATGTAACAATCGGCGGTCTTATCACTCACGGTGATTTCTTCATTATTAGTTAACTAACAAGACTTTCTAGGTACCATGTCAATATAAGACACTTTATTTCATTATAATAGCAGGTTTTAGTACTACTGATCGTGGCAGCAAAGCTGTCAATTGTTGACTAGAGACGAAGACTACTGAATTACAACAATACTAACATTTAAAGTACCTACATATATATATATATATATATATGTAGGTAATTATATATATATATATATATATATATAATATATGAATATTGCAAAAAATGTGTTGGTCTTTCAAATTTGTGCAATATGCGCATAACAAACTTTGGTAATACTCTTAGCGTGAAATTTCAATGATAAAGCTCTGAAATGCATAAAATGAGCTAAACATTTGAAAAAAAAAAGACGTTGATGCAAGAAACTCAAGAATATTGCCAGAATTGGCGTTAGTTTAGTTGTGCCGATACACATAAAAAAAGATTCGATAAATGTAATAAAACAAATAATGCATTTAACACATTAAACCACCCAAGCTAAAGTTATTGTAATTCGATTGTTTAACTATTCGTATGCGCATTTTTAAGTATTATTTTGGTATCATTTCAATATTTCAACGAACCATTGGTACAACCTAGAATCAGGCACTTACCTTACCTCTGCCCCAAGACCTGGGTAAGCAAGTCACCATGACGTCATGCTAATGCTGTTGACCTAAGCACGAGACACGTCTGCAGTTATTAAGCAATCTAGGCAAATCATTAAATTTACTGATCTGTGCTTGATTTCAAAACATGTATACAATTCGTTATAAATAAATGTTATTTTATTACCAAAATATTAATTTTAAATTCCATTTAATCTTTCCTAAATAAATTGAAATTGCGTATGAGCGGCGTTACGAGCAGGATAGTAACCAAGGGTAGTTGTTATGTTTTTTATTACTGAGGGATGTATAAATCAAATTACTCGAAAATGGAACTTACCTGGCTAAGGTTCCTTTCCATTTGATTAAACCATTAGATCTACCAGTTTTTTCGTCCTCGATGACGTTACATTTAATAGGATCGACCGCTTCGTAAGTCGTTGCGTGTTGAGCTGGAGTATATATAAGTGGTTCCATGCGACAGGAGAGTGCGGCCCGTTTAGTCGGCGTTGCTCGCGGGTACGTGTGATGTCGGGCATTACTGACAGCAATTGACTCACCACGCCTTTGCTTGGGTAATGTTCTGGCACACAATGCACTAGCGGCATTTTTTAAGTGTGATCGAAATCTATTGTTCCCGCTTGAAACACTGAGTACACCCCCCTCCATCTTCATCCCTTCAGCGCTGCTTTCACTTCACTAAATGTATATTAGAACCCATGGTGTTGATTGACCACTTCATTACTTCAAGGAAATAACACGGATTAATTTTATGTTACACATTGTCCAATTGTTAAATCAATTTAGTAGGTTCAGTTTCAGGCCATTTTCATTATAATTTTACAACTATAGTTCATATGATAAATTTATAAATTATTTGTTTAGATATATACGGGTGATTGGATATCGAAGACACAACGCGACTGTCTCATTAACTATCAGAATGGACTAAACACCTTTTTTTTGCTGTAAATAAGTATAATAAATAAGTTCTATAATTAAGCTTTTAAACAAGTATAAGGATTTGGGTGATTCTTCGCTCTTTTTACTCCTGCGCCATTACCCGCCGCATAAAAATTATTGAAAAAATACAATAATCTATGAACATAAACTATATATTATATGGATTCTCGTCGTTATATCGTATGATTTACTTAAATAGTTGAGTGTTTGAGAACAAGTATTTGAATTAAAAGTGAATTTCATTTCTGCAGTAGATGAATGACGCAGAAAAAATAAGAAATAAAAAGAACGAATATTTACCCATTTGTTGATGGTAGGCGGTTAGCAGTGCACTCCTAAACGCTCATAACATCACTAATGTGGACTGTGCGGTGTGTACGCTCTTTTTATTGGTAGAGATAGTGAGAATACACGATAGATATCGAAAGTCTGCTTACATATAGATAGACATACAGATATCAAAAGTCATAGAATTTTATAACAGATATCACAGATTTTGTCTTTACACGTCCGTGGATTGACTTGAATCTATCATTTAAATAGGTGTCTATTACGAGATGTGTACTGTAAAAATAATTTTAACATTTTTTTAATAGACTTATAATAAAACGTCAAAAAATAATATTTGTACTGTCATCTTCCTTTTCGATAGGTCATCTATACATACGTCAAACTTAGTGAATTCGGGCGAGCGTTCTTGACGTGTGTGAATAAAATAATATTTTAAATCTTTTTTGTAGCCCTTATTTATTTTAACTCTAATATAGACTCACTACACATATTTAAAACAGAACCAAGTGCTTTTTTGCATTTGCACTCTTCTTTACCTTAATTCTATCAACTATATCTCTTGTAAATTTTGACCCTAATCTGTAAAGCCAAAAGGTATATGGTTAAATGACTAAATATGATTGTAATAAAATATTTAACCGCCCACAACTAGCAAATGGTGAAACGAATTAATTTTTTGGCAAATTTAGTCGTGTTGCGGTCTACTTGGCGAGATATATGCTTCACTACATTGCGTCAACGTTGTTATACAGAATAGGAACATTAGGACGTTCACTGCTATCTTCTATAAGTGATCGCATCATCTGCAATTACCTTCAAATATTCTACATTTCCGTTACTTACAATTTATACCGGAATAGTAAACATGAATAATTTTCTAATGTAAGCAAATTTTTTATGTTTTGAAAATAACGCGACTTTACGGAAGGCTTTTGCCATAGCGGCGCAAATCTGAGTGGCGGCGGGGAGGTGAGCGGGGCGAGACGTGGGCGCGCTGACATCACCGCCAGAGCCAGCCGATCTTACATCACCGTTGACTGCCTCCCACCAGCCGCCGCCTGCGCGCCCGCACACCCCCTCCACTACTCCTTCAAAACTTATTGAAAATCAATTATCAATATCTAGTATGTTTTATAGGTTTCCAAAGATACATTTAACATTTGGCTCTGTATTGTATGTGATACATAAGGTCCTACTACATAATAATACATAAATTATAAATATGACCAATTTAAAGTAGTTATCATGATGTCGGTCAGTCATTTTGACACAAGCTGTAAACTATAATCTAACCTCTCAATAAGCGATTAAAGAAATTTTGTCAATCACAAATCTATTTTTATCACATAGCGCTTATATGTAGATGCAACTAGTGGAGACAGTCCAAATTTAAGTGTAGTATGATTAACCATAAAATCAACTATACAGAGATCAAGGCTAAACATGTTCCTGATAGCGACTTATTAAGTAGGTAATTAATTTCAAAGCAATTAACATCAATTTGTCGCTACCTTTAACCAATTCTCTTTTTAATTGCATATTAATAACCAATATGTTTTTATTAGAATTGTTATCGGAGCAAAACTTGCTGTCGATCAATTCATATATTTGTGCTGCGCCTGCAAATGTACATTTCATTTCGACATAACCTACCACAAGAACTTGGAGGCGAGCTGAAATTACATTTATCGTAGATTTCACTTTTTGTAGTAAATCTTTAGTACACTATTAATTCTTCCTTTTGAACTACAACATCATCATTGCATAACTGAACTACATCACCTTACAGTTTCCTACAAAATATAATTACTTTACAACTGTATAATATCTTACGTATATTATTCTGTTCAAGCTAACACAATATTGTTTTTAATCCTACATCCTTCTATCGGAGCTCCACAATAATACTCTGTCAAATTATATTGTTGTGATGTTGATATGTAAAGTACTATGCATCCCCACATTTCCCACGGCAATGATGTCAAATTGGTTTATCAATCTCGGTTGGACGGATGCGGTACGACGGCCGCCCGCCGGCCGTACGTGGGTGGTGTGTTTTGTAGTGCGTACACAAACTGTTGAATTCATGACGTGATGTTAATCGACCAGCGGGATGTGCCGAGTGCCGAACTATTTAATGAAAACGAAAACATACTTATACTATTATTCAGACTAAAGACAGCTGATGTGTTAAAAAATACCGCGAAGCTTGTTCAGTACACGGTCAAACAAGTAAAATTGTTATCTAAATACCGTTACTTGTTAACAATTGTTGTAATAGCCTAAACAGGTTTAACGGCATCTTGTAGTGTGCACACGGATGTGGATGCTAATTTGAGAACGACTGCGTAGACTTGTTGCGAAGAGACTTAATATTGTCCATTGATCGTACACAATAGAGGTCCGAGGTCATACTTTAATGGAACACCGATTGTGTTCTCGTCTAGAGAATGGGTTCAGGACATCCTCGTCTTCTTTGTAACATAATGGTATCTAATAAAAAGAACCATAAGGTGATTTATCTCAAATGACCCATACTATAAAATCCTAAACATATATAGCATTTGAATTGCTCAATTGTGGCATGCTTTTTAAAGTAAATACATAAAAGGTTTGGACCTTTCATTTGTCCAAGCTTTTGATGTACGAGTACATATCAAAAAGATATATAGAATACCTATGAACTATATTTCTGTATTATATCTCCTAAAGAATGATTTACTTGACTTTTCTCAAGTAATTAAAATGTAACAATGTTTTCTTTTGTTAATATTGTAATTTTATAAAAAAAACCCCGCAATCATATTGATCTGTTTTGATGTTAATGTAGACAGCAGATATGATAACGCAAATTAATTCTTAGATGTTATTTGCTTTTTTGAAAGAAATGTATCATATAACAAAATATATCATTTTGATATTTCTTTTACATATATAAGTCTCAGTAATGTTGAAAGACGGACGATAAACTACGTAGATACTTAAATATTAATTACAATCTAACTAGGTTAATCTGAGAGTTGTCTTACCATTCTTTATTTTTAGGTGCTCGACCTCCACATGGTTCGCCTATATCATACTATAAACCTCTCTTAAAATAGAATGGCAAGTATTCCGGATTCTGTTAGTAGCCATATGAGGTATTTCTATTAGTCATACAGTATAATAAAGCGGTGTGGTTTATTTATTAAATGATGGTGAAAAATAACAATGTAGGCATTTCATGCTTTATATAATTGGTGACATTCTTGTTAAACGTAATGTTAATTGGAATTATTCGAGTGGAGACAAATCGAGCTAATACTCACATGAATCGTGCATATTATCATTTAAATTATCTTATCTCAATTTGACATGAAGGGCGCAGCGAGCGGGTAGAGGAGGGGCATGATTACTGTTAGGTTACTGCTGACGATCCTAAATATTGATATCAATAAGCAAAACCAATACTTACCGTGATTGTTCTATGTGAAAAAATTGTGCTTTTTAGTTACATTTCACTTTAATGAAAGCAGTATTTGTTTTATGCGTTAAGTTCATGATTCGGACGTTTTGGAATTTTTGAAACCTATTGTTAATGCGTTACAAATGTTACAATCCGTTAAACTGTCAATATTGCATAGTACAGAGATCGGTTCACCCACGGTGAAACCTTATCAAGGCCGTTGAAATCGCATTATGACAGTTGACTACAGTTGGAATTGTATGTGACTGATTGAAAGAACTAGGCCTTACGGCAGTTAAAGTTGTACTGAATGGATATAATCTTTCCAAAAATCGACTTCAATTCGCCTATTATATTACTATTCCTTAACATTTAGTCTTATTGATGGAATTTTGTCAAGATAACGTTTAGTCTTATTCAAGTATTGCTCAAGAGATTTGAATGCAAGCAAATGGAAAGTACCTTTTTAAGTAACATTTTTTTGCAAAACGATACATAAACGATGGAAATCCGGGGTAACAAATGTAAAAAAAAAACATACCGCCGAATTAAGCCATTTTCAAAGTGGGTTAAAAAACAAGTAACAGAAATTTGCCCTACTACCTATGTCCTGTTAAAATATGTGTAAGTTAGATGCCTCGGCAACCTTTTGAAGCTCGAATACAGTGTATGCCGTAAATAAGGCAAAAAAAAGCGCACTACAAATATTGGCAAAAGCCGCATGAAAAGTGGATTTAAAATATATTTAAAAGAAAAAATTAAGGCCCATAATAACATTCGATTGCATTTTATGAATGTTTGTTAGTTAATCACGTCATCCGTTGGATGTTATCTACCGTTCGATTAGATAGATGAAATTTAGCACAAAGATGGATCATTTTCTGGAATAGCATGTAATGCTTTTAATAACTTGACATTAATACGAGTATAACGGTGGGTAAAACTTACTGACAAAGCTTTTTTTCTAAAGATTCATAAACATAGACAACACATCATAGATGTTAGTCGTCTCGAGACGACTAGATGTTAGTCGTCTCGTTTATGAATCATGGCTATGAATACAAAATTAATATAAAATTAAGGTATTGTTATTGCAGTTAAAGTTCCCATATCGTTACAACTTTCAGTATCACGTTATATTGTGCCTCTTTTCGATTAACAGAATTGCAAAAATCTGATAAGTACCCATATTAGAATTAGCAGTAGCGTAATAAAGATAAAAAAACCAATCATTCAAATCATGTATAAAAATAAATAGGCATAGTAATCATGCATGGAATGTTAAACAATGGATGTCTTTGTAATGGGATAATAATGGTGAATGTTCATGTGACCCTTTCATAACATATGTCATATTGCTACGTTTGTCAGTTATGGTTTATGATACAACGAACACGATTGATTTATATACTTATTAATTAATCGTGTTCGTTGCATTTATCTAATAAATAATTTCATGCTTTGAAACTAGTTTTAGTATCATCAACAATATCGTAAAAAAAGTTTTCGAGTGGATGTATGTATTATAAGTTTATCCGTAAAAGGAAAAAAAAAGTAGGTATGTAATTAAATTTGTTAGTCAATATAACTAAAATAAAATTAAAACGTTGTGTATTTATCTACAAAACTCGAATGCATTACTTAAATGACAACAAGTAAGTGAAAAGGAAAAAACAAGTTTTGTGTTCAACAAAATATAATGGAAATAAGTAAGATCTTACATATAAATCTTAAAAATATAAGGCAGGCGGGGCAAACCTGTACGTGACTGATTTAGTACTTGAACAATATAAATAAAGGTTATATGTATGTATGTATGGCTACTGAAATCATCTTCTATAATAATGAGTTTAGACGTCTCATACTTGGCGGTCTGTTCCTGAATTAGGCAGAGCCTGTGCTGTGGTAACTAGACTGTTATCATACTCAAATATAATTTTTAAATACAAACATAAGCTGGATGAATAATTGACACCCAGAGTCTTCATACAATTTTTCGTTCGGATTGGGGATCAATCCTTTGGAAAGTTGAGCTAAACCCGTGGCCGCAACTAGGCCTACAGGCTAGTTCTATGGGACTTATTATTTCTTTTTAAATGCCTAGACGTTCTGATAACATTCGATTTTATAGTAAGAAGATACATAGGCGAACTACACATTCTAAAAACTGATTCCAATTTATCTATCCTGTCGCTTTACGCAAAAACATATTAAGCTTTGGACATGTTTTATTTAAGGGACGTGAAAGCACTACTAATGTCATGTTTTACTTTATCTGTGATAGATATCGATATAGCCTTTAATATATTTCCAACTCAATCTATGTAATTGTCTTCAGACTAATTTTGTTGCGGGTTCCAAGACAGTTTTTATATTCACTGTGAATGCCTAAATGTCATTAAATAATAATTAATTGCATTAAGTGAGGTAGTATACTTAGTCTGGCCATAAATACTGTTACACTTAATTATAAAAAAATATTACATTTGAATTTCGAATCTGTCATTTTTATACGATTGTTCATTGTGTTTTCTCATTTTGGCGCCAATACATTGTAAAATATTTTGCGATATTAAAATGGTGTGGGGTGATAAAGAGATACGAATCGCTGTGATAGCATTACACAAAGTAGGTATGGAGCCAAATGCAATTTTTAAAACTCTCCATACACTTGGTATTAGTAAAATGTTTGTGTACCGGGCTATTAATAGGTACAATGAGACCTCCTCTGTTTGTGACAGAAAAAGATCTGGCCGTCCACGTAGTGTTCGTACGAAAAAGGTGGTCAAAGCAGTAAGGGAAAGAATTCGAAGAAATCCTGTCCGAAAGCAAAAGATTTTATCTCGGGAAATGAAGATAGCACCTAGAACCATGTCGCGTATTTTAAAAGATGACTTAGGACTTGCAGCCTATAAGAGACGCACTGGCCATTTCTTAACTGATAATTTAAAGAAGAATAGGGTGGTAAAATCGAAACAACTACTGAAGCGGTACGCAAAGGGAGGTCACAGAAAAATTTTGTTTACGGATGAGAAAATTTTTACAATTGAGCAACATTTTAACAAACAAAATGACCGTATTTATGCTCAAAGCTCTAAGGAAGCTTCCCAATTAGTCGACAGAGTGCAACGTGGACATTATCCGACTTCAGTGATGGTTTGGTGGGGTGTTAGCTATGAAGGAGTGACTGAGCCATATTTTTGTGAAAAAGGTATCAAAACATCGGCACAAGTGTATCAAGATACCATTCTTGAGAAGGTAGTTAAGCCCCTTAACATCACCATGTTCAATAACCAAGTATGGTCCTTCCAGCAAGACTCGGCGCCGGGTCATAAAGCTCGGTCCACGCAGTCTTGGTTGGAATCGAACGTTTCGGACTTCATCAGAGCTGAAGACTGGCCGTCGTCTAGTCCCGATCTTAATCCGCTGGATTATGATTTGTGGTCAGTTTTAGAGAGTACAGCTTGCTCTAAACGCCATGATAATTTGGAGTCCCTAAAACAATCTATACGATTGGCAGTGAAGAATTTTCCCATGGAAAGAGTGCGTGCTTCTATTGATAACTGGCCTCATCGTTTAAAGGACTGTATTGCAGCCAATGGAGACCACTTCGAATAAGCTTTTTATATTTTTAATTGTTTTATATTTATGTATTAAACTGACACACTGTAAAAGTAATAAATGTTATTTGCAGTTAACAATTTTCTTTTTTCTTTATTACAATATTTATGGCAAGACTAGGTATAAGTGGTATAACAAGTTTAATATTATACAAGTCAACAGGTCTATTTAACCATGAAAATAGCATGCAAAATGAACAATTTATAGCGTAACTTAGTATTAACAACTTATGTAAGTAAGTACATCATTACTATCATTCTTCCACAGGTCAACTATGAATTAATTTTATTGAGTCTTGTTTCATTTATTACTTTACAACTCTTCGTTTGTAAGAAATTCTTTAATGGATTTAAATTGTCTTGCAACAGCCACATACGTAATTTTTTTAAACTTATTTAATATCTTTATACTATTTGGGATTTTTTTTTTTTGTATTCTGTAACCGACTGCTTCTTAATACTTCTATAGTGTGTTCGTGGAACACTGCTATTGATCCTGGTGTTCAGGCATTATAGTGGTAGGTATATGGGAGCGATTAGTCCCGTTATTCTACTATACATTGATCCTTGGTTACCCTAACCATAAGTAAAAGTAAAACATGAAGTTAGTAGTGATTTTTGACATTTTAAAAGGTTGGAAACTGTTGTATATGCGGACAACTTGAACAAAAACATTCTATTGCATATCTTTTGTATTATTTTTTAGTAATTTGTCTAACATGACATATCACTTGTACTACTTTGCAAGTTTTAAAAATGCTTTACTATATACTAGTCTAAGTCAGTTTAATTTTTATTACTTTGTTTATTTTGAGTCAATAAGTAGGTTTAAATAATAGCTGTAAGTAATAATAAACGACAAAGCATTCGTACGTAAGTTTAAAAATGACTTATATCGTATTAAATTGAATGAAATATTGAGCTATATTTTATTTGGTGAATTACGTTGGTCGTTCAACTCTGTTTAAATTCTATGATAAACCGTAATTAGATCATTTGCTCATAATAAAACTATTGTAGAATGATTCGACTGACCTCTAAATTGTTTAAAACTACATGTAACAACTCCACGTTTTTGTCAGATTCATCTTAATAATAATAAATCACATGCATTATTAAATGTTACGTTAATTAAAGGTGAATGTCTGTCGCATGTAACAACATTTAAGAATAACAAGTACATACTGCGCATTACTAAAGTGATCATAATAAAAATACTTATAATATTGTTTGTATATTTTTTAATATGCTTTCATATACTTATGTATATGTAGCAACTTAACATGTTATCGCAGTCTACTTATGAATGTGTATACCTATATAAGCTTGTATATGTATATATAAATATTATAGAGATATGATAGTATACGTAATGTAGCCGATGATAGTGTAGCAATATCAACGAAAGTATCACTAAGTAATCATCGGTAAGTATTTAAATCCCAAACTTTGGTTCAGTTGTGTTAACCGCATATTTAGAAGACAGAAACATTTATGTAAACTTTTTAATATGCTAATAAAAACCATTGTCATATAAATTTGATATAAAAACATTGTGTATATATGTGATATTACTTCCTTATGTAGATGATTTAATAATGGAAGAGATGACTCATTATCCATATATACGCGACACAAAAAAGCTACAAACAAATTTAAAATAATAAGTCCAAACCTTCCCGTTAAACACATTAATATATACGATGTGAGATCAACAACTTTTAAAAATGATATTTTATGAACCCACCAAGGCTCTGGTGTTTTGCCAAGCTTCAGTAATTTTATCGTAAGCATAGTAGTTATAACTGTAACTATTGACAGCCATTGAATATTTTAGTCCTAATTTTAATAATACATCACATACATACATACATAGAGTTGAGACAAATGCACTTTCACAATATTTTCATAAAACCCTTACATATCTCTTAAACACAATAATGTTCAAAATACAAGAATCGGTAAGTATGCAGTATACGAACCATTACTGACATACATAAAGTAACATAGGTATCGTTTTATTCACCCGTATATAACTAAACAAAGCTATGGCAGCTCTTTCCACCAATATAATATTAGTAAATCAGTTTCACACAACGTCACTACAAATAAACTGGCATGTTTGTTTAATTAGCGCAATTAAAACAAAAAAAACGTCAGTGTAGGTGCGCATGTACCACGCGCCGGAGCTGATCGCGCAGCACTGGTGACCGGCGAACGATAGCGACACTCCGACCCTACGGCCGGTACTATGAAACCGGTAACGACTCGCAGCAACATAGGATCATCGCGGTCGTAGTAGAACAGCGGTCGCGGCTCCATCACGACTACAAACTGATTTACGTGCGACGCTAAACAAGCATGGTGAACCGAACAGTCAAGCATTGTTGCCTCAATACACGTCGCTCAAACCTGATAACAAATATAATATGCATACACAACTTACCCATATACTAATAAATTATGTACGTATTTCATATTTGATTCAGTACGTGAACATATTGAAGTGTCACCATAATGAAAAATTTTTTAAGTACAACCTAAAATTTAGGCTAGGTTGCGAAAGAGATACTATTGAGTCGATTTCTTATTTAGTTGAGAATGAATAATTAAATTATAAAATATGGAATTATTGGTGAAAAAAAAACAACAACTTAAAGTAATGTTTACGACATGTAATATATTTATTCCAGTTCATAGAACATAATATTGCATCTCTTCCGAATATATTTTTTAATATTTGTAATTACGATTGGATAACTACTAAAAAAGCCTATATGGTACGGGAGCTAGCAACGTTTGAAAAGTAATAATTTTAGGTCAGCTGGTTTTGTGATATGTCGTCCTTCTAGCACTTTCGGTTAGAGTCTGGGCTATCTGGCTATTATTTTTTATTATATGCACAGTGAAAAGTAATTTACTTCCGTAATGGTTCTCTGTATCATTCTCAACTTATTCTGCAACTGTCTTCCTCGGACTACTAGCATCATACTGCAATACTTTTCATGACTCTTTAATTTTAATTCAAGACTTAACAATCGAATTAATGTCTGGCAAATTTATTTTAAGTTTTTCTTACATTTAAATAACATAATATTAAAAATACAGACATTATAAAATACTTCGAAATTTTTATAAAAAAAATAAAAAAAATCACGTATGGCACATAGTTAGCAATGTCAAAAATGTCTGGCAATAAAAAAAGTGTGTCAGGTAGACTTATTTAAAAACAAAAAAAAATAAAAATTACGCCTTTTAGAATGTTTTTAAAATCCAGGATTATTACCTGGACAGCTAGGATACGCACTAATGAACGCAACCGCTACCGCCAGCCAGATAGCCCAGACTCTAACCGAAAGTGCAAGAAGGACGACATATCACAAAATCAGCTGACCTAAAATTCTTTCTCGAAAACGTTGCTAGCTCCTAAACTAATACGAGGCACTCGCGATGGATACAACAACTAGTATTTGTCTGTGAACGTGTACTTGTTTCAGCAACAATTATTAAGTGTACCTAAGCACGATTGTGTCTAATTGCGAACTTTATTGTGAGTATTGTGACACTATAATTAGTGTCAAACTAGTGGCAAGCAACACTTGAACAACTTGTGGCCAAGTCTATCTAGTGGTAACAATTACGTGGAATGAATTGGAATTTTCTAGATGCATTCCTAAGTAAACACCATAAACGTGGTCAATAGTGAAGTGAAGAACTTATTCGTGTATTTAAGGTTTCCAGTTTTTTATACAAAACACATTACTTACCTATTCATAGTCCTCCTATTCAATGTAAAATAACTTCTTAAAAATTAGATATTCACATTTGATATTACGTCTTTGGTAATTTTCATATTTCATTAGTGAACCCAAATACTTTTTTAAGATTTTAGTGTTCTTTTATTATAAACCGCAGGTTGCTTGTTAGAATAGATTTTACCCATTACTACTTTGTTTTTAATTGTTTTGAATGAAAACTATGAACAGGTCGGATACAAGATCGATAAGGTATATTGTGTTCATATTCAGAAATAAAGAATTTAAAGTCTATATCTGACATTAGCGTCGCAATATTTATCGTCTAAACTAGGTTAAGTTTTCGTAAGCCGTTCTAATTTATTTTTACTTTAGTACAGTGTAAGCACTTATAGCCAATAGGCAGTTATTGTTACAAACAACCCTTACCTAAAAATGCGTAGAAAACATAGTTTCTACTTGTTTATCTAATGTTTTCTATTGTCCTATACCACAGTTGCTATGGAGTGAGTGAGTACTAACCCCGTGAACCCTGACAAACTGCTGGCACCTTAAATACCGTTAGTCTCTGTGCAATTGTTACATCAGCTCATTAATGTTTTACAATACGATTTTATGTTTTGCAATTTCTGTTAACCTATGTTTCGCACACAATTATTTAGAAAATTTGAGTGTTGTTTCATCATGTTCGGAGGTCATTTCGTTGTCTTCTCTTCGTTTGGCTTTAGGAGTGGTATGTTTTTTGGTCCTATGCTATAAAACACATAATGTATTTTTTCTTTTAATTAATTTAATTTTAAACAGTAACTTTATAAAAGTAAGACTACATTATATTGGGTGATTTTTTAAGCGTAGTTTTTATAAAAATCAAATAAAAGACTCAAATTCACATCATATATTCAAATTTTTTATTCAAGTCGATAAATTGGCTTTTGCCATTTACGTTTTAAAGATAACTTCATGTAAATGCTGTCCGCGGTTCCGTTTCAAATGGTCCAATCGAAAGATCCAATTTTGCGTTACTTTTTCGAGCATTTCAGCCGATAATCCACGAATAATGCGCGTTATATTGTCCTGCAAGGTATCAATCGTTTTCGTCTTGTCCACATAGACTAACGACTTCACATTACCCCGCAAGAAATAATCAAGGGGCGTTAAATCGCATGATCTTGGCGGCCAACTCACAGGGCCATTTCGAGAGTTAAGCTGCTCACCAAATTCATCCTTCAAAATGTCCATTGTTTCACGAGCTGTGTGGTATGTGGCGCCATCTTGATGAAACCACGTGTCAATCAAGTTCTACCCAGCCAACCGGGGTAAAAAAAGTCGCGTATCATGGCTCGATATCGTTCGCCGTTGACGGTTACGTTTCTCCCACGGTCGTCTTTGAAGAAAAATGGACCGATGATGCCACCAGCCCATAAACCACACCAAACTGTCGTTTTTTCGGGATGCATCGATAACTCTTGAATAGCATGTGACTGTTCATCACTTCAAATACGACAGTTTTGCTTGTTTACGTATCCGTTGAGCCAGAAATGAGCCTCATCGCTGAACACAATGTTTCGATAAAACATCGGATTTTCATGGAGTTGTTGTAAGACCCATTCACCAAAAATTAGATGTTTTGGTAAGTCATTCGGCTTCAATTCTTGCAGAAGTTGAATTTTATAGGTTTTTAAATTCAGATCGACACGTAAAATTTTCCATGTGGTTGAGTAACACATGCCACATTGCTGAGAACGGCGACGAATTGACATTTCACGATCCTCATTAACACTGGACGCTACAAATGCAATATTCTCTTCGGTACGCACTGTACGCATGCGAGTCGATGGTTTAATGTCCAACAAAGTAAATTTGGTGATAACAGCACGAATTGTTGATTCCCCAGGTCGATTATGACAACAATAATATGGTCGTAATGAACGATGCACATTTTTCACAGAGTACGAATTTTTATAATAAATTTTAACAATTTGCAATCGTTGCTCGTTTGTAAGTCTTTCCATGATAAAATGGCAGAATATACTGAAAACTTTTCACTTTGACAGTAGACGTTTCGACGTCATTAACAACCAGTGCTGCCAACCTGAAAAGCTTAACTCTTAAAAAATCACCCTTTACTACATATAAGTTTTAAAGGGCAGACCTATCTTATTAGGAGATTGTTAAAGGCTGTGTTGATGATGGTGATAATGAAGACTACATCAAAAAGTAGGCAAAACTCTATTTTTAAGGAGGGGACTGGTGAGACTACCAGTGGACTGTCAAAAGCTGTTAATGATTAAGACATCTTTAACAGTTTAAATAAATTAGATCGTTGTGTGGAGCACAGACAGAACCTCAATGTACTTGAGACGCTATGAAACACATGTTATGTAGTTTTTAGGCACCACACAAACACACGCACAAGCATTAAAGAATACGGCGTTAAGCTATATCACTAACTATTGCTTTAGGATTTCAAATATTACTCAATTAAAGTTTCTACTTTGAATTAAAGTCAAAATAACTTTCATTTCTTGCTTTTTTAATTCTTTGAAGTCATCATTTATGTAGACTTTAAAATCAATACGCACAATAGCAACAATCTGTTTTGTTTAATATTTAGTAGAATTTGTCACATATTTAATTTTGATATTGTTTTAACTCATAAAATCAAACATAAGAAGTACTTAAATGATTAGATAGTAACTGGTGATGGAATAAAATCACAGTCAACTATGTTTAATCATACGATGCCATTTTCCACATGTACTTATAGATAGTGTTGTACGTAGACTCACCGCCTTGTTGCCAATAAACTGTTTTCAGACGATGCGTAAAGACACTATTTCGCTTATTAAATAGGGTGGGCTACGAATTAACTAACATTTGAAAAAATCGTATAAAAAAACCGTTTTATATTTTATAAAAATTGATTATTTACAAGAAAGTTAATTAATGGGTATTTATTTTTTAAAATTACATCCCCTAAATTACCACCGTTTCGATGTTTGCACTCTTCTAAGCGAGCACCGAAATTTTCGAATATTCGTTGGCAAAGAGACCGTGAGATCGCCGACATCTCTTCGTTGATTTTCCGTTTAGTTGACGTAGTGTATATAGTTTATTGATGTAGACACGATTCTTAAAATAACCTCATAAAAAGAAGTCTGCTGGGGATAGATCTGGACTTCTGGGTGGCCATGGAATGTCGCCTCGTCTGGAAATCAGCTTTGCCGGAAATATGTCTTTGACCACCGGTAGGAACTCATTGGATGTGAGACAAGTGGCTCCATCTTGTTGAAATCATGTGTTACTACTGTAGCCAGCAAATTCCAGTAGCATCGGTCCCAAGAACTCCCGTAACATGTTTGCGCGGGATTTTGGATTCAAATATTAACGAATTTTTGGCCCACCTATGCCATAAATCAATAAAGTTTTTTTATTACGTAGGCATGTAAAGTGTAGTACGTAAATTACAATATAATAACTTGATTAGTTATGATAATCATAATATAATGATAATTGAATGTGAGTTTATTGCATCAGTAATAATAACGAGTTATAAACGGCAACAATCTTTCTTTCAAAAGTGTCTGCAGAACTTTTTTTTTTAAAGTTTGACAAGACGGATCAGATCTCACTTCTATACCTATGATACTTATCATATTATTGCCCATTCAAAAAAAAATATAATAACAAAAAAATGATTACTGTTTTGTTGGGTTAGTTATTGATTTGTACAATTTAAACTCGTACGCGACGTACGAAAATATCAAAACTTTTTTTTTTTCTGTAGGTGATTTTTACGAAAACAATTAGCGTACGAATCGACATTTCAGAAATTTGTAGTACGTGATTCAAACAAATTGTTTTAAACAGAAAAAGTTAAGAAAAAGTACAGTAGCGCACAAAAGTGATGTTAATAAAATATTTGAATAAAAAAACTGAATGTTTAAATCATAATAATAACAATACATTAATAACATAAATCTAATTATTATCCAATAATTTGTGACTGTTACCAAATGTTAAGAAGCATGGGATCTGTAGTTATTGCGTTCAAATAATTTTTTCATCTTAAACCATTGTTGCCGCACTAACGCATCGATTATTGGGTGTATTTCTAATAGTGTTTTTGTAGTTCGGTACCCTACATATATGTATTTGAAAGTAGGTTTTTTAGTCTTCCATGATCTGTTTAGAATTTAAAACTGAAGATGCATGCAGTAAATGGAACACTGAGTAAACAAACACGAGACGGCACATGTGACGTCATCCAAAGCGCGCAATGGTGGCGTTCGAATGGCTCAAAGGATACCGATATCTTAACCTAAACGATTTGTAAATAATATACCTAATATATTTTAAATGATAAATAATTGTTTTAGATATTTAATAAATTATGATCACAATGCAATAGTATCAAATTAACACTAATTTAAAATGAGTTTCATAAGATCTTATTTGATTTATAATGGTACTAATCGTTCGTGTTGTCACGTAAATAAATAATCAAATGCAATAGGGCAAACTATTCAAGAATAAAAAACGAAGCAATTTATAAAAATGTTGACATGAAGTAGTAGTTTAGTAAATTTTGGTCTTTAAATATTTGTACAAGTTCAAAAAAAGCTTAAATTATGAGAAAATTAAGAAATAATGCTAAGATTTTTTTTTAAGAAATAATATAACATATTAAAATAAGTATTTAGAATCTACACCTTGTGTGCACAATGTTCAGATCATTGCGTATACCGTAATACAAAATTATGTCGTACAGTGTCACTATAACAAAAGGATCGATATAATTGTTTGATGTCAAATATTTATGAGTGTGCTCAGAAATTTACTTAGAAAGTCATATCAAGTTATATTAAAATAAAACAGAAATCAATTTCCTCAGGTTATACAAACTTCACCGTAACATTACTTAACTGTAACATT
Organism: Hypercompe scribonia; assembly: GCA_949316085.1. Lineage (NCBI taxonomy): Eukaryota > Metazoa > Arthropoda > Insecta > Lepidoptera > Erebidae > Hypercompe > Hypercompe scribonia. The sequence continues at coordinate 14,846,949 of OX438969.1, read as the reverse complement.
ATTAGTATTTTAATCACTCTGGAACGCTCTTATAGTACTTCAAAATTCTGTTACGAAAGAGTTACCTACGTCACATTAACGAAACAATTTATTAACTTCTTATGAAATCTTTGTAACTACAGAAGTTACTACAAGTACAAGCTAATCTTACGTCATGTTTTGAAGTTTTTAAACATTCAACGTAATTGATACTATTTCTCGTAACTGGATGAGAATACAAAAGTAACTACAGATAAAATATCAATGTTGTCAAAGGAAGAACGTGATGTCGTTAACATTATTACAATATTCATTCAGTCGTTGTGTAAAATAATTAACAAATGCATGTAATTATACTTAGGTCATTACACAATCGCAATTTACACATAAAAAAATTGAATTCTATTTCGAGCCCGTTTGGGTATTTTACCGAGGTGCATTTATTTTAATAGCAGGTACATCAATATTTTTTTTTGTCGTTATCTTTGACTTATTCCCTAATGCGCAATATAACTTCTAGTGGTATTTAGCATTGTTAATAGTAGTGTTTTGTTTACTTTTACAATGAGTGAAAAATATGTTTAATTAAAAGCAAAAAAGCAGTATTTCTTGTCCACCACTCTAAAGGACCGAAGCTAACATATAAATCAGCTGTAAAACATGTAAAAAGTCTGAAAGTTTCGTTACGAAATGAGTAAAACGGGTTTAAGAGGTTGGGAACGTGAACGATTTGCTGGAGAGGGGATCAGGCCGCATAACAACTGAACAGGAGGACAGAGCGATCTTTCGACTCTTTTAAGATCAGATCTTTCACTGCGTACTGCTCAATTGAAATTGCGTAAGAAGGGAATAAATGTATCTTTAAATACAATCTGCAGTCGTATGCATGAAAATGATATATATTTTGGGTCTACTTTAAAAAAACCTTTGTTATCTGAAAAACACGTTGAAAAACGACTCAATTGGGCAAAAGAAAATTTAGATCGAGATTGGAGCAATGTTATTTTCACAGATGAATCTTCTTTCGGGGCATGGTCTTCTCTGTCGAAAGCTTGGACAAGTAAGCATAATAGGTTTCTTCTACGTACCGTAAAACACCTTGTAAAAGTGCATGTTTCGGGATGCTTCTGCCAAAGTGGATTTGGTTGTTTTTTTGTGTTCACCGGTATTTTAAATGCTGAGAGAATGTACAAAATTTAACAAAAATGTTCTAATGAAATCTGCAAAAAAGTTTTTGGGTTAGACACAACCTGGGTACTTCAAAAAGACAACGATCCAAAACTTCGCAGTAAATTGTGCAGTGAGTGGAAACGGCAAAATAACATCACTCACATGGTATCGACGGCAGTGTCTTCAGATGCGAATCCAATAGAACATGTAAGGTCCTACATTAAAATGCAATTAAGAGAAAGGCCAGTATTCACGAAGAAGCAACAGTATTATCCAATTAGAAAGATGTAGTGGTCTTTATCATCGGAGTACGCAAATAATCTCGACAAAACTATGGAAAAAAGGTGTGAATCCATAATAAATAATGACGGCGATTGGACAAATTATTGAGGGTCTGCGCAAAAGCTTGCATTATGTACTTCAATAAAATATTTCGTAAAAACAATTCAGACTTATTTTTTCCAAATAATGTCGGTCACGTTCTTGTTAAACAGACATTTTTTTTCATGAAATATAAAATTTTCATATTTTTTTATTACGTTTTCTACCCACATGAAAAAACACTCGCACTTTCGTATTAAAAACAAATATATCCAATTATCACTGACCAAGAACGTTAATTGACTGCCAACTGGCCTCTTTGTGCTTGTTTTGAGTGAATTGGGATACTTGTGTTAAAATTTGTTTTAAAATATTATACGTCTGAATTTCGCAAGGGCTTTTGATATACAATAAAAAAGTTTAAACAAAGACCCTACATTTTTGTCTTAGCACGCCTCTACACTTCTAGGATGCTGTAGCAGCGTCCAAGTGCGTCAAGGGTCGATTGAAACTTTTGCATTTTGATTGAAACCTCGCCTACAGAATGAAAACATAAAGCTGTAAAAAAATTTAACAATTCCTATCACAGTGTGAGTTAAGTATGATTGTGTATTAAAAAAATCTCTAATTAAATAAAGCAAGACTTATATTGACTTCAATATGATGTCAATGCGACACAAAATTGCTACAGCGTTAACAAAATTGAATTTATCAAAGCCCACAAAATGGCATGTCTTTTAACTATAAAAGTATGATCTCAAATGATTTTACTTTTCCTTTATAGCAGTCATTAACTGCACGATTGGCCTAGTGGTTTACGCGGTCGCCACGCCGCTCTCTACTGCCCTGAGTGTTGTGGGTTCAAATCCCACATGGGACAACACTTTGTGTGATCCATAAATTGTTGTTCTGAGTCTGGGTGTTCTTTGTGTCCGTTTCTTGTATGTTTGTAAAGTCCCCCGCGACACAGGATTTATTCCTAGTGCGGGCGTTGTCTTTTTTAAAAAAAAAAAAAAAAAAAAAAAAAAATTAAGAAGATTAGGAAAATAAAAACAATTTTTTATACATATATTTCATCGTATATTATATATATTATATACATATATTCATGAAATCAGCGTTCAAAGGCATCTGTATCTGTGACCATCCATAAACGGCACCAATAAATTTATGACTGATGATAAGTGACTTATTGATATTGTTTATGAGAAAAAGGTCTTCGTGTGATTACTAATTATTAAGATGGATTGTTACCACACCTATTCATCCCATGGGTGTCTTAAGATGTGAAAACGCAGATGTGACAAACTACGCAAAACTCACTACAGACTACTACTCTTGGTGTTGGTGATGTGATAAGGAAAAGAAATGCATGTTTCAATTACTTTCTTTATTTCTTTTATCATATGAAAGCTTTTAGTTTATTACACATACAAATTTAAGAAACTTTATCACAGTATACTTGTAGTCTATGATATATCTAGGTGATAATTTCTTACAAAAATATAAAAGTAGATAATTGAAAAATCATACATTTATTTATTATTTTTGGAAGGATAACCTCTGTTATCTTAACTGGAGTGTTTCGAGAATCTATTGGTTATATTTTATTGAATGTTATTCGCTTGATCATTTCTAATATAAGAAAATCATAATGCAGTATATTTTCTGACATGTTACGATATTGTCGTCGTACCCATATTTATATTAATTCCTTAGCCATATCGTTATCATTAAATGAAAAAGGTAGTTCATGGTTAGTTATTCAGGATTTGTCAACAATGGTCACCCTCTGTCATCAATATAAATAACTGGGCTGTATGATATTTGTCTCTGGGACTGTTGAGTATAATTTTTGAAGTACTTAGAATTACATGAGGCAAAAGGATGAGGCCAAACTTCTAAGCCTTTTTTATAAGATTGTCATTAGACCAGTACTCATCTATGGCAGTCAAATCTGGTTTATGACTGGCAACTTATTTTAGACTAATTATTTTCCTTCTGAAATTAAACATCTTATAGTAATAATAAAAAGAAATAGACATTTGAAAAGGGAACTTTTTGAATAGTGTGTCTATTTACATTAAATGTATACATATTAAATATACTTTTCATTATTACATGAAATTACTGCAAAAGCATTTACTAAAGAACTCGTGCTAATGTGTTGTAGATACAGTACAATGGACAAGTTTTAAATCCAAAACAACACAGACAGAAACAGAGATACTCACATGCGTAAGTTAACAAATATTACAAAATTTTAAATTAAACGCAGTATTATTTACTCGACAACTGTGTTTTTAGAACTGTGACAGTTTATACGCAGTTGAATCCAATAGATAAATTTGAGTCACTAGTGTGCATTGGTTTCGAAAGAAGTTTCTAACCTTTTTTTTTAACGTGTGGAAACCCCCTCGGGCCGCCACCCCACCGGGGTTTACAGCGGGGTGGTGTGTCGGAATCGGAGCGACTAAAACCACACGGTGCGCCACTCTGCGCCTGAGATAGGAGGGATCCGGGAACCTTTGCTATTACGACATCCAGGAGAAGCTTCTAGCCTGATCTAGCCCTATCAAGGGATGTGTTTGTACTCGTTCTCGATATCGATGAAATTTCGGTTACCACCGATTTATATATAGATTTATTTATACATATGCAATATATGCAGCGTAATCTAAATAGTAGCCTAAACATTACTGACAGGAGACATGAATAAGGTCGCGGTCGATTTTGTTTTTGTTTTATTGAATTGTCTTGTCCTGACCGTGACTTGGTTCTTCGATGTCGGTCACAAGTGTGGTTGCCTATTTAAAAATGTTTTAAAGTAATCATTTTAATGTTAGTCCAGTGACTAATGAGGTATGTGGCAGCAGTTGTGATAAAAAAAAGGGTCGATGATAAAGTATTGTACAGTATATAGGAAAATATAGTATTTGTACGTGTTAGTGCGTAATTTATTTTAATAATATTGTTAGTAGTTTAAAAAAATCTGTTCCTGCTCTTAAGAGCTCATATTACCTCAAGCTGTTTCACGGCTCATTTTTGATCCCGCATATCAATGGAAGTACTGCCTACCAAAAAAAATTGTCAATATGCAAGACGACTTCATGATGTATGGTTCAGTGATGGGTAAAAAAATAACAGTACTGCGTGCGGCGTTCAATAAGAAGTTTCAGTACCTACTTATTTCATGCTGTAACGACAAGTTTTGTATTTAATTATAGCAAAGTTAGGTTTTTGTAATTATTTAGTTATATTTTGCTAATTTTATGCAAAATGTTATCATAAAACCCGTGGTCGGTAGCCAAAGTATCAATTTATCGAAAACGTTAAAATAAAACAAATATAGCATTCTTTGTTCTGCTTAGTATGATCACAATAACTCATTGAAGTCTTCTACAATTTAGAGCGTAGTATTGCAAAAGTGCAAAGATACGATTATTTAACAAGTGGCCACAATTTTTTCAAAGCAAACATGGGCTAAAAAGGCGATCGTTAACCAATACAATTGAAATAAAGACATTAATTGTCGGCTACCATATTTTAGCATGAGAGATATAATGGTCGTAAATTGAAATTAATCTAATCCATAGCAATCTTATAAACTCGAAAATGTGTCTGCTTGTATGTTAGTTTCTTATTTTTAAACGCTAAACTAATTTAAATGGTTACGGAGATAATTCGAGTCTCAAGAAAAGACAAAATAGTTTTTATCTCATCATACTCGTATATATGTTTTTGATAGTAATCTCACCCTAACATTTGAATAAATAACGTAGATTTGTTAACATTGTACAACTCTGAGCTGATAATGAATGGCAAAGAATTGGATATTATTTGCATGATAGAAAATTTTATTGAGTCTGATCAGGATCAATTATTGAACATAAATGGCTATAAACTAGTTGCATACTATTCAGGGCCAGGACAATAACGGGGTGGTACTTGTATCCTGGTGAAAACCGGTTACGAATATAATGAACTATCTGTAATTTTAAAATGTAAAATAGATTTAGAATTCTGGGTGGCCACGGAATGTCGCCTCGTCCGGAGATCAGTTTATCCGTAAACCTGTCTTTGACCACCGGCAGGTACTCATTAGATGTGTGACAAATGGCTCCATCTTGTTGAAATCATGTGTTACGATTGTAGCCAACAAATTCCAGTAACATCGTTCCCAAGAACTCCCGCAATACGTTTGTGCGGAATGTTAGATTCAAATATTAACCAATTCTTGGCCCACCCTACATATTAAATTTATTTTATAAGTAACCAACCAACATGCATGACTAAAAAAATACATTTATGCATTACTAATTATTTCATGTTTACATTATTTAATCTTACAGAACAATAATTTTTGAATACCTAAAAGGTAGAATGTATTGAGACTAGTGTAGTATTAAAGACCTTATTTATGTAGGTAACTACATACATTACGTGCAAATAAACGATTTGATTTGATATCGTGGAAGTGACAATCTTTAAGAGAATGAAAAGAGGGATGGAAGTTTTATAAGAGTAATTCGCTGGCCGCTAAACCAATTTTGATGAGATTTAGTATTAAGATAGTTTGAGTTATAAGAAAAGACAGAACAGTTTTCATTTCCGAAATCACGAATGAGACTTTTGTACCGCCTTAATGTATCTCATGGTAGGAATTCCTGCCCTATTCTAATTTTATTTGGAATCGGCGCAGTACGTGTTATTCTTCCATTTTGCTCTATCATTCGTCATTTCTCTATCTTTCTAGCCAGTACCTCTTTCACACAATCCATCCACCTCTTCTTAGGTCTTTCTCTTATCTTATACCCTTCAACTTCCATATCTAACACTTTCATGATACTGCACTAATCTTCAGTGATAAAACCTGGGTTGCGGTAAAAGAAAATGCAAAAGTTAATATGAGAAACGGAGCAAAATCGATAAAAAAAAATTACCTTTCAACGCTTAACATAACAAAAATAACTACATTTATCACAGTATTTCAAATCATTTGCAGCTGAAATCGAAAATTAAACTTCAAATATACTCGTGCGACCAGCTTACAACCACGAGAAACGTAGAAATTTCTGGCCGGCCAGTGAGGCAGGGGCAAAATTTAAATTTGAAATAGGGTACTATGATCTCTTTAATGGTCCCCTGAGGTGCAAGGCTTACTGTTACTTGTAATCTAACCAAGTGTGTGGGTCTTGATGTCCGAGAAAATTCAATATCGGTCTGGAAACAGTTACATAACTTATCTAATAGAATTTTATACATGAAAATCTATTTGTACCCAAAAATCTTAGCCGATCAAAACTAAAGAGAATTGCCTTGATATTACTAATTTCAACCTCAAATTATCTACTCATTGTAACCATAAAAAAAAACAGTAGCAGTCGTGGGACTGCCGATAGAAGTGAAAACGGAACTATTAAGTTGAGAGTAATTAAAACTATATGCAAAAATTATATGAAATTTTTTATGTTTCATATATAGCTATATATAATATATAATATTATATATATTATATAATAATAATAAATTTCATATATAATATATAATATCATATTCTCCATAGCTATAGATATACTATTATCATTAGCATGTCGGTGACGTGAACCGAGGATTTTACCCTCTACCAAAACGCTCAACGCGCCTAAAGAAGTTTTCACTTCAAAAACACTGACCACATGCCAATGAAAATTGTTATAGTCGTTAAAGTTGAATGTTAAATACATTTTACTTAAGTTACATACTAGCCGGTAAGTCAAAACACCTACTAAGATTAAATTTGAACATACGTGTACGTGTAAATGCTAAACCACCCTCTCCTTTCCTTTACAAGACAATACGTGATGGCCTTTCGAGCCACCGCTTTACAGTGGAAGATGCACACTCTCAAACTAAATAGTTCGTCTCCTCCTTCCTGTGTAAATCAGTCAAAACCTAGAACTGACTACCTGCATTCGCAATGAGTGAAGCCTTTTTTTTTGTTGACGGGGTGGAAAATCCCTTCGGATCTCTAGCACCTCAGGGACGCAAGAGACAGGAGTATGTGGTGTTTCCACTAAAAACCACCCCGGCGGTCGGTCTCAGGCGTCCTAATCTAAAGGGAACCCGGGCCATGTTATTTCAGGTCCCCTCCAGGATCAATGCCATGTCTGGTCAGATCTTCTCCTGGGGGACGCTACAGAGGTACCCCCGCCGTTCTGGTTGATATAGTTGCGGCCCGATTGCATTTTTGCGACCAGGCCACATTGCTGTCGTCGACCGCAGCGATTTATTCACCGCCAGAGGTCCCTATTCTCTGGCAGCTTGAAGTCCCGTCGGTGGCTGCTAACAGCGCCTCCTCTACGCTGGGGATCAGCCCTCTCTCGATCTCGTTCAGCGGTCTCTTTCTGGAGCATTACAGCTTCACAGAAAGAGACCACCCTCCTCACCCGCCAGCATGGGAGCAATGATGGCTGGCAGGCACAGGTCTCGTTCGATTTGTCCAACTAGGACTCCGCGTTCATACACCCACGCAGGGTAGTCCTCTAGTGTATGCTGGGCGGAGTCCCGGTCGCAGTGGTGGCATTGTGGCGTCTCCTCGCGTCCGATCTTATGCAGATACTCACCGAAGTATCCATACCTGGTGAGTATCTGTGTCAGTCGGTAGGTGACGCGACCTCCCTGCCTACCTATCCAGGCTTCGAAGTTGGGCCGACAGCGCGTTGGCGTGCATTTTGCGGCTGTTCCAACTGCGCACAATGAGTGACGCCTAATATCGATCAGAGTGGCGTACAATGTTAGAGGCCTATGTACAGCAGTGGGCTGCGATAGGCTGATGAAGATGATGACGATAATGGTGACCACAACTCTTTGATTCTATTTATGCTTTCCATCAGGCAGAGTAGTCACTTTGGCAGGCTCTTAATAAAAATAATAAAAAATCTAATACAGAGATTACAAAACATTGTTATGTATATCATATTAAAATTTACAAATATATGTGATTCGAAAATGGTAAATAGATGTTTGAGAATTCAATGTGGAGATTTCCTATAATATATTGTACCATCCGTATATCTGTAGAAGTTATTTGGTGCTATAAATGTGGTAGCTTGTTGTCGATAAGAATATTTGCTAACGAGTTAGTACAATCGCCGTTGTATTTCCCTTAACAAAGTTTCACAACAAACATTGTTATGGCATCGATAACCGATAACCTGTTGTTAAAGTAGAGGGGGTTAGTCAAAATATCTTAACTGTTATTATGTGGGTTCCAAAAGCATGATTACTTCGTAAATTGAAGTCATTAGTTACGTAGTAATGGCACAATCAATAATATACATTAATGAATAGTTAAAATATCAACTTAACTTCGACATTTAAATTATTACCGTAACAATAGTATTTAATTGTGTAAAAAATCCGCATTAAGACGTACTTATTGAACATGTGACCTAAGATTCATCAATCTTCGAAATGGCTCGGTGATGCATTAGGTAAAGCATCAAGCTACATCCGCCGTCGGACAATGACCAAAATAAAGTTGACCGCGGCACATCGCCGCGAGCATTGCTGCTATATTTTGGCAAGTCGACCGGTGCGTGTCGCGGGCGCTCGATGGCATCATCGCTATGGAGGATCGTGACGTCACCGCGCCTTTTCCAAACGTGGCCGTCAGACGAAAATAAGTCCCCGCCCCGCCACCAGCCGCGGCCCCACGCCTCGTCACCGACCGAATTAGCGAGCGAAGCGGTCGGCATTCGGCAGCAGCACTATACAGCAGCCATGCAAATCCAAGAAAGACAAACTGAAGTTGCCGTTTTGTTGCTGGTATCAAAAATAATTATCTATTTAAAAATATTTATTAAATTCGAATGAAATATTTGAAACGCTTATAAACAAAACATTTAAAAAGCAAAATGTATGCATAGATTTGCAGGTTGACGTAACAATATTGCATGTCTGAAATCAATCTCTTATTATCTACAATAATAAATTATTACAGTTCTTATCAAATGTATATAATTAGCTACATTGAAATGCGTAGTGCGCCGTACTAGTGAGCTCATATTTTGTATTCTTTCCTTTAATATTAATCCATGGTCATTACATTATTTATAATTACATAAATTAGTAATTTTTTGTTGCATTAGTAGATCAAATTAAAAAGGTCTTGTTAAAATAAATTTAAGTAATTTCTCGATAAATAAGTTCATCGAAAAAGGTCTTCAAATTATATCATAGAACTGTGTGACACAATATTTCCAAATAATGTCAGAAGTATTAACAAAATATAAAAATGTCTAATAACATACCGGGTCCTCCAAAAGTTAGTTGAAATTTATTCATTTTATGACTTATTATAATATAATACTTTATCACTAATGATGTCACATATCTAAACTAATCCGCGATTTTAATGTTTGAACAATATTTACTGTTTATGTTCGAAAATGCTCTTCTTCTGTGTCAAGTAGAAATTGTCCCGAATTATAGTGCCTTGTTTTATAATCTTATATTATGTATCTTGTCTTCATATACTCGTAAACTACCGTCTTGGCAAATTACAGTACTCAAATCAAACATGCATCCTTTCGACGAGAACCCTTTATAAATAGACTCGCATGCCTAAGTAGGATTAATTTCACTAAATTATTTTATCTTTTTATATTACAACGCCGCGAAATCGTTAAAATTAGTCATTTATTAAATTTACTCAGTCCTTTGTTATGAATTCAAGAAATACCTTTTCTTTTGTTTCCTTGTTTAAATTTGGCTTTTAAAAAAAACACATTGTTTGAAAATAAGAGAATAGCATTAAGTGGACATGATTTTAGGGGTTATACCCCCACTTGTGGCACCAAAAAAAAGGCCTTTTTCATGAATTTTTTAAAGAAAACTACAAAACTTTTTTAATCGATCAATATACCATCTGAAAGAATACATCTTGAAGAACTTTCAGTATTTTTTTTATTGAAAAATATTACATTGTTTAGTGGCAAATGCCTGGCAATGAAAAAATTTTTTCATGTGTATGGTTTGCGGTGACCAACATCGTGGTGAAGTGGATCATCTGAAATAAAAAATGTGGATTGATTTAGTCAAATTTAAGTATAAACTAGTTTTTAATCGCAGGATTTAAAAAAATATTCATTTTTCACAAAATGGCTGACAGTCAAAGTTAATGGTTTAATTTTAACGAAAAAAGTGCCCGTTTTTTGGCTATAAAACGGCCATTGCTTTTCGAAAAAAAAAATCGAACGATTAAAGATTACATTTTTATATATTAAATAAGCTTGCAAAATTTCAAGAAGATCGATTCGTAAGTGTTTGAGTAATCTTGGTCACCGACTTCAGAAATGCCATTTCGAGAAAAACGCGTTTGAAGTTTCAATTTCACTTTACCCGAAGAAAATATTTTTTTTTGTAAACTTACATAGAGTCATCTATTCCGGGTCCATACAGAAGTTCTTCCACCGACGATGCCGCTTGCAAAACGGAAATTTGGTGTTGCCTTCGTAACATTCTTCCTTCACGAGTGTTCTCCCCCGCTCGTCTCTCTGCCAGTGCAATCCGTGCTGCGTCTACTTTATCAGCATATTCATGCGCGTTGTGTCCACAGCTCACTCCGATTGAGTTCAAATAAAATAATAATGATTTTGAACCTTCATTGAACAGTCCAACGGAAATATAAGCTGCTAAATTTACAACGATTGATCCACTCGAGACGATTTTCGGGCTGATTTTTCAAATAAGTTGGTTGAAGCTTTCGTTGTTATTTTGATTGAAGCCACCGACGCATCTTTCGAGTTAAGTTTCCTCACTCAGATCGCTGTATATAGGTCTAATGGCATCCAATACATTTGATGGAAGTGGTTTGTAATCATGTTGAAAAGCCTCGTTTCTCGCCTGAGCTCGTTGATACGAACACCACGATTCTTTACCGGTTGGACATCTCTCATGGTGTGGATTTACGTCGGTTGAACTGTAATGATCGAAGGTCGCCCATATTGCCTCAAGCATATCGTGAACAGAAGTAGAATGGCGTCGAATAGCAAGTCCATAGTACACTGTTAGCTTGTCAATCAATTTTCCTGTCAATTGTCCTTTACCACCAAGCTTTTTGTTTTTTTTTACTAAACTACGAAGGCGGGACTCTATGCGCTTTTGGTCGTGTCCTATGCACTCTTTTTTTATGACTATGAACAATGGATTAAAACCGAATAGAAGGTCGAGCGCTCCAAGGGACTAGTCTAGCCGGTAATTAACACAACGGATTAATTTCTTTCAACGCTCATATCTCAGTTAATTTTGTTCGGATCGACTTGAAATTGTCAGGACATATTTTCAGATACGAGTACTTATACTTCAAAACAATGCAATAAAAAGAAATCGATTTTTTCAAAATCACAAGTGGGGGTAACCCCTTAAGATCTAGACTACATACTCGTATATACTGGCTACATATCTATAGGTTTTTGAAAGATCAAAATTGGGCACTTTTCAAAAGCATCAATTTTGATCTTTGAAGCTGTCGCACGTACGCAAGTGGTACTATACTACTACTAGTGATATTATTTCGTCCCGTGGTATCTTTTTGCTAGATAAACGGTAGCCTAAGTTCTTTTCTTTATACCTAGAAACATAGATGCAATATTTTATAATCAATAGCAGGGTATATACAAAAATAAATTTATGGTAATTTAAGGGGTGTAACTTGGTGAGCAGAAAACATTCAATTAAATATCAAGAATATATAGTATTCACTATTAATCAGGTTTCATTGTAACAGGCTATAGATGAATACAATATAGTACCGTTGTTTTGCTTGATGGTAACGTAATTAGTCAATAGCAAGAATATAACTAAATGCCAAATCTATTATATAAAAGGAAATTAATATTGTAATATTAAATCTATACTACATAGCTCTTTGTCGAGGTTTCGTCTATGGAAATCTCGGTAATCTGGCACGAGAACATATCAATCCATCATGCAATTCAGTGTTTTTCAGGTAATTTTTGAAAGCTATAGATATACTTCATTATTTTCCATTTCACTATCAATGCATGTGCGAAGAAATAGTTTCCTTAAAAAAGATTTTGGTATTTGAATAAACACTTGAATCCTCTTCATTACTGCTTAGAGGTTTGGAAATCTGACAGTAAGTCTATTTAATTTTCTTAATAAAAAGATATTTGAATGAGTGGGGTGACTTTTTTGAACAATATATGATTAAAAGGTTTCGATTAAGCGATAGCGTTAATTTTTATTTACTATTTTTTTCAAATGGAAACATATTATAAACACATGGAAGCAAGGAAATTAAAAAATCATACTTAATACACATTAATAAAATAAATAATTGCATAAAAAGTGGTTTTTATTTTTTTATAATATGGCGTATGTAGGGCAAACCTTGGCTAATCGGTGATATAGAGTAAATCCGTGATAGTTTATTCGTCCTTCTTAATAAAGTTACTACAAAGACCTACAGTTTGAACTCATGCTCAATGGATGGCGGCAATCTTAACGTTTACATTGACCTACAGAGTGTATGCGAACACTTTGACAGAAATTATAAAGTCGCCTCCTATTGCGTATTCTATGGTATAGCCTCCATTATCAACTTGCCAATTGATCTGGCGGGATAAATATTTTTTTTTTTTTTTTTTTTTTTTTTTGATATTGACCTAGCTGTTGGCCTGGGATGGCCTCTACAACTTTACGCGGGCATTACGGTGAGCGCTGAGGGCTCTCAACCGGTCATTTGTTAAGCAACATAGCCCAAGGGCACCCCCTGTGGGATACGAACCTCGGCTTGGGGTGTTGCTGCTACGTTGGGGCGACCTACTCCCATGATTTGTATATGATTTACGCGGCGCGTATTCCGCCCCCGACGACGGGGACGAAAACGCGGACGGTTCCTATTCCTAGTTTGCCTAGCTGTGTCCGCTCTACGTTGAGCGAGCGTGATCTCGTCATCTGGTTCCTCTAACGCGTGTCTGGGTCGTCGTATCTTCGAAATCCTACTTGGTGTGTATTCTACGGCCGCAACCACTAGAGGGTTGGGGTGAGTCGGAGCAGAGTCAAAGTAGCTACGGGAGCACTGTTTTATGAATTGCTTGATGGTCGGCAATCTGAGGTCGATGTGGAGATCGACGTTGCGTACATACCACGGTGCTCCCGTAGCTTTGCGCATGAATCTATTCTGTAGTGTTTGAAGCCTATGGATCCTGTGTGGCCTAACGTGTGCGAATACTACGCTACCGTACGTCATTATAGGACGTACGCATGACGTGTATAACCTAACTTTATTTTTTAGATCTAATTTCGAACGCGCGTTTAATAGATTGTGGAGACGTCCTAGCACGAAGGCAGCCCGGTTGCGGACTGCCTTGATGTGGGGGCCGAAGGTTAGACGGTCGTCGAGGGTTATGCCTAGGTATTTGGCCTGCCTAGCCCAAGGGATAGACTTGCCGAACATCCTGATCTGAGGGGTCTTCTCCAAAGGATACAAGCTTAGCTGTCTTCTGTGAAACAGCACCGCCTGACTTTTCTCGGGGTTGACCTCTATCCTCCATTTCCGGAACCAAACGCCCAGTGCGTTGGCTGCGGTCTGGAGTTTTTTGATCAGTAGATAGCCGTGTCGTCTGCGAATAGTGCCGTCTGCACATACCGATGCTTCGGAATGTCGCTAGTATACAGCGTGAAGAGTAGGGGGGAGAGCACGGACCCTTGTGGGACACCGGCTTGTATGGGGTGAGTGGAGGACAGTGACCCTTCTACTCGGTAGCGGAAGCTTCGATTCGACAAGTAGTCTCGTATGATGAGCACGAGTCCGTGTGGCACTCCCATGGTGAATAGCTTAAATAATAAGCCGTTGTGCCACACTTTGTCGAAAGCTTTCGCTACGTCAAAAAAGAGGATTCCTGTGAACAGGTTGCGTTGAAGCCGATCGCTGGTGTATTCAACGATGCGGTGGACTTGGTGGACGCACGAGTGTTCGGTTCGGAAACCGAATTGCTCGTGGGGGACGAGAAGATTAGCATCGGCATACGCTTTCAGCCTATTGTAGATTAGACGCTCGTATAGCTTGCCTAATCCGTTAAGCAGACTGATCGGTCTATAACTGGTCGGTTCGGACTTTGGTTTGCCAGGTTTGGGTATCCCAATAACAACGGCTTCTTTCCATTGTTGTGGAAAGATGTTGTTTTTGAGTGCTGCGTTGAAAATGAACGTCAGCAGGACCAGTAGCCTCTCCGGAAAGAGTTTTAACACCCTGTTTGTGATACCGTCCGAACCGGGCGCCTTGCGAGCGTGTAGGCCCTTGACGATCGTTTCGACTTCTTCGGGGGTGACCGTGTCTAGGTCTGGTTGTGTATCTGTCATCCCCGTCGGCGTTGATGTTGATGTAGGAAGTGAGGTTATTAGGCGCTCTACTTCCGAATCAACTTCGGCTATTTGGTCCGAGTCGCAGTGTACTACGCTGGGCGTGCACTGATTCTCTAGACTCTCGGCCAGGCACTCTGCCTTTTCGATATCGTCGAATGCCGGTGGAAGGTTAGGTCTGCTTAGAGGAGGCATACAGGTGACAGTGTCTCTCTTAAGCGAGCGGGATAGCTGCCAGAAGGCAAGGTGGGTAGGTTCAAGGTCTTGTAGTGTCCTATCCCACCTGTCTTGGCGCATTTGATCGATGCGCGACTTGACCGCTCTTTCTAAGCGTCGTAACCTGATCCTGTTGGCTTCGCATGGATATCTGTCGTAGGCTCGTACGGCGGCGTTCTTCAGCCTCAGCAGCTCACGTACGTCATCGGGTAGGTCCCAGCGGCGATCGTTCGTCGCCGGTGCCTCCCGAGTGCATTCGTTAATTAACGATTGCACGTGAGCTGTGAGGGAGTCGATCGCCATCGTGGTGTCCTCTTGGCTAATTATATGGTCGGGTATCCTATCTAGATGCACGGACGAGGTTGCCTCGAGTTTTGTCCCGAGGCGCCTCCAGTCTGTGATTCGTCTAGTCGGGGTACGATGACCTGTGTCGATGGGACCCAGTCTGGGTGCGAACTCCATAACCACAGGTCTGTGGTCTGAAGTTAACTCGTGAAGCACCTCTACTGAACACAAACGTAGGTTTATGTTCTTTAGGAGTGCCACGTCCAGAATGTCGGGTCGGTGAGACACGTTGTGCGGATAGTGGGTCGGTTCGAGCGGGGCGATGATGTCGAACGCTAGTCTATTCGAGAGCGACTCCAGGGCTCTGCCTTTGGCGTTGGACTGGTGACAGTTCCAAAGGGTGTTTTTGGCGTTAAGGTCGCCGCCAATTATCACGGCGTCGCTCAGTTCTAGCAGCGCTCGGAGGTCGCTCTCGAGTAGTTGCCGATTGGGTGACAGATAGGCTGAAACTAGTGTGATCGATTGGTGTCCGGTCATGCCTATTCGACAGACCGAAGCCTCGATGCTAGTCAGCGCAGGCGGATCCATAGGTACGCAGTGAAGGGACCTTTTGTAATATATGAGAGTTCCCCCTAGCGCAGAGTCAATCCTATCGTTGCGGACCACAGAGTAGTTCGCAACGTTTGGGTTTCTCTGCGAGGGTTTCAAAAAGGTCTCTTGCACTAGCAATATGTCGAGTTGGTGTGCCCTAAGAAATTCGCCAACTTCATCTCGTTGCCTACTGATGCCGTTGGCGTTGAAATACCCTAGCTTGAGTGATCGTGGTTTGACTCTGCTTGTCGGTGTCCTATCCATGTTATGGGTTGCACTTGAATGCGCCTAACTTCTCGAGTACGCTCGAGTACCTAACACTGACACTGAGGAGGGCCAACGGATTGCCCTCGTTTTGACGGATTAAACTAGCGAGATGACGTAGCTCGCTAAAATCGATCGCACTCGCGAACCTTGCCACTAGGGATAGGTCCGGGTCGATCGTTTGCGGTAGTTGGCTCCTGTAGTCGACGACGAGCGGCTTGGGCCCTCCCTGGAGAGGTTTAGTGGGCGTGGGCACGCCGGAGGCTGCCTTTGCGGGTACTGGGGCAGGTATGGGGACCTGCATCGTCTTCCGCACGGGCAGAGGTGGGAAGGTCTCCCCCGTCTTCCTGGGAGTGGCCCAGGCGTTCGTCTTCGGCAAAGGAGCAGCTGTAAAGCTCCCCCCGGTCCCTGCAGTGGCAGCAGCAGCAGCAGGGACGACTGGGCGGGGACGCTGAGGTCCTTTCGCCTTGGGGGTTTTAGGCGCCTTCGGGCAACCTCTGTAGTTGGCGGGGTGGCCTTCTTCGCCACACAGCACGCACGCGACTGGGGCAGTGCAATTGGCCCTGTCTTTGGGCCTTTTGCACTCCTCCGTCGCGTGGTCTTCCAGGCACTTGACGCACCTTGGGCGGGCGAAGCAATTTCGGGCCGAGTGCCCGTAGAGCTGGCAGCGGTGGCATTGTGAGATGCCACTTCTTCGGTGAGGTGGCTCCACAGTTATCCCCGACAGCCCACAGACGGATGACATCTTGAAGATGTCCTTGCCCGCGGGGCTGTCGTCGAGGGAGACCATCACCATATCAAAGATGGTATTGGTGCGGCCTCTCACCATCCGGTGTACCTCGTGCACCGGGTAGTCTTTTGACAGGGATTCCTTGATCTCCTCGGGGGAGATCTCCCTGGGCGCATTGCGGATAACCACACGGAGCTTCTTGTCCTCCGGCAGAGTGTACGTGTGGTAAGGCACGTTTCTCTCCCGAAGGAGCTTCGAGAGCGCCCTGTGGTCGCTCGCGGTGGCTAGGGCGATTTTTATGCCCTGTTGGGTGCTACGAGCCGAGTGGTAGCTGATACGGCGCTCGTTGCACCAGGTGGAGATAGCCGTCCATTTGGACTTCTCCTGGACGTAGATCGGTGGAGACGGGATAAATATTGAATTATCTTGAATTTATAGGAAAAATGGGCAAAACAAAACCGAAATCCGATAAGGTAAGAGTTAATAAAGCATTTGTATTTTTGTGTTCAAAAGAAATTTAATTTTTATTGCTTGAAATCCTTAAGTTAGGTGCGTAAAAAATTAGTGTTTTTCTGTGTATAACATATTTTTGTATCACACAATAGCCTAGTGTAGCACATTTCATGAATTTATTGAAATAATGTTGTGTGAATTATAAGGTTATTTTGAATATTCCAGACCAAAAGCCGAATATTTATTGTTAGTTAATGTAATTACTATCTTTAGTTTCTAACATAACCTATTGGTTTACAGAAGCAAAACAGTTTACAACCAAAAAGAAGGACTTCAAAAATAAAAAAGTCTTGCAATGCCTCAAGTATTAAAGCAGCTGTAATGGAAGTCTTAAACAATGGGAGTACAATATATAAAGTAGTAAAAAAAATTTCAATGTCATGGAGCACCTTGAAAGCCTATTGCAGTCACTATCACCATAATACTACTTCAACTTCTCAGTTGAAACGTGGTAAACCTTATGTTTTACTATCTGAAATAGAAATTAAGCTGTTGAATTATATCAATAAAATGCAGGTAATTGGTTTTGGATGGACTGTAAAGCAGGTTCGTATTGTAGTATATCGGTTGGCGGAAAAGGCAGGAACTAAACATACTTTTTTTTCAAACAAAGCAATATGCAGGCTGGTATTCGTGGTCTTGCTTTAAGAAACGTTATAATCTGAGCTTAAGAACACCTGAAAGTTTGTCTATGAATAGAGCCCAATCAGCCACAAGAGATGATGCCAATCCCTCAACTTCTTTATTTCAAAATACAGCTGCTGATAAAGAGAATCATCAACCACAATCAGGATCCAATAAACCACAGGATATGGAAGAACCACAGCCAGGCTATTCAAAAGCACCCATTGATGATTTGTTGCAGATTCCTGAAGTAAAGAAAAAGAAAACGGACAAGAGGACGCTACCTCAATCTAAAAAAGGGAATGTTTATGCACCCCACACACATCAGTCTAATATTACTCCAAGAGTGGACCAAAATACTTGCACTTGTTAAAATACATTTAAACAAGACATTCAACATAAAAATGGAAAAGAGTGGATCCAGTGCCCATTTTGTAAAATTTGGTACCATGTTGAGTGTCAAA
Organism: Hypercompe scribonia; assembly: GCA_949316085.1. Lineage (NCBI taxonomy): Eukaryota > Metazoa > Arthropoda > Insecta > Lepidoptera > Erebidae > Hypercompe > Hypercompe scribonia. The sequence goes on along the minus strand of OX438969.1, from coordinate 14,828,421 downwards.
CGGTTAAAGATGCTCAATTTTTTCTTTTGATCAAATTGTGAACTTTTTGGTTCATAGTAGTTTTATCTGATATCTACTTGTAATTTTTAAAGTTAAGTATATGTTGTTTATGTTCCTAAATATAATAACCTACAAACCAAAGTCATTTGTACAATAATCATAGTAATACGAGTATACTATTTGTTATTAAATCACCTATGTTGAATATATTTAAGACTTTTATTTACAGATTATTTTTCTATCTCTTCATAAACAAGCTTATATCACAAAATAACCAAGTCTATATCACATCTTAACCAAGCTTATGTCACGCAATAAACTTAGTATCACTGAATTAACTTATTTTATGTTATACATAATTATATAGGATTTACATGACAATTTAGTATTTGAATTTTTTCTAGATATTGAGTAGGTTAGCCAACCAGTACGCGGTTCCAAACGCCTAGTACATGATATCTAATTATCCAATTGGTAAATAAAATTCCACTTTAAAAAAATCTAAGTATCACCAATTAGCCAAGGTTTGCCCTACCTTTTTTTCAAAATCTTGAAAGATCATACATTCATAGAAAAATAAGTGAGGAATTCGATAAAAATAGTTTTGATACTGTACCAGAATCGTATCATAGTTAAAAATCGAAAAAAAAATTAAAATGTCTCTTTTTTTGAGGTTTTGTCAATCGATTTAGCTCTCAATTTTTCTGTAGAAAGCTTTCATCAGCCCCCAAAACATATCCAAAATTTAGACGAATCGATTCAGGCGCTTCAGAGAATATTCATTTTATCTGATTTTTACATATTTTACTTTTTCTCAAAAACTAATAGGATTATAGGTCTGAAACTTTCAGGATCTTATTATTTTAATAGTATCTAAAAACCCTCCCAGTATTGTGCCGATATGTTTCGAGGGCAAATTCACTATGCTTATACTCCTAGGGCCTTTATGGCAAATAAAATTATTAGATAGATAGTAAGATTTGTAGTTGCAAAGAAATTCTAGATTATTTAAGTAGGTACATCATTGTCAACTCAAAAAGTACACTTTTAAAAAAGTTTAAGTTGTCAATGTTTTATTCGGGTACTTTTAAAAATCAGGTAATCTAAGCAACCATCACAAACGATTTTCTCAAAGCGTAATCTAGAATTGTTTAATGATTTTAAGACGTCATCTATGAATATTTTTAGTAATATATACTTATATGTACACTTCATTATCATTAGTCTATCGCATTTCACTACTGGACATAGACTTTACCAAACTTACTTGTACGTTTTAAATGACATCAAGTCACGTACAGGTCAAATATTATTTAAGTAGCGACTGCACTTACAATACCTAAACATAACTTAAACTGCGAGTACTACTACTCCGAGTCATTAGTCATTGATTTTTTTACCATATTTGACGTAAAATCAGCTTAGTCATTATCACCTGGTTAATAATGAGTGATATAGAAACCAATGTCGACTTTTAGCAACGTTTTTATCGATTCCATATTTGTTGTTTTACCAGCTCAAGTACATAAATACAATGTATCGATTTCTTTAGCAGGATTATTTACGTTTTCACACCACTATTTTGTAAAAAGAGTAGGTACTTATTTCGTTTAAATATTTATTTATCGTTTAACAGCTTTTAACCGCGGCTTTGCGTGCGTGAACATTAATTTATCAATCACATCACTCGAAAAAACATTTCTTTTTCTTGATAAAAGTATCTTTATAGGTAAGTATCCCTGACAAGACGAGTCCATAAGTTTATGATAACAGATTTGTTTAGTTCACTCCTTAAGTCATCTTAACAAAGAAACATATTTTTGCGTTTTTTAAGATTAGAAAGGAAGTTAGGACGAACTTTGGGTTTATGCAATAATTTAAAGAATATTTATGTTACCAAAAACCATGATTAATTTCAATATTTACACGTACAAAAGTGTGATGATTTCTTTATTGATTTTAAATTGAACTTTGAATTGTAAAATAGGTACTTTGATACTGATCTCAAGTGAAGTTGCCTTGTAATATTAAAGACAAATGGATCATTAATAGTTTTCCTTTGACCTTAATACGTGTTTACATCTTATAGAAAGTGGGACTTAACACTTTTAAGGCATTCAGACTTGCCTTTTGACTTCCTTTCTAGTGTATACAGTATACCGTAACTTATATAGTATACAGTAGACCCACTTCTTAACAACTAAACTAATAAGTTAGTGACTAACCTTTGAGGTCGTTTATTGGTTCAGCCAGTTTTACCAGAATGTCGGTTTTCCACGGAGCGACTGGCATCGCACCTTCGTAACCCTCAGGGCGAACTGAATTTGAAGGTAGAACTAGTTGTCAGTATATTTAAGGGCACTTACTGCACAATAATGATTGCCATAGATGTTCATGACTCACATATACACCTTTTACACACCTTCCATACTCCGGGCTGTTATTTAGAATTTATTGTAAGAAAAATTCTGTTTGGCCTGACTCGGAGATTTAACCCGAGATCTTTTGATCGGCAACATATGTCTGGCCGTTTTCAAGTTCTGCACTCAGCAAAAAAGATAGATAATTTTAAAAGATAAGCGAAATCACATATAGACCTAGATGTTTCCAATGAAAAATAATGCTATTGTCAGATTTATTTCTTTCGTTACTGTTTTATGTTACTTTTATAATTAGTGAATTAAAAAGGCCACTATTTATCGATTTCCTATCTAATACAATTTGTATCCATCACATATATTACTCATAAATATGTAATTATTATTTTTTCTGTCACAACTTAGCCAGTCATACTTTAATATGAATTCTGATGATGATGTACTCCAAGCTAATTTCAGCCACGGTGGTCAGTCTCAACGGAGACCGGCCAATTACGTAGGAGATATTATAGTGCACCAGTGTATGAATAAACACTAGTGTACTCTGTTCCGTCACTCTCACAATCCGCTGGGACGGCTATCCGATATGAATTCTATATTCTTCAATCAGGATTCTATACATAAAACATATATATATATATATATATATAAATGATTTTTCAATTTATATGACTACAATATTCTTTTACATCTGAATCAGTCAACCGACCGTACGTATCAGGCCTGACCAACGGTTTACATAGAAACTAACGTCAGCAAAACAGTTCCCTTAGCTAGGATTATTTTTTAAAAGAAAGTTTATTCAACTTATCTTAGATTTTTATACAAACCAATCGAGAGACCTAGAAACCAATAACCATAGTTATTCAACTTTGCTCACAAGTAACATTAGAAAGTACGAAATAAAACATAATTCTCAACAAAGGAAAAAAGTTTCATAGCTGTTAGAGCTGAGAAAACAATTTGTGTTCATGACAATTCAATGCTGATTAATGTCGCGCAAGTGTCTCTTAAACTGTGAACATCTATGGGAGGTTAGTCATATACTGCTAGGTCATACGTCTGATCGATTGGCCCCTATACCATGTAAAAAAAAAGACTATTGGTCGATATCAATTCTTTAAATACTATCTAAGTTCTGTGAGTCACTAGTCCACACAGTGCTCAATGAACACGCGAAAATAGTCTGACAGCACTAATCAATAAATTTTGAACTTTTGTTTTATCTGAGGTCGCCTATACGATTATTATTTCTTGCTATTGACATAATAAAACCTTTTTCTTCACCACATCACATTTCCCAGAGAGATACATAAATTATTACATAATTTTAAATACTGTATTAAATCTACACCGATTTTGTTACGACTGACAATACTTTAATTACTAAAAAGGTAAGCAGGTTTTTCAGTGTTATTATTGTACTTTAAATTACTTTGCACAATTTTCAATTGGAATTCTGAGTCTCAGACCTACGAGTACAAAAAAACTCTTTGGTTAATGGCTCAATAATCAGACACACCTACAGCAAAGGTATTAGAACTTTAGAAGGACTATTCAGATACATATGTATATCATCTTTTATTCGAAATTTAAGTATTAACGGTTCAAAATATGTCACAGAAGACTTTTTCATAAGTAATATTTACTTCTAGCATAAATAGTGCAAAAGCTTTTCTTAAAGTATCGAAGATGGTGAAAATTTTGAATGTGTTTTGAAGTAAAATTAAAAAGATCGTTCTAATTTTACTTGCTTTACTTGATTGTTCACATACGCAGATGGATGCAGACTGACAAGGCTGAGATGGTTGGCGCTCCTTGAAGGTCTCCCATCTTCGTTCAGCATTGGACGGCAGTAGGTTGATGAGAATTATATAACTGTCATATTCTGTATTTAAACATCTTAATTTTTTTATGACGTCTTAAAATTTAAACACATAGTACGCTATACAAGTTAACCTGCTTCATGTAGATACATTTAAACTCTATCAAAGATACAAAAATATACGGAATATATCTTAACCATACCATTTAGCAATTCCTTCAAGTCACAAAATTCTAAGATAGATTGGAAGAAGTAGTAGTTACGGGGTCTAAGAGGACCCATGAACAGCGAATTACGTTTGCCGGATAAGAAGCAAATAAAGTATTTTTTATTTAATATTTAGTATGGTATTGCGGCATTTGGTAAGTGAGTCAGTGTGTCTGTGTATATATTCGACTAGGGACCAGATTAGGACAAATGCATCAGATTTTTTTTCTGGAATTGCTGAATCTGTAAATTTACACGCCAACCAGCTTATGTATTTAAGAATGACATTTGCAAAACCGCGTTGCATACTTTAAGAAATAATCTTTTTATTCTATGAAACTGCTCCCGGTATACTTAGTAAAATATATACATATTGTAGATATGTATTATTTTATATATATACGTATATAAATAAATACATATATACGGTATCTTACAACTGTCACGCCATGTTTGTTTAGTACTAGAACTTCGGCATTGAGTAATCCTCTGTACGCTCGCAAATTGTTCGACTCATATTTCTTACAGCTCGGTTGACATTGGTGTATTCTGAATGGCTATGTACATACAAAAATTATGTTGGTTTACACCTGCGAATGTTAAAGTCAAGAGTAAATTAAAAATATGATGTCGTTGATTTACATGACCTTCTTTTTTATCATTAAGAAATTTTTGTAAGAAAAATTGAACAATTGTGATAATTTATGACATCATAGCTACATTAGCAGTATAATTATTTTTGTGTCATTTTTTATCATAATTATTCTAGTTACTTTTTTATTTATTACAATAGTAAGAATGTTGTATCTTAGTATAGGTTAGTATAGGTGTTGTAACATTAATAACAATAAGCTGATACATCCCACACACAGCTGTCTGATCCTGCGCAAGGCAAACCTTTTATTGAAATAACCAGACTGCTGATAAACATTCATTTAAACATATTTCTTAATAGCTACATAATAATTAATATCTAGACAAGAATAATATATTTTTAGGTGGTTATGTAACCCGCGATCAGTTCAACATTTAGAATCACCAACTAGGTCTCGGTCAGTCAAGTGTGTAGGTATCAATTCTTTGACACTCTTGATTGTATAAGTGTAATTTTTACTGCATGAGTGATTGGGATACTAAAAAAAATATGAGACCTAATTTCAACTATTAAGATAAATCAATTGAGACGTGTTTTTCCTCTAAAAGATTTTTAATAAATAAAAAAGTGATATAAAGCTCCACATATTACATTACTGGGCCAATGGACGCGGACATGATTAAGAAGCATTCAAAAATGTCATGAATCGTTGTGTTTACATAGATTGGTTACATTATAAAATAATGTTTTTGCAGTTTAGTAAGTCATTCATTCCTGAAAACACGCGCGACAGTAAATCGGTTCTGAGAAATCTACTCGCGTTTCCTGGAAGCGCTACTATGGGCGCACACATACGCAACTCTCTATATATTGCAAAACAGCACACATCGATGCGCACGGCCCTGATAACGCGCTGCGCATGCCGTGACGATTTCACGAGACGTATCGGTGCTCTCATTAACCAATGAACTGGTGTTGTGAGTCCGGCTCGACTTACATTCAATCAAACAAATTCAGCCTAAGAATTGCAACTTGGAAGAAATCTCACAACTGCTGTTGAAGAGCAGTGTTAAAATATAAAAATAATTTTGCAAGAAGGAAAACTTAGTTAGTCGTTATTAAGGCGTCATTGGGTCTGTCAATAATTCTACTTCCAAAGATGCCTTTAAAATGTCAAAACCATGCTGTACAGGCAAGTTGACCAGTATTCAGTATGCTCAATTTCCGAATAGGATCGCCCATTAATTTACGGAGTATTTCATTTAATATTATTTAAATATGACCTGTCTTTTAATATTCATTTTTTTTTATTTTTTTTATATTAATCTATGATATGTAAAGATTATTGTGTGAAAGTTTGAAGTTGATTAGAGTAAAATTGACGGAGATATGGAGGTTTAAGTATCCACCTCTCCGGTCCGATTTCACGCCGCCGTCCTACCTGAAAGGAAAAAGGAGGAAAGAAGGAGGAAAGAATTCAACGTTGACAAGAGCAAAAAGATGCTCTAGATATCCTCAAAGAAAGTCCTTCGCTTTATGGAGCTGGCATCGATGATTCAGTGTGAGTAAAAAAAAAAATATTCATTTCATAGTGTAAAATTCTTTAAAAATCTTTAAACGCGTTTTTCTCACACTTAGCTCTTTCACGGTCGGTGTCCACTGTAGCTAAAAATCTACTGCACCGATTCTTTTAAAATTTTGCTCACTGTTTCTTTACTTAATTGACGAGGTAATGACGTTGAGTTTTTTTTTTCAATTTTAACATATTTTAAAATGATGAAGTTTTCGAATTTTTTGATGAAAAATCGGTGTTTTGGCTTCTGAGCGCTGTAAAAAATATAAAAATCAACAAAAGAAAAAAACTCGACGTTGTTACCTGCAGAATCTCATTATCTAATGAAATCATTTTGGTTTTTTGATTTTAGTTAATCCAGTGAGGAGTTATCAGGGACACCGCAATCAAACTTTTTTTTGAGGCGTCCGCGGCGATTTGCTGTCAACAGCTCTTTTCTTGATAAAAATTAATGAAAACTTCACACAATATTCTTTAAATATTACTTTATAATGTAGTAAATTTTAAATTAAAAATATATTAAATGTGTCATCTAAAAAAATTTTCGAAAATACACTTGTTTTACACCGAATTAACCTTACTCCCTCCTTAAGGAATATCTAATAACAGAACATTTACATTTATGTAACCTAACCTAAAATTTGTACATATTATTTTATTACCAATTGCTTTTTAAATTACTACTTTAAATCTTGCAAGTTACTGTTTATAATAACCAGCTGATGAGCTGAAGAACATTAATTCAATTATTACGGAGTATAGCCGGAGCAGCCACAAAAAAACTGATAATATAAAAAGCAGACAATTATTCCCGATTTTATATAGTAAATATAGGAGCAAATGAGCAGATTAGGATTCTCCAATTACTTCACTTCGTTGTCACCGGTGTTCTGTGAGGTCATGGTATCATTTTGTATCAAAACATGGCTTTCCCACCATTCAAGTAATACCTGATGTCATGTATTTGTACATAGTTAATGGTAATCTATTTTTCCTTAAGACATTTTGCTTGTTATTCAATAATTTAGGTTTACTTATTTTAACTGCCTCGATGGTCTAGCAGTTAGCGTATGTGACTGCGATCAAGAGGACTCAGGTTCGATACCTGGGTCAAACCAAAAGTGTGGTTGATTTTTTCGTGCAAAAAATTCTTATTTACTAAAATTCATTCAAAATATGGGTGTGCCTGTATCCGAGAGCAACCTGGATGAGATGTCTCAAGCAGAACCAAATCGACCAGCTCAACTCTCTACGCCTGGCAACAGTAGATCTCGTTCAATTGTAGTAAAGCTGTTACAGCGCCAAAATAGGGATAAACTGGTAAAGGCAGCAAGGCCTTTTTTTTTGTTTTTGTTGTCAGGGTGGAAAATCCCTCCGGATCACCGGCTCCTCGGGGAGCAAGAGCCAGGAGTATGTGGTGTTTCCACTAAAAACCACCCCGGCGACCGGTCTCAGGCGTCCTTCTCTGAAGGGGACCTGGACCATATTATTTCAAGTCCCCTCCAAAATCAACGCCGCGCCTAGTCAGACCCTATCCTGGGGAGGTGACAAAGGCTTCCCCATCAGTCCGGTTGTTATAATTTGTTGCGGCCCGATCGCATTTTTGCGACCAGGCCGCAACAAATTATCCTATCGCCGACCGCAGCAACTAATCCGCCACCAGAGGTCCCCACTCTCTGGCGGCTCGCGGTCCCGACGACGGCTCATAACGCCACCGACGTCTTCTACGCTCGGGATCGACCTTCTCCCAATCTCGTTCAGCGGTCTCTTTCTGGAGCATAACAGCTTCACAGAAAGAGACCACTGTGGCCCAGCTTTCCTCACCCGCCAGCATGGCAGCAACGATTGCTGGCGGTGACAGGTCTCGTCCTATTTTATTGACTAGGACTCCGCATTCAGATGCATGCTGGGCGGAGTCCCAGTCGGCTGCGGAGTGGTGGCATTGTGCCGTCTCCTCGCGTCCGATCCTATGCAGATACTCACCGAAGCAACCATGCCCGGTGAGTATCTGTGTTAGTCGGTAGGTGACGCGACCTCCCTCCCTACCTATTCAGGCTTCTAGGGTGGGCAGAACAGCACCGACAGCGCGTTGGCGTGCATTTTGCGGCTGTTCCAACCACGCACGCCACTGTGCCAATGCCTGTCGATGAGCGTTCTCCCGCATTTCGAGCTTGTCCTGGTCTTTCCCGCTCTCACCCCGCTGGATAGCGCAAGTTTGGTCATAAACCCTTGTGTCCATATTCGCCAGGATATCGAAAGCCGGGAAACGTGGCAGGACTGTTGCCACCTCCGACGAGGTGGTGCGGTATCCTCGTACGATCCGAATGGCCACTACCCGCTGCGCTTGATTGAGCTTGGCTCGGCAGCGGGATGAGGCTGATAGGCGTTTGGCCCATATCGGCGCTCCGTAGACGGCCATGGATCGTAGAACCGCACAGTAGAGGCAGCGTACTTTCTCCCGCGGACCCCCTAAATTAGGCAAAAGCCTCTGTAGGGAGCCCGCCAGCCCCCGTACTCGTGGGATCATCCGCTCGAAGTGCTCCTCTAAGCTCCAGTGGCTGTCCAGGGTGAGGCCGAGGTACTTGATGTGCCGACTGACCTCGACCTCCATTCCACCCACTCTGATAAGCGAGCTGGTGGGAACGGCACCTCCGCGTTTCCTATTAAACCACAGGGCATCCATCTTATGAGGTGCAACCTGTAGACCCAGACCGCTGATTTTCTGAACGACACAAGCCACCCCTAACTCGGCGAGCTCCAGGACTGCTTGGAAGCCATACCACCTGGCTAGTACTAGAGTGTCGTCTGTGTAGCAGACAACACTCACTCCAGGGGGTAAACTGGTCCTCAGGAAAGGCAGCAAGGCCTAGGTTAGATGTTACCTTTGAGAAAATTACGCCCATTCCACCTCAAAAGATCTCCTCCAACGAGAAGTTAACTAAAGCTAACAGGAATTTATTTCGTGAAACTCGGCTTCGTGCTCAGGAAGAACATTAATTTTGATAGGTGCGCCATGGTAATATTTAGATAAAAATACTGAAAGTAAAGAGGCAATGCGTATTCACAGCCGCGAGAAGCTGGACGACATACTTGGTTCAATTGCTCCAATTACAAATACACAGCTAGCTAACAGCTAAAATCTTAAAATTTTATATTATAAATAAAAATATTAATGCTGGAGGAAATTTTAACTATTAATACTATTATTTGTCTAAACCAGTTCCGTCTTTTTCGAATGCACCACCATAAAATCCACCTTTATAAAAAGACAGGCCATCTATCTCCACCCTAAAACGTACAACATTTTTTTAAAATATATATATACAGATATTATTAACTATACAGCAATAAAGCAACTGATAACAGAATGGCTATTGAATCTTTCACATGATGAAACTAACTGATTCTTCCAAACCACGGAAAAGACAAAGTATAACACGCACACAGACATGAAGACATACTTCCAGCCATAGAGGCATGAAAACATTTCCCACAAATGCTTTAGCGACGCTTTACACTTATTTGAATTTGTTTGTTTTAGTTTAGTTTGAAATTTGTCTTAATTTTACTTTATACTCTGTTTAAACTGATCTATATACGAGGGGGCGTTTTTAAGTTCGCGGAATGGAGGGTATTGAGTAATAATAAAAACACAAAATTATTTTTCTTTTTCTATATATTCCCCTGCAACACGAATACATTTTTCAGATCTTTCAATTAGTTTTTTTATTCCCTCGTAAAAAAAAGTTTTATCTTTGTCTGAAAAATACGCCGAAACCGCCTCCTTAACCTCCTCATCAGTTGAAAATTTCTTACCACGTAATTCTTTTTTCATTTTTGGAAAGAGATAATAATCACTCGGAGCCAAATCTGGACTGTAGGGTGGGTGATTCAAAATATCGAAGCCCATCTTATGCAGGGCAGCCAGTGCGACTCGGCTCTTGTGAACGGGAGCATTGTCATGCAATAGCAGGACACCTTTCGTTAATTTTCCCCGTCTTTTTTCTTTGATGGCTTCTTTTAACTGTTCTAAGATTGAAGCGTAGCATTCCCCCGTTATAGAAATGCCTTTATCTTTATAATCTATCAATAATATTCCTTCTGAGTCCCAAAAAATCGTTGCCATGAGTTTCCCAGCCGACTGTGAAACCTTAAATTTCTTGGGTGGTGCTGTGCCCTTTTTGTGCCACTGCATGGAGTCTTGTTTGGACTCGGGTTCATAATGATGAACCCAAGTTTCATCCCCAGTAACAATTTGATTTAATACGCCATCCTTGTCTTCATTGCAGAGGTCCAAAAACGCACGTGAACATTCCACGCGCTGTTGTTTTTGCAATGGCGTGAGCATTCTCGGCACCCACCGTGCGCTAACCTTAGTCATGCCAAGATGATCGTGTAAAATTTTAAAAATTGTTGTATTCGATACTCCAACCATTTCTGCGAGTTGTTTCTTTTTTAGTCGAGCACCTTCCAATACAATTTTTTCTACTTTTGCAATAACTTCTGGCGTAGTCACCTCAACGGAGCGCCCCGGCCTCGGGTCGTCTTCAAGTGATTCCCTGCCTTGTTTAAATAAACTATGCCACTTGTAGACCATTGTTTTTCCTGGGCAATAATCCCCGTAAACCGATGACATCTCATTGAGTATGGTTTGAACAGACTTTCCTTGCTTAGTAAGGAACTTTATCACCGTACGGAATTCAATTTTCTCCATTTTTTTCACTTCGTTCCCGATTAAAATACTTGGTCAACGATAGTTTAATAACTAATGATCCAATCACAGCAAATTTTACTATGCAGACTAATTATGAGTCACTGAATACGGTAGGCATCAAAAGAGCGCGTTTACCCGCCTTTTTCACTGTCATTCCGCGAACTTAAAAACTTACCCTCGTACTAACTAAATAATTCAAAATATACATATATTGAAAGCATTGTTGTTGCGTCACTCGGATAAAAAAAAATCTGTAATTATTATATAAGGTATTCTTTTATTTTAGTGACGCGTTATTTTAGTTAATCTTTGATACTTATTTAGAAGCGTCGGTTGACACGATAAAACTCATTTTAGTAATTTTTGGTGGGTGCGGAAACTCCTCTTTAGTTTAAACTTGAGAATAATATTCTTAAGTATATATTAAAAAAAACAGGCCAGAGAACGAAAATTTATTGGTGTTCGCTTGTGTCTCGGGAGAGTGTGTCTACAGCAACCATTATTGTGAAGAAAGTGCTCTCTAATATACTGAAAACTAGTTCAACCTTCGAACTCCAGTGCAAGTGCATCTTCAGCGTTGCGAAGGTCCGGTACCTGTCGCTCCATGGAAAAACTGATATTCAGGTGAAACTGGTTGAACTAGTAGCCGCTCCTAAATAATCTTGGTAATAATAAAGGCTCGACAGGTAATTTATGAATTTATGAAAATTTTTATATAATATGTATGACGTTTTCGATAATTATTTTAAAAATATGTACAATATCAAACGAAAATTGTCAACATTATTTCTTTTAAAAATTGGTTTTACTATACAATCTTGAAGAATCTGACGCTCTTCGTTACTCTAATTATTGATTCAGAATAGAATTCTGTCACGGACAATGTTTACTTTGAGACGCCGAATTATATCTGTTATTTGTTTTGATCGTCAGGTCTTAAATAATGATTTTTTAGAGGAAGCGTTTGTGAAAATAATATTTATTTAATTTAAGTCTTTTGAATAGGCAACTTAATTTTAAATAGGTTCTCTACTCAATGCAAAATAAAAAAAAAAACAATATACAGTGAAACATATTAACTCCTCCTTTTTCCAAGTCAAAAATTTCTAAACAAAGGCTGCCCATTTTGTAGAAAAAACAAACATTGCTTTTGTTTAACATTTGTAACAATATGGAACTATCAAGTTATGGGTTCCTTGAAAATCCACGATATTTCTAGTGAAGAATAACATCAAATTAACTTACTTAAATGCTAAAATGTACTTAAATTGCATAGTCCTATCGGACGCAGATGGACGCACTTACAGCGGCTAGAGTCATAACTTTGATCCAGAATGATGACAGGCAGCGTATTGTGAGTCGTAAACTTAATTTAATTTTCGTGGTAAGTGGTTCAAAATGTTTGGAACTGCTACCAGGAGATGGTAAGCGTCGCCAGAAGTCGTGGCTCAGAAAAAAAAATTAATCTCAACAGTTTAAAAAGACCTTTCCAACTGTTTAACTACAGAAAAAGAGTGAACGTTCATCGCACGAAACCTGAAAAATGTACTATAGGTACTTATGTAAGTGACCAAACTATCAGAAGTTCTCTTCATGAAAACCAGCAATACACACTCATACACTGACATCATGGGTGGTGACAACACCTGAATTTGAGCCTCCGGGATGGGAAATAGCCCTCTTTACAAATGGGTGCACAATAAAGTTTTTAGGTGAAAACCGCGGTATTAGACCGTGGAGGAGATCTGGAGTGAGGATCCGACTCGAATATAGACAAAAGGTCCGTGTTGGTGGACCCAGTGTAAACTGTTCTGGGGTGGAATAGTCTTGGAACGGGAAGCCGAGCTCGTAACTCTCAATGAGGATACTGCATTGGCTCAAAGTTACGAGAATAAAGTGATAGAGTTGCATATTATTCCACCTGCACAGCAAGCTCAGCTAGGGTTTATTTTGATGCAGGACGATGCTCGACCATATACGGCGCTACTAATAATATCTAAAAAGCTGAAATCCATGTGTAACAGTGGCCAATCAGGAGTCCAGACTTAACCCCGTCGAGCACTTGTGTTACCAGTTGGAAAGTAGTATCAGAGAAAGCGATATCCCCATAAACTCGCAGTAGTATCTCATAAATGTTTTGAGACCGTGTTGGTAACATTGCTTATAAAATGCTTAAATTTCATTTATTAAATTAATAATCATTAATTTAATATCTTAACAAAATACAAGTAGCCCTTGTTTTGTTTTTTGGTAGTATACTTTGAGTTATAAAAACAGAAGACTACAAACAAACAAAATATTTTTTAAACTGTGACAGGCATTCAACATAATATATTTACTCGATCTTATGGTGAACTTATTGCTTGCTTTTATAACTAATATTGAAATCCCTCTTGAGATCTAGTTATGGAGACTATTTAGAGTCTTTGCCAATAATACGAGCTCAATAAAATGATTGCAGAACATCGGGGTCAGCGGCGAGATGCCAATGGTCAATAATGATGGCTTGACATTCGAACCGTATAGCAATCAATCAATTAAACTCTGCGACTGCCAAGTACATTTTGTTTATGTCAGACCGATGTAACTTGTTTAATTTATTAGGCAATGCATGTCAAACGAAGAGCAGATGCAAATGACGTAGATCTTGAGTCTATTTAAATCTGAAAGCACATGCCCATTATACTATATCCATTTGTTTATTTTCTTTTGACAGTTGCTTGAGAACGCAACTGTGCCAAAGTTTAAAACGTGATGTTATAAATATATAATTTGTTGAGATTATATTAAGATACTATATATTTGTAATATTACTTTTCAAATAGGAAATGTTTGAGGTAAAAAGTTACGTTCGAATCTATGTAGTGATGTGAATAAATTGGTTAAACTAAATGTTCAAAAGTCCATATTAACTACATATTTCTAAACAGCAGTAGTTAGTTTCTATTTGCTGTAAATAATTTTTAAGTCGTTATTATAATTTATTTATTAGAAACTCAATGCACATTAAGCAATAAACAAATTCGTTAATTTCTTAGGCGGAGCAAACTCCTTTCCGAGGCTCTCCTTAAAAAGGAGGTTTTGCGCTGCACTGTATCCAGTAGTGAACTGTTAAGGCTGTTGTTATTATTATTCATTTATGTCTCTCTAATTGACTGTGTGTTTTTGCTGTAAATGCCAAGTTACTGTTAGTACTCGATGTCGGCCATAGAAATAAGATAACGTACTACTAAGAAAAAATTAGGTCAGTTTTGTAAATCTGTTGTAATTATGTGTTGTATATTATTTAATAATGGCATTTAATACATAAGAATATCGAAGATAAAATTTATTTCTAAAATGATTGCATTTAGAATGTTATGCCGCAATGTCAAATATTGATTGACGTATAATAAATATAAAACATTCAATAACTATAACTAATTTTCTAAACAGAATAATGTCTGAGTGTACTCACTTGGTGAGACTGGAAGTAGCATCGCAGAGGGCGACGGCGGCGGCGGCCCGGCGATCCGCAGCCGCGTCTACCATGCCTCTGCATCACCGCGATGGGCATCACTCGCCAGTCGCGGCACCTCGACCCTACACCACCACCCACCACACTACACTACCACACTGACATCACAATATACATGTAACACCCTCACTGTCACCTGTTTGATACCTGAGCACTTGAGCTTGCTATACGATACTATCGTATTTCAATTTAAAGTTGTATTTTGAGTATAAGCGTTACAAGGTTCTATCGAGAAGACATAGGGAATCTGAAACAAACGAAAACATTTCCATTATAGATTGTTCAGCGTATCTTTTTATAGGATAAATAACCATGTTATGTAGGTTTTTAACAGTTAAGGAACAATTGGATTAATAAACGCAAAGGACAATGCGTATTTGTGTAGGAGGAATGCCGACAACTGAAGTAATAACTATGTTTACTGATATAGTACACCTATACATATACAAAGTATAATGAACCAGATAAAGTTTTATTGTTTTTAGAACAGAAAGGAAAAATATAGGGGGTGAAATAAAAAAACGTCCAAACAATACTCAAAGTTGAGAATTGATTCAATCAACCGTGAAACGTTATTTTTAAAATAAAACAAAAACAAAAAATAATGTTTAATTTGTGGATTTTGTAATAATACATATGGTAGCAAAACTGGGATACGGCAGAAGAGGCACGAAAATAAAATTATTGCTGTTGAGATGCGTTCCCTGAGTAGTATGCGTGATGTTAATGTTAGTGACAGAGTCAGGAGTGTAGTAATAAGAGAACGTTGCGAACTGAAAGAAGATGTAGTTACAAAGATTGATAAGTACATGTTTCGATTTGGCCACGTAAAGACAATAGATGATAAAAGATTGACGAATGGAATTTATAGAGCGATTGTGTGTGGAAGCGTCGGTAGAAGTAGTCCACGGCCAACATTTACCGACCAAATTGGTAATCTTCTGAAGAAGTACGAGTAAGTGTGTAATGGTAGTAAGTGGAGATCAATTATCTGCCTACCTCACTGGGAAATAGGCGTCACTTAATGTTATATTATTTTTCCAAATGTAGATAACATTGATAATAAAATGTTTTATATGTAGTGCCACATAAAATCAGTTTCAAGATGTAAATCAAATGATTCAGAGGGATTTACAAATTGATAATTTGAGTTTTTGTTATCAGTATTGAATTGCATGATTGAATATCTATTTTTGAGTGATTCCTACATTTACCCTTCAAATTACTAACTGGAATATGGTATGTTCGTGAGGTAGAAAATAGTATAGGATTAAGCAAAAAGTAGTTGGGTAAGATTCTACTTTTTTTTTCCTAGTCTATTTACAAGATTATTTGGGTCGGATACAACGGTTCAACCGGTTTACCGGCATTTCAGTTTTTTTTTAATATACGTAAGATTAGGCACACTAAATTATTTTAGAATTTGGACTAAATTAAAAGCGACTTTTTTAATGCAAAATTTTCTGCATAGATATCTAATGTAGACCACGACTTAAGAAAAAAAAAATATAGATAACACACAGTACATTTCCATAAAGTACAGCTAGATATTTCATTTCATTGTATCCTTGTTCTAACGTACACTATATTTGGCATAAATATATTATTTACGAGCTGAAATATGTTTCTTCGGCATTTTTTTTCCTTTGTCAATTTGCCAATAGGTCAATTAACAGAGGAAATATAAGAGACAATGACTTAAAAATGAAAAAAAAAAATGCCAGGCTAGTTGACACCCGTGACTTTGTGTGGAATTTAACAAAATAAGCGTTTGTTTTTTTTTTCTAAAGTTAGGCTGTTATTCCTTACAAAACCAGCTGTCGGCCAGTGAAAGTACAGTCAAAATCGGTCAAGCCGAAGCAGACAGACAGAAAGATGGACGACAAAAATTTTGAAATGTTCTTTTATATATATACCGTAAGTATATACTTTCATACACATTTAATATGAATCTATTAATTTAAAATTACAAACAGATGCTTCAATTTTATATCAATTTATATAGATTTAACAGTAGAAAACATATTCTTGATTAATTTAAAAAAAAAATCTTTCTTTTCAATTCTGATGATTTAAGTAGTAGTGATAGTCAAGCAACCGCAAAAGGTACTTTGGTTATTTTAGTTGCCTTAATATCATTCAGCATCTATCCATAGTGGGGTGTCTGAGATCAACCTTCTGGGAGGTTTTTAGCAGAAGCACTACGTTCACCCTTGGCTCGTGAGTTTTCGAGGAGGAGGAGGAGGAGAAAAAATTTCCCAAGGTACATTGCTTACTTGCGCGTTGTTAAACGTGAAAAATATGCAAAACTACTAGCTTCACCTAATATGTCATGTGAACTAAATGTAATGTATTCAGCCTTTTACGTAAAACCGAACCGATACATAATAACGCCAACTTATCAAGACCCACGCTGATGATGTCAGTACCTAGTTGAAAATTAGATTCTCTTTAGTTTGCACGTCTCACGATACAGCTAGATCTACTAAGTAATGTCCTACATAAAATATTAAATACATATCTACAAGTGGACTTACCTAACATTCTGAGGAGACTTTTTTATTGCCGTAATCAATAAGTTTCTAAATACTCAATATTTATTTATTAAGTGGACATAAAATCTTACTACATAAATCATTGTTGCCAATTATATATTTTCAACACTATCAAACATAATGTAACGATTACTACGATTACTACGATTACGACTTAATGGCCGTCACAGTGTGTAATAACATAACCCAATCGTTATTTATAATACGGTAATACTTTAAAAAAGTATTTCATTTCAAATATAGAATTGCCAATTTTTCAAATCGGTTTATAGTTAATCCGTTAATTATGAATAGATTTGGAAAATTATTTCTTGTAGTCGATTTAGATAAATAGTAGTCTGGGGTGTAGCTCTTAGACAGTTTTATAATATAATCTTGTGAAGCTTTGGTGAAATTTACAGAAGAAATCAAGTAGATTAGTTGGATTCACTTTTATCAAAGACTTCATAGTCGACTTATTAGCTGACGAAAGAATCAAAATTGACTGCAAGGATGGTGAAGTGGTTTAAGCGGTCGCCACGCCGCTTTCTCTTGCGCTTAATGTTATGGGTTCAAACCCAAATGGGACAACACTTTGTGTGAACCACAAATTGTTTCTCTGAGTCTGGGTGTTCTTTGTGTCTGTTTATACAATACAATACAATACAAAATACAATACAATGCTTGCAATGTCCCTCGCGACACAGAATATATACCTAAAGCGGGCGTTTTCTTTTAAAAAAAAGTATCACCTAAGATATCAATTAGGTCGCTTGCAGTTATTTACAAATTTGCATAACATGCACATGGCGAATTGGTCTCCAGTAATGTTTTATCAAAGGTGTATGTGCCAGCATCATTTTTAATAACTGTTTAACTACAACGACGATCGAGTCGTGTCACTGTACCTAAGATTATAGTAATTCGTTACCTTCTCCTAGGACTTTTGCCAAATCCCACATTTACGTAGAAAACCATACTCTCTCCTTCAAGTTTTATCCAAAACCTATTTCTTTCCTTGTTAATTTCGGAATCTTTATACATTTTTATCTCGTTTCACTAGTATACCCTTGTATTACAAGAAGCTAGTAAGCTGTCGTATGATTAAATACAAATAGACTAACATGATTGAATTCGTAACAATTATACCTCGAACTATCCTGGAGAGATTTATCATGAAACGCAACAAAAGCACAGAATTTAATTAGCCCGGATAAGTTACTCATAAAGTTGTACAGATCTTGTGACTTGTACATAATGTGTCTATTTTTGACAGCGTAGTATGATGACCTCATGATGATTTCACTCACACCGAATGAGAAGAGGAACTACGCAGGTGTCGACACCGCTCAATTTAGCATTTATGGTGTGTGGGTAAAAGCGTACAACAATGATGGACTAATACTTAATATTTTCGATGCTCACATTAAACTAAATCTTCAAAAAATGCAATAAAAAACCTAATTTTAATCTACGGATTTATTCACAATTGTTTCAGAATAAAAAAAGTCTTAGTTAATGAATTTTTGAACGATACATGCGCATCGGCATCGGCACGCTTCTAACAAATTTTCTTATAAAAACTTGCCATTTTTTTTTTATCGATTTAGAATAAATATTTTTGTTATTACATAATTTATTTATGTCGGCAGAAATTCCGTAATTATTTATATCTTTTTTTCTATATTTCGGACATCTGGCACACAACGCCGTCTAGTTGCAAACTAAGCTGAGAGTTGAGCTGAGCTACTATGGGTACTAAATAACTGGCAAATACATATGTACTTTTTTTTTGTAAATACATACATATTATACATAGGAAACACTCAAACTCTGAAACAAATATTTGCAGATCATACGAACATTTAGTCCGACCCGGAAATCAAATCGCAGACCTCAAGCACAGTAGTCGCAGATGCTACCACTGCGCCGCCTAGGCAGTCAAAGGCATATAAATTGAATAACGAATGAGGGTACACTATTAAAGTCTGTTTAATTGAAATAGGTTTTTAAATACATCCTTAATTGTGAAGTGAAAGTTATTCAGTTAGGCAGAACTCATTTTCTTTTATCATGAAAAGAAAACTCTTATTTCTTCCTGCAGTAGGCTGGCTGGTTTGCGAGACCTTTCTAGTGCCTTAGATCGTCCCTTACGCATGTATTAGCAAAATTTCTTTTTTAAACTCAGCAAAGTGCATTTATTGCTGACAATGGATAATAAATCCATTAAATTTTGGACTCGGCCGGTATAAGACCAAGTGCCACATAAACATTATTTTAATTATGAGGAATAAAACATAATAATTTCTTAATTATTAACCGGGATAGGTAAATCAAACTATTCCGATCCTATGCGGTCTCGAAAATAATGGTTAACTTACGCGATTGCCGTTCAAGAGGTCTCGAGTCGAGTTCCCGGGTCAGATCAATAAGTGTTATTGAGTTTTTCCGTTTACAGAAATATTTAATTAACATACAACAGTCGGTTCTGATCTCTCCCCTGTCGTGTCGGATAGCCGTCCCATTGGATAGTGAAACAGAGATTTGCTGAGACTAGCCACCGTGGCCAGAATTGGCAAGGAGTACGTTATGTATGTATGTGAACGGTATATGCAGTTGAAATAGGGTATGTAAGTTCTTTTGTAGGCTTCTCTGGTGTGCAATAAACTAGCTGTAGAACACATCTCGAGTACTGTACTTCAGAACTGTATCGATAATCACTTGTATTCTGTGTAAGCACCTGCTGCTTAAGTTACGAAGTTTAGACTTTAAAGGAAAGGCAAAAAAAAATTACAGAATAAGATTCAGTTACATAGAAATACTAACACATGAGTTATGATTATGATGTACAAATGTATGATAAAACATCGAATCAACACATTAGCTTTAATTAATTTAAGCTTAGTCAGTTAGCTTAGTTCAAAAGCTATTTGTAAGTATGAAGAAAAATCGATAATAACTTGAAATGTCTGAAGAGCTCTGAAGTTCATAGTATAGAGAGAGTTACTACAATGTTCGCATAAACGTAGTTTCGCCTACATGATATTTTACCTGTAAATATTACCACGAACACGAACACGAACAAAAAACCTTTCCACGTTTAATACTGCGTCAGACTTGGTTTGATCAAGTTTAACATAATACCTAGCGCCATCTTCAAGAAAGACGGGCATCCCTAGAGAATTTTGTGCCCGGCCGTTCACGCCCCTCGGGCCGTCACCCCACCGGGGTTTACGGGAGTGATGTGTCGGAATCGGACCGACTAAAACCACACGGTATGCCACTCTGCGCCTGACATAGGAGGGATCCGGGAACAGCTGTTGTTACGACATCCAGGCCTTATATAGCCCCTGCGGCTAGTTTGTAACCAGCTAGCTGGCTTTAGTCTATTCTACTTCCATAATTCTTTGACAATATTAGAAAATATAAAAAGAGAACAAAGGAAATTTCACTTGTTGTAACGATAACTAAAATATTGTATCTTATAGAATTCGACATTAGTGCCCTTCACTTCATATTATTTTAAAGATATAATAAATCAATTAAATGGAAATGGTTTATATTAGTTTTTAAGGAAAGGTTAGAAGGAAGGTATTGTGTAAAATTTAATTCACCTTCACTTTACCCTAAGGTCGCGATCGCATGATTATAGTGCTTAATAGTAACTCAAGTATCATTATAAATTATATCATAACATTAGTTTAAATTACGGATTAGTCCAAAATATTAATGTAGAAAATTCATAGATATCAAACCAAAAAGAACTATTTATATAGTTTTCTGTATGTGTGCTATATTAAGATACATAATTGTTCCTAAGCTGTTGTGTAGGCAGATAGTAATATGTTACCTGTGAAATTAATACATTTATAATAAACAGTATAATAATGACATATAAACACCCTATTAAAGTAATAGATACCTTCCTTGTTAATGAAATCATAGTTTATCGATATCAATGTAGCAAATCATGTTTACACAAAAACCTTTATATCTATCACAAACTGACAGTTTTACATTAAGTATATTATTATAGCACCAATCCTGATATTAATATAAGTCAATAAGCTTAAGGGCCGATAACATTAGTGTTACATTTTCATAAATAAGAAAAGACATCTATAATGAAAATGGTTCAATGTTATCAAGTAGAAATACAGTTTTATAATATAGGTAGGTATATCGTTGTTGACGAGACATAATAAGCATAGCAATGAAGTGTAAGCCAGTATTACAATTTTATGTATGAGATCATCGATATGTATATACAGCAAATGTAATAAATATAAATATGACTCACCAGCTATGTACCCTGCTACAGAAAGACGGTGTAGGTTATCATTATCACTATTGATGAATGTCACACACAATACATACGTCGTCACAAATCGCTCACTCTCTCACATTTCAGTAATTTTCGATTACAATATTCAGCTAATGCAACAAATAAAACCATTTTTACTATTCGGTACAAATTTTTCTACAAAATCCAACAACATTTGAGAGAAAGAGAAGCAAAGCAAAAAATGTCTATAGGTAATCTTTGCGTAGGTATTGAATTTCTGTAAATTTAACAAGTGGCGCCATCTCTGAGCTTTTAAACACGATGATTGGCATACAAAATAGAAAACGCAACTATTTGACATTTATTATTATGCTTGTCAAGGGGTAATGTGGTGGGTGACGCGATTATCATTTGATCACCTACACAAAATATAATATTACTCTTGCAGAAATACCTCATAAAAATCTTAATATTAATTAAATGATCCAAATTAATTTATCTCTTTGTTATAATATCTTTAGAAATCTAATGTCTTTACAGTGAAGAAATACGCCTTACCAAGGTTATTGCGATCAAACGACCACAACTTTTTTTGTGACAATGTCTGCATCTGTTGATTAAAATTTGAAACATAATAAGCTTCTAAACAAGGTCAACAGTTTTCATCAACTCACAGTAGACAAAAATAATTAAAATTAAGTGTATATTATGTCCATACTTTCGAATATCGTCCATTTTATGTGTCATCACCAAATATTCAAGTACAAGTGTCCGCGAAAATGATCTGTACTTTGTTTTTCGCAATCACAACGTTACATGAACATGGATGACCTAAAATGCGAATATGTGAAGAAAAAAAGATGTTTGGAACGCACAAGAAGTGTAAACTGAAGAAATTATAATGTTTTCCCATAAGATTACAGGCAATCATTGACCTATTCAAGCCATCGCTTAACGATCGGTGAATTGCTTGGTCACAAAAGTGAAAATGTGATGTGTCAAATGATTGTTTACCTCGCGGACAGGTGAGTGGTTTGTAGAAGTTGAACGCAGGGTGGCGGGAGGTGGGCGGTATGTCTGGTCGATCGAGTCCTGTGAACGGCGGTTACGAGGCCGCAAGGCTCACCGTCCGCAAGGATCTCTTCCCAGAAGTTCGCTTACCTAAACTGTCATCTGTCACTTCTGGTGACGAAAGCGATCAGGAAGGTGACGACGCGTTGTCCTGTGTCAAGCTTGAAACCGATTTCGAGCAGAGCATCGACGAAATCGCCAAGCAGAAGCTTCAAGTGGCCAATGGGGCACTTCCTTGTCCGACCCGGCCGCGTCATAGAAAACATAAGCATCACTCTCGAGAAAGCTCAAAAACCTCCACCATGAATGGTAGTTTACCTCCTAAAAGTAAAAGGAGAAAAGACTCAAAAGATTCATCTCATAGGAAACATTCAAAAAGTAGTGTTGTGTTGTCACAAGTGAAAGGTGGTAAAAACTTAAACTTAGTGAGTAGTAGTGAGTGTCAGGATGATGATGAAGAGTGTGTAGAATCAGCAGACAAAGTGATGGAAGAAGATGAAGCTGAAGATAGTGAAAGTTCTGAAGATGAACAGCTCAAGCACAATTCAAAGTTACCGTTAACTATATCACGACAAAGTGGTAAACCATACAGTCATGAACTTAGTCAATTATCAACAAAAAAGAGCAAAAGAGACTCAAAAGAGCAAAGAACTCATGCAATTATACCATGTAGTGGTAAGCCTCGGTCTATGTTGAACATTTGCAGTTCACGTAGTAAAAAGAAATCAAAAAAGTCTGAATGTACAACCACATATCGCAGTCAGATACTGGATACTAACTCTATAAAGATAAAGATTAGAAGAACAAGTGTACATGAAACTGTAAGTATATTTCTTTTTACACCAATGTAATACACATATTTTTCTCATTTCATGGCAGAGATAAAATTCAAACTGCTTGTTGTAAATTTTTTCTATATAGATATATCTTTATTTACATTGCATTGCAGTTAATTTTATTGTACTACAAACAGGCTGCATATGAAGTAAATATCTCAAGTACACTAAAATTATTAATAACTTCATAACTAACATTAACACAATAAGTTATGTTAAAAATTTATTTGTTTTGTTTGTAAACATACATTAAATTACAGGTCTTTAGTTTTGTAGGTGTGAACTATTTAAAGAAATTGAAAATTAATGACCCTGTTAAAATTTGTTATATGTTCATTTGCTTAACAGTGTTTATAAGCAGCTGGTTTTTTGGTTGGTATTAAAACCTGTTTTAGACGGTGTTAAGAAAACTTGGCAAGACAATTGTCTCTACTGTTATAGGTTCCTAGTATTGTCATAATGTAAGAATACTCATCATTATTGATATATTCCAAACATTCTAAATGGTACTCTCATGTGGATAATATGTAAAAAACACTAACATGTCTGGCTAGTGTGGTACAGTAATTTAAAACCTCCTTTTTAATTAGAGGCCTATGTCCAACAGTGAACTGTTAAAGGCTGAATGATGATAATGATGAACTGGTAACTATAACTACTCAAAGAGGCTATAATTCTGAAGTATTTCAAGTTTAAAAGCTTTTATTTAGTTTTATCTAAAGCCTTGGACTTTATTTTACTTACATTACGTCCACTAAAACTAATGTGAGATTTTTTTCTTATCCTGAGGTATAGAGTTTTTAATAGTAATTTGACAAATTAGATTATCTTGCACTTTAACTATTAAATACTAAGTCGTAGAAAGTACTTATGACAATTATTTCCTTCTTGTAAACTATACTTACAATTAGTTTTGCAGCTTTTATCATGTTCTGGTTGCTGTTTTGCTATTATGCTATTACTATTATTGTAAAAATAACACACATTTATTACTACATCTATTGCTTATTTACATTAATTGATATAATTTTGTTCTAAATAGGCCATGATAAGGAAACATTTTTGCCAAATTTTAAACTGTTAAGTGTCAACTAAAATGTTTGGTACAATTGTTTAGTTTTTTATAATAAAAAATATATTAATAATAATATTTATTCTATCAATATCTCTCGTAATTAATCTAATAATAATATCATATAAACCTATATATAATAAGAAAATACTCTGTATTTTTTTTATTACTTTTGGTCGGATATACAACACAAGTACAGCAGCCACTTATTGCTCACAATTTACAAATATTATTATACAACTTTAAATTATGTAATAATAATGGCTTAAAACTTTTTTGGGAAGCATTTAACGACCTCTGTGTGCTAGATCTTGCACTGCTAATGAATGTAACATGGAAGTGTTTACTATAAAGAATACCTAGCTAGATTACACCTAAACAACAGCTGGTAAATGTGGTCATGCTAATGAGTAAATTGCCATAGACACGACAATATATTCCATTTAAACAGACTATACCACCACATTCTTACATCTAGTAAAATGACATTTAATAAAGTATGGACTTAGTCCCTTTTATTTATCACTATCATCATGGTGGTGCAAATTCACTTGGCCAATTTACAGTCTTATGCAGTTCGACTTTTTGATTTTTTATCTTAAAGGAAACGTCCAAAGTTTTTTAATTTTAATCAATCTTTATTTAATATGGAAATGCATTTATAATTTACGTAGGCATATGAAACCTAGATAATAGGAAAACTCATTTGACCTACATTCCAAATCAGCAATTAAATATACATCGTAATTATAATTACACTTTACAGTTGTCCCTCAAAACGAAGTATAGTATGAAAAAAGTTCTATGATAATATTTACATCCACCCCCAATCATAGTGACAAAACAGAGTATTCACAGTAATATGCCTCAGAATATATCAGGTTTAAAACTTTGCAAAGATTTGGTTGCAAAAGTTTGTATCCACATTTTCCCTGGTTTCTCCTCATCAAGCTCTTGCTTGATTTTAAGAGATCCCCTAACAAGAGACATCCAGAGACCACACTAAGTATGTTATCAAATGAACATTTGCTAATTGGTCTCATTCTTACTGAAAAAGCAGGTATAGGATATTTTTTAAATTTCCTAATGGGTAGCCCAAATCCCATATTAACCAGCTTTAAAGTTTATTTGAGGCATTTAAGTCCTGGCCAAAGCCCCTTTCTGGTACTTACTAGTCCAAACAGCAAGACAAATTTGAAAAACCTTTACAAAATGTACAGTCTCCAACAGAAAGTTTGAGCACCGATTTTATCATTTTCAAATTTTATTTTCACCACAAAAAGTAGGTATAGTATTAATGCGAATTCCATTTAATCCAAAATACAGACAATCAGATAAAAAAAAATTGCAGTATGTCTATTCCTTCCAAAAGGATTTAAAATACCTTTGATGTCCAGAATTGGGTGTGTCAGTCAATCTTTCAGCTAAGTTAAGCTAAATTTCTACTATGACAAAGAGTACAGTAAAATAATATTTACTACATATCTCACACACAGCCTATACTATGGTATCTAGATTGAAATGAAATAAATGTAAGACATTAACTATTACAAAATTTTTAACTGCATCAAACACTTGGACGTAACAAATTCACACAGTCGCCGATTCTGCACTAATTTATCGTGACAAAGTAAATTTCACGGTTAGAGACACTCATACCATGTTTAATGTTATAGTCTAAACTGGCCTATAAAAGTATGAAATAATAAAAAATATCAAATAAATATTATGGCATTAAATCGGTTAAATTATTTAATTATATTTGATAGTAAATTATTAAGTATAATCATTGTTAATTATTCAGACATCTACATAAAAAAGTAAGTGTTACTTCTAAAAATAAAATGTCTTAAAGACTATATACTAAAGACATTTGGTTTAAAATACTATATATACTTTGTTTTGTTATTACAGCAGTAACACGGAAAATTTTCAAGTCATTGAATCGCTTTTTCAATCAATCCGTACCGTACCATATCCTTAGGAATAAAGTATGGAAAATCCTTAGATTACATTTTCTGGCTTGAACAATAGAAGTGAGGTCAGAATGTAAAATTTCAATTAATTATGACAACTTAAAAGAAAATAATATATTTGACGTCAGTATTTCAGTGCCTAGATATCGCACATATTTTATAGATATCGCTATCTAGACTAATCGCTCGGTACCCTGGGTATAAATGTTTACCGGGAGCTGAACTCACGTGAGCACATTAAGAGCGTCACTAAGGTGGCCTCGCGGAAGCTAGGTGTACTGAATAAAGTGAGACGGTTCTTCTCTATGTCTTCTATATTAAACCCAGGTTCGCTCCTTCGTCAAATACTGTTCTAATCTTTGGGAGGAGCAGCAGCAATCCGAGCAGTACTTACATGACGCTCTCGGTCTGTTACAGCTGCGCGCAGTCCTCATTATCCATTATCGACACTCCTTAAACCACAGACTCCTTTGAGCCTCTGTAGTTGTGGAAAGATGTCGCCTCTATAGTAGTCTTCTATCGTCTTTATCATGGAAAGTGTTCTCACGAGCTATTCAACTCGACCCATCTTTTCCTTTCCTCTACCCGACAACACATGCTTACCTTAGAAGTCACCGTTTTAAACATATACATACGCTCTCGGACTAAAATTAATCAATGTGGCTGTTGATGTTTGTAGTTTTAACAGCTCTGATTACTAAATTTACTTATAAAACTTAATTAGTAAAAGTAAAATAATATTGCAAAAATTATCATCAATAAAATTATAGGGAAGAAAAGTGTGATGACGGTGGTCTGCCAAATTTTACATTCGTACGGGCTTTGAAATTTTAATAGGTTTCTATTCGCTCCTGTTTTACGTTCAAAATATCTATAGTTCGTAATTTTGAACCTCAATAGATTATCATTCTTATACCTGTATTTTACCTTAATTATTTAATGATAAATTACTACCTTTTTCTGCGTTACGTAGTTTCAATTTTTTTAGTGTTACACCAAACTTTAGTAGGAGAAAGTGTCATTTTTTTTGTAATTCTAACGGCTTATCTTTAGATATGTCAAAATTCATCTAGATTAACTTGATTAATGCTTAGCTGTCCATAACAATTAATGTTTATTTTCGTGACAAATAACTACTACCCTTTGAAAATTCTAACTGCCTACTTTACCACTTTCAAAGATTATTTTTGTAATAAAAAGAGCCTATACCTAGATTTATTTAAATCACAGTGATACAAATAAAAAAATTCAGTCCAGTATCGAAAATATCTTCAAAGCAAAACATTTGACCTGTTACAGTTTTATTCTTAGTCACATAATATGTGTCACATATTATTTCGCATAATATTTGTTTACTTTAGCCCTATTTAGTTTAATCTTGTTGATGATGACTTATCTTGATGATGCTTTGGAAAGACCACTATTGTGATATCACATTAATTGCGATGTAATATAAATATTTGCCATCTAATTCTAATGTTTGTAATTAAATATGTCAGATAACACCGACACCGACTTCAATAGCTGACATCGGCCAAAGGAAGTCTAAGAAGAAGCGGACTGCTTCACCTGCAAGCGTGAGTTCTGGTGAGGAGTACGACCCATCGCGTGGTGACACCGCTGCTGCAATGAGCGTCGCTGCTCCAAAACCACGCCATCCTCCCAAGACTGTAAAACCTCCGAAGCCGAAGAAGGCTAACACTTCTAAAAGTAAAAGTATGTAAATGTATAACAATAGTGTCATTATAATTAAGTTAATTAAGATGTTGTGTATTTATTTACATTGTAGGCGTAGAGTTTTTTTGGTATTTTATCTTATCAGTCTACGTAAGATTGAACTGGTTTCATTGATATTTTGCACTGTCCTGTTATACAATACAGCCCTTGCCATTCGCTTTGCGACAGCACGGACAGCACATTTAAGTGGTTACCCATCTAACAAATGTGGTCAGATTCGATACCTACGTAGTATAACAATTTATTAATGTAATTCATATACACTTGCTGTTGTCATAATTTACACCTTCTTTTTTCTTTAAAATTTCGAACACCTGCCAAAAACGTTTGCATTGATTTTAAATAAACAAGTTTCTGGTTATCGTGAAATAGAAAATAAGTTTATACATAAGTTTAATTAATAAAAATAAAGTGGATGCAAACGAAAGTTAGAGCCGCGGTTACTGTGCTTAACCGCTGCAGTGCGTCAACCAAGATTTTAGCTATTGCGAAAGTTGAAAATTCTACTTAACCTACTTACAAAATCGACATCCATTTTATAATTGGTCCTTATTGATATCAAATCCACTACATAGTTTATTATCACGGTAACAGTGTAAATTCCTGTTTTGTTTACCCAGGTTTTTTGGTCGTGATCGGGGTCTTAACCTGTGTTGCATAATGCGGCGTTATTTAAATCTCGTGTACTATTTATTTACAGAGAAAAGTGAAAAGACTGAAAGAACTAGAATTAGTGGAGCAGTAAGTAAGGAGATCAGACCGCAAAGTCCATGGGGGCACTCTATGCCCAAGGAGATACTCTTAAAGATATTTGAATATGTTGTAGACTCTGAGGGCACATTGCCTTCTGTGATCAGGTAAATATTAAGATAAAAAGTGTAATGAAACAAGAAACATTTATAACATTTATTAAATTAATATTCACTTTCTGTTTTCAGAATTGGTAGAGTGTGTAAGTTATGGCACAGTGTAAGCTGTAGAGCGGAATTGTGGAAGAATGTAGATCTTGCGCAATATACCAGTGAAAAATGTAAAACAGATTACAAACTCGTATGGCTCCTGGAAAACCGGTTGTCGCAATGTCAAAGTTTAAATATTGGTACGTACTGTGTTATTTGGAACATGCATTTATTAAATCGATTCTTATTTAGTAACAGTGTGCTAAAATTTAATGCTTGTTTTATATCTATAGTACTTTTTAATTTTCTATATACCTTAATGTTTATTCGGCCTTTTTTGTTTTGCAATAATGAGTAAAAGCATATGGTTAGAATCGCCGAAATGTATGTTATTTTCAATATACTTTAAGTGAAAAGAATAATTTTCCAGATAAATATTTATAAATAACTTGGCCTTCGGTTTTCGATCAAAGCTTCACATATGCGCGCTTTTTATCTTTGTAATCTTAATAGGACATCACTTTTTGTGAATTCATAATATTAT
This sequence comes from Hypercompe scribonia, assembly GCA_949316085.1. Classification (NCBI taxonomy): domain Eukaryota; kingdom Metazoa; phylum Arthropoda; class Insecta; order Lepidoptera; family Erebidae; genus Hypercompe; species Hypercompe scribonia. The sequence goes on along the minus strand of OX438969.1, from coordinate 14,798,658 downwards.
TACATTATGTGTAAATTAATCGTAAATACAATGTTATACATAATTACATTAATCATATACTTTCTATGGCGACCACGTTAGTCGTAAGAGTTTAGTCAGATCAAAAAAATATTTTGTCCGTGTAGTGACGGATTAGGAATACAGAGTGTCACTCACTACCCCCTATTTTTCCTGTGGGTGACGTAATAGGCGGCCAAGGGAAAAGAGTACGTAAGGCTGCATCACTGCAAAGAGAAGGACAACTTGAAACAAACTATACCAACCCGCCTGGCCAGCGTAGTATAGTAGGTCAAGCCCTCTTTGTTAAAGAGAGGCCTATATCCTGCAGTGGATTGTTAAAGGCTGTTGATGAAAGATTTATTTTTAAAGATATTTTTTACTTTATAATTCGTTTCATGTGTCCATGGCAAAAAAAATAATTGTTAAACTTTTTTAAGAACTAAAGTTTAATAATTATTATATTGTTATCACTTTTATGTAATATGTTAATGTTAAAAATTTGAAACCGACTGCCTCGGTTTCGTAGTTGCAGCGTATGCGACTGCTGTTCTTAAGGCCTCCGGTTGGATTCCCGGGTCGGACCTAATGTTTGATGATCTGCAAATATTTGTTACGGAATTTGGGTGTTTTCTCTATATATGTAATATGTATGTAGGTATTTAGAAAAAAAGTGTACATGTATTTATATTAGTTATCTAGTACTAATACTACAAGGTCTATTTATTTTGGAACTAAATGGAGCTATGTGTCCAAAAAAGAAAATAATCGTTAAATGTCTCATCATCATCATCATCATCATCAACAACAACTTTTAATACTTTCCTGCTGGACAAGAACCCCTCCATAGCAAGAAGATAGACATATTCTCATTAAGATTGAATGAAAAGAACACGTGATAGATACCAAAAACTGTTGTTGAGTTATCTCGATTTGCTTATGGTGCTTCTTATGATGTCAGTAAAAGTACGTAGCGCTCAAAAGTATTTTGACAACTCAATTATATTCTATATCACAAAAAATGATAACAAAATTGTTTCCAATCAAAGATTATATTTGAAGTAATGATACGTTTCACAAATTAAGACACTTAAATGTAATGTATTTTTTATGATCGATCAACGGGTATTCGGCTCCATTCGTTACTTAGTGCTTCATATAAAGCATCTTTATTTGAATAGTTTCGACATCTTACGCGGCGATTCAGTTCTGCCCAAAGATGCTCTATCGGGTTTAAATCGGCACTTTGACTTGGCCAGTCGAGAATTTTGATTTTAGCGAGTTTCATGAAGTCGTTGACATGTTTCGATTTGTGTTTTGGGTCATTGTCTTGTTGAAAATACCAACCAGGTGCCATATTTGCTTTAGCATAGGGTAGCATTTGTTGCTTTAATATATCTGCGTACATAAAGTGATCCATAGTACCTTCTATCCTAACTAAAGGTCCGACTCCGCGGCGAGAAAAGCATCCCCAGACCATAATATTGCTATCTCCATGCTTTACTGTGGGTATTTGGTATCGAACATCAAATCTTTTGTTTACAGGACGTCGCACGTACCGTATACCATCAGATGATACTAAATTAAATTTGCTTTCGTCACTCCACAACACCTTGGACCATTCTGAACTCGTCCATAATCTGAACCGTTTCGCAAACGCACGGCGCAGCTTCCTATTCCTTGCAGAAATAAGAGATTACTTAGTTGGACGTCGTCCTACATGGACGAAGTCCTTTAGTCTGCGTTTTACAGTTGAAACGTGTAAATTCACTTCGTAATTTTCCTGTAACTCGTTTTTTATTTGCACAGCCGTTTTTCGGACATCACTTGTCGATAAGCTTTTTATCAAATGGTCTTCCTTAGCGGATGTTTATTTCGGACGGCCACTTCGAGGCTTATTTTCAATAGTTTTACGTTTATTATAAGCTTTGTTCCACGAACTAACAAGTTGTCGTGACATTTTAAAACTTCGAGCAACTTCTGCTTGCGTCATTCCACTCTGTAGGGCAGTTATCACGGCATTTTTAATATCATTTGAATATTCTTTAGTCTTAGGCATGTTGATAAATGCGGAGTAATTATACCTTATAGACAAAAATATATGCAGTGTGAGTAGAACCGCTGCCAGCAAGGAACTGAATGGTTGTCAAAATACTTTTGAGCGCATGTTTAGACGTGTTTTGTTTTTAACAAAGAAAGAAAACAAACAAATTCCAATTTGTAACTCACAGGATGAAATACATCATAAATAATAATATAAAAAATACTAAAATTATTTTGAAGTACTCAGTAAAAAGATAACTGCAAAAGTAGTCTTGTCAAAATACTTTTGAGCGCTACTGTATGTAGTATGCGTACAAGTTGCAACAAAATCGATTCTCAGATGAAAACTCGTAACTTACGATATTATTTTTAATTTATTAAAAAAAACTATATAATGCAAATTAAAACAGAATTGCTTTATGCCTGGATCGAGCAGGATTCATAATATTAAACTAATAATTATATTTATTACAGCTCAGTGGAAAGTAAGCAACGTATCCTGGGTGCTAGCATGTGTAGCGGACTATTGTCCAGAACTTGTCGAGTTGAGCGTAGCTGGTTGGAGCCGCATCACTTCAGAGCAACTCTTCGATCTCATGCAAGCCTTACCCAAGTTACAGAGGATTGATTTATCACTAACGGTACATATATTTTTGTAGCATTCCAAATTCAAATTATCGTCTATGTTTTATAAATTTGATTAAATATATTTGATTTTTATTATATAAATTTGATATTTAGACTACAAAAACTATTCCTAAAACTAATAATCAACTCGCACAGTTACGAAAAAGGTGGACTGCTTTAGCGAACTAAATTTTATCAAAATTTTTCGTTCTTGTGGTATACACGCATATAAAGGGCCTCCAAAATACACATATATAAGTAAAACCATTAATCCTTTATGAAAATATATAACAGATAACACAATATCTGTCTGTATTTATCTATATCTGCCGGTTTCCAATTGACTGAATCTTGCAAGAAGAAATCGTGCTGACAGACTCATTGTTTTAAAACACTAAATAGTTATAATTACAGAGATATGTCGCAAAATCATGTTTCTCAAAATTAGAAATTTGCACTTGGCGACGACTCATTCAGGTTCACGAGCGCACGAACCTGAGGATTTGTTAGTGTAGATTGTTACGGTATGTAGTTTTGTATTTTTTAGGAACTTTAACTAGGTTAGCATTTAAAGATAATTTACTTAAAAAAATATACAATCGGCTTTAATGTGCCATGTTGAATTGTAAATTATCGTGCAGTACTGGGTTCAAAGAACCAACGACACAAATTATTACAATTATTACAACAATTTTGTTCACTCACAGATTATCGGTTATATTTTTATATTGAATTCTATCGTTTATTTTTTATTAAATAATAAAGTACAATTAAAAAATTTACAGCTATTGCAAGTTTTAGTGGTTTAGCTTCTGATTGCGATTTATATCTAGATAAGACAAATCAAAATTTCGAAGCCGCTATGAACAGTATTACTACTCGTATATATAATACATTATTATTTTTTTATTTCATTTGCTTTTTACTATCGCTCATCTATAAGCTCAGAAGAATCTCTCAGAATATAAAGTAAAAAAAAGATACTTCAGAATTGTCATAACAAAATTGAAAAAAAGATTAAGACACTATTGTTTATACTAATAACTGTTCTACAGTTTTGTAAAGTAATAATTGTTAAAATTTTATAGTTTCTCAGAATAAAAATGCTAAGTTTAATAAGCCTCTTTATTCCATTAAGGCACTACGTTATTGTACTCGTTTTATGTTTTTTTGATTAAGAGTAAAATAAACTAAAATGAGGTTGATACACGCACGCATTGACCTTGAATTTAATTTTTAAGGGTCTAAAACTGTGTACCATTTTATGTTAAATGTGTTAAAATTAATGAATATCATTTTTTACAGAACTGTTCTTTATACAGTCCTTAAAAATAGAACACTAACTGTAAACACTAATGTATGTACTTGTCTTTAGCATTCAATTTTAAAATATTTCAAAAAGCAAAATAGTCACTACGATTGTTAACACGTTCGCTGCGGGATAACACACCTTGTGTTTTTATAAAGTTTCGTCATTGCTGATAAAACACTGAATTTTTTTAAATTCACGAGTTCTAGCCACGCAACTGTTAGCCGTGCTAATAACACACACGGTGTGTTACCGATGAGTGTACTGAAAACACAACTGTTGTGTAGCTTAGCGGCAATGTGTAAAAAATATGTTCGAGTGTATATAATTTTTTTTATTGGCTTTTATTTTGTCCAATTTATGTTCTAAGAACAAAACTGAAATCGAAAATTTTCAAAGGTTATCACAGATAATGGACACCGTATACTTTGTGTGTTAAGTAGATTTGATTGTTTAATATTAAAATAATATTGTATCAATAAAAAACAATTGTTTCAGTCTGAAACTGGTGGTTCGAGCACATGCCTTTCTGCGGCTTCAATGGCGCGTATTTCTGAAAACTTTGGCGCAAGACTCACGCACCTCACTTTAACTAATAACAAATTTGTAGCCATGCCACAAATACTTCTATCTATAGCGGTAATTTAACCTAATAAATATTGTTTTAAATATGCATGATTATAGATACGTACTAAAGGGCCTTTGTGAGCTTTCGCACTTCTCGTCACTATCTTATAAGCTATGACATATTACTTCCACGAAAAAACATCATTATGCATAAAGTTTTGTGTAACATTTAGTTCCAAACTAAATTATAAAATATACTTATACAAATTTAAATTTTACATATTCACAAAGGACTACGATATGCAGTATCATTATGTACTGTGCTTGACTACTCTGAAATACTTTTATTTATATAAATATTTAAAGTGTTGATATTCAAGACTCAGTTGCCTAAAATAGCACAGAGTTTGGAAGTAATGTTTCGTATCGCCTGCAGAGTCATTGCTGTAACTTGGAAGTGTTGGACATTTCGGGTACCCTCGCCGCCTCGCACCCCGCCGCTGTGCCGCTAGAGGCGATGCAGAAGGGCTGTCCCAAGCTGCGTGTGTTTCGCGCCGCCAACTCGCAGCTGGTTTTACAGAACGCAAGTACTGCGCGACAGGTAATTCAAATGTTCTACTAAAATTTCCATGAGTTGACCTTGTTTTTGGTAGAGTAGCTTAAACGTTGAATGGCTAGAGACCGGCAAATCAAATCAGCACCTTGTTATCTGTTCCTGTTAAATCACTTATATTAAATGTTAATTTGAAGATATAAACATTGAGTGAATAGGTTGAAACATTGAAACAATAAGAGTGCAGGGAGCCAACCTCACCTGCATGTGATGCGTGCACTTGCTGATCGACGGAAGAGGCGCTGGCAAAAAAAAAACATTCTGATCAGTGGCTATAGGCTCGCCACCAAAACGCTGGCGAAAAATGGACGTTTGATATACCTCTGCCTATCCCTCCATGAAAACAGTATGTTTTATGTGTATGAATTACAACATTAAATGGAGGACAATTTGAGGCGCTGCATTTAATGATTCTGGTGAGATAATTTACTTTATACCTAGGAATTACCATCTAATTAACATTTTGACCTTGTAATTTCTAAAGATGGAGTGTAACGGCTGGCCAGCATTGGAAGAACTTTCGATAGCTGGCGAAGCGGCCACAGAGCGAGTAGGAGTTGGCGAGTACCGGCTCGGAGACGACGCCCTCGCACGACTCGTACGAGGGGCCACACGTCTACGTTTGTTGGACGTTCGGGGCTTGCAACGACTTTCCGACTCTGGTCTCGTCAGAGTACCCGCGTGGGACCTACAACATCTTTTCCTAGGAGGTTTGTACTTCCTATCTTGTTGAAACAGTTAAGTATGCACTTGTTACATATCAACAACCCTTACAGTCCACTGCTGGACGAAAGTCTCTCATTAGAAAGACGCCTCGGTTCCTTTCGAGTTTTCCTTCTCCTTACAGTGATGTTGACTTGCTTAGTTTGCTCCCGAAGTCAACTCTTACGACACCGTACGCGAGGAACGCACATCAGATGGAATATATTTTTTATTAAATTTAAATATTTAAACAAAAATAGTTGCTTTTAAAACAATAATCTTGACGGATTTGCACACAAGATACTTGCTGATTGTCAATTAATTATGCCCACAACCTTTTTTATCTCGGTTTTATCTTGACTGATACGTTTATTATTACTATTTATAATAACACAAACAATATGCCTAAGTCGGTATCTTGAAGTGGATACAAAATCTAATTTTACCAAACTTATTTTTCTTCCTTCTCCAACTCAGGTTGTAAGGTAACCCGTCAAAGCAGCGCGTGCTTGGAGCTGATCTGCGAGAAGTGGTCCCACAGTCTGATTGAGCTGGACTTGTCGTGGGCTTCCGCCACTAGGGTACTAGACGATGCAGTCGCTGCGCTGGCTGACTCGCCCGAAAGCAAACTCAGGTAATTTATGTTATTCACAAAATAATGATTTTATTGTTTTTATTTTATTGATCTTTGCTAAATACATGTATATGTATCGATCCTAGGCCTTTTTAGAATATGGCTTGTACAAACAAGTTGCACATTTTGCCTAATGACATAGTACCATAAGTAAGATGATCCGCGATTGCCACGATTACTTTATAAGATTTTTGTAATTGATACATTGTTTTATAATTAATACCAGTAAAAGCATCGAAGCAAGTGAGTTGTCTCGCTCAAACACATGTATTTACGGCAAACAAATACATATTGTACTAATTACAACATTTTGTGTTCTTTCGAGTAGTTTTGGTAAAGTATGTTTTGTGGCATCCTACAAGTGTATCATTCTTGACCTTGACCTCCCACTAACGGGAATAACAAACACTAAGTAGATTGAGACTCGCATCAAGAAACTTCGTAGAAAGATACCAATTGTACTTAACTTTCTATCTGTGACCAGATATCAAAACTTTACCTATCAGTTATATCAAGCAGCAAGCAACCTCAATGCGTTTATCAAATATCAGAAAATCATCAGCATTTATCAAATACCATATTGATAACTAATTAGCATTCATCAATCATCTATACTTTTAGTAAGCGAAGATCATTGGTGACTTTTAATCAAGCTAAATAAATCATCTATCGTGCATCAATAAAACAAAAAAAAAAACTATCAATTTATCAAGATGAGTATGTACGAGGAACAAGTGAAAATATAACAAGAAATAGTAAAAATCTACTTCACGAAAGAGTGCCTCATGAAAGACTGTTATAAAGCACTTTTAGCAAATTTAGGCCTGATGTGAGGAGTTTAGATAAAATGGTGATCGTATACCTACCGAGGATAGAACTCACCAATCTTGCACTGAGATATAGTTTGAGGAAATTCGGGAGTTAAAGGATAAGATCCTTGCTTTGATAAAATTTTCAAGAACTTCAAGAACCACTTTTTGAATTAGATGGCAGATAAAGAAAGCTTTAACGTTACGGTAGAGAGAGAACAAAATGGACAACCAAAAGATGATCAGCATGACCGTCAACGTCACAGCCTTAGCACATCGTTCAATAAGTCCCGGGACTAACTATGAAAACAACATTTTATCGACAAAATTCTTTATTATTCATCAACATAATCTCCTTCAAGCATAATACAATCATTCCAACGCTTCTCTAACTTTTCAATGCCATGTTTGTAGAACGATTTGTCTTTTGACTTAAAATGAGCCTCAGTAGCAGCGATCACCTCCTCATTTGAGTCAATTTTTTTTCCTGGAGCATCTTTTTGAGATGCGCAAAGAGCCAATAGTCGCTGGTGTCAAATCCGGCGAGTACGGAGGATGAGGAAGCAGTTGGAAGCCTAATTCGTTGAATTTGGTCATCGTTTTGATTGACTTGTGGCACGGTGCGTTGTCTTGATGAAATATGACTTTCTTCTTCTTCGTATATGGGCGTTTTTTCGCTATTTCGGCCTTCAAACGATCCAAGAACACCATGTAGTAGTCGTTATTGATGGTTTTTCCTGTTTCGAGGTAGTCAATGAAAATTATACTATTCGCATCTCAGAATACGGACGCCATCACTTTGCCGGCCGATTGTTGTTTTTGGACGCTTCGTGCGGCTTTCACGGGTTGTACGCCATTCAGCTGACTGCCGACTTGACTCCGGAGTGAAATGGTGAATCCATGTTTTGTTCACTGTTACATATCGACGCAAAAAATCCTGTTTATTGCGAGTAAACAGTGCCAAACAGCTCTTCGAATCATTGATACATTGTTGCTTTTGTTCCATTGTGAGCAAACGCGACTCCCACTTGGAAGAAACCTTTTTCATAGCCAAGTTTTGGTGCAAAATAGTAAATGCACTACCAGTTGATATGTTCACCATCTTACCTATCTCGCGCACTTGCGTTTTGCGGTCACCCAACATGATTTTCAATAGTAGCTTGGTGTTTTTGGGAGTTACTGCCTCATATGGCCGACCCGAACGTTCCGCATCATATGTATCAGCACGACCGCTTTTGAAGTCAGCATACCACCGACAAATGTTTGTTTTCGACGGAGTAGAGTCCGGATAACGTTTTTCAAGCCATTGCTGAACTTGAACAGTGTTTTTTCCCATTAGAAAACAATGTTTTATCAACACACGAAACTCGTTTTGGTTTATTTTTTCACGATTACAAAGGTAGCGTCACTTTAACCACCATAGCTTTCTTCGTTATGTTTCGAATTACATCAAATTTTGACACATCTTATCTGAAGGTTGGTACTTCTGAACCTTGATATATAAATGGCATTATTAGCACCATCTCTACGCTAGTCCCGGGACTTATTGAACGATGTGTTATATACTTAACAGTAGTGACAACTATGATATTAACCAACCAGTTATCTCAGGACCGCAACAGATCTTTGTACTAACGGTCATTACGAAGTATTGTTCAACTCAAGATATTCACTGATTCCTTTGAAGCCTTAGCAGAACAATGGAGTAAATTAAAAGAGATGTAAAAGACATTTCAAAAAAGTGAAAGTTCAGACTCGATGAAAAGCTGTTGATAAACTCTACTGGCAGACGGATACATCATTAGTTCCAGATGCAAAACACGCGTGTTTTTCTTTAAACATGAAAAACGCTATGTTGAACTTAAAAAAGTGTTTAACAAAAATTTGTTCCGATATTCTCTGGTATTACAATCAGTGGACGTCGTTCAAAGATTTTTTCAACGTAGCCATCCACAATAATCTGCTGCTAACAAGCGCCTAGAAGATGCAATTTCTTAGAGGCAAACTGCAAGGAAAAGCTGAAGGACTCATGCCTAGCAACTATAAAGCTTGTTGGGATATTCTCCAGGACAGATATCATAACAAAAAGTTGATCTTCACTTCACACATAACATAACTACTCATCATGCCTACGATGTCAAGTCTATTAGCTTTTAAAATTAAAAATCTACACGATGTGACACAAGAAAGCCTCAATGCCATCAAGAACTTGGAGGTAGACATCAAGTACGAGGGACCCGCTCCTAGTTCATTTATTATCAAATAATGGAATAGTGAAACGTTAACAGGTTACTTAGAATCTCTCAGTAATTCAGATGAGCTGCAGATTCTGATATGATTATCTTCAGTTTTTGGAAAACAAGTTTAATGGGTTAGAATCAGCGCGTCGCAAAAAAAGATGCAGGAATTGCAACGACGCACTTCCAATCAAAAGATCGCCAAATTTCATCGTCTAACGAGAATCGTTATCAGACAAATTATCAAGCATTGACATCAGTAGCAAAATATAATCAAAAGTCATATAATTTTAAGCCAATCACTATATATACTAAACCGCAATTCAGAAACGAAAACATTTGCTCATTTTTGGCAATAATTTTTCCACTGGAATTCTTGCAATGTCGAATAGCTCTAAATCAAACGCTATTGCGCTGTTAAACTTGTGCAAAAATTGATTATAGTCGCACGATGGCAAGGATTGTATTTCAAATAAACGGTGCCATACTTGTCAGGGCGAACGTAATATTATTTTACACGAAGCATTTATGGCTAAATCGAAAAACGAGGAATTGAAGAAAATATGATCAAAGCGGGCGCGCCAAGCTCGCTAGAAACGAGCATGCTACTTGAAAATCAAACACGTGTGAAGTATTTCTAGGCACTTATCAAACTACGGGTGCTCTCATAGACCAGGAACCGCAAACATCAATTTCACACATTTACTGCACTTACCGCTACAGAATTACAAGGCATCGTCACTGGCATAGGTGAAAAACGAGTCTTATGTAAAAGGGTCGATATCATTAAATTGCTTGTAGATTTGAATTGGACGAAAACTATACATTCGCAACAGATGTGTACATCATGAGAAATCTTATCAAAAAAGTACCAAGTAATACTCTATACAAGCCTAACTGGGAATTTTGGGCAGCATACAACTAGCAGGTTCCGACTTTCATATCAGTCGTTTGAACTTCTTTTTACTAAAGTGAGATATATTCAAACATCATAAAAAGTATATATTGTTCAAAACAAACGCTAATAATCGCACAACAGACACGATTTGGTAGGATATTTCGCGGAACGGTGACGTCATAATTATAGTGTAACGTCCTCATGAACAATATGGAGCAGATTGAGCGATTCTGACAAATAGAAGACATAGTGGAAAAATGCAATTTAACAGGAGAATATTAGCATTGTATCGACTATTTCAAGGAAATTACAGAAAGAAGATTTGATGGCATGTACGTGGTCCAACTGCCACTTAACATTACATTTTGAAAATCAATTCTGTAACTCAAAGTCAAAAACAGTGGCTCAGTTTTTACATGTCACTGTATCTTACGATAGGAGTTGTCAACTACATCAATTCGAGTCGTATTGAATGTGTCGGCATCATCATCTAGTAAAGCCAATTTATATGAAGTCATTGTATAGGGTCCTAATCTAGAAAAGGACCGAATGTTGTTTTTCTTAAAATGGAAGCAGTACAAGATAGTATTTATCGCTGATATTAAATAAATGTTTAGAAATATTTGGATGGTTCCAAATGATCAAAATCTACAAAATAATATTTGACAATTCAACCCTCATCATCCTTTACAAGAATATCAGCCCACAACCGTCACATATGACATCAAAGCTGCCCCATTTTTGGAACTATAAAAAAATAAACAAAAAAAGATAACTGCTGACTGCTGGCTGGTCACTTTTCAGCTCTGACTTTTACCTAGCAGTGGTAGTGGACCGTAAAAATAAAATTATATGGTAATAGAGGATATTTAAATGAATGGTCACAAATATGTACTAAAAAAATAATTAGTTAAGTAGTAATAATTAACATCTCCTATTACATTTAAACTCTACGTATTGTTTTCTTTATATTTCAGAATACTCAACTTATGTGGCTCATCAGTATCTTTAGAACCAGTCAAAAAAGTACTTCTGAAGTGTCCTCTTATTGAATCTTTAAACCTTAGTTCATGTCGTGCTCTCCCTAGAGGCATGAAACGTTTGTATACTGGTAAAGAACTGCAAGATCTAAAAGATAACTTCAATCCTGAGAAAATTAAAGCCAAAGAAATTAAAGCTGCGGAAAGTGAAAAATCGAAGGAAGAAGCTAAAAAATCCGGGTCTGATTCTAAATCTGAAGCTGATGTAAAGGAGCCTCCAGTGGAAGCTGCCGAGAAATCTGATTCTAAATCTGAAACATCAAAGGACAACTCCTCATCTGTCTTTCAAGAACCAAAAAGCGTTTTAGAGTCTACTTCAAATATGTTTGAGAAACAGTCCCCGATGGCTAGAACGCCTGTAAGTTCTTCGCCTGATAGCAAATCATGTGAACTGACGTTTGGCAAAGATACTAACGAAATGATGACTCTTGTTTCTGAAGGTAAAAGATCAATAAGAGATACCACTCCTAAGCTATTAAGCCCTGCCACACAATCTAAACCAGATTCCTCGTCTACACCCAGATCCGAATTCATTAAAGGAGACCTTGGAAGTCCCCATTTCAGTCCCGTCCCTAAACCAGACAGTCAAGTACAAAATAGTCCAGAAGTCCAATCAGAGTTATTAAATCACAATCAAAGAAACTGTAACTCATGGAATCTAGGACAATTTAAAACTACACCAACACATAAGTCTGAAGCCAGTCCTCTAAGTAGGTTAGAAAATCACAATAAGTTAAGGCATGGTAAAGTTGTAGAGCAATGTAGTCCAACCACTTCTCATGATAAGAAACCTAGTCCTGAAACACATAGTATCAAACAAGACAATATAAAAAACCCTAGTAGCTGGAATTATGGAAACTATAGCCCCATGCCTCGCCAAGACAATCAATTTTCCTCTCAAAGAAGTCCATATTCAGCCCAACCAAGCCCTGCTCAACCTAGCCCCTACTCAACACAACCTAGTCCTTATTCAACGCAGCCAAGCCCATACTCTTCGCAACCTAGTCCTTATTCAGCGCAACCGAGTCCAGATACAAGTCAAATAGTGAAATCAGATTTACAAAAATCCAGCACTTGGAACACTGGTAATTTCAGCCCTATGCCCAAACATCACCAGCCATTTTCTCCTCATCCTTCTACACATGCAAGTCCTGACCCTGGAGTCGGTATAAAAAATGATAATCTTAGAAGCAATGCTAATAAAACCCCTGGAAAATACAGTCCTATGTCTCGACAAGATCGTTTGCATCAAAGCCCTTATTCACCTAGACCAAGTGTGGATGTATCTTTTAGTAACAAAAAGAGTCCCGGCGTCGGTAATTATAGTCCAATGATGCGTTCAGATTGTCACCTACCTAGTCCTGATAGAGGACTAACTTCCAGACCTTCGATGAGTGGCAGACAACAACAAGATATTTACGGGAGGTCAATCCCTAAAGCTCCAGATTTGATGCACAATAACGCAGCTGCTCCTGATCTTAATAACTCTTGGGGTATAGATAGATTTAACCAGATATGCAGTGCTGCGACTTCCAGTATAGAATCGCTGGTTTGGGGAACGCCTTCATTCAACCCAGAGCCTGCACCGCCTATTCAGCCGCGCATTGACAACATTCCCACTATGCTCAACACGCCGTCTCCTCAAACTTGGCCTGGTTTACCATTATTCGACAGTAGTGTTCGAAGGCCTAACGACGATTTGAGTGATCCATGGACAACAGGTCAATTCCGTGAACAGCCTTACAATGTACATAATAATTTTGTGGAACAAAACAATTTTGAGTTAAGTTCTTTAAGCCATCAGGCACACTTGCAGAGCTTTTTGGACGACGGTTTCTCGGAAACGTCTCGCGTGGACTGACGCCCTCGCCTGGGTTCGTTTTGGCGGATTTCGAATAAAACAGTTTGTTGTTATGGACGAAAAATATTTTATGATAAATTCTCTCCTTGGAGAGGTTTAGGGTGATGTTGTATTTAATAATGATTGAACAATTATATTATAGACACTGTACATAAGATTATTTAGTTAAACTTAAGAATAAAGAAGCTAGGAATGCATTAAAGTTATTTTGCAGCGATAGTTTATAAAAATGATGATATATAAGAAAAATATTATTATTAAGTATAGTAAAATTCATCTATCGACTTAAATATTGTTGGATTATACTCATCAGTTAGCTTTTAAAATGAGTCTTAATTGAATGCCAAAATCTGTTTTTACCGAGGCCAAAATTTATTTATTACTGTCCACATGAATATTTAATATATAGTCTTATTTCAGTAAAGCATCTAACTTTTTTTTATGAACTTAAGCATTTTGACTATTTGTATTATACCATTCAGCTAAAACACTGCAGTAGTAGATTGAACATTCCGTTATATTGTCTGTAATATAATATCAAAAAAATGACCTTTGACAATCACAATTATTTATTTGTGTTGCTAGAAATGTTAGATATTGTTGTGGTAACAAATAAATAGTAAATTTTATTGTTGACATACATTAATGTAGGCCATAAACATACTTATAAACTTTTTAAATTTCGTTTAAAAATGAAATAAAAAATAATAATAACAAAATATTATGAAGAGCAATGTTTGAGTGTAGCTAAAACGACATTATACTTTGAGTTTACTATTATGTTATTAATCCCTATAGTGTAACTTGCGAATTGCAGTAAAAGCCAATAGCTCCATTACTTAGACAACATAATTTTTCATCACTACGTTTGTGTAAATAGCTTCTCAGTTAAGCTATAAATTGTATTCTATAGTAACGAACGTGCACAAACAACACTGTAACATTTTTAATACTGGTAGAGCATTCACAATACTTTAATGCTCGCTACTCAATTTTAAAATCCAGTAAGTTTTGTTCGATCGCTACAATAGGCATGATGACAGCAAGAAAATTTTATTGAAATAATTTGTGTGTGTAAAATACCTAAATAGTTCATTATAAAACACTGATTCATTTTATAATACAATTAAAAGTGAGATTATTATTTTATTGATAAAACAAAATCACAAAATATGCCAATCCGCAAAGAAATTTTGAACACCAATTACAGCGCGTGACGTCACAATAGAGTGAATTCTCTTTGTTTACTTACAATTCAATAAATAATTATACACTCCCTCGTTTTTGCCATTGAATACGCCATTTTTATTTTGTTATCAACTTCAATTTGTTTTATGTAAATCGAATTTGATCTACTGAGTTATAGAACAAGGATTTCTAAAGGCTTCCAGCGCAAATTTACCAAGAATCTACTGAATTTATTTCAGTTTGAACAGCTTTACTTCTAAACTTATTTGTCACGTACACTTGAATGGATTTGTTTGGCATCTTAGGTACATCTTGTGTAATATTTTAATGAAATTGAAATAAAATACCTTTGCATTAGCTCATTGAGGATGAGGATGAGGTAAGAGATTCTCAACCTCGAAAAAGTTAGTTATTCAATGTTTGCATATTTAACTTAAAATAAATAGGTCTAATAGGGTCTTTACAAAAATAGAGCCGAGTAGTCGGTAATATTCCTTTCCAATCACCTCTTGCAAATTTAAGCCACTTGTTTTGTTGTTTGTCTTGTTGAAAAGGAACGAAAATAAATATTTATATAGACGTGTTAGTACACAGTGGCGCAGAGCACCACCTATATGCTTTCGAATTCATGATTATAACCAACTTACGTATAAAACTATAATTTTAAAATTAATTAAAGGCGTTTCAATGTTTACAACTATCGAGTGATCCTTGTACTCTAAAGTGACGTGCCAAGGGACGCCATGACACTGAAGCGTTTTGGTGCGAATTTTAAGTTTATGAATTAATAAGTAACTTTTGCATACTCAATCTAATCTTTAGCAGAAATATTATGTTTGTTGTAATATATTTCCTAACATAGAACAGTTTGTAAAAATTTGTCATCATGCCTATTTACATAAAAGCAAATATTTTTTATGACACACAACTGTTATGATAGAATGTCATTTGAGTGTTTATCCGTGTTTCATTATTTTTAGGGCCTCTTAAATTTTTATTGCAGATATAAATTTTGTGAGACTTGATTATGTTTTCGATATCGTCATTGCGTTCGTCATATAAAATATCACATTGATACTAAGTTTTTGTAAGAAATGTTGAATTTTGCAACAAAAGTTGCATTAGATTGTCTGATGCTATCATAATAAGTTAGAGCAGCTTATTCATTTTTAAGTACTTATCGATCATTTTAAAGCCATCATTAATCCATTAGCAAATACACTCAAAGCTTACATTAGCTTTGCCAAAAGTATTTTACCAACTTTTTACAACGATCCTTAATTTTATAAAGAATCTATTAAAAAATACTATTTTAATGTTAATGTTAAATTGATCTTAATTTAATTTTAAAAATTTTATTTATTGATTGAATGAATTTGATTTTTTTTATTTATTTTATTAACAGTATCGAACTAATTAAGTGAATTCATTTAAACATGCACCGATAAAAACAGCCCAATTGTCATATTATATATGTAACTTAATAGTAAAATTATATTATATACTAGCATTTACCCGTGACTTCGCTCGCATATAAATATAATTGTTTCGCGCCTTGAGCGCGTTTTTTTTTCCTACATGAAAGGTGCACTGCTTTTCTCCGTATCTCTGGCATCTATATTCAGGATTTCGCTATGATCGAATAAGCTATGGTTGATAAAAGTTTATTTGATTTAATTTTGCTATTCAACTTTTCATTCTCGTATCATTTTCCTGTCCATATTCTGTACTATCGTGTAGAGCTTCCCTATTGTACGCGACCGGTACGGCGATCAAAACGGAATCTTGTGTATTATAACAACAGAATAACGTAGTACAATTGGCGGCCTTATTCGCAATTAGTGTTTTCATTCATGAAATCATTAAGTAAGTGTTGTGGTAATGTATTAATGATGACGAATATAACTGATAGAGTTATTCTACGATGTACCTACGATTTGCCATTATTTTTCATTGTATTTTGTGTCTTTTAACAAGATGGAAATAGTTCTTCTAAAATGTATGAATTAGTTCATTTGGTCGTAATGAGTTGAAATTTTGTCTTGTTTGTAACTGACTTAAAAAGTGGGAGGTTATCGATTGGACTGAATATATTTTTCGTGTAAGTTACGTGATATCTTCTTATTTGTAAACCGATTTCAATATTTCTTTTCTTCATTAAATTATTTAAAATTAGGTTGGTCATCTTTAAATTTGAAAGAAATATGCAGGCCCCTCTGGCGTCGACACCGCTCCTGATTACCTGGAAAGTTCCATTCCTAATGTTGTCTTCGAAGATTTTGTAAAATTGTGGGTGTCATGCTTACAATAAATTATTATATTCTACTTCTACGGATGGCAAATTAAGTTAAGAATACGACGCAATATTACAATTTTTCATGACTTGAGCATATTGAAGTCGGTAATACATTGTTAATAGTTAATTTTTATGTGATACACTAAACACGTTTTGTTAATTTGTAATTTCAAACCGATGTTAAAGTTTCTAATGAAAACAAAATGATCCTTCGTATTTGAATCTCAAAGTACACTATAAACCCACGAGTAAAATTTTTACAGTGCAATGTGCTTAGATACACCGGGGTGTACTTATTTCAATTGTCATATTTTTGTGTTTATGTTACATTTTCTACGTTTTTAATAATGATTATTAAATATTTGAAAGAAAAAAATCATTCTACATTAACATTTATTTAAAGATTAAAGCCAAGTACAAAGTGCTTTTTACAAATGATATACATAAATATATTATATATATAAAAAATATTACATAGGTACATACTTCGTGTTGTGTTTAAAGAGACCGTAAAACCACCAAATATTGTTTCCAATACCTACATTAGCCTTATGAAATGCCTAACATTTAACTGAAGAGAATATTTTATAGTTTTATTAACTTATTACACAAATGAAAATTATTATCTTACTATACATAGAATGTATAAATATAATATTAGGTAAATATTATGTTAAATAATCGTGTACTATAGTATGTATAAAATAAAGTTGACTAATATCTGTAAGTTCTGTTATGTAGAGATTTTTGTTTGTAATATTGTTACACTACTGCGCGGACTTCTTACAGGTGGTCCAATTTTTTATAATCTAACCAATAAAATATCGATGTGGTTGTACATTTACATTTTGAATAGAATGTACTCTATTTATTAAACTTCTTTTGTTGACAAACAGTATCCCATCTATTTTATCCACCAATCCTTTACCAATACTCTGTACAATATCTGTTAATTCACAGATGTTGTCCGTTCATTACACAGTTCAGGGCATAAATAAATAACTGATTGGGATTGATTAAAAGACCTTGTGTCTAGTAAACTTTAGATAAAAACGTTTTTTTGCCAGTTGATACCGGGTATGGTTTGTGGCACATAGCAGTCTACTCTAGGATGTATACATATGGATACTGTGCATCTATACATCTTATAGATAACAGGAACTCGCGACAAGCAATTTTGAATAATATCTAATTCGTAATAATTATTACCAAGGTAAATAATATATTTTACGTTTTTTTACATAGATATGAGCAATTCCGCACCTATTACTCTTACTATGCTTTGTTGATTTTATATTTAAAGTACATAGCGTTAACCGCTTTAGCTATTAAAGTTAAGTGTTTACTATTGACCGTTTAGTGACGGTGAGAATATTTTTTCTTATATATCATAACTTTTTTTTTTTAACGTTTTGAAACCCCCTTCGGGCTATCACCCCACCGGGGTTTACGGCGGGGTGGTGTGTCGGAATCGGACCGACTAAAACCACACGGTGTGCCACTCTGCGCCTGACACAGGAGGGATCCGAGAACAGCTGCTATTACGACACCCAGATCCCTCCTAGCGCCTGCCCGCTGCCGCGGGCACCATCTACGGGTAAACTCTCCATTTTAGGCGACGTACGGCACACTCGGACGTCGCCTCCTCGTGGCTGGCCATTATAGCGGATGGAGGGGAAAACCCGTCCCGTCCACCCGCGGCCACAGTTAAGGCGGCATGAGGCGCTGGTACGCGCGCCTCCGCCGCCCGGTTCGCCGGCGGCGAATTGGGTCCGATTGGAGATCATCCTCCCGGGCCTTCTCCGCCGCCTCCTTCTGCAAAATTACGTCTTCACAGAAGGTAGCGACCGCGGTAAAACAACTGTCGCTACCGACCATGGAGCGTATGACGGCCGGTAACGAGAGATCTCCAATAACTGCAGTGAGGACACCACGCTGCGCCGCCCAGGCGGAACAAACCGCTAGCGTGTTCCGAGCCGAGTCCTCGCTGCAGTCGCAGTGGTGACAGGCGGGACTCAATTCCTTCCTGGCGACCGAGTGCAGATACTTCCCGAAGCAACCGTGCCCAGAAAGGATCTGCGTCAGTCGGAAGGAAAGGGTCCCGTGCTGTCGCCCTGTCCACTCGGCGATGACTGGCCGGAGAGCCTCCACGGTGGCAAAGCCAGCACGTGGAGACTCCAGCCGGGACGACCAAGCCACAGCCACAACGCGGCCTCTCGCCACTCGCGTATCTCTTCGGGCAGAGGCCGTATGCCGCTACCCGCCCGGAAATCAGCCGTTCGCCGATAATCTTCGGTGAGCACTTCCGCCTCCAAATCCCACGGATTAGTGCCGGCCAAGGCGCACGCCACCTGCATTGACACGGTGCGGTAGCCGCGTATGGCTCTAACCGCCAATATCCTCTAAGGGCGCCAGAGGCGAACCCTATTCTGGGCGGTCCGAGCCGCCGCCTACACTGGTGCACAATACAGTGCCATTGACCGGACAACCCCCGTGTATAGCCGTCTCGTCGCGATGCTGGCTCCACCCAAATTGGGCAAAAGTCGCCCAAGGGCAGAAGTAGCGCCGACCAGCTTTGGAGAAAATTGTCGGAAGTGCTCGTCGAAGAACCAACTGCCATCGAGGATCAGGCCCAGATATATCATCTGGGCCCGAACCGGTACGAGGACCGAATTGACTACGATGGAGGTGCCGGAAGGTGAATCACGACGGGGCCCATGGAACAAAAGGGCCTCCGTCTTGTCCAGGGTCACCCGCAAACCCAGCGCCTCAATACGCCCGACCACTAGAGAGACACCCGTAGTGGCCAGGCGTGCCGCCTCTTGGAAGTTCATCCCCCGGGCTGTGACCAATGTGTCATCTGCGTAACAAATTACGCCCAACCCGGGGTGAAGACGGCCTCGAAGGGCCCAGTCGTATCCCATATTTCACAAGAGTGGTCCGAGAACAGACTCTTGTGGAACACCGCACGACATGGGCCGCCGCCTTAGAACACCGTCTCGGTCCTCGTACATGACGGTACGCTCCTCAAGATAATCTGCCACAAGCCGCCTCAGGTACTCTGGCACCCCATGGTAGCGGAGTGCTTCCCTGATGCAGCCTAATGGCAGACTATTAAATGCGTTGGCAATGTCTACTGACATAACCAACAGCACGCCGCCACAGCTCACCGCCTCTTCGGTAACGGCCCTCAGGCGCAGCACGGCATTGACTGTCGAACGCCCCGCCCGAAAACCAAATTGGACGTCCGACAGATTGGGGCCTACCTCGCAGAGATGCCGGATGATGCGGGCAGAGAGTATCCTCTCAAACAGTTTACCTACCTCGTCCAGCAACACGATGGGCCTATAGGCCGCTAGCGATTCGGCTGGCCGTCCCGGTTTCCTCAATAGGACCAGCTTCCCGCTTTTTCAGCACTCAGGGAAGCATCCGGACGCCAAGCTAGCGTCCAGGACCTCCCTGAGGCGGTCCGATATGTGTTCGAGGGTTCGGGCCAGCAAACGGGCAGATATACCGTCTGGCCCGGGGGCGGTGTTCTTAGAGCGGATCCGTAGAACAACCGCCCCTACCTCTGATTCGTTCCCCTCGTCGTCTTCGACCATGAAGGCCATCGACGGGGGTGTATGTTCCGCCCGCTGCGGGTAAAGGTCCTCGACCACTTCCTGCAGGAAGCTGGGCTGGAGTGTCTCTGTAAGGGAGGGACCCGACGTGCGGAGCTTTTGTCGCGCCGCACGATAAGGGCGACCCCAAGGGTCACGATCGAGACCCTCCAGCATCTCCTTTCGTTTCACATCTTTGGCGCGGCTAATGGCCAGCTTCAGAGTTTGCCGCGCCTTTCGGTACTCCTCATGAAGCTGGTCCTCCCCGCTATCTTCGCGGTGACGTCGTCGACTGCGGGTGTAGGACCTCCGGGCACGAGTGCAGGCCGCACGGAGGTCCGCCAACTCTTGGGACCACCAGTAAACCTCCTTCCGTGGAGGTCGACGACCTCGGATGCGGGGCATGGCCACATCGTAAATCTGCGTAATCACATCACGAAAGCGATCAGCCCCCATGTCGACCTCCTCAGTCGGGGTCTGCGGAGACAGCCAAGAATGAATTATGGCCGCCTCCTCTAGTAGTTCCCTATTCAGCTTCGAAATAGCCCACCGCGAAAAGCGAGAAGAACGCCGCGCCGCGTGACCCCTACTGGGGTTCTGGGTCCGGGAGAGCTCAAATCGGATGTAGAGGTAATCCGAGAGCGTCTCAACCTCTTCCAGGACACGCCAGCTCCTTACTCGTGCGGCGAGGGCAGGGGTAGCGAACGAAAGGTCCACTATCGACCCCCCCTGCTGTCGCACGCACGTGTTGTTGGAGCCTCTGTTTAACAAGCAGAGGCCCACTGAGGCTGCCCACTCCTCTACGGCTTCGCCCCTAGCGTCCGTCCTGGGGCAGCCCCATGCAATGGATTTTGCGTTGCAGTTCCCTTATATATCATGTCTATGTTAATGTTATAAAGCTAAAAAGTTTATTTGTTTGGTTGAACGCACTCGTCAGGAAGTATTGGTCCGATTTAAAAAAGTTTTTGGGTGTTAACCCAGTAATCGAGGAAAGTTATAGGATTTATATCATGACGCTGTAACCAAAGGAAGCGTGAGTATCAATGAAAAATGTTGCAAAAATAATTACTTTTAATCTAACATCCTGCGCAAACATATTGCGGGAGTTCTTGAGACCGATGCTACTGGAATTTGCTGGCTAAAACCCCACATAGTTTCAACAAGATGGAGCCACTTGTCACACACCCAATGAATCCCTGCCCATGGTTACAGACAAGTTGCCGGAAAAGCTGATTTCTAGACGAGGTGGCATTCCATGGCCACCCAGAAGTCCAGATTTCTTTTGTTGGATGGGTTTGTTTGAAGAATCGTATCTACATCAATAAACCAAATACACATCAACTAAAAGAAAAAAACAGCGAAAAGATGTCGGCGATCTCGCAATCTCGAAAAGAGTGCAAACGTCGAAACGGTGGTCATTTAATTTTTAAAAAATATATTCCTACTTTTTTGAAAATAAATAATTTGTATAATATATCAAATGCTTTATTTAAACGATTGTTTCAATAACTAATTCGTGGCCCACCCTTTATATAGGCCTGGTCTACGTAGACATCGAAGTGGTAGAGGTTTTTGTGTAAAAGAAATCACAATTTCTTAACACATTTTATTTAGACAACAAGCATACACAACATGATAAAATATGTTATGATATAACAAGGTAATCTCAATTTAAACTTACAAATACATACGTGATACATATTGCACATAAAACATATAATCGGCATTTTTGGTCAAGACAATAAAATAATAAAACATTAATTTACATCGATCTTTTACGAAGCAATGTTTTATGGGTCATATGAAAGCCACCGTTCTTTTTATTAGCTTGTTGCGTTTAAAGGACGCAAAAGAATTTATTTTATTCGAGATAACTGTACATTTGTACTTCATAGATAAACAATTACATTTATAAAGTTCTTTTATTAGAGAATGTACGAATTTAAAAGTGTAGTTTTTACTATTAAATACTATCATATTCTTCGTAGTTAAACTCTGTTGGTTCTGACGGTGCTAATAAATCCTGTTGTGGGTTAGGTTTCTTCTCACTTTTGGATTTTTTATGTTTGTGTTTCTTTTCCTTTCTATCTAACCTCTCACTGTAATCACCACGATCTTTGTCTTTTGACTTTTTCTTTTTGTGCTTCTTCTCCTGATGAAACGAACAAAGTTAGTTAATACTTTGAAATAAATATGTATATTACATAGTTTCAATCAAGTATTGTATTTGCAGACACACCCTAGTGATATTGATTTTATCACTAATTGTGACATTCTCCAGTGTCTGGTAAGAGAGTGCTTCATCCTTACTTTGTTTTATAAATATAAAAGAACACTTGTGCCTGGGCTGTCTTACTTCTGTAATTTGTAATAAACTACTTTAAGTGCAAGTAAAGTTGTATATACATACATATTTTTTCTGACTTTTAACTTTACAAGGGACAACAATTTATAAAAAATTAAGACCTAATTAAATATCAATATCTCGAAAACACTAAATTTCAAAATGATACAAGTTGGGTTGTCAAAAGGATTAGCAAAAACCACTGATACTAAGAAGAGAGCATGTTCTGAAAAAGAAGCTCAATAAACGCTCTGGCTGACTTTTCTTTTAATATACAGACTGACTGGTGAGATACCTTCAATATTTGAGGACGTGATAGTATGCGAACATATATCATGAAATAAAATAACATAAAAACGAAATATTAAATATCTTCTTAGTAAACTTGGTACACAGTACACCTAGAGCCCAGTATTTAACTACAGCATAATTGGACGCCGCGCGGCCGCACGTGTCGCGCAGCGCGCTATCAACACAGAATACATAGGTACCTACACTGTACAGCTGTTGCCTATGTAGCGGGATGGAGGGCGGGGGTGGGTGCCGCCGCGCCGCTCGTGACTAGATCAACGTAAACAGTGCGGCGAGCTTAGGGAGTATAATATCCAAATTTCACTTATATTTTAGAGACATTTCGATAGAAAATAAGCACCTATTTTTTTTATATCAAGTTAACGAGTATCGGGTACCGAGTACTCTCCATAAGTATTGAAGGTATCTCACCAGTCACGCTGTATATATTCACCAATTAAACAAACCACTGCAGTTAAAGGTAGAAAGAATACTATCTAGCTAAAACAGTATTTTCAGCCACTGACCGAGGCTCTATTGTGAGTTTATATCACATCAACTAAATAGTCCCAATGACCATGTTTGGTTTTGCTATTCGATGAGACTGTAACTTTCAATAATCGCAACGCCGAACGCGCTCGTAGCCAAATAAATAAATAGTGAGCGAATTTGTGTAATGAAATAAACTCACACTAGGCTAAGTGGGACTAGACGTTTAAAAGCAATTTCTTTTAATCTTTGTGCTTGCGAGTTACGCATTAATATGAGAATAACATCGTATGTTACCTTTTCACTAGATTCCTTTGTCCTGTCTGGATCTTCACCACCTGAAATTAAATTATATTTCATTGCCTTATATT
This sequence comes from Hypercompe scribonia, assembly GCA_949316085.1. Taxonomy (NCBI): domain Eukaryota; kingdom Metazoa; phylum Arthropoda; class Insecta; order Lepidoptera; family Erebidae; genus Hypercompe; species Hypercompe scribonia. The sequence goes on along the minus strand of OX438969.1, from coordinate 14,774,743 downwards.
TCGATAGTATTGTAAAAAACTTGCATTGGTACTTTAAGCATTTTTTTTTTGGAGAAACACAATACCTTATTTTTCACGCTCCTTACATCTAATCAGATCCTTTTGTTGACTGCACGGTTGGCCTAGTGGTTTACGCGGTCGCCACGCCGCTCTCTACTGACCTGAGTGTTGTGGGTTCAAATCCCACATGGGACAACACTTTGTGTGATCCATAAATTGTTGTTCTGAGTCTGGGTGTTCTTTGTGTCCGTTTCTTGTATGTTTGTAAAGTCCCCCGCGACACAGGATTTATTCCTAGTGCGGGCGTTGTCTTTTAAAAAAAAAAAACACTAAACTTGAGATTAAATATTTACCTTCAGGAGACCTTCTGACACTAGTGTCACCAGCCCAAAGGCTGAAATCATTGTCCATTTGCAACTCTTCCTCAACATGACTCTTGCTTTCAAATATACGGCCGTGTGAATTGTCAACGCTACTATGACTAAGGTGGGTGGCGTCGTCATCTTCCATTGTTATCCGACTCATCATTGTATCCAGTGTGCCATCAAGGTGACTGGACCTAGTATGAAGTTCTGTTGGCACCTTAGGTTCCGGCCTAACGATGTCTGCAGTCGAACTGACGTCAAAGTCTAGGTCTTCTTGATCAATAGTCACTTTTGGGTTTGTTGTGTTCTCATCATCACTGAAATCATAGTGGTAAGGTTTATTTCTTATAAGGTAGTTAATCAATACATTACAATTTCTGAATTTTTATATGATTTAAAAAGGGTTTATTAGTGACTAGCAGCCCATCCCGGTTTCGCACGGGCATAATATTATAAAAAAGAAAATATACAATGTTTTACAGTGAGTTTCTAAAAAAATAACATTCATTGAAAACCAAAAACTAAGATATTATTTTTTTTTGTGAATATATTTGGATGCGCTGCGCGGCAAGTTAATTTCGTGATGTTGTCTCCCTTCCAGTACCTCTTCAACGCATAGCTAGCCCAGCGGAGTTTTTTCTATTATTTAAACTGGTGATATCTTTTGAATGGAATATCCGAATCGAATCATTTAAAAGGTGATATGAAGGTATTGAAGTAGTCTTAAATAATGATTTATTTATTTTGATAAGGATCAATACCTAGGTACGAATAAAGAGCCTTTTCTAGCGGTGGTATATCATTTCTTTTTTTTAAAAAAAGAACGCTTATTGTGACGTAACTATAAAAGATAGAGACATGCTGTCGCGACATTTTTATAGATAGTGATGTGTCCTGAAAAATTGTAATACATCATTTTGTTCTATCATTAATAGTTTTCGCAGCGCATGCGATTGAAGGAAGTTTTTTGTTAATTTTTTTACACCTTGGGTTAGATTTTTCAAGTTTTAGTAAGCATCCCTAATTTTTTTGAAAATGAAACATAGCCTATGTCACTCGGGAATAGTGTAGCTTACCAACGGTGAAAGATTTTTTTAAATCGGTCCAGTAGTTTCGGAGCCTATTCATTTCAAACAAACAAACAAAAAAACAAATCTTTCCTCTTTATATAATAATATTACTATAGATAAAAAATATACAAAGGAAAATTTTAAGTTCGTTCGTTATTTTATCCACGTTTGATAGCATTCACCCTTATTTGACTGAAAATTGGTCATAATATGTCAGTAAATGCAGTATCAAGATTTTTAAAAGAGATTGTTTTTAAAGATAGATTATTACCTATCAGTTTCATAGGTGACATCTGGATTGGTAGTCCCTGATAATGGAGGAAGGTCTTCTAAGAAGCTGCTGTCAAGAGTACCCGCATAAAACTCGTCTAGACCTCCTGAAGAAGCTGATATATTGGCCCCTGTTGGCGTACTTTGTCCACTAAAATAAAAAAAAATCTAAACAAATCATAGACTTGAAAATTAAAATATACTATATACATCATGTCCGTGTGGTGACGGATTAAGAATACAGTGTTACCACCCCTATTCATCCCGTGGGGGTCGTAAAAGGCGACTAAAGGAACAAAGTATGCAAGACAAGTTCATTAAAAAGAGAAGGAAAACATGAAAACCCTTTTTGTTAACATGTGGAAACCGCCTCGGGCCGTCACCCCACCAGGGTTTACGGGGGGGTGGTGTGTCGGAATCAGAAAAAGAAAAAAGCAACGAAAATGTATGCTTACAAACCTGTATTTTTAAGTCTTTATAACGTTAATTGGGACGAAAGAAGCATCACCTCTAGAGCCAAAATCAATCATGCCCTTTAGGATATAGTGCGAGAAACATATATAAATTTTAAGGGTATGTACATTCGTAAAACATAACCCTCTTTACGGCCCAGTCGGATAATAAACAAAGTTCAAAGTGTTCTCACCTTTCTGGTTGCAATAATCTAGGCGGTGTGATTTCTGTGCTCACTTGATTCTTAGGCTTCATTAATTCAGGACTGACATATTGTGCCAGAATGGTTTGTGTCGGTTTGGTAGTAGTTCCACTAGCTAATGATTGTGCCAACTGCAATGGAGATTATAATTTAATATTAACGATTTATTAGTCAGACAAATGCTTGTGAGAAGCTATATTTACACTAAGACAGCTGCTTTTTTGCAAAGACTGATCTCTTAGAAAAGAATAAGTAAAACGCAAGGTTTTTTTCAATTATACTGTTATGCAGAAATGATACAAATCACTGTGTAACCAATATTCAAGAATTTATGTTATAGTACTATTTACTACTACTATTAAAAATGATCGGTACATTTCTAGAAAAACTGGCTATTATAATTTACAGATTCATTTATTTAAATTAACATTTAAGATTACGCCTTTATATTAACAGACAGCATTCTTATTAAAACCGTTATGTAGAATATTGTCATTGCAATTTTTATTATAAAGATGAATTTGGCAAATTTCTTAAACATTAATAATCCGGTAGGGAAGGTTTCACATGCAAACTTACAAACCTCTTTATTAAACATTAATAGCTATAAATATAACTTACAAGAGGATTGACACTCGGTGGTATGATGGGTTTGCCAGCCCCCAGGACAATGCTAGGAGATCTATCATTGTTAGTTCGAGGCTCCGGCTGACTAAAACTTTGTCGGCGTTTGTTTGCTAGACGGTCCACAAACAAGTTGTAATGTGATTCCTCAGAGTTCTGTAGAATAACTACCTTGATAATATCACCAATAAAAGCAACAACAAAAAATGTTCATAGGTGTAGTAACCACTCACCACTGAACATATAAAGAGCTATTCAGGTATGGGATCGTTAGGAGCATTGCAATGGGACAATTTGTTTTATAATGAGGTATAAAAAAAATAATTTTGCAACTTCGCAACATTTGCCCACAGCTCTGCCCATGTGTTTGTAGATTATTGTGGTAAAAAGTAATAATAATGTATCTTTCCATTGGTAAAATAATTTTTAGAATTGGTTTAGTGGTAGAGGTCAGAAAGCAGTACTGACAAACTCACATTCGAATTAATAATAAGCTAGGATTTATAAGTTCGTCAATAGATTAAGTACCACCCACAGACATACAAGTATGACAAAGTCTTTTTTTAAATTGCACTTACTTGGAAATCATCAAGATCCTTTTCAATATCTTCCATATCTTTCTGGTTTCTTTGTAATTGTTCTAATAAACTTATTTTCTGAAGTCTTAAAAATGGCACACTGAGAAATTTGTGAAGTAATCGCAGGCCAAAACCATTTCTCATGGAAGATTCTGCATACCGTACTGGTGCTGTCCTAAAAATTAAATCACCCATAATTTTTTATCATCATCACTTCAGACAGAAATCATATAACAGAATCTCCTAATGTAAAGGAATTACATTTAAGTGCTCTATGTTAAGTTGTTTAATGATTCTGAAATTAATAAATAATGTTAATAAAATATCTGTAAGTAATATTTGAAGATTTTTTATACTCTTTATTATCAACTTGATACTACTAACAATCCATTTAAATATTTATTAAAATTAGATATATCTATACATATAATAAATCGATAGAAGGGTCAATTCTGTACATTGAAAATACTGAAAAAATAAATAGCAGGGGGTGTTACTGGATCGATACCAAACCCAAATATGTAATTAAAAAAATTTTTGTCTGTCTGTCTGTATGTTCAGGCATCACGTGAAAACTAACGGTTCGAATTCGATGAAACTTGGTATAATTATACCTTATTATCCTGGGCATAAAATGGGATACTTTTTATCCTGAAAAAATACGTAGAAAAAAAAAAATAATTTTTCAGTTTTATCCATAGACGTTGTTCTGTACAACCGCGAACGCACGTTGCGTTACCCGCAGTGGATTCAGCGCCGTAACCTGTAGCGCCGAAAGTCGGATTCGGCTTGAACCGTTTGCGGCACACGCGGGCCGCACGACGCCACGCCTCCCCGACTCCTATATAAGGACAGCGTTCCGCGCCGCGCGATGTCTGCTCCGACTCACCCCAACCCTCTAGTGGTTGCGGCCGTAAATTACACACCGAGCAAAATTTCCAAAATACGTCGACCCAAACACGCGTTAGGGGAGCTAGACGACGACATTACACGCGCTCAACGCAGAGCGAACACACTAACTACGAACCGTCCGCGTTTTCGTCCCCGCCGGCGGGGGCGGAACACGCGCCGCGTAAACCGTCAACAAAACATGGGAGTAGGCCGCCCCAGTGTTTCAGCAACACCCCAAGCCGAGGTTCGTACCCCGCAGGGGGTGCCCTTGGGCAATGTTGCTTAATAAATGGCCGGTTGAGAGCCCTCAGCGCTCACCGTAACTAAACCGGGTAAAGTTGTAGAGGCCATCTGAGGCCAACAGCTAAAAATCAATTCAAAAAAAAAAAAAAAAAAAAAAAAGCCGCGCGATGCCCCTTGACGACCGTCTATCCTTCGGCGCCCACATCAAGGCAGTCCGCAGCCGGGCTGCCTTCGTGCTAGGACGTCTCCACAGTTTAATAAACGCACGTTCGAAGTTAGACTTAAAAAACAAAATTAGGTTATACACGGCATGCGTACGACCTATAATGACGTACGGTAGCGTAGTCTTCGCACACGTTAGGCCACACAGGATCCATAGGCTTCAAACATTACAGAATAAATTCATGCGCAAAGCTACGGGAGCACCGTGGTATGTACGCAACGTCGATCTTCACATCGACCTCAGATTGCCGACCATCAAGCAAATCATAAAACAGTGCTCTCTTAGCTACTTTGACTCTGCTCCGACTCACCCCAACCCTCTAGTGGTTGCGGCCGTAAATTACACACCTAGTAGGATCTTCAAAATACGTCGACTCAAACACGCGTTAGGGGAACAAGACGACGACATTACGCTCGCTCAACGTAGAGCGAACGCAGCTAGGGAATCAAATTCGAACCGTCCGCGTTTTCGTCCCCGTCGTCGGGGGCGGAATACGCGCCGCGTAAACCATCCAAACATGGCAAAGCCGTGCGATGCATATAATTTGTGAATTTTGATGCGAGCGGACGTGTCCAGTGTGGCGAGCGGTCGTTCTTATTGGAATTAATATTGTTTGCGTGTAATTTTAAACCGTGCTTTTCAGCGCGATCTTTTTGATTACTGGATTTGATGTCATTTCTAAGACTGTTCCGATCAGTTATTTGTAAATACTTTTGTAAATATTATAGTACGTACGTAGTTTAAGTTTTCATCGTAAATTGGTTTATTTAGGTTGGTATTTTATTTTCTTTTTGTTTATCTTTGGAAACATAAGTATAGTAATTAGGTTATAAGGTAAAGTAGGTTAGTTATTAAATTCATATTTCTCTCTCTCATCTCATTTCATTGTATTTCTGTATATTTTTAATACAGTTTTATTGTAACACGATGCCTGCCAGAAAGCGATCTTCTCTTACTAAAACATCGAAACATGCTATGCGAATGAGACTAGCTAGATCACAAGAATTAACTGAAGAGCGAGAATCCCGGTTAAACCGCATGCGAGACAAGAGCGGCTGAAGCAAGAGCACGTAGAAGCAGTGCCGATCGCGAATTGAGGTTAAGTGCTGATCGTCAACGTCACTCACTATCTCGCTCCTCTGAAACATTTACTGAAAGGGATATACGTCTCACTGCCGACCGTGAACGTCACGTATTGTCTCGGGAGTCTGAGACGTACCCGCAATATCAAGATCGTTTAACGGCTGACCGTGAACGTCACGCGCTGTCACGGGAGTCTGAGACTTACACCCAGTATCAAGATCGTTTGACGGCTGACCGTGAATGTCACGCGCTGTCACGGGAGTCTGAGACTTACACACCCAGTATCAAGATCGTTTGACGGCTGACCGTGAATGTCACGCGCTGTCACGGGAGTCCGAGACCTACGCCCAGTACCAAGATCGTTTGACGGCTGATAGAGCTCATCATGCTTTGAGTCGATCTCTTGAAAGTGACGAAAACCGTTTGCGTCGTTTAGAGGCAGCTCGCGAAAACTACGATTTAAGAGTTCAAAATAATATAGATAATTTGTCAAACGAAAGACAAAGAATAAATGATATTCGGTCGTTAGAAACAAATGAGCAATGTAAAGTTCGATTCAGTGGAGATAGATTTCGTCATAATATTGATAGAGTTTTAAGTTCATCAGATCATGAAGAAGCTGAATCTTTAGATTTGTTGCCAAGGATAAATAAAAACAAAAGTGGATTTGCTTATTACGTTAAAATAAATAATGAATCTTTTGCAGAGTTAGGTGAGATGAATATAGTTTGTTCTCATTGTAATTCCTTGAAATGGAGACATGAGTCTGCTGGATTTTGTTGTTCTGGTGGAAAAGTGAATTTACCACTATTTGAAGATCCACCGGAGCCTTTGAAGTCATTGCTCTTAGGAGAACATACCCATTCCCAACATTTTTTGGATATTATATTCGGGCTTTTAATAGTGCATTTCAAATGACTTCTTTTGGCGCTCAACAAATATCCGAAGGCCCATTCATGCCTACATTCAAAATTCAAGCCAAGTCTACCATCTAATTGGGTCACTGTTGCCAGAAAATCAACCGAAATTCTTACAAATTTATTTTATATCTGATTATAACGAACAGTTAGCTGTACGAAATACAAATTACCAACATCTTAATGCAGAATTAATTTTGGCACTTCAGCATATGTTACATCAGGTCAATACATATGTGCATAGTTTTAAGTCAGCATTGGAATCTATTCCTCAAGGGCAATGTGATAATTATAATGTTGTAATCAATGCCGATAGATGTCCAAGTCAAGAACACCCCAGGCGTTACAATGCGCCTACGACTAATGAAGTTGCAATAGTATTAGTCGACTAAGAATGTGATAGACGAGATATCGTGATTCGTACTAGAGACAACCGTCTGCAGCGTATTTATGAAACTCTCAGAGCATATGATAGTTTGCAGTACCCTTTAATTTACTGTCGAGGAGAGGATGGCTATAATTTTGCAGTGTACGAAACTAACCCGGTTACAGGTACCTTAAATTACAGAAAAAAAGTTTCTTCTCTTCAATTTTATTGCTATCATTTGCAGATTAGACGTGATCAACTATTGTATTTACAACGTTTCCGAGGTTTGTTTAATCAATTCATAGTTGATATGTTTGCTAAAATTGAAACTGAACGACTGGTATATATACGTACAAATCAGAGACAGTTGACAGTTGATGAATATGTACATCTACGCGACGCTATGCAACAGGATGACAATCCCGATAATTTGGGCCGTTTGGTTATCTTACCATCTTCTTTTACCGGCGGCCCCCGGTACGTGTATGAGCGAACTCAAGATGCTTTTTGTTATGTAAGGAAATATGGTCGACCAAACTTATTCATTACATTTACTACTAATCCTAAATGGGAGGATATAATGAACAATTTACTTGAAGGACAAACTTCTTACGGCCGACACGATATAATTTCGAGAGTTTTTCATTTAAAGCTGAAATTAATGATTAAGTTATTAACAAAAGAAAAAGTTTTTGGTGATTTATTTATCTTATATGTACAGTATCGAGTGGCAAAAAAGAGGACTACCACACGCTCACATTTTAATTTGGTTGAAAGACAAAATTCGGCTTCATGATGTAGATCATGTAATTAGTGCCGAATTTCCTGACCCAAATGTAGATCCTGTATTATATGAAATCGTTAAAACTCATATGGTACATGGACCCTGTGGCGCACTACATTCTCACTCTTCTTGCATGCAAAACGGTCGCTGTACTAAACGATATCCAAAATCGTTAGTGGACCAAACTATAAGAGGTCATGACGGATATCCTTTATATTGGCGCTGTTCGCCAAGTAGTGATGGATTTACAGCTGAAAAAAAGAGTTCTTGGCCAACAAATCACTTTAGATAACAGGTGGGTCGTGCCATATTCTCCAGTATTATCTAGAGCTTTCGGAGCACATATAAATGTTGAAATGTGCAATAGTATTGAATCTATTAAGTATATATGTAAATATATTAACAAAGGTAGTGACCAAGCGTCATTTGCACTAAGAAATAACGAACGCGATGAGGTAGCTAAATATCAATCGGGACGGTACATTAGTTCGTCAGAAGCAGTGTGGCGAATCTTAAGTTTTCCAATACACGAGCGACATCCACCTGTAATACATCTCGATATTCACGCAGAGGGAAGTCAAAGTATATATTTCAATCCAGAAAATGTAGCCGAGCGTTTAGTAAATCCAAGATGCACAACTCTTATAGCATTTCTTGAATTGTGTGGCACTGATAGCTTTGCCAAAACTTTGCTCTATGATGAGATTCCCGCATGTTACACATACGATAAACAACGTAGAGTTATGTAAACCGTCGTCGACGAGGCTCCCCAGTAGATGGCGCACCTGGAGTTTACAAGAAACATGTAATAGGAAGAGTTTACACTGTACATCCAAACAATTTTGAATGTTTTTATTTGCGCCTATTATTACATACAGTGCGTGGACCAACATCATTTACTGACTTACGAAAACTTGACGATATTTTATATCCTTCTTACCAAGCAGCTTGCCAAGCTCGACACTTACTCGAAAATGATCAGCATTGGGACGATGCTTTAGCAGAATCATGCGTCAGTAATAATCCACGTCGTTTGCGAAATCTATTTGTTGTTTTGTTAACTTTTTGTGCTTTGTCTGACGCTGCGCAGTTATGGGAAAAATATAAGGAGCAACTCTCTGAGGACTTTTTCAGGAACATCTTACGTGATCAAGATACTGAAATAAATGACAATTGCCGTGATTTAGCTATAAATCATTGTTTGTTAGCTATTCAAAATGAATTAATAGCTATCGGAGGTAAAACTCTATCAGAATATGGTTTGCGTACTCCTACTATAGCTAACGAACGAATTAACAGAGAATACGCTGCAGAACTTAATTATAATGCTGCAGAACTATTGGAAACTTTAGGAAACGGAGTACCAAGTATGACACCTGAACAAAAACAGGTATTTGACCGTGTCTGCCATAGTGTAAACAATACTTTGGGACAAATTTTATTTCTCGATGCACCTGGTGGAACTGGGAAGACGTTTCTCACTAAATTAATATTAGCCCACTTAAGGAATTAAAACAAAATTGCACTTCCTCGGGTCGCGCAGCGACCCGAGGAAGCAACTGCTCAACTCGGGCAGCGACTTTGTTACCAGGAGGCAAAACAGCGCATACGATGTTCAAAATACCAATAGACCTTGACCGCACGGAAAATCCAGTATGTGGTATTACTAGAAACAGTGACAAAGCGCAGGTTATCCGGGAGTGTAGTTTAATCATCTGGGACGAGTGCACTATGGCTCACAAAAAAGCCATAGAGGCAGTGGACAGGACTCTGAGGGACATCAGGCACATAGACCAACCCATGGGTAGTATAACTGTTCTTTTTTGTAGCGACTTCAGACAAATTCTACCGGTGATACCACGAAGAACACGAGCTGATGAAGTCAGAGCTTGGCTTAAGAGGTCGAGTCTATGGCAACATATTATATCCACGCATTTAACAACAAATATGCGGGTGAGACTCGGAGATGACCCACATGCACAACAATTTTCAAATTTATTATTAAAAATAGGCGAGGGAACTTATCCAAATGATGAAGGAAAAGTAGCTTTAAATGATGAATTGTGTCCCTGCAAGAGCTAATATTTGCGGTTTACGGAGACTTAAGCAGGGTTACGCATCAGCACAATACTTGGTTATGCAAAAGGTCCATTCTAACTCCTCGGAATGACCAAGCATCTGCAATAAATAATGAAATACTGTCACATATTCAAGGAGAAAGTCGAGAGTATATCTCTATTAATAGAATGATGGATCAAGAACAGTCCACTAATTACCCCATAGAATTTTTAAATTCGTTAAATGTTTCTGGACTTACTTCACATATAATTAAGTTAAAAATCGGGGTTGCTATTATTCTTCTTCGTAATTCAAGTCCTCCGAAACTTTGTAACGGCACTCGATTGAAGGTCGTTAATTTACAACCTAACGTAATTGAAGCTCAAATTTTAACCGGTTGTGGTGGCGGGGAAAGTGTTTTAATCCCTCGAATACTATTGATTCCAAACAATTTTCCATTTCAATTTAAGAGAATACAGTTTACGCCATGACAATAAATAAGGCTCAAGGTCAACCCTAGGAGTTGCTGGCGTAGATCTTACCGCGAGTTGTTTTTCACACGGGCAACTTTACGTAGCTCTTTCCCGTGTGAGCAGTCCAAGAAATCTTCATGTTCATACTCCGGATAATAATTACACACACCGTACGATAATTATCGTACACTTACGATAATTTTGTGCCTGCGTACGATGTACGATAGCATATTACTATCGTACACAGATTGTACGATAATTTCTATCATGATGCAAAATTTGAGAATTTATATTATTTCACTCATGCGCTGATAGTCAAAATTTCGCATTAGCATGATTTTATTTTGTCCAATAAAATCTTGGGAAAATACCAGGAAATACAGGTTCTCTATTCCTATTGATTCTTACGAGCCGCTCTGCTAAGTTTCACCATTGCCGATACGGTAACTTTATCCAGCACCTGCTGTACACGCTTTCTTATTGGTTAGTATAGCATCTACCAATGCGAACAAGGGAATATAAGTTCGATATTTCGATTATGGCCGTGGTCCGAATCACGCTCACAGCGCTCATAGCGTACCAACATGCGGTCCAATTCGTGCTTTTCACGCTCACCGTTAGCGATTTCTAAGTGATAACACAAATAATTAATCTTTATGAATACATTTCCTCTTTATATATACAAAATTTTGGCATGTTTCATACCCAACTTGTATGGGAACAGTGAAATTTTGTCTGAGTGAACTTTAAACTTGGTGCATTTATTAAACTTCCCTTGAAGTGGAAAGGAAATCAGTTTAGGTCTGTACTACGTGTAAAACATTTGGGTTTCAGTGTTCTGTTGATTTGACAGCGGTGGTTTAAAAAAGATAAACTATAGAGTACTTGTATGCATATCAATATTACAATTTATATGATTTATTTATCTATAATAAACATTATCCTAAAAAATACGATAATTTCGATCCATGTACGATAATTTTACGCCCCCGTGTACGATAATCAGTCCACTTCAGGTTGCTAACACTGCTCCGGACGAGCTCACTAACAATGTTGTGTATGCTGAACCTCTCAATTAACTTTCTGTCGCATTGTCACGATCACTTTTTTATTTATGCCTATATATATTATAACTTTTCGTCACTGTCAGTAATTTACTGCTACATGCTACTTATCAAGGTCGGAATTACCATGAAAAAAATACTTACTACAGAACGCGAGCTCAACAGCAGTAGCTCAATAGATCTCCTTAATTATTATAGGCCTAGCCGTATTTGGGTCCAATAGATATTTATAAGATGTCATTGTCAGAGTTACTCAAAATGGAGAAATAAACCATCCACGCGAAGACCGACATCCGCGCGGACGGAGTCGCGGGCGGAACCTAGTATATACTAATAATGTGAAATGTTGGTCACAAAAGTCAAATAAATTGGTCCTAAAGATTTGGTAATAAAGGTATTTACTATCAGGCAGTTACCTATCAAATAAAGATCAAATTCAAAAATGTGATATTACACACACATGGCTTTAGTTAAAGTTATGAAATGGGTACTTATTGCCTATTTGATATAATTGACATCAATACTGGTTTCAAGTTTCCTGATTAACACTGATAGCAGACATAAAAAAAAAGAGTCAAGGAAGACGTTATTTTCCTAAAAAACAACTCTTGCATTAGGATTATATATCCCATGTTACAGGGGACTGTACAAATATACATGAAATGGACACATAAGACATTCAGATTCAGTACAGCAATTTGTGGATAGCACAAAGTATTGTTCCATATTGGATTTTCTCCACAATACTTTGCACAGTACGAAACAGGCTGGTGACAATAGTGGTTTTGGTTTAAGCGGTTGCCACGCCACCATCTATTACACTGAGTCTTGTAGGTTCCGAGTCTGGGTGTTCTTTGTGTCAATTTCTTATGTTTGTAAAGTCTCCAGGATATTTTCGTAATGTGAGTATTGTATTTAAAAAAAATAAAGGTTTATGTTGCTGGACATATGCCTCTATTACAAGAGATAAAATATCTCTTAAGAAAATTCCTACATAGTGCATACCTGATAAGTTTTGCATGATGTAAGGCTTGTTCAATGTGGTGTAGATGCACTTGGCGGTGATGGCTCATATCACAATGGTTGCCAAGTACTACAACTGGTAGGTCGGCTGGCACTTGAGATAATTCTTTTACCACATAATCAAATGTCCTGTCAACAAAATTTTCTTGATAAGTAACTACATACATACAAAATGTTGTTACAAAAGTTCTAAGATTGCAATTTTATACTTTTCTAAAAGATTTAATACAATCAGCTCATTTTTGTATTTTCTTTTTTTTTAACTTTAATAGCCTACCAAAGTGACTACTTTGCCTATTGTAAAACATAAATAAAATCCAAGATTTGTGGTCAACATACGCATTGTGAATGCAGGCAATGTAATATAGGCACCCACACTATCTCTTCCTATTGAAATGCGTTTTCACCATCTTGACAGTGAGGCTATCAACTGCTAAAACTTACCAAGGCTTTGTTATATCAAGCATCAATATCACTCCGTTGGCATTTTTGTACACATCTAAAAATGTTGCATCTAGAACTGGTGTCTCATAGCCATCCTCAGATGTTGCAGCTGATGTTTGGTTTTCTAATTTAAGACCCAAAGGTGGTTTCTTTTTTGTACGACCTTTGTCAACTACTTCCCATACCTCAACCTTTCAACATAAAAAAAGTATGTTAGTAAAACAAGACAGACACTTAGAGTAATTTATCACTATATACTTCTTAACAGCTAACAAGATATTTACATGCATTTATAAAGAATGGAAATTATTGTATAACACACCTTGCATCACATACATGCAAAACAATAATTAATAAGCACTTAAAGAGCTATACAAACTTTCACCCACCTTTACAATGTAGTCACTATTTTTATATGTCCAGTGTATAGGAGCAACTTGTATTTGATCAGTTGGTACATAATCCTCTATAAACGGTCCACCTTGAAGGCGCTGTAATAAGCATGACTTACCAACATTTCTGTCACCTTTTATCAATATCTTCACTGAAACAAATATTACACCAATGACAACAATTATACAACAATGAGGTGTAAGTCTTATGCTGTTATATATACGTGAAAAAATATTTACTGTTAAAGTGAACTCCCTTCGAAAACTTCTTTTGTAAAGAAGAAGACATGGGCATAGGAGCAGGACAGCGATCATCGCCACTTCTTGCTAATTTTTTGAGCGCGGAGAACATCGCTTTAACTTAATTGTAAATGATCCGTGTTAACATTAAAATACAACGAAACAGCTGGCACGGCATATGCAGTTGAAGAGTTAGATCACAAAAAACACATGTAAGAAAAACATAATTAAAAGTGCATAACACAAGTCGTCAGTTGTAAACAGAACAACTATTTTGTCATAAACTAAAACATGTATTTATTTATGATTCTCAAGTATTTTTTCTATTTATAACCGTAGATACCAAGTCTTTTGGTCACAAACATAGATGGGTAATTTTACCATATTTTGGAGTGAGGACTTTTCGAGATTGCACACGGGCAAAATGTCTTTTATGTACGTTGAAAAAAGAAATAACATATACATACTTCTATTACTATTCGCCATTCATTCATTTATTCTGTGGCATTTAATCGAATTGCTGCTTTTCTAAAATAAGTGTTTTAAAAATAAACAAAGGATATTTATTCAACAACTAATAAATAATAATTACATCGAAAACAAGTTATTCTAAAAAGTATTACTGCGTTGGTTTTAAAGTAATTATATTTTATTAATTTTCTAAGTGTCATCTTGTATAACTTGTCCAAAAAAATTTACATACTTTGGGAGAATAGAAACATCATATATATATATAAGCCGAATAATATTAATTTCACACTATAATGAACCCCATAGCGCAAGTTAAATAAATGCTCGTATATGTAGAATAAATGTCTTTTATCTGAGCTAAAATCTGTTTTGAATTTTGTTTTTCTATTGTTATTTAAGTACACATATATCTTTTCGTTATTCTAGTTAAGGGCACAGGCCAATAGAGTATAGAGTATATGCGATAAAATATTTTCATTTGTAAACTTTCCTACAAAAAAAAACATATCTATATAATTATTTTTTAAGTTTATTACAATTTATTAGTAAAATTTAATAATGAAATGATGGCTTTTTTAAAATTTCCTCATAATTTTCTAAAACTCAATGCTATTGGTGGCACAAAATTTGCCGTCAATTTACCCTCGCAGCTTTTCGTCAAGCAATTTATATTTTCGTCTAACTTTGTATACAAAGCAGTGTGTGCAAATAAGTAAAAAAAACAGTAGCAGTCGTGGGACTGCCGATAGAAGTGAAAACGGAACTATTAAGTTGAGAGTAATTAAAACTATATGCAAAAATTATATGAATTTTTTTATGTTTCATATATAGCTATATATAATATATAATATCATATATAATATATAATAATAATAAATTTCATATATAATATATTATATTATATTATTAATAACAATATATATAATATTGTTATATGTATTTTATCACTTTTTTGATATCCTTTCTTATGTTAAAATGATCTTCACAGCTATTATATTATTTAATATATAGATAATAAGTTGATAAGAAAAACTCGGCGAATTTGTGAACCAAATACTTCATTTTTGACAGGAGTGTAGTCCGTCGTCACAGAATAAGCGCGCCAAAATAGTCGCGTTTAAATCGCCCGAAAATTATAGTATATTTAGTCTTTTTTTAGCTTGTTGGTTTATATTTTAGACGTGTTATATTTATTTTTGGTATTGTATTGTCTAGTAGAATCGTTTTTATAAAGACTTCGTTGTTGACAATGAATGTAGTCTGTAACGACAGAAATAAGAGCGCCACAATGCTCCATTTAAATCGTCTGAAAATTATGGTGATTTTAATCTTTTTTTGTTTAATGTATTATATTTCGGATGTGTTATATTTATTTTTGGTAATACAATATTTAGTAGAAAAATTTTGAAATATAAAAAAAACGTGCATGTATTTTTTTCAATAACTGCCGGTTTTTGTGAAACAAGTACGTTTCTTTTATATTTTTTATAACATCCATCAATCACCCATATAATCGACGCAGCTTTGCTAACGTGAAATTTTATGTAGATCCTGACTGAACTTAAGGTGACAAATTCTTCTAAGACACTTTATTGTTTGTCAGGTATTAATTTTTCTTTCCCACCAAGAAATTTGCCAAGTCCTGGAAAAAAATAGAAGTCTGTACGTGCATGGTCTAGTAAGTACGGTGGATGACGGAGAACTTCCAACCCCAGCTGTATGTTGTGCAGTAAGAGGTCGCGTATCATCGTGTAGAAGCAGTGAAGCGATTGACTAAAGTTGTAAGGAGATGTAGCAGCTTCATAGTACACATCTGCTGTGATGCTCAACAGTTTCGTAAGAAGGTGTGATGAATCACACCAGTGCTAGACTACCAAACCGTGCCAATCATTTTTCTAGGATTAAATTTTCATTTAGGACATTGTTATGTCGAATCTATTTTTAGTCGCATTTAACAATGCGGTGTAAAATGTCTTCGGGTGTGTGCGTGTTGAACAGAGCAAGGCATGTTTCGACCTATTTGTCATTATTTATGTATAATGTAACAATATATCAAAGAATACCATTTTTTAATTAAAATCAATTTGAAATATGACTTCTTAGCCAAAGTACAAATACTTTGATTAATGTAGCCTGTTGTTGACAAGAGTTTTATTAGTATCTATTAAAATGATACGAATTTTTATTATTATTCTCTTTATTTCGTGATATACACATATTTGTTACATTTTTAAATATATATAAAAAACAAAAAATACACATTTAAAAATATAAAAAATAGTAGTAGACCACCGACATCGGGTACAGGGACCAAGACACCGGTGGTTAGGGCTCCAAAGACAGGAACCTCCTCACAATACGGGCCGTGTCAAGGAGGACTGCCTTCTGCATCAGACCCTTGATCCAACCTTCTAACGTGAGCCTCTTAAGGTGTTGGTCGAGGCTCTTCGCTATCAATCCATGAGCAGATATGATTATCGGAACAATAATCACCGAATCCACATTCCACATGTCGGCAATCTCGTGAGACAGATCCAAATACTTCAATTGTTTTTCTTTTTCAATTTTCACGAGATTCTCGTCATGAGGAACGGCGATATCGACAATCATTGCGCGGCGCTCTAATCGATCTACTACCACAATATCAGGCTTATTGGCAACAATAGTCCTATCTGTGATAATAGATCGATCCCAATATAACGTAGCACGACCGTTCTCGAGAACTGGGTCGGGCACATACCTGTAGTAAGGTACTTCGAAATTGATAAGTTGGTATTTAAGGGCAAGTTGTTGGTGTACGATCCTGGCTACTTGGTTGTGCCTGTGCAAATACTCACCGTTAGCAAGACGAGAACAACCGGAAATGATATGCCTAATAGATCCTCCAGGACGGTGGCACGCCCGACAGATGTCAGCCGTACTATCTTTCAGGATATATTTCCGGTAGTTATTCGTCATGATAACTTCGTCCATAATTGCACAAACAAAACCTTCAGTTTCTCCGAAGAGGTCACCAAACCGTAGCCAAGACGTCGACGCTTTAAAGTCTATATCAGACCCGTGTAGGGCCCGATAAAATCGACCATGAAGTTCTTTACCCTTCCATACTTCCTTGCGATCAGTAGTACTAAGTACTACAGGTTTGCGCCAATTCTCTTTAGCCAGAGAGAGCGGGGTAAATCCAGTATCTACTGCAACTACATTGCGATGCACTTCCACATTAGTCTGTAGAAAATATTCTCTGAGATTGTATATCTCGCGATTGTGTAGAGTCTTGATATTTAATAGACCACGACCTCCAAACTTTCGCGGAATATACAATCTCATAACCGATGAACGTGGGTGGTGCATGCGGAATGCAGTCAGCAATGTACGGACTCTCCTGTCAAGGGCATCTAATTCGGTCTGAGTCCATCTAAGTACACCAAAGGAATACATCAGAACTGGCATGACCCAACTGTTACAGGCTCGCATCTTGTTACCGCCTGATAAAAGACTTTTAAGTACTTTTAATGAAGAAGAACTTTTAAGTACTTTCTATTATTATTCTCTTTATTACATATAAATACACATATTGATTACATTTTTAAATATATAAAAAAATAAAAAATACATATTTAAAAATATAAAAAATAGTAGACCACCGACATCGGGTACAGGGACCAAGATACCGGTGGTTAGGGCTCCAGAGACAGGAACCTCCTCACAATACGGGCCGTGTCAAGGAGGACTGCCTTCTGCATCAGACCCTTGATCCAACCTTCTAACGTGAGCCTCTTAAGGTGTTGGTCGAGGCTCCTCGCTATCAATCCATGAACAGATATGATTATCGGAACAATAATCACCGAATCCACATTCCACATGTCGGCAATCTCGTGAGACAGATCCAAATACTTCAATTGTTTTTCTTTTTCAACTTTCACGAGATTCTCGTCATGAGGAACGGCGATATCGACAATCATTGCGCGGCGCTCTAATCGATCTATCACCACAATATCAGGCTTATTGGCAACAATAGTCCTATCTGTGATAATAGATCGATCCCAATATAACGTAGCACGACCGTTCTCGAGAACTGGGTCGGGCACATACCTGTAGTAAGGCACCTCAAAATCGACAAGTTGGTATTTAAGGGCAAGTTGTTGGTGAACAATCCTGGCTACTTGATTGTGCCTGTGCAAATACTCACCATTAGCAAGACGAGAACAACCAGAAATAATATGCCTAATAGATTCTCCAGGACGGTGGCACGCCCGACAAATGTCAACCGTACTATCTTTCAGGATATATTTCCGGTAGTTATTCGTCATGATAACTTCGTCCATAATTGTACAAACAAAACCTTCGGTTTCTCCGAAGAGATCACCATACCGTAGCCAAGACGTCGACGCTTTAAAGTCTATATCAGACCCGTGTAGGGCCCGATAAAATCGACCATGAAGTTCTTTACCCTTCCATACTTCCTTGCGATCAGTAGTACTAAGTACTACAGGTTTGCGCCAATTCTCTTTAGCCAGAGCGAGCGGGGTAAAACCAGTATCCACTGCAACTACATTACGATGCACTCCCACATTAGTCTGTAGAAAATATTCTCTGAGATTGTATATCTCGCGATTGTGTAGTCTTGATATTTAATAGACCACGACCTCCAAACTTTCGCGGAATATACAATCTCATAACCGATGAACGTGGGTGGTGCATACGGAATGCAGTCAGCAATGTACGGACTCTCCTGTCAAGGGCATCTAATTCGGTCTGAGTCCATCTAAGTACACCAAAGGAATACATCAGAACCGGCATGACCCAACTGTTACAGGCTCGCACCTTGTTACCGCCCGATAAAAGACTTTTAAGTACTTTTTTTAGGCGGCCAAAGAAACGTTCCTGCAACATTTGTTTCACGCCAGATTCTGGTATTCCCAAGGACTGTGAAAAACCTAGATACTTGTAAGTTTCGGTGGCAGACAGAGATCTGAGTTTTGTTGAATCTGAAAGTTCTATTCCTTCAGATTCTACAATCACGCCCTTCTTTACATACATGACTGCACACTTTTCTACACCAAATTCCATTTTGATAGAATTACTAAAGTTTTCAGTGACCCTTAATAACGCCATCAATTGTAATTTTGTGGAGGCCAGTAATTTCAAATCATCCATATAAAGAAGGTGAGATATAACTTGATCATCTTTCTGCAACCGATAGCCTAACCCTGAACCCTCTAACAGAGTACTGAGAGGGTTCAAAGCTAGACAAAACCACAAGGGACTCAGACTGTCACCTTGAAATATACCTCGCTCGATCTTTATAAGTACGTCATTTATCGCAGCCTGCCGACATCCTGGATAGCGAAGTGTTGTTCTCCATACATCCTGGATAGCGAAGTGTTGTTCTCCATCTATTATTATTATTATTATATTACATAGACAGGCAGGCAGTTGCAACAACTGATAAAGCCTGCATCCTGAGGGTTCTAATCAATTTTCTTTTTTGGATTCCACCAAGAACTTGTCGAGTCGATTTTTGAATTGGTTCACATTTTTGGCAGATATAACATCATCTGGAAGCTTGTTCCACGCTCTGACCACACGATTGCCTAGAAAGTGTTTGTGAGGATTGATGCTTGAGAAGCTGGTACTAAGCTTAAGACAGTGGCCTCTTAGACGAGTATTGTCATTTCGTATGAATAACTTATCAAACTCTTGAAGGTCATAATGTCCACTTAAGATCTTATATGTTTCAATTAAGTCTCCCCGTTCTCTGTGATCTTTTAGAGTTGTAAGTTTCAGGATCCTCAAGCGTTCTTCATATGGTTGTTTTATTTATTTATTTATTTATTTACACTTTATGCACTTTGTACAGCGGCGGACTTAATGCCCAAGGCATTCTCTTCCAGTCAACCTTAAGGTGGTATAGAAATATTGTAAGGGAGGTGCACAGCGGTTATATTGACAATTAAGATATATAATACATGAGTACGTATACATACATGAACACATACAATACATACGTTATAAATACACATATAAATATACACATATATACATAAATATACACATACACACACATTTAGATTATATTCGTACACTATGATAACTTGACTGTAAGCTGAGCCAACTATCGATAAGACGATTCTTCAATCTCGTTAAAAAGGAGATTGTGTACATTCTTTTTGAATGTAAAACGGTTTGTGGACATCCTGACTTCGAGCGGGAGCGCATTCCAGAGTAGTACTGCCTGAACAAAGAACGAAGAGTTCACGAAATCAGAGTTGTGAGAGGGACATAAGAGAAGCAGATTATTTTCTGAGCGAAGGTTTCTGTCGTGGTTAGAGGATAGATAACGGAGGTACGGAGTCAGATATGTAGGTGAAAACGGTGAGTTGAGAAATGAGAATAGCGCAGTTAGTGCTCGCAGATTGCGGCGCTTGCGAATAGGTAACCATTTTAATTGGGAACGTAAAGCAGACACATGATCATACTTTCGAAGATTAAAAATGTATCGAATGCAGCTATTGAGAAGTCGGTCTAGTTTGTTAAGAAGGTCTGCATTCAGGTCGTAATAACACACATCACCATAGTCGATTATTGGGATTATTAAGGACCGCATGAGAGTAATTTTGGTATTAGAAGGCAGGAAGTTCTTTAGACGATATAATGTTCGCAGATTTCTCGTTACTTTCTGGCTGACATGAGTAACTTGAGCTCGCCAGTCAAGGGTAGAGTCGATGAGTAAGCCCAGATCTTTGACTACGGGGCTGAACGGTACGACTGATCCGTTAAAGATGATTGGTGAGATTGAGGCAGTATCGAGTCTGCTCATAATGCGTTTGCTGCCCACTATGATCGCCTGACACTTGGTTGGGTTAACCGTCAATCCGAAATTCGTCGACCACGAGTTTATGATCTCCAAGTCTCTGTTGACCATGTTAACAGCTTGTGTTATATCTTCCACCCTTGACTGTGTATACACTTGCGGATCGTCGGCGTATAGGTGATACGCACTCTGAAGTTGTTGAGTAATGAGATTTATAAAAATTGAGAATAAGAGAGGAGATAGAATGCCGCCTTGAGGGACGCCAGCGAGGAGATCGCACCAGCTCGATGTCGAGTCAGCAACGTGAACACTCTGTTGTCGCCCCTGAAGATAAGTGGAGAACCATTCCAGTGCCCCAGAGGTAACCATGAGATATTTAAGGATAGATAAAAGGATTTCATGACTGACGGTATTAAAGGCATTGGAAAAATCGACTAGCACAAGTACTGTGACTTTGGTGTCCTCCATGCCCTTTCTAATATCACCAGTCACTTTAAGGAGAGCAGTAACTGTGCTGTGACCAGCCCTAAAGCCAGATTGTAGAGGGCTTAATAGCTGGTTTCTGTGAACAAATTGGGAAAGTTGCTTATGAACACAGGCCTCGAGTACTTTAGACAGAAAGGGAAGAATAGAAATAGGACGGAAGTGTTCAGGGAGGGAAGGATTATTGATTTTTGGAAGAGGAATGATATAAGCCTTTCGCCATAGAGAGGGAAAGGTGCCGGAGTCGAGAGAGAAATTGATGATGTGAGTGATTGCTAAGAGGATACAGTCCAGGATGGTAACAATCATGCGACGACTTATGCCATCGCATCCTACAGCATTAGAATGAATAGATAGGATAATTTTTTTGATATCCTCAGGAGGCACTGGAGAAAATTCGAATGAGTCAGTGGTAGGACTGGTAAGACCAGATATGTAGTTCAGTGTTTGACACTTAGTTTGAGGATCCATCATAGTTGCAGATGAGAAATGAAGATTTATATCATTCAAACTAATTGTATTACTGAAAGTGAGCTGATGTTCTTTACCAATACCTAAGGTATTAAGAAATTTCCAGATACTGGAAGAAGAAGAAGACTCTATGTTTTGAAGAATATGTCGGCGTTTAGCGTTGCGTATCACCTGGTTGCACCGATTCCTAGCAGCCTTATATTGGTTCCATTTGTCTTCGCAACGATTTTGTTTGAACCGACGAAATGACTGATCCCGTCGCCTCATAGCTGTTCGGGCCTCCTCCGTCATCCAAGGCGCCGGTGCCCGTTTTACCTTTACAGACTTAATTGGAGCATGGAGGTCGTATAGTTTGACGATGGTGTCATTAAAAATAGACACTTTGTTGTCTACGTCAGTAGCAGCTGCCATGTTCGTCCAGTCTATCCTAACAGCATCTGCATGTAATTTTTCAACATCCATGCGTCGGAAACTGCGAGTCTGCACGACTTTAGGTGGTGATTTGGATGGTTTCAGGATATAGGAGAGGAAAATCAAGTCGTGATGGGAAAAACCAGGGGCTGGCAGTTGACCGTGGGAAGAGACAAGGTGTGGGGAAGAGGTGAGGATTAGATCAAGCCAGGTGTCCTGATAGTCTATGTTGTGATGAGTGGCTTGAAGGGGCAGGACGTGGAGGCTGGTTGCTTGTGTGATGTGAAGGAGGCTGCGTGTGCGACTTGAGTTTGAGGCTAGGATATCAGTGTTAAAATCTCCCATGATGATGTGATGAGAATATTCCGACCCTAAAGATTCCAGAACTGTTTCCAGACTGGAGAAGTAGTTAACAGTTGGAGGGCAATAAACTACACCTAGAATGACATTAACTCCCTTGACACAAACCTGTAGGAAAATATATTCCGCAGTGGTGGTGAGATGAGAAGTAGAAGAGGCGACTATTTTATAGGGTAAGGAGCTGCGAAGGTAAACGGCAACACCGCCACCTCTTTTATCCAAACGATCATTTCGGATAAGGACAAATCCAGGGAGAGCGTATGAGGTGGAGGGTAAGTGGGGTTTGAGCCAGGTCTCCGAAATCAGAATGGCATGAATATTATCATCAGAGGTCTCAGCTAAATCATCGTAATGACTGGGGACACTTTGTGCGTTTATGTGACAAACATTAAAATAAGGACGAGATTTAGTGTGAAATATGTGCCGCAATTGCTCACCCAGCGTCTCAGTCATGGAACTGAAACTAACGTCGTCTGAAGAATCTTCAGCAGAAAAGAGTACATCAGATCCAATATCGCTCATAAGTACTAATATCCAAATATATATCTATAAAAAAAAATATATAGAAAACCTATAAAAATACTATTTTAATATAAAATTACTGTGTAATTAAAAAAAAAAGAAAAAGAATTACCAGATAGTATATCTATACCACCCGCCAGCAGGTACACAAACAAAATTAATGTTGTATTTCCAAGAATAACTTTGTAACATTAAAACAATGCAATGAATAATTAACGTAATAGAATAAGACAGAGAAAAGAGTAAAAAAAAAAAAAAAAAAAAAAACACAAACAAAATGAACATGAATTAATAAAAACAAAAGGAATAAGAAAAAACTGAACTCGGACACACTTTCATCGTTGTGGCTGATTTAATATCTATTGAACGCACTCCAACGAAGAGAATAAAACGTAATCTCGATAGATGTCAGTAGTAACAGTTGTAACAAATTATGATAAAAAGTAAACAAAATTTAAAGGTATAATCTATGTATAAGCAAGTAAATTACGAAGTAAAACTAAAACAAAACAAAATTAAATACAAAAGACTAAATTAGTGACATCTAAACATTGCGAAAAACGGAACGCACCGCTACCAATGACAAACAAGAACAGTGAGGCGTCAATTTGACAGTTACGATATCTGTCACAATCATAAACATTTTTCATGTGTATGTAAGAATTATTTACTAAAACTTGAAGGTACAGAGCAAAAATTGAGCTAGCAGCCATTATGAAAATATACAAATACAACAATAACAAAAAGGATATATTGTACACGCAAAAGACTAAACGATTCCAGAAGAACTAGCGTTTTCGTGAACTCTTACTGTTGATGCTCGAACTCGAATTATTGGAGTCACCTCTGCTTGTTGATAATGTCTTTGGAAACTTGACTAGTAGGGGCTTTAGCTCATCAGTGGATGTTATTTTATATCTGCTATTATCGCCTGCCTTAACAACAATAGTGCCATCCTGTGTCCAGCAAGACGACATGCCGAAATGTTGTCGAGCCGTAATGAAAACACTTTGGCGTATTTTAGTAAGAAATTTTCTCACCGAGAAGCCAGAACCCTTTAACGCTGTTTTGGACTTCCAGACTGCATGTCTAGCCTCAACGGTAGTAAACCTCACCAGTAGTGGCCGACGATGTTCCTTGGAGGGAGCTCCAATGCGATAGCAGTGCCTTATGTTGAGCCGTGAGATGTCCTGAAGACCCATCCTTTTCGTAACCTCAAGCACGGTTGCACAGCAGTCCTCCTTGATGGCCTCGGGCACTCCAAGAAACAAAAGTGACTTGTGGCGATGCCGAGTCTCCATAGCATCGACCATCTTGACGCACTCATTGATCTGGTTTCGAAGAAGTCCCATCATGGAAAATATCAGTTCCCGAAAAGTTTTAAACTCATCCGACACTCGAGCAACCGTCTCCTTGCTATTTCCGCCAGAATGCAGCTGTGCCTCCAGCTGTGCCATCCTCCTGGAAAAGCTGTCCTCCAAATTGTTCTGGGCCTCTTTTATATCAGACAATTGAGACATAGTTGCAATGGATAGTTTAATTGTTCTTGTGAGTTGTAACTTTGTAAACTTGACACTTAACACTTTGTTGTGCTGGCAGGTGATAAAAATACTTGTTTTAGTTTATGTAATCACTGTGATAACTGTAAGTACAATCACTCTAAACTTAACTGAACTTTTGTAACAGTATAATTAAAGAAATGTTCATTACATTAATTAAATTATTTAAGAGCTCTTTTCTGTGTGTGTTAACTGTTTTAGCACCTACCCGCAAAAAAAAAAAAAATGTTGGTTGTTCTTTCAGTGATCGTGGAAGCTTCGTGAAACTGCGTTGTACTCTCTCAAGAGCCTCAATATCCTTAACGAAATAAGGGCTCCAGATCTGGAATCCATATTCCAATATTGGTCTGACAAATGTTTTGTAAATTCGGAGCATTATTTCTGGTGTTAGAACTCCAAATGCTTTTCTAATCAGGTAAATCAGACTTTTAGCTTTCTTGACAATCGACATTATGTGTTCTTCCCAATTCAAGTCTTCTGCTATTAAGACTCCCAGATCTGCTTGCATCTTGACTTCTTTCAGTTCATTGCTTTCCAACCTATAATCCAAACGGGGATTCCGACGTCCCATATGCAATACTGTGCATTTTGAGGCATTAAGGTTTAAGAGCCATTCCTTAGACCAGTTCGCTACTCTATTTAGGTCTTCTTGCAGTTTGTCATAGTCCAAAAGTGGATTGGCAAATATTTTCGTGTCATCCGCAAAAATACTGACACTACATCGCAGGCAACGTGGAAGATCAAAGGTGTATATTATCTAAAGCATGGGGCCCAGAACTGAACCCTGCGGCACACCGCTGTGAACTTGGCGGGGATTTGAAAAGGTTTCGCTTACACGCACTGTCAAGGTTCTTCGTTGTAAGAACGCCACAATCCACATGAGTAGCTTACCGCGTATTCCTACATGTTCTAGTTTTTGCAAAAGTCTTTGTGTAGGTACCTTGTCAAAGGCCTTCTCGTAATGTAGGTATATTACGTCGACAGGTTCCCTCTCATTACAGTATTTGGTCCACGATGACAAACATGATAACAAGTTGGATACCGTGGATCGATGAGGACAAAAACCATGCTGTTGTTCAGGAATAATTTTGTGTTTAGCAATTAAGTTCTGGATATGTTTTACTATGATTTTCTCCATAGCTTTACATACCACACTGATCAAACTGATAGGTCTATAGTTCGATGCTGTTTTCCAAAGGTCAGGTAAAATTCCAGTATCATATGAAGTCTGCATAATAGTAGCGAGCATATTACTCGCGTCGCACCTTTTTAAAACTATTGCTGGGATATCATCTGACCCCGGAGCCGAATCTATTTTCATTTCTTTTATTGCTCGGCTAACACTTTTGTTGTCAAATTTTAATTCCTCTATGGAATCCTCTATTCGGAGTAATGAGTCTAATATAGGTGGCTGATTCTGAGGTTCTATTTGAAAGACACTGGCGAATTGATCTGCAAATACCTCAGCTATTTGATGTGGCTGGGTAACATTTTTTCCATCCTTGTTGACGAGGATAGTTGGAACACAAACCTTAGAGGTCACTTGTTGTCTGATGTAGGTGTGAAACTTTTTGAGGCTACTGTTGAGAATGTTCATTTCAAACGTGGTGCGAGCTGATCTGCTTTGATTAATTAATTTATTATTTAGTTTTCTGTACTCTCTGTGATGTTCCTCTAATCCTGTAAGTGTACATATCTATTCCATAGCTTCAGTTTATCAGTTATAATTTTGTTTGTTCCTTTCGATATCCATGGTTTGTTTGTAGTGTGCAGCATGGGTTTTGCTCGTGGGACGTACAGTTTTATAGCTTCTTTGAGAGTGTTATGAAAGATCTCATACTGATCCTTTACACAAGTTATGTTTTTTATATTTCCATGAATTGTGTTGTGTATAGTTTCATTAATTTTGTCATAATTAGCTTTATAATATTTCGTCCTCTTTTCCTCTACCAGCAACTGCACAGTAGCAATCAAGCATGTATGGTCACTTTTGCCGATGGGGGCTTGGTGATCCATATTTGACAGTAGTGTGTCGTCATTTGTTAAGACCAGATCTAGAAACGATGGTTGATTTCCCTGGCGGAATCTGGTATACTTGTCTACTATTTGTTGAAGATTCCCATTTTTGTACCATTGCATAAAGTTACTTTCTTTAGGCGTGACATATCCACTGTCTTCTAAGGGCCATTTGACTCCACCATAGTTAAAATCTCCCATTATAACCACTGTGTTAGTTTCAGATACACGACTAAGTTGTTCTAGTAAAATAATGTCTTGGTCCAACGTAGAATCGTGTCCTCTGTATAGGCCACACAACAAGAACTTTTTATCTTCAATCATAACGTCCAACCACAAACATTCTGATGCTTCATATTTTTTATTGTAGGTGGTATTTAATTTTGTCATGATATTTGTTTTGTTAGATACGTAAATTTAGAGATACGTAAGTTTAAATACAAGAAAAAATGTTATACAAGCTGTGATACAACAAGAACGATTATAATAATGTTAAACATTTATTTATTATTAATTAAGATAACTTGCAGCATTATTTTTAAAAAAAAACGAAGTTATTCTCTTTTTTGCCCAGTGCACAGGCATTTATTGGGGCGTAACTATATGCTTAACATGTAAAGTTTATGGCTATTGTCCATATTTCTTTTTGCCCTTACACTTAGTAAATTTCTGTTAATAAACTTTATAATCGGGCCTTCTAAAATCTATTTTTAATAGCCTTTCAAGAAAGTAGTTTTTCAATTCCATTTTTATATTTTTTAATTTGTTACCAGTCTATTATTTACGAGATCCGATTCCTTTTTTGACCTTTTGAATACTTTCTATTTGGGCCCATTCATATTTTGAAGTTTCATAAAAATTTCAGGGTGTAAAACTATTGCAATTCATTATGTTATGGGCATATTGCAACCTTAAAATCTTTCTGAGAAATAATTATGTCAACTAATATCTTTAATTTAATTAACTGTGTATTACAAAAACTACATTCTAATTCTGGCTAAAACTGGAAAATGTTACTTGCATGAAAGTAGTATTGAAATTGTAATTTATTTTTGTTAAGATCAACATATGTAGATGTTTTATACAGAAATAAATGCGTATAAGACATACCTGTTCTTATTCTCTGTACAAGTTCTATTTCATTGGTAACTTTTTTACAATTCATTTCACCATTAAGTTATTGAAAATGACAAACAGAGATACTTTTCATTTTAAAATGAATATGATAATACTTCAGAACTTACTTATACTTTTGAGAATATCTGAGATGAAATCTGTCATCAAAATGCTTGATCTTACATATTCTGTATTAAGGGTTTCTTCTTTTAAATTAACAAAATCTAGTATACTCTGTATTAAGGCTTTTTTTTAACCTAGCATGTTTCAATGGGCACTTCTCTTCTAAAATAGTAAAAAAGGCCAACTGTTCGAAAGAATGAAAAAATAAATGTGTTAAAATGAACAATACTTATGTCTTAAAATCTATTAAAAACAAAATCTACAGTATAACTAATAATATTAATCCCACTTAGATTTTCTCTTTTCAAATATTTCTTTGCCATCTTTATCCACTGCACTATAATAGCCCATTGATTCATATTTGCTTCGCATATATGCTATATATCCAAGTGCTATACCAAAACATGCAGCTCCTATACTCATAACCACAATATTCTGAAACAAATAATAAAACCCATTTATTACATTTACATATATGTATAAACATAAAGAGCTTATTGAAAGTTTTCCATGAAGTGTGAGTGCCCTAGGGTATCCCTAAGTACTTAGCATAAAAATTATTTTAAAACTATAGGTTGGTTAATGATTGGCAATAAGGAATAAGTCATATTACACTAAGAATCACCTTGGCCTTATGCCAGAATAAGAAGAAGAAATATTTTAATATTTTTTTGTACATTCTAATGTTCCATAAACAAGGACTTAAGTGCAAAAAAGAAACACAAAGTGTATATCCCTTTCTCTCTTATTTATCCCTGATGAATACTAGCTTATATGCGGCCAGCATTCTGGTAAGCATTTAAACTTAAAAATAATAATAATAAACGTAAATGATGATTTAGGTTATGAAATTGAGATGTGTTATAATTTACTTACAGGCTTAGCATATAATTCAAAATTTATAGCTTTGAAAGCTGTAGATGACCTCATAGACCGAATACCATCTCCAGGTTTCTCGTTGCTTTTGTTAACAGACATATTTATTCAAGAAATATATTATATGTGCACTTATATAATATTTTCTTGGAGTTAATGTATCACAATAAACACGTTTTATGGAAAGATTTTTTGCAAAATAGTGCGTTGATCACAAATGATCACAAATTCTTAGTTTTAAATAAATTAATAATGTTGCGTTGTAAAATATATAAGTATGTACGGTTCTTGAATGTTTTTATTTACATTTCTTGACAGATAGAGATAGGCAGGATATTAGTGTAGCTGTAGCTGAAAGTTAGCATTGCAGCTTCAATTCTAGTCGAGTTGTAATCAACATCAAATTCAAGTTAATATTTCCGTTACTGGATTTCGTTACATAACTTGTTATTTTCATTTAATATTTGTTAGGTGGCTTAATATTTATAAGTGGTTGTTAAGTTCTTATCGGACTTCAAAAAATTAAGATCATGTTTTATTTTACTTGATCTCTTATTAAAGTAAAACAAGATCCTTTTCAAAAGAGTTTTTTTTTCTATTTTAAAATTTACTGATAAAATTAGAATTTATCGGGTTTGTAGCCTGACTTAAGGAAGGCAAAATTGGTGCTTTATTTTCTTAATTTTTTAAACATTAGAATGGTTAAGTTTGTGCTGTTTTGTTTTGGAATTGGAAATACATTTGGAAGGTGTTGTCAGTGTTCGTAGCCATAGAGATTTGTAATTAGTACATAAATGAAGATCAATGGTTATTTAAAAAAAAATCATAGACGCCAACTCGGCATTATGGTTATGAATGTCTAGATTAACTTTTGGCGACATAAATCCTGTCAAAAGTTACGAAATTTTTGGAAGTTTTCATGAAAATGTACATATTTATCGAATAAAGACGTGTTTAATATCAATGTTTTTCAGTTCTGTATCGTTGTAAGTTTAATTAATATATAAAATGGAGTCAGACTCAGCTTTACACGCTGATGCACCTGATGGCGCGGAAGTGTTGCCTTTGGAAGAGAATGAGGCTGTTGATACCGCTGAAACCGGTGAAAACAATGTTTCTAGTCAAAACGATATCGAAGAAGCGGCACCCGCTGAACCCTCAGGTAATTAATAAATTACTATAAACTTATTGTTATAATAAAACTAAGACAAATTTTGTTTGAAATTCCTTATTTCTTTTTATTTGCAACTTGTTTTCAATAACATAAAATTTTTCATTACTGATATGTGTCAGCTGCAAATGGGGGTCCCACGAGTAGTAGCGATGCAATGGACGCAGATGAATCTGTACCGCAGGTTGAAGAGGATAATGCTGCTGAAGAAGGTAATGAATTCAATTTCATAATTTTATTTATATCTTTACTGTAAGGTATCAACATTAACCTATAGCAGTCCACTGCTAGACATAGACCTTTAAAATTGCACACCACATGGTTCGAACCTCACTTTAATGTCTATTTGTACACATTTGACATCTACTGTTTCTGTCTTGTATCCTGCCCATGATAATGATTTTATATTATGATGAACTGCATCACCATCATCTACTGCCTTTTTATTACTGTTTTATTATTTAATGTATCCATGTGATCATTAAGAATAGTTTCACCATCCCTTTCCATTGTTTGAGTGTCATAAGAGGCGACTAAGTGAAAAAACTATCATTTTTTCTTCTCTTTGTAGTGATATCTTCCTAAATATCACTACAAGGAGAATGAAAACTTAAAACAAACCCTATTCCAACCTGTTTGGCCAGCATGGTATAGTATGCAAAGGAGAGACCTATGTCCAGCAGTGGACTGTCAAAGGCAGTTGATGATGATGACCATATTATTTAATGGTGTTGTTTGACATCAGTTCTTTTTATAAGGTCAAATATTTTCAAATAAATATAGATGTATTTTTGTATGTGTAACAGAATATTGTTCAGTGGTAACATATGTGACTGCAAATGTTTATTTTGGAGTTTGGGTGTTTTCTATGTATAATATGCAGGTAGTTACAAAAAAAAGTATATAAGTATTCTTTCAGACAATCTAGCTTACATTGTGTAAGCTCTGCTTAGTGTAGCTAGATGGCAATATGTGTCAGATGTATTAAACTATTAAAAATATTAAATAAAGTAGCTAAATCTACTAATGTTTTTTCAACCTTTTGTTTAAAACAACAGTAGATTGCTTCAGTTGCACTGACATGACACAAATGTAAGCTAAAGCCATGAGTAAATCCTGAAATGAGCCCTTGCTGTATTAATCCACATTATTTGTCACTTTTATAGCAAATCCTGAGGCAGACGAGCAAATGGATTTAGATGACACAACAACTGGTACCGTTGCTGATGAATCTGCGTACATTGGAGATAACTGTTTGTCTACACCGGTAAAGATAAGCTAACTTTCTAAATCCAACTGACGAAGTACAACCATTATAAAATCATGCATCTGTTTATCAGGTCAACGGTTCTTTGAACCTACAGACAATTAATATGAAATTTTAAATTTTTCATAATATGAAATTATATTTACAAGAATCAATTTGTTCACAATAGGTATTAACCTGTGTGAACCATTAAAATACATATCTGTGCTCATAGGCTAGTGTGTACTTAATATATATCATGAACATGTTACTTCTCATAAACATAAATAAATGACATCATCAGCTTGGTTGAAAGATGTGGATGTAATCCTCCCTCAAAGACTCCACATCAACTGGTCCTAAACATTAATGTTTATATACAATTAGCAGTGTTGGTCTGTAATCAATAATTCTAGAATTAAAAATTATCTAAAAATAATAGTTTTGAAGTTATTTAGCAAGTTAGTTAGTTAGTTATCTATATTGTTAAATATGTTTTACAGGATACTGAGAGCCAACCAGAACCTATGGCAAAAGAGGAATCTGGAACTGATGAAGCAGAAGGTTTAGCAGGTACTGCAGAGGAGTCACCTGACCAGTCTATAAGTTCAGCTATGCCTACTGACAGTGGTGTCGGTGAAGGGGATGGAGCACCGTTAGTACAAGATGGTAATAATAACTTATTGTTTTTAAACTTAAGTTTTTTTAAATTCATTAATTAGAATTAGGGTAGGGGGATTAGGTTTAGGTGTGATTAACATATTGTTTCATGTCTTTTTTTTTTTCTTCTCTTCTCACTTTCTTCTTGATCAATTACAAGCTTTAGACACATAATTGGTTAATAAAATAATACTGTCACATAAACCATTGGTTGTTTTTTGGCATGATATTTACAGATACATATCTTGGTGACATACAACAATTGACAGTATTGTTTTTTGATAATGTTGCAATCATGATCATTATCTCAACTGAAAGACTAAAGTTTTAGAGAGTAATTAAAGATTATATCTTGTAGATGAATCGAGCACAATGGATGAAGACATGGGTGGTGGCGAAGGCGTCGCAAGTAGTGATGACGTTAATGATATCAGTAGTGCTGCTCAAGAAGTTCTTAGCACCGGTATTAGGTATGTATTCTTATCTATAACTCACTTTAAATAATTAAAATGAGTTATTTTCTTCAGGAATCTAATAAAGAATATAAAATCTACAGTTTAAGGAACATAGAGTTAGATGTCCAACACTTCACTAATATATTCATTAATTCAAAATGTTTTCTGTATCATTTTTACACTGATTTTTGTTTTGAAACCTTTTTGCCTTTCTCCTCCTCTCTTTTTCTCTTGCTTTATTTCTTTAGTAGTTATTTAGGTGTTTGATATTTTATCATGTTCTTTCTAGTTCAAGTACGGCAGAAGGGGGAGCTGACATTTCAAGTAGTGGCCAATCTGAGACTCCTCTTATATCTTCAACAGCCAATGGTCCAGCAGTGTTGCACTCCTTTTCTATGCCACAGGAACAACAGCCAAATGAGTTAGTGTTTTCAGGAATATATTTTCCATAATCTCTTTAAATATTCTGTCTAAGGCCAAATATTTAATGTGTATAATTTAGTAGCTATCAGAAAACCTTGAATAAAAGTTAAATCAAAAAACAATTGCTAAATATTTTTCTCAGTTGCATAAAGACATGTAATCTTTATATAAAGCATACATACGTTTCGGACATCCGACACACTACAAACTTTGTGATTAAATACTTTATTGTCTAGTATAACACTCACTTCCCCATTAATATGTAAAAATTGTGCATTTTGAGATTTTCAAAAATTATATTTGTAATTTCTCTATCACATAGATTTAGAGATGCTGATACGTCAGAGATGGAGGGTGCAGCAGATACGATGCCTGATACTATGCCAATCGTTAGCGAATCAATGCCAATACTATCTATGAACGCAAACGGTTCTGCTTTGCTTTCTCCGATTGTGATGCCAGGTAAAATTAAAAATACCTTTTTTAAACCATACCTCATCGTCGATTCGGTTGTGGTAATGGTTTGATGATTTTGATTTCTTTTAGTGTAAGTGTTAAATATTTATTTATTTATTTACACTTTATGCACTTTGTACATCGGCGGCCTTAATGCCCAAGGCATTCTCTTCCAGTCAACCTTAGGGTGGTTTAGAAATATTGTAAGGGAGGTGCACAGAGGTTATATTGACAATTAAAATATACAATACATGAGTGCGTATACATACATGAACACGTACAATACATACGTCATAAATACACGTATAAATATACACATATATACATACATTTAGATTACATTTGTACACTATGACAACTTGACTGTAAGCTGAGCCAACTAACGATGAGACGATTCTTCAATCTCGTTAAGAAGGAGACTATGCACATTCTTTTTGAATGTAAAACGCTTTGTGGACATCCTGACTTCGAGCGGGAGCGCATTCCAGAGTAGTACTGCCTGAACAAAGAACAAAGAGAAATATGAAAAAACTCTCCGTTATAAAAGAATTTTCTATTGAAATAAAATCAAGTAGTTTTAAAATAAATTTTAATTTCATATTTGTAGCTACCCTGTGACCTAGATTTTTTCAATGCCCGTTAAGAAGTAATAAAGAAGTTAGTTATAATGTAGCGTCGTTGGTGTGCTTTCCCCGAACACGTAGAAGAACATTTGAGGCACTCCGCAGACGACTTAGCGTCGCGGTCCTTTTGCCCGCGAAATCGCGTTCACAGCGGGCTCAGACTGCGCTTTTTTGTTCACCGTCGTGTGTGTTGGCATTATGAGATTAAATTTTGTTCTATCGGTCGCGGTGAAACTGAGCCTCCTGCGCCTACGTGTTTCCACACACATTGAATGTGAATTAATTTTTTTTTTTTTTTTTGAGATGATTTTTAGCTGTTGGCCTCGTGTGTTCGCGTGTTCCGCCCCCGCCGGCGGGGACGAAAACGCGGACGGTTCGTAATTAGTGTGTTCGCTCTGCGTTGAGCGCGTGTAATGTCGTCGTCTAGCTCCCCTAACGCGTGTTTGGGTCGACGTATTTTGGAAATTTTGCTCGGTGTGTAATTTACGGCCGCAACCACTAGAGGGTTGGGGTGAGTCGGAGCAGAGTCAAAGTAGCTAAGGGAGCACTGTTTAATGAATTGCTTGATGGTCGGCAATCTGAGGTCGATGTGAAGATCGACGTTGCGTACATACCACGGTGCTCCCGTAGCTTTGCGCATGAAACTATTTTGTAGTGTTTGAAGCCTATGGATCCTGTGTGGCCTAACATGTGCGAATACTACATTACCGTACGTCATTATAGGACGTATGCATGCAGTGTATAATCGAACTTTGTTTTTTAAGTTTAATTTCGAACGCGCGTTAATTAAACTGTGTAGACGTCCTAGCACGAAGGCAGCCCGGTTGCGGACTGCCTTGATGTGGGGGCCGAAGGATAGACGGTCGTCAAGGGTTATGCCTAGGTATTTGGCCTGCCTAGCCCAAGGGATAGACTTGCCGAACATCCTAATCTGAGGGGTTGTGAATTAATGTGCCGCGTGGTGGTCTTATAGCAGACCTGGCGCCGGTGGCGGGCGAAGAAGGCGGAGCGGGCGTGTCGTCGTCTGTGGCGGCCCGGAGCGCGTCAGTGGCGGCCGGAATCGGGACGGAGGGTGAGGGCGCCGTTAGCAGCTCGGTGACGGCTCCTAACGGCGCACCGCCCCTGCCGCCGGCGGACGCCGCGCACGCGCTGGCCACGCTCGCCAGTGCCGCGCTGCACCACCAGCACGAACAGGTTAGCTGTCTGCCCGCCCCTAGTCATCGTACTGTCATCTCCACTTATGACAAAACAGTGCATAAAATATTGCTTACTAACTTACCTCATCAGTTTCATTTCGAAAGTTTTTATGTATTATTCTATTTATATCTATTATGACAGGATAAACAGTAAAATGATACAAAAAAAGAATAACTTTAAACAGATATAAAAATGATTACCTACTCTTGTGTGTACATTAACAATATATTTGGAGCCGGTGTTAGCCAACGCATACAGACGCAACACGGTGGCGCGGGCGGTATACGACTAGGCCGCCATAGTCTGGGTCACCATATTGAATTGCCTGCATTCGCAATGAGTATGACGACCACCACTCTTGGATTCTATTCATACTTTCCATCGGGCAGCGTAGTTACAAAATAAAAAAAGGTGTATTTGTATCATTGATTTCATTATTCAGTTATTATTGCTAGGTATATTGTCGTATTTCCTTAGCTGACACCAACTTTAAAAATAAAAATAATTGTAGATGACAGAAGAATACGTAATCTTTTTTTCTTTTGCCTGCATTTTTAAAATATAATACATTTTGTATGATGTATTTTAAGTCGGTTGGTAAAAATTTCATTTCTTTTTTTTGTGAATCTGTAGTTCGACAAGTAATTTTGTTTGTATGGATATGGATGGTCCTACTAAATGCGTTACTCATATGTGACAGTGCCGCTCAAATGAGACAAACAAAGAAAGGAAGAATCACCTACCTCAATACAGGCAATATACCGCTGTCGCCATTTCAAACAGACTTGTAAACTGCGCAAAAATAGGCCTTCGACAAAGCGAGCTTACTTGAAAATGTTGCAAAGGAATTTTATGTTTTGTTCTGAAATTCTGGTATCTAATAATTGTCAGATCAGAAGTTGTTACGTATTTTGTTCAGTTTTACAGTTGCATAAGACCATGTTTTTAACGAAGATCTTCATCAGAACATTACTGCTCATGCACATGCTCTTTTAAACCATTGTATACAGTTTTTTGTTCATTTTAAATTGACAAGTGAAATATAGGAAACGTCATTAATGTGATTGAAGCCAATTAAATACGCATTATTGAGTAACTTAAATACATGACAAGCACCAGATATCGAATAAAAAAAATCAATATCGATACACCTAGCGAAAAGGTATGGCGTAACAAAAACAAAACAAGTAGTCGAATAGAGAACCTCCTCCATTTTTGAAGTCGGTTAACAATATATTTTTTTTCTGTAATAACTAAATTTTAAATTGCTATCGAACTGCAATTTCGAGTAAAAACTTGATTGCTCTTGCATTTTAGCTTTGTACATTATTATGTTCGTTCGGTCGTATATCCTTTTTACAATATTATAAGCGATATGGTACCGTTGGGTGCAGGCAGCGCAGGACTGTTTGTATTGGTGAACCTTTGTATTGGTGGACGGTAGTCTTTCGGTTCAGATAATGATGATTATAATAATGTAACAATAACAATATGGTGTGACCGTGAATCGTAGTTTCAAGCGATCGTGATTCGGCGCTTATTTCATGCGAGCTCAAATCTGAATTAAACTAGCTTAGTTTAAATTAAATTAGTGTAATATTTATTTTCTTCTATTTTAAAAGGCCTTTAATTTACTAAAATGAACTATCGCAGTGCACTTTTTTTGTAATCGACTTCCGTATTTATCACGAAAAAAAGACGATCAGGAGATTTGTCCATTTGTTTTTCCTCTGTGTCAGTAAACAATAATTTTCTGTGAGTAAATAGCCAGATGGATTGGTAAGTTACTACTTACTTGGCCTACTAGCCAAAACCCCTTTTTAAGAAGAGGCCCATGTCCAACAGTAGACTGTTATAGTCTGTTTATGATGATTACTAAATTTATTCTGCGTTTATTACAGAGTGAGCCAGAAGAACCAAAACCCCATGATGAGGATGCATGGTATACTGTTGGCATTGTGAAAGGAAACTCATTTACAGTAAGTATATTTTAAAATGAATATTTTTTTGTACTTATTAAGAAAATTTTTATAAACGAGAACTATCAGTAACCAAGGACACTGAGATCTTTGTATGCCTCTCTGGCTAGAATGTTGGCTGTCAGCTCTGTGCACACCGTTTTATTCTTCACAAATCGAAAAAGATCATCAACACTCGCGATTTTGCATATTGCGTAGTCACGACGACAAAAGTATTAGTTACGTATTTTTTTTCTTTACAGGTACAGAACTACATTTCTGACCCCAATGTGGATTTATCTAACCTTTCGTTAGACAACTTGCCGGATCTTTCTAGCTTAGCTACAACGCCCCTTGAACACGGCACGGCATACAAATTCAGGATCGCTGCGATCAATTCTTGTGGTCGCGGAGAGTTTAGTGAAGTAAGTATAAAGTGAAATACGATTTGAGTTCGTTCATTGACACACTCATAAGAGGTTTCAATTGAAAGTGACTATAGACTTTACGGCATCGTATCATAAACTCTTGAAACTGTGAGGGGTCAAATCAGGTTCCAAGCTTTGAATTCCAAATGATACCGGTTATAAGGGAAATTCTCACTCTATCGAAACATGGTTTTTGTTATTCTAAAGTTTTGTAAATGCCAAGCTAATCATTCAATTTTAATTGTGTTTCAGGAATCAGCATTTAAAACCTGCCTGCCAGGATTCCCCGGTGCTCCTTCGGCGATAAAAATATCAAAGTCCATAGAGGGCGCACATTTATCGTGGGAGCCGCCGCAAGTAGCCGCTGAAGGCATATTCGAATATTCAGTTTATCTAGCTGTAAGGTCAAATTCACAATCAAAGGTAATGGTAAGGATTTTTCTTTATAAATAAGAATCTTAATAATGAATATAACCGATTGATGGATCGATTAATATGTTCTGTGTTATATTTGTGTATATTATTTATTCGATACACAGCTTTACCAAATTTGATGGTGGTTTTTTGCAGGAGGCACCTAAGTCGCAGCTGGCATTTGTCCGCGTGTACTGTGGGAAGGCGAACACGTGCGTGGTGCCGCAAAACTCCCTTACGGCTGCGCACGTGGACTCTTCCACGAAGCCCGCCATCATATTCCGTATCGCGGCGCGGAACGAAAAAGGATATGGACCCGCCACTCAAGTCAGGTGGTTGCAAGGTATGTATTCAAAGTATTTTCGTTTAAATTTAAAACTTATAAAGTATATTGTAGGTGAGAACATATTTTTGAACACGTTAAGTCCAGCAAAATATTTTTTGACTGATATAATATAACTTTAACGCCGATTAAGTCACTGAAAAAGTATCATTTATTTTTTATCTGTTTGCATGCATTCACCTCTAGAATTTCATTACTTTGCTTGTCTCAATTTACATAAATATGTCTAAACGACTGATTGATAATGTTCCACTAAGAAATATGTATTTAGTCATAACTTAAAAATACTAAGGATAAAGTTTAATGTCTGACATATCACAATTGTTGCAACAATTCTACTTCTAATACATAAAATAAAAATAATATGATAATTTAAAATTAATTTAGTTGTTGCTTACTTTTTCCCAGATATTAAATCAGCCGGAGTGAAGAGGCCCGGCGACGGCCGACTAACCGGCGCCTCACCGTCAAAACAACCCAAACAATTATTGCACTAAGTGTTGAAGTTTTGTGACAGTTTAGACAATTAGACTAAGACATTAGATTGTACAGAACTACAGCTTATAAGCTTATAATGTTAGTATATCTTTGTTATAGTAGCTTAAGTCTCGTCTTGACAGTGAAATCTCATTATGTCACACTGACACGCCTTTCTATAAATTATTCATCTCGCTTTTATTCCTGTATGTAGCAAGAATCACTGTTTGTAAAAATTTATAAACTTTCTGGATTTGTACCGTCGTTAGTAAGAGATGACCATTAAAACTATAAAATAAATGCTAATTTGGACGAAATGAGATGGATTACAAAATATAGAAATGTTATGGACATATCTATGCAATATAAATTTGGAAATGATTAAGTAATTTTTTTTTGTTTACCCACGATTTATTAAATACCGAAAAGCAGTAATTAGACTTCCAGCCGATTTTGCTACCTGCATATTAGATTTTATCAAAAAGATTTTGATACATAGTTATAAGGTATATTATTTTAGTGTTATTCAATTGCATTTTATTTTAATTCTAGATAAATTTACTCTTAGGGTAAAAAATATACAGACATTGCATTTGGCTTTTAATACTTAATTACATATTATTGAGTACACTATACATTTGTTTCATTGCTATAAAATGCTATCTATTCAAAACTCCGGTAGGCATTCCAAAAGAAATTAAAATACAAATTATTATTTATATCCTTCGTTTTATAGAAAATTTCCTATAGTCGAGATATTTGCGTTTTATCATGATATTAAAGCAGTATCACTAAGTTTATTATTTGGACAAGTTATGTATATATTTTTATTGTGATATAGGTCCATACACTTGTAGACGATGTCGTTGAACCTTGGTTACTGAAAAGAAAAAAAAATGTCTTGAGCATGACCAATGTACTCGCTAGAATCTACTGTAGTTGCTCGCATGGGCTAACTTTTCATCAAGTTTATAATTGTCCAATAAAAAGTCAGGCACAAAGATATTTTCTTACCAAGGAAGTAGTTCCAAAGAGTTTGTACCATCCTATGACGATATTTGAGAGGTTCAAGTCATCGAGCATGATCTGTGCCACGCCCATGAACACTTTTTTACCCTCTATACGTCCATAATCTCCCCATACTGTCACCTGCGAAAAAAAAAATTACTTCGGTGAATATCGCTGTCAACACTGTTATGGTATGTTTTATAATAATTAAAAGTGTTGTATATCTTAAAATAACTACAGTTCTGTTACTTTTACTATGATTTATATTTGTTTTTTTTAATAATAGCTTTCCACAATTCATACACGGTAGTCTGATTTCAAATTAGGCAACTGCTACACCAATAGGCCTGCCAAATATATTTTCCTTTTTAAGTATATTAGTTGGAATAATTTTAGGATCACAAGTAATACAAGAACAAAGTTAGTATATTCGTTGTCTGATAAGGCTCATATACTTATATATTTTAAATCGTATTGAAATCATTTGAAGTGAAAAGTGATCATTTGAAAGTATATACATTCTTACGCCAAGAAGTCAAGTGTCTTACCTGTAAAACACAACCTTTAAAGTTTTCTCTAAAGGTTAACGTTTGCTGGTAAAGGGGATCCAGGGTTCGGCGCGCCGTTGTAGTTTTTGCCTTGGCGATACACCGTTTCCCGCTTACAAGGTATACCTTAACGTAAGGTGCAGGCAGAGTCCGACTGCCTTGTCTGGCTTGTAAGCCACGGGCACGGATTACCTCTACCTGCAAAAGTGACAAACATTTTTCATTACCTCTTTCCACATATAAGTATTAATTTGAATTTATAAATGTTGCTAATTTGACTGGAAAGATGAGTGTTTTTTTGCACTTAATTGGTAAGTTTATAATACTATATGGCATAATATTGCTCTTCGGAAAAAAAGTAATATATAAAAGCGTTCACATGGCAAATCCATCGGCAAAATATTTTAGTTTTTGTGTTCATAGTAACCCCTTGTGTTTCTAATGCTAATATTCGGTTTAAAAAAATTAGTGTTCAAAACTAATATACACTAGTAAGATAATTATAATGTGCGATATGTGATGTATGGCACACAAACAGAAACTTAGTGCATAATTCTAAGATCTAGAATCCAAAAACACCTATGCGGTACAAAGTTGCACGCGTATTATTAATTAAATTCCAAATAAGAGTTAATAAATAATATTTTTGAAGGTGACGAAGTGTTA
This sequence comes from Hypercompe scribonia, assembly GCA_949316085.1. Taxonomy (NCBI): domain Eukaryota; kingdom Metazoa; phylum Arthropoda; class Insecta; order Lepidoptera; family Erebidae; genus Hypercompe; species Hypercompe scribonia. The sequence goes on along the minus strand of OX438969.1, from coordinate 14,733,684 downwards.
ACCTCGAGGAATCCTTTCTGGTAGCACATCGACAGTTGTACGTCGCCTAAAGTCGGCGCACCTAGCAGTTGTCTTCCAACCAGTTGCCCTGGGCCTAAGCCATCTATAAAGTCCGATAGGCCACCACCATCTGAAGAGCCAGAACCTCTCATACCAGGAGACCATCTAAAAATAGGCGAATACATTAAATTTGCATCATTTAATCATTAATTCGTGTATAGTTTAAAAGTTCGTTCACATAAATTACGGTGTTACCGGTAGGTACAAATACTTTCGAAGTGGAAAGCTGTAGGTAATCTATTACTAGGCAAATTAAATATGGTATTTTATTCGTCACGCTAGTTCCTAAAAGTTATCAAGCTTTGGGATAATATGTATATAAGGTAATAAAATAAAATTGTAACAATTAGTATTTCATAATTTCGAATTTGTATACTACACGTGGATTTTGAGAGCTCAACTCATACTTAGCTCTAGCAAAACTGAAAAAAGTAATAGTTCTCAAAAGGGATCCTGATGCTTCTATTGCATCTGTAATCGGGTCAACAGCAAAGGATTCATATAAATTACCATCTCTCTCTTACTTTGTATGGACCCATAGTTCCTACGCCAGAAGGATCCAACGAAGGAACACTATTTAATTATAATGTGGAATAACTAAATATTTTGGTGAAGATAAACTAAGCCGAAGTGTAAGACTTTAAATTCGTGCTCAGTTTATAATACTTGTCTTATTCCAACTCTGATAAAATTACACGAACCGCTTTGGTTGTGTTAGAATCAGTCGAGCGAACCTAGGTGTTAACTGAGACAGGATAAAAGTATCGAAGTCGAACCAACAAAATGTATTTAACGGAAAAATTAGTTTGGAGACTGCGTACAAAGTGGTTCCTACAAGTCTTGAGGGGTATTGTTGGTATGCAGATATACATTTTTATATCGTCAAAACCGGTTTTTAGTATGAAATGAGCTGTCAAAAACGTTGATCTGTCGTGTGCTATTTCGTATTGATGTCACTGGCGTTATAGCTACTACCAAATGAAGAAATATAAGTATTAATTGTAAAATAAAAATACAACATTTACAACACTGATACAATAGTGAAGAAGAGGGCGGTAGTCTTTCGGATGCATCGATTGATAAGTAGTAGACAGAATATGGATTCCAGGTTCTAGGTTCTATAAAATATTAAACATCTAACTAGTAGATGTAATCATGAAAAAGTGCAAGAAACGCTAGAGAATGGTCTGCATCTAGTAAATAGGTAGATTTCACAGTGGATTAGATAGATGTATTGATGTAATGTACCGGGGATAATAGGCGGAAATGAAATTATTTGTATTATAGTTTGACTAAATCTCTACAAATCTCAATCTAACCCGTATAAGTTTATCTACAGCTTAAATTTATTTTAAATAATATACTTAGCAAGATATTCCCATTGTGTTTCAACTTGTATCATACATTCCTTTTTAGAGACAGGGAAGAAAATAATTTATTGTGTATAGTAATGTAGAAAAAGGGGGTAATAGGTGTTCTTCTCCGTGTCTGTTTTATATAAAGTAGGTACTCATAGATTAGGAAAATCATTTTAAACCAAAGAATTTGAACGTATACCTACATAGTTAATAATGGAAAGTGATACTCCAATGAAACATGCATGACAAATGTAGGTGTGTATGTACATCGATCAGATAAAAATGTTATATTATTAAACTGTTCAAAATAATAAGTGCAAAACATTGTAGGCTGTCAGGCAACATTTATTGTCAAACAATCGTGCATCACAAATCCAAGAGCACTTCCATCTCTGTCGACGAGGCCTTGTTGAACTGTAAATTTGTACAACTTCGGGACACGGTGAGCTTCTATAACCGGACATAAATATAGCTATCTCATGTTACATAAACGAGAGGGTGCAATGCCTATGCGAGAGAAGACTCGTGCGTGCTGAACAGAAAAGAGAATAAGTGAAACACACCAATAAATTCGGAATCATGCTTTGACAAGACGAGCACATAGAGAGGGGCAAAGAATGTAGAAGACGCGAGCAACATCGAGGCGCACATACAAAAACGAAACTCTGCAGGCAGCTCGCGAACTGCGGCATAGAACGGAGCGGACGAGCGGGCGACTTACGAGGATCCTTCCGAGCTAGATATGGACACGAGGCTGGCGGTGCACACCTCGTGTGAGCGCTGGAACGTGGTCGTGGCCGGTCCGGAGCGTTTGCGCCGCGCGCCGCTTCCCTCTACGCGAGACGCGCGCACTGTAGCGGCCGATCAACACACACATACATTACCGTTGCAGGTACATACTATATTTACATAGGGTCTCCACATGACACTTTTTCTTAAGTATCTCTGGAATTCTTTAACACTTAAGCTTATTTGCAACATTAAAATTAACTATGCCTACTTAGACACTATAAAGTTAAAGTCTGCTTATTGGAGGGTAATTTAATAAAACTGTGAGTGCAGCACCCGGCAATGCTAGTGGTGGTTTACCCTTATAATAGGTAAAATATAACTCAACACAAATTACAAATTTTTAAATCGGTAACTAATAACTAGGTTATTTAAGTAAGATCGACTATTGTGCAGTATCAGAGTAGTAGCAAAAGTAATAACATTTATTTATGTATTACATCTATATGACCCTCTTCTAAATTCACTGGGTAGTAATTTTATTTTAATGTTAGGACAATGTGCTTTTTCGCGTTATATAGAACATTACTAGTGTATATAGCATCTCATGATTCCGTAAAAGATTACATTTACCAGGAAAAGCTCTACATTAGCTGATTATACAAAAGCGACATTGCACGTTTATAATATGCGTTGTGGAATTTATAACATGCTGTGTTTGTAACGACTCATGGTTGGTAATGTACGAAATACATTTGTTATGCAGATATCTTCTCTTTCGTTTCTTCATAACCTTTAAAATGACGATTGTAAATATTCGCCTGTAATCTACCGCCCATGGGAGTAGCACTATTGTGTCAATGTCGTAGATTGCAAGGACCATGGGGCGCGAACCTGTCTTCGTCGTTCTCACTGGAGGCGGATGAGGTCCGAGACACTCCACTTACACCTCCACGTATTTCACCAGGCCCCACCTCTTCACTGCGTTGCACCGTAAATGAATTCTTGCCACGTTTGCCAAAACCTAATCTCCGTTTTCGTCCTGTGGTTATCGTGTCAATTTTTATTTTATTACAAAATATTTCTAATTTTGCTGTTGGGCACGGTACCGTGCTGTAAAAAACTGAACATATATTAAATACTTGTAATTATAGGTATATTATCAAATATCATAAAAGAATTCACCTGTTGCTGATAATTGCGATGTGGAGTTACTCTTTTTGCCCATACCGGAACCAAAGTAGTCACGAGGTTCCGCCTTGAGTAGCACATCGTCAGAAGCCGGTTCCAGCTCGCTCGTCCCTCCAAGAGCAGTGTCACTGAGGCTCCCGTCTTTATTCAAAATCATGTCTAGTTTTTAAATGTTAGTTGAATCTACACAAAGCGCATTAGTGTATATTTTTGTATTACCTGCTTTTTCATCCGGCGGGACATCTGCATTACTTAAACTTCTCGTGAATGGACCTCGACGTGACTCTCGTCTTTCCAGAGGCTGTGGCTGGTTGTTGCGTCCATTTTCACGACCACCATAATCATTACTACGTTTTGAACTCCGGTGAGTAGAAGGTTTTCCAGTTGCCCTCGGTTGTTCAAGTTTTATATCAGTTGCATCGCATTCATTATGATTTTGTGGCGTTAAACATTTGATTAATTTGGACCGACCGCAGGTAACCAGATTGTCCGAAGTAGAGAGTTCACGCGATGCATCGTGAAAATTTTGATGAGTGTCACCAAGTGGTAGAAATGAGGCAACAGGAGTGAGCACACGACGGGACGAGCGCAGGTTCGGGGGAGAAAGAGCAACAGACAAAGAATTAGCCATAATACTAAACTCACAATCTAAATGATCTGACGCTGCTAAAGAATATGAGCGGAGTCGAGCTTTTTTAATGATAGATGGTAAAGGTTTTCTTATTGAGAGATCTATAATGGACTGAGGGGAGAGGGAACTTGGTGATCGATATTCTTGAAAGGTTGGAATTTCGTTTATAGTAACGGTGTTACCAATTTTTTTTATATCGTTGTCTTCACCCTGTTTGTTTTGAATTGTTTCATTTGAAATGTTATTTGAATGATCTTTTGAACCTATACTCATTCTTTTAAAAATATTTTTTATTTGATCCGGTGTAGATGGTGGTGAAGTTTTTAACACTACTAAAGAATCAGAATTTCGCCTCTGAAGATATTCCTTACTTTTCGGTTGTTCAGTATTTTCTATAATAGTAATTGATTCTTTTTCGGAAGTCGATACTGTTTTCTTATGTTCATGGACGTTCAAATATTGTGTTTGGATAGCATTTTTAGACTCGTAATTAGTTTTTAAATCTAAAGACAAAGTTTTTTTTCTTCCTAGCTTTGTAGTCCTAACTTCGTCCGTGTTGTTACAATGATCAGAGCTTAAATCAGCAGAAGTTTCAATGTCTAAACTATTTTGCTTTTCAATACTAACGTGTATCATAGTTTCAGCGTCGCTACCTTCACTGTCATAACCATGATATTGTAATAGTTTTTCTTCATTATCTATTGAATCTTCATTTTCACTACACACTAGAGTATCTTGAGAAGTTTCTTTTACAAGATTATGACAATTAAATGGTGGAACACTAGGAAGCGATTTAACACGAAAACTATTATTATTTTTTTCTATATTGGGTAATCTTCTTTGTCTTATTGTCTCAACAATCTTTGTTTGATAATCGTTTGTGTCAAAACTTTGTGGGTGTTTGTTTAAATAATAATTAAGACAATTGTGTTGAGATTGTATTTTGTATTTGTTACTTTTTGGACGATTAAAAATATTTTTAGGCTTAGTTATTTCTGCATTTAAAAAGACAGACGTTACTGAAGATTTTAGTTGAGGAATGCAGGGCATAGCCAACTGAAATATGTAATCTTTACTGTTTTCAGTAATTTTATACGTATAATTATGTGCAGGATATTCGGGACAACTATGACTCCTTTCGTAAGTGTGCCTATAGGATCGTTCTCGAGTGCAGGAGCCTGCCGAGCGGCTACGAGCGAGATTGCGGCGAAGTCGACGGGTCGGGCGTGCACGGTGATTCGTATCAAGCATACCTTGACGAGAGTCAGTTCGAGATCGGAGTCGACGTCTAACCACGCGCTCCACACCCGCTGGTATAGAAATACACGGCAAGAAACGGTGAAGGGTACAATTAGTACAACGAACTCGATGGTAAGGATTGGGGTTAGGGGTAGCACTATCACAGGAGGATGGAGATGTACTATGAGTAGGGAGGATCCGTCTCCGGCTGTAAAGTCACGTTAATAATAACTGTGTACTTTTTTGACTTTTACGACATAATGCATTCAATAAATTTAAATATTTTCAGATAAAATCATTGTAAGATTATCATTGTGTATCAATAAAGTACCTGAGCATTCTGGTCGGCCTTGGTCGCTCCGATTGTGTACTGAAGGCGCTAGAAGTAACTGATCCTACGGATTCGAGATCCGAGTCGGCGGCTGTGGCATCTGGAGACAACCGACGTCTTGGTGCCCAGCCACCACCACTCCGGGCTGCCAGCTCTGAGTCTGATAAACCCGCGTAGTGTCGTTCCCAACCTATATTACCATTATAGTTATTGATGTAGAATAACAGCTAGAGTCTACACTAATCTCTAAATCGCTAACAGCCATTCTATATAGTATGAGGGAATAAGGGCAGTCTAGATGACATTCTAGGCACAGTAAGATGAAAAGTAGTGGTCGATAGTGAGTCTTGTTTCTAAAAATAAAAAGTGAATATGTAAATTATATACAAATATTCATTTCAATGTCGAGTACAAGTATAGGTACATTTTCTTTCTACATATTGACAAATACAAATGAAGATAAGTGTAATTGTGGTTTTCGATTTATTCAATGAATCCTATTCTTGTTTTGTTTTTTAATCATGAACACTGATCTGTGATATTTTTGCGGGTGTGTTAGGGCCGGGTAGCGTGTATTGACCTTGTGGCGTGCTGCGGTACATGAGTGTGGCGCCAATGTGATGCGGGGCGATCCACTTACGTTCCTCCAGGTCCGCTGACACTTGAGCTCGTACAGCTCTCTGGGTGTTCTGCATAATTATGGTATATTATAACATTGCCAATTCTGATTCTAAATTTGTTACGCGATAAAATATTTAATTAATAGAACATTACCTAAAAATGACAGGTAACATCATTTATTAATACTCACCTGGTGTGGTATTTGCGGCAATTGTCTTTTTTTGGGGCTGGTGGTGGGTGTGGCTGTTGCCGATCGTGACTGAAACCGCGGCGCGTACGCGTGCGTCGGTAATCGAGTTGCGTCGTTACCTCGCTCCTCGTTTACTGCAATATCATTTGTTTGTTTTTAATGTAATGCATATCTTTAAAATTAATATTAATATTAATGTAACGGATGCTTCACAACTTGAAAGTATAGACATGATAGAAACTTACAAAATTACCTTTGAAAGAGAAATTATATTAGGTTATACAATATAAAATGACATGCGACCATCAATTATGGAATGAGTTAGATTTATCATCAATGAAGTGCGCTGTATCCACACATGTTATTGAATGTCAATATTCATGGGTTAAGAGGAAAGTAACTGGATATAACGCACTTAACTTACATAAACACCTAATGGAAAGCGTGCTCGTATTAGGTATAAAAGGACGAGGTAGCGGAAGATGCGTGAAATAAAATCAAAGTGGACCAGAGCTAGGAAGTGAAAACAGTAAGTTGCAGTAAAGTAGTGAGATGAGCGGAACGCGATTAAAGAACGTGCGTGTCTCGGCGACAAGTGTTCCGTGCGGGTTTGGGGCCCGCTCACATATCGACGTCCACGGACCAATCGGAAATGTTGGAAAAAACGGTTTTAATTAGATTGGTGAGTAGAGCCGTTTTGGCGCCGGTTGGCACCTGCATAGCGCCAATCACGATCGTTGGGTGGTGATAGAGATCGTCGCGGGGACTTGCTGCGAGCACGGTTTGGCCTGGCAACACCAGCCGCTGACTGAGATCGCGCCACGCTGTGGCCCGTGCTCTGTGACAAGAATAGAATTATAATAATTTTAGGACAATGACGGTTATTTTAACAGACAAAATATAGAATATTTACATATACACCATATTATAGCACTATCATTACTTACTATTGTTACAATTATTGTAATATGTGGAGTTTTTCCTTTCCCTATTGCCTTGTAATAGGAGTATGCCCGAAACTGATGATTTTTAAATAAATAGGTACCGTCATTTAATTCACTAATTCTTTATAGAGGGCAAGTGAGCCGATCAGTTGCTAGATAACAAGTGAGTCCGACACATTTCGGCCGATCCAGGCCTATTTGTACCGAAGTACGGTTCTAGCCTGTTTTATTGCAATTATTCAAAAATCAACAGTCACATTAGCATTTTTTTTTACAAACATCATCTTATTATTGTACATATCACGTTAAGTTATCTGCACAAGTAAGTATCTATGCGCTTATATAATATATTATATAATGACCAATTCTTGAAGTCTTGAAAACTAAAATATTTTTTATTCTTCTCGCGACTAACATCTGTTACAATGCTAATAATATTACTGGCGTAATGAATTAACTAACACGTTCTCTGGTCATCCCGGCGGCTCGCACTCGACCCGCTGGCGACATATCCCGACGACTAGATCGAGCTCCTTCCATATCCGTTCTCTATAATACACAAACATTACCATCGTTACATTTCAATTGTTTAAAAAACTGAGGGCATGTTTCCTTAATATATACATAGTTAAGTTGAATTAAAGATCCTACCAATGTCAAAGTTAAATTTTATTGTGACTACTAATGAATGAAAACTGAATCGTTTATTTTTCAGGCCAGATGGCCTGATGGCAAGGCAATTCAAGGAGTAAGAGATCTTACTCCTTGAATTGCCTTGAACTTTTTTTCGTCACAAAAAAAAGATTCTGTGAGCCCTTGTGGATGGTATGGGTTATCATGTCCCTCCGACATATGGAGGATTCACCAACCAGACGAGGTGATCATGCCTGACGGGCCGTGGCCCTTCGTTGATGTTTGAATATTGTGTATATGCTAATCGCCGTGAGAATTTCTATTACTCCGTAGTTCGATGTGTCTTCGCTAAATGGCACTGTAGTATGTCTTTTTGTTGCTGTATTTAGAAGTCGCCATATCTCTGATCTTCTGATTCTTCAATATGTCCATTCTATGCACATTACATTCTATGCTTATTTTTCATTCTCATTCATACAATTCAGTTGCATTTTCCTCTTTTTGGTTACTAGCCATTAACTCAATAAGCGTTACTAAATAAAAAAACACAGTTTTTTATCTTTTACGAAAGTTAATTGATATCGTATTAAATTACCTTCAAATTACAATTGTGATGTTATATAATAATGTAATGCTATGCTGCTAAATTCACAATGTGATGCTATACAATAATCATAAAAGATTTATTACTTCATGTGGGAGCGGCGGGCTGGAACTAGAAGCCAGGCTAGAGAGGGAGTGATGTCGACGAAGATCACATTCACTCGGCGTGTCCGAGTCTGAAAGACGCGATGTTGAAGTCGATGGCGGGGATAAGTGTTCACCGTCCGCTTCATCTTCACGGTACCTCTGGAGAATTCATAAATAACGTTATTATTACATTCTCAACGTCTAAATTAAATATTTAACGCAATAAGGAAGTTAGGCACCGTAAAGTGCAGTTAAATTTAAAACTTACTACGTATCAAAATTGATTCTTAGAAAATTTATTTTTAGGCTCCGTTTAATCCAAAAATATTTGAAACTTTGATTGTCATCAAATCGATAAAATTCGAAAATCAGCAAAACGTTTTCTGATTTATAACAATTTCTCATTCTTATGGTAATAATATGTTTTATACTAACGACCTTTATCGTGAACTTTGAAGACATAAATCTCATTGAAAATATAATTACTATTACATTTATAAATTATTACTTACGCTAAAACTGCCACATTCCTCATGGGGCTTCAACGTGTACCAATTTGGTTCGTGGTTCATCACGAGGTTGTCTAGATCAAGTAGAACCTCTCCGAGGAAGTCGTTAGGGCCATACCGGTTTAAATCCCACACGGTGACCTTAAAAGTATAACAATAACATCAGTGGTATAACATACAGTATTGAAAGAATACACTTGCTTATTCACTTAATAATATAATTTTTCATTGCTAATTAGTATGTATTCACTAGTAATAGCAAAAAGATGTCAGTAGTTAGCAAACAATCCTCATTATCATCACTATTTCAGTCTTTGGATGATCATTGTTATACATTGGTTAGTACGCACACCTTTAAAAAATTACCTAGGACCTCATACTTAAGATAATAGGATTCTTTATAAATCTGTACACTTCTGTCCATCTACAAGTTGTTTGGAACCCATCGACAATTAGGAGAATTTATCATTGTTCTTATACAATTACAAAAAATATTACCTCCAGTGTTCTTTTCTTTATATCTGTGATACGAATTCCGCAATACACAAAAGTTTGATTCCATCGAGGTTCCAGTGTGTTAGCCAATGTTTTAGTTCGACGTTTACTCTTTTCGCTTTTGTCTGGTAGAAGGAATATTTTTGCATAAGGACAGCGGGGGGACCCGTCAGCCCTCGGCGTTAGTCCACTGGCAGACACGACAGTCACCAGGAGTTGGAGAGCCGAAATATCGAAGTATATCTTGAGCTGATAAAGATAAAATTGAATTGTATCGAAAACGAAAACGTTTCATGATTAAATTAGATGTTGCACTTTGTTTTGGTAATTTCAGATCTTTTGGAGGATGTTGTCGTATCGTATGTGTGGGATATACAGGTAATATAGTAATTGATGGGTACTGTTTATTTTATGTCACTTTCTAAACTAAAACAACTCCTACTGACAATTAATCTGTAAAAATCAAAATCACGCTCACAAAGAATATCTTGGTAAATAATTATATACTCGTCTTTAGTTTTAAAAAAGTTGATTTCATGAAAATTGTAGTTATCTATTCTAAATTTTTCCAATCCTACTATTCTGTAAAAATAAGGAAGTACTTTTAAGGATTTTTTTAAATGGTCTTCCTTTTTTTGTATAATCTTGTTAGTTGCTCAATAGTACTTCAGTAGTAGGTAAAAACACAGAGGTTATTAACACCTGTATCCGTCCAGCTACATTTGCATTGTGATGACCGTGGCGTGGAGGTCGTCGCCGTGAGTGCATATCTGGTGATCCTGGTGACGTCACCAATACGCTTGGTTTCTCACAACCACCTATTACTTCCGTGTACACTTCTGTGAACAATATAAATTGCACATAAACATAGAATAATACACTTAAAAAACAAGTTATCATACATTGTCAGTGTAGTCTTCTATATTCCATCAACATTCTAATGAACATCCATTCTGCTCCACTAGTGGCCGAAACAGAAGTTGGTGGCCAAACCCTATTATTCAGAGTTCATTCAATTTTATCATTCACAAACTGCTTTTAAGAGTCCACCGCTGGACTACGACTACATTGGTTAAAGGGGTTTTTATAGGGTTTGTTACAAGTTCACCCTGAGTGTGGCCGCGGGTGGACGGGACGGGTTTTTCCCTCCATCCACCATAGTGGCCAGCCGCGAGAAGGCGACGTCTGCGTGTGCCGCGCTTGTTGCAGCTGTTCCCGGATCCTTCCTGTCTCAGACACAGAGTGGCACACCGTGTGGTTTTAGTTGGTCCAATTTCGACACACCACCTCGCCGCAAACCCCAGAGGGTAACGGCCCGAGGGAGTTTCCACACGTTAAAATAAAAGAGTTTGTTTCAGATTGCTAGGGGACTTCAACGTAAAGTACGTTGCGACTTTTGTTCAATTTGGGTGGAGCCAGAGTCGCAACAAGTCAGCTGTGCACGGAGGTTATTCAGATAATGGCAATGTATAGTGCACCGATGTGGGCGGCGGGTCTGACCGTTCAAAATAGGCCTCGCCTCTAACGCTCTCAGAGGATACTGGTGGTTAGAGTCATACGCGGTTGCGCACGGTAACTCGGTTGGCTGGAACTCTACGCCTATTACCACTGTGACAGCGGTGACGACTTGGATCAGCACACGCTGGCGGTTTGTCTCGCCCGGGCGACGCAGCGTATGGCCCTCACTACAGTTGGTTGTGTACAGTGGTTCCTCGCTACCGACTGTCGTACGCACCATGGCCGTTAGCCGTAGCTGATTTATTATGGTTGCAACCTTCTGCGATGACGTCATTTTGATGGACGAGACGTTTTCTCCTTCATCCGCTGCAGTTGACAGCCGCGAGGAGGCAACGTCTGCGTGTGCCGTACTTTACCTAAATAGAGAATTCACCGGAAGGTGGTGGTGGTGGTGGAAGGGATCTGTATGTCTTAATAACAGCAGTGCCCAGATCCCTCCTATTCCAGGCGCAAAGTGGCACACCAAGTGATTTTAGTCGATCCGAAAGTCAATCAAGTCGAAAAACTGGATCTTCACCTGATCTTTCTACTGTTGGACAAGAGGCTATTGTTAATACTCGTCTAAAACGTAAAAGCGATGAGTGTGATTGTATGTCACGATTGGATGAAATACGCTCCTTGTTATCGACATCTACTACTCAATCTGAAAGCAAGTTAACAGCATCACAGGCTGTAATTTCTGAAATTCGAAGTCAAAATGCTGAGATAATGAATTCGATTAGTTTTATCTCTAAAGAATATGATGCAATTAAAAATAAAATCGTAAATAAAATGTCTAAACGTGAAGACGACCGTCGTTACATACGTGACTTAGAGGAAAAGGTGGATTTTATGGAGAGTCAACTAAACGCCACAAAAATTGAGATAAGGAATGTACTCCAAAACCCAGAAGAGGGTAAGCAGGATCTATGTACTATTGTGGAAAGAACTGCTGCCGTGATTGGGCATAGCTTAAAATCCTCAGAAATAAAGGACGTCTACCGAATTAAAAACAAAAATAAATCTACTACAATAAGTGTTGAATTTGTAAGCGCAGTAACCAAAGATACGATTGTACGAAAAGATGCGTAAATTTAATAAAAACAATAAGGAAAACAAACTAAATACGACGCATCTAAAGGTGCCAGGTCCCAGTAAGCCAATATACATATCCGAAAAATTAAAGCCTAAAGCGCATCGCTTGTTCTATCTAGCTCGTAGTTTTGCGAGCAGTCATGACTTCAAATACTGTTGGACCTCTTACGGCAAAGTTTTCATGCGGCAATGAGATGGAGAACGATACTTATCTATAAAAACTGAATCAGATTTTGATAATCTTAGTAAGACTATGTGACTGGGGAATGCTAACAGATACCGAATACCAATCAGCAAAATGCTTAGCTTATTTTATCTTGTTTGTTTTTTAATTTTTATATTTTGTAAAACTAACATTTATAATCACATACATACAGATAATTCTCACATTCAGTATATACACCACTCATTTAATAGCGTAACTGTATTCGCAAAACTGCGGTTAAAACCACAATATAAACAAATACACAAATACTCGTACTACACATTCATTTTACATATTATTATATCGTTTGTTATTACCGTTACATTATCGAATTATAGAACTTATTCAACTCCCCTAAAACTATATGGGCCAAGAAACTTTTATAGTAGTAAGTATTCCTTAAGCAAATCAATTAGTAACTTGAACATAGTAAATGTAAGACCTGTGATAACAACACATAACAGTTTACTCGTAAGGTGTACCCTACTGCCTACTTTTATAAATTGCTTCAATATCCACAGTACAAATACGAGTTGCAAACTACCCGACATTATTTTCAATAGTGTCTTATTATTCTATAGTAAACCAAATTCAATTCGATAAACACTACAATAACGGATGACATCGATGTAGAAAGTATTGAGTGCAGAAAATTGAGTGATCCTTCTGACTGTTCACAACTAATAATGTGTTCCAGCAACGACTCCCTTTTAGTTTTAACGGTTAATATTCAAAGTATTAATAAATTAAAGCTAATTTTAATGTTTTTCTTGTTACTCTTAAAATTTACTAAACCTGTAGATGTAATTGTTTTAACAGAATGTTGGACGAATGAACATTTCTTACCGCCAAATATAAATAACTACAGAATGTTTAGATCCAATGTGTCGTTAAGCAAAAACGATGGCGTTGTAGTTTGTGTTCGGGAAGTGTTTGAGGTGCGTTCATTTGAACCCCAGTGTTCTGAAGGAAACTGTGTTGCGGTAAATATTGCAGATGCCATATGCATTGTTTGCACCTACCGCCCACCCTGCTTTAAAAATCCCCTTAATTATATTAATTCATTAGATAATATTATAAAAACATGTAGTACGAAAAAAGTAGTTATTTTAACTGGTAATTTAAATCTGGACATTATGTCAGACAATCTTAATTCTAACTCGGCAAGATATCTAAATCTGACTGCAAGCCATTAATTAAGCCAGCAGCAGGAAATTAATCGTCCTACTAGACAAAATACGTACCTTGACCATTTCATGGTAAAAGCTACTGCAAAAGCACGAACATATGTTTTTGACAAATTAACAGATCATTCACCCATCCTATTGCATATTGATTATATACCCGCTTCCAAAAAATACATATGTTAGTAAAACTAAAATTAATTTTGATGGTATAAAAAAATTCATGGAGAATGAATCATGGAATGATTTATACTCAGTATCAGACGTTAATCAAGCTGCTATAATCTTAATACAGAAATTAGAAAGCTTTGTAAGCAGCAACATCTCAATTAAGAAGATTTCAAATCGCAACAATCCTTTGAAACGTTGGATAACTATAGGTGTAATAAAATGTATATATAAACGAGATAGAATGCACAAGAGAGTAAAGTTGGATTTAAATAACTTAGAAAAAAAGTCGAATATTTAAGTTATAGAAATACATTAAAAAAGATAATTAAAACGCTAAAAACAAATTACTACACAGACAAACTAAACAAAAACAAACACAATATAAAGGAAACTTGGAACACTATCAAAGAAGTATGTAATATGAAGCAGAATATGACATCGCCTGCAGAATTTCTAAATATTAACACGAACGTAACTAGATCACTAGATGATGTTAACAAGTTTTTTACATCTGTCGGTTCAAACCTCACTGAAAGAAACTTTGCAGGAAAGTTTGAATATAGATGAGACAACTCTAGCCCAAAAGGCTAAAACCACGAATGCACCGCTGCTATCCATGGCACTACACCTAACGGATCCTGCAGAAGTGATTGATGTGATTACTAGCCTTAAATTACATAGTGCCCCAGGTATGGACAAGGTAACAGCTAACATTTTAAAAATGTTTTGTTTTCACCTTGCCAAACCTACATATATCCTACTTGACCAACTTAAGCTTTGAACAAGGCATTTTCCCTGAAATATTTAAACACGCGATTATCTGTCCTATTTATAATATAAATCAGGAAACAAATCTCTACCCACCAGTTCTAGGCCTATTTCATTGTTGTAAAGTACCCTCTCTAAAGTAGTTGAAAATCAAAAATCAAAAATCATGAATAAGCGTTTGATAAGCTACATAGAGAAAAACAAACTTTTAGCATTGAAACAATATGGTTTTCGAGCCAATCATTCAACTTACGACGCTGTATTACAATTTACAATGAATATTACATCACACATTGACAGGGGTGAAAAATGCTTAGCCGTATTCCTTGACTTACAGAACGCGTTCGATACGGTTTCTATTCCTATCCTATTGTTTCGGCTTGAGAATCTGGGAATAAGGTGAAATGCGCTTTTATGGTTTAAAGATATCTTACAGACAGATACCAATATGTTAGAGTTGAAAACCATACCAGTAACTCCTGTGTGGGGTCATATGGAGTTCCACAAGGTAGTATCCTAAGTCCTACGCTATTTCTTGCCTACGTTACGGCGTCTTCTCACTTTACGCATCTCGAAAATAGGCTATTTCCGCGATTTTTTTTCGAGGATATTTGCTTAAAATTATGGGATAAAATGGATCCTATGTAATAAACACATCTTTCAAGTATTTGAAAAAAATTTATTTTTATTTTTTTGAACAATTATTATAATACAACAATAGCATCGAAAAACCAGTCTAAAAATGTTATGGTCGTGGCTTGTTGATGGTATCTCCGAGACGGGTCATGTGAAACAAAAAAATAAAACTGTTTTAGATTCAGTATATCAGTGACTATAACGCATATCATCAGATTTTTGATATTCGCGAAAATAGCAAAATGGCGCACGTTTTTCGAAAAAGTAAAAAAAAACAGTCTCCTATCATTAAATGTCGAGAAAACAAAATTTATAAGCTTCAGTAAAACTATGGCGTTTTATCCTAAAACACTCAATCTTCGCATACATTGTCATCCGTGCAACCGTTCAACTACCAAACTGTCTGCACGTTGTAATTGTCCAGAGCTGTCGAGAACAACCGCAATTAAATATTTAGGAGTGATTATTGACGATAAATTAAATTGGAAAAAACACATAAACACAATCAGTGATCGACTTAGGAAGCTTATTTATGTTTTCAAGGATCTACGAATAATACCTGACACAGCACTTTTAATACAAACCTACAAAGCCTTAGCTGAGTGTTTAGTCACCTACTGTATTTGTTCATGGAGCTCAGCAGCGAAATCATACTTGATTGAGGTTGAAAGAGCTCAAGGCGCAGTACTTAAAGTACTTCTTTACTTACCATTCCAGCACCCGACTCATCTAGTGTATGAAAAAGCGGAAGTTTTAAGTATGCGAAAGATGTTCGTCTATCAATGTATTCGTAAATATCACAGGCTTACTGTACCCTTTCTCCAATCTTGGGGTAAAAGAAAAGATAAATGTCCAATCCCAAGAGCAAAAAGCAAATTTGCTCAACAGCGAAATAGTAACATTGCGTCTAGATTATATAATAAACTTAACTTAAAGTATAAGACTAGACATTTATCAAACTACCAAATTAAAAATTTAACTAAAGCATGGCTTAAGAGCCTGGATTATGACGATGTTGAAGGTTTGTTGTGGGTAACGGCTTAGTTTAGGGTTTAAACGAATGAATACTCATATCTATAAACACAAATAGGTCAAAAGACACACGAGTACTCATAATTACACACACACAAACACACTCATACACACACACACACACACACACACGCATGGACGCACGCACGCACACAAGCACACACACACTCACAAACTCACATATATATATACACACACACACACACACAATTAACAAAATCTATTATGTAAGTATGTTTCAACACTTCTGTGTATGATCCATTTGCAAAAAACAATGATACAATAATCCTTTACAATTATGTAAAGGATTATTATGTATATTATGTATCATTGTTTTTTGGGCAGGAACTGATTCCCAACATACAGTTCACGCTAGTTTGGGAATCAGGGCTTGCACTTTTTTATTTATTTTTATTTATTTCAAAAAGAATTCAATACTAGATTACAAGATTACAAATATCTTGGCAATATTTTTACAAATCAGTGAATTTAGCATCTGCAATCGAACTAGGCAACGCCTGTATTTTGATTGTCAGTCTCAATTCGCTCTAATTATTTTACTACAATAATATCTTATGATTGTTTCTTTGATAGTTGTACTGTTTCAATATCAATACAATCCGATACCCATCCAGAATTGAATGTAAATGAATATATTTTTTTTTCTTTTCTTTTGTGTTATAAAAAGTTGTGAAAGTGTGAAAATGTCCTCTTTTTTGAGTAATGTAAGTGATGAATTATGTAAGTGTTGTGAGGCTAATGTAGTGGTGTGTAAAGAGGGTGTGTATATGTTTGATGTAACTTGAATTGTATGTATCCTTTGGTTCAATAAAGAATTATTATTATTATCATATTATAATTCCAACGTACCACCCCACTGCAAACCCCGGTGGGGTGACAGCCAGTGGAGATTTTCACACGTTAAAAAAAGGGTTAATTTCAAGTTTTTGTTTGCAGTGATGTTGTTCTGCGTAGTGTGTTTCATAAGTCGCCTCTTACGAAATCCATGGGACAAATAGGGGTGGTGACAATCTGTATTCTTCATCTGTCATTACACGGATTTTTTTTTTGTTTTATCGTTGACTTGATTTTATCGTTGTCGAATGATAATTTCCAAAATATTCGGCACTCTTATAAATATATGATTAAAAACACTACCGTTCAAGACAACCGACAATTCATGTCATTGGTTAACTAACTGAAAATTTAAGTGAACTAACCTTTGTGAGTTCTCCAGGGTTGAGCTGGAGGACGAGACGCAGCAAGCGGACGCGATACAACCAGTTCTACGTGAGAGTCATGCTTGCTATCCGCCACCACTACGGCTACCTCCTCCGCACTACGACCTTGGAGTGGGACCCCATTCCATTGCAATACTTCATCTCCTGCAAATGGCAAAATTAGGTTAAGTGGCCATTTAACTATAAAGCCGTGTGCCAGCAAGTCAGTGGAAACGAGGCGGCGGTGGCAGCGACGTGGCGCGTAGCGCAGTAATGTAGCCTTGCTGTTTCTTAGGTCAGTTCCATATAAATCTATGCATTAGAACGCTGCCTTCGGGAACTTCGCTGTCTTTTTTACAGCACATTCGACCATACACAATGAAGCAATCAGAATGTAATATATGACATTAATGTATTTCATAGATGTCTTCAAGGCTGATATAGCCAGTCCATACTAATTAAACTAGTGGCTAGAATGCACTAAACCACAGAACGGAGAATACGTAGTTAGAAGTGCTATTAATCATAGTGTGTTCGAAACCGGGTATCCTCAATCACATCAAATGACACGAAAATCATATTTGATACACATTATACAACTATGTGCCCACTTGTTACAAAGGATTGCTCCAATGGTGACCTTACTGTTACGTGTCTCAATGTGATATGTGAAGTAAAATGATGGTAACCGATTTAACTACGATACAATGTCAATATAAGAACCAATATATGCTATAAAAATGTACGGAGTACTATATGTGTTTTATTATACACATCTAGATGTTGGCACTACTCACCTATTCTAAGTTGACCCTCTAAATCAGCAATAGATCCTTTTTTAACTTTTTCAACGACTGCTCCACGTGTACCATCAGATAATAGTTTTCCACCCACTACTTTCAGTCCGAGTATAGCGGCCGAGGAGTGTGAACTACCTTCGACGATACTTTTGCGTAACACCATATGTCCAATCATGCGGCTTCCGTCGGCAGATACCTGCCAGCTCAGCGGAAACTGCCACACAATAAGTATGTATTAGCTTAGCTCTATTGATATAAAATTAATTTTAACAAACATTACGTTAACTACTTACTAAGTAAAATGATTGTTAAAGAGGCTTGACGACATGTTTGGGTGCAAGTATAGCTAAGTTTTAAGCTTGGCTTGACACCGTGTAATTACAAGAAAGTGTGCACATTCAACATTCTCAATTACCCCATGCGAATGCAGTCATGCCACAGCCAAACAAGTTCATTGGTACACATATAAAAGTCATCATCTATTTACTCGCTATTTTTATTTGCCGTATATAACTATGCAAAATTAAATATGATCTAAGTAGTTATGTGTACAATAACATATAACTGAACTATACAATTACACGCCATATTTTAAACAATACGGATGGCCAAATAGTTTACTCTTGGAACGCCTACCACTATGAATAAACTGTTTCAGAAAACAAAAAATAAAATATAGTCATAAAACATAATTATTCATATATTTCCTAAATATAGTAATGCATAAATAAAGCCGCAAATCGGCACTAATAATAAAATGAAGACTAGTTTTTAAGCAACTAACCGACATATTGTGAAGCTATCTATGTACCTTTGGGCAATCGCCTCTGTTAGAATCTTCACTCGATGTGAAGGTGCTAGAGGTATCGATGCCCGAGTCTTTGGTCGCGGAGTCCTGACTGGTCTGGCGTTCTGATTCCCAGCGCAACGAGGCCCAGTCGTTCGGCGCACCTGACGCGTCACGTCCTCCGCGCGGGAACGTCGCTGCGCCCTCGTGACCGTCAAAGCGAACGGTCTTTTTTCTCCTCTCGGTAAATCGTCTATTGTCTGAGGAGTCTTCCCACAAATAGGCACTCTTATACACCTCTCGATCGGGGCGCGGGCCCTCGTCTGGAACGTACGGGCGCAAGTATGCACCCTCGCCGTCGTCGCGAGCCCGCCACCGGCAATCGGTCACAGAATCGAAACTGCGTCCGCCTGATGGTCCAGTCCTTGCCACATCAAATGGACCACGTGCCTCTGCCTCATAAGCGGCCGGCGAATGATTAAGCAAATTGTAATAATTGTTGGCAGCCACGTTGGCGCTACGAAGATGCGGGTGCCGGACTGGAGCACATGCCTCTAGTTGTCCTAAGAATGACATCGTATGAATAGCAACGGTTACGTATATCTTTTTAACGCCTGCGTCCGTTCTTGTTTCACATTCACGCGCCTGTACGCACCCGAAACCATATTACTTATTGAATGTGTCTTAATTAAGTTTCATAAATAATAATTGAATTTGCCGCCGGCTGGCAAATGAGTGTATACATTTTCTTTAATAATTACTAACAGACTATTCGCGATCTAACATCTTCACATATGAAATTGACGGACATAAAATACACATCACATACCTACTGCCCTGAGGGAAATCTGGGAATTGAACCCTCAATTGTGGCACATAAACAACGGATATATCTAATGCGTCTTTCAGTTTTGTATTGCGTGTTTTCTCCGGTTCAAAATAAATCAATCGAAAGCGGTGATCATCACGCACAAGCGGAAAGAATGTGTCGAACTTATCCGAGTAAGACAGTAAAACAGCAACAATAAAATAAAGTACACCACCACAAACAATTCTAACGGACTCATAATAAAAATATGAACGAGTAGACAAGTACACTTCTTTTCGCCCAAGCATGCGTATCTTGCTTGAACCATAAATCTTGTATAGAAGCCACCTACGTCAATTACATTTTTAGAGTGTATAATATAGGAATATAAGAAAAGTTAATTTTTGGTTCAAACAATAGAAATTTGAAAATAGAGAAGTACATTCACTGATTTCATTATGTATTGTAGTCACATAAATAATTCACTAGCATCTTAATTTATAAATTTAACATTTTAAATAAATCATATAGTGAACGTACTTCGTGAGACAGGTTTGAAGACAGATGTCTTCGAAGAGAAAGGACTTTGTCAAACAGCCATCACAATTGGTTGACCAGAGAAGGAAGTAGTATATGTAACAGTAATACTGATCATCACATCTAAACTTCAGCAATGTAATTACAACGCATAATTAAGATCCCGACAAAATACGCCCTCTCACCGATAAGAATTTATTCATTTTCTCGTTTAACATCGTCTGACGCTGGCTTCTGGAACTCTCGGAACAGCTCTTATCTCTATTTGTACCTGTAAACAGGGTGATGACGTGATGAAGGCAACACGTCGTCGTCTACTGCCCAGTTATGCCTTGCGAAGTGGCTACCGGGCGCGCACAGGGTCATAGTGCTAACAAAACGTACGCGGCGGTACACGAAATATAATAAAACATACTTTAATATTTCAAACCAGGCACAACAAGCGCCTGTGTGCCGGGTTTGAAAGTTTAAGTCCTCAAGTTTTCTGAAAATAAAATTAATTGAGCAGACAGTGTTTGTTGTCTTGAATTGTTCAATAATATAATCGGGCATTAAAATGTTACAATGGAATAAGTAGACACTACATGACTGAACGTGATGGTAATAGGTAAAGATAAGTTCAGGTGCTCAACACTATAAGTTTCAGTGAAAATATAATACTTAGAGAACTTAAAAGTAACATTTACCTGAGGCTACTTAAATTAATAAATACCTCGCACGGAACACCTTAACTTTATCATTGCGTAATGCCAGAGATGATTATGATCATATACGTTACATACTTTATAATTAATCATAAAATACAAATAAATATAAGTAATACTTGTGGTGTAGTATAGTGTGTAAGGTTGATAAACAAAATTAGATCGGATGGAAGGGATCTTGTAGTGTAACAAGTGGTAGGATTAGGTGATGGGTGTTAGGCCAGCGTGCATACTTACCGCGGTCACGATATTCGTCATTTTCATCAGAAACACACTCTGGGACCTCATCATCCGAAGAGGAAGATCGGGGAGGTAACACAGGATGTGAAGCCGGTGCATGTGGCAAAAGGTGCGGGACAGGCGGAGGTACCGAGTCCACAACACCATAGGCAGCCTTTTGTCGCGAGTGAACTAAATGAGGATGGGCTCTCGCTAATCCATCCAGCTCCCCGTAACATCTTTGATCTTGCTGACTATACTGCCGTCGCAGAGCACTGCCTGTTCTCTGAAGTGGTAGATTCTCTTTTTCTGCAGCACTGTGCGCTCGTTCTAGTTTCGGTCTTTTATCTAAAGCAATATCAGGCTGTGGCAAGCCCCGCAGGTCGTTCTCCATATGCCATAACATTGAGTCTTGCCCAGTACTTTTGTTGATCCATTGTCCAGTTTTAGACAAAAGCTCCTGTTTTTTACGGCACAGTATACATGCCCATATTACCTATAAAGATAAACATAAGTGATTAACAGTTCAGCTGTTCTTGTTTCAAACTGCGTTTATTAAGGGTCAATTAAGAAAAGTATTGTTGACCTTATTAGAGCGAAGTGTAACTTTGCCTCCACATCGAGCGCAGCATCTCACTCGACAATAATGGCACGAGTGGCCGACACCGTCAGCGAATTTAGTCTTTAGGCAGATGTGACAAGTGGCCGCTAGCTCTACGCCCGCGGCGCGGTGCATTTCATTCCTCGTTCGAATCGTTTGTTCCAGCACTGCAACTTCATCTTGCTTGCGTCTGTGTTTAAAAAACACAATGTTAACTGTTTAGAAATTACTACAACTATTTAGACAAAATTAAATAGTAATTATGTTTAGTAAGAAAAGTCTAAACTAATAGTAAAAAGTTGTAGTTAGTTTATCTGTCTGTTTATTAATTTGCCCGCCGAAGTCCTTGGACTAATTTTTATAATTTTTGATATGGGTCAGAATAATATTATATGTTAAATTAAAAATTTACTTATTAATATATATATGATTTTTTACACATATATTGTGTATGTAGTGCACGTAAATTTATTTTCATTTCGACCCATATTTCACGATTTACTATGTGTTATTTTTAAAGCCTTTTCACTATGGTACATTGTTAATCTAAAAATGTAGAAATATTTAGTTGTAATGTAACTAAATGTACTTTTGCTATAAAGTTTTTAAAAACTAAGGACGAATATTGTGTTGAGTATTACGACTGAACGGGTGTCATAGAATATGTTTTAAACTTTCGTAGTGAAATATTTTAGCTCATGATAAGAAAATTATTGTGATCATGTCCCTTCTCTTATGTTTAACAATTTTTAGTGGCCTTATACAAAGGAGGAAGTTTTTAAATGAGATTATATTTTTGATGTTTATTACGTAAGAAGTCCATAATGGATAGGACGATTTGAAAAGTCCTTTTTTCTGGCAGATGTAAATTTTACTCCGTCGTATTAACATTTAAAAGGACAAATATCACCTCTTAACGGTGGAAAATAAAGCAATAATGCATACAATTTTTATACATAAATCATGCAGGCGCATTGAAGTCGGTGCTACTATCGAAAAGTATTTTTTTTGTGTAGTTCTCTACTTGAATTGAAATACCATAGAGAGAAGTTACGTCAGTAAATTCGGTCTGAAAACTTTAAGGGGTTGTAATAGGTACTGATAGATTCCACTATCAAATGTCATATTCTAAAGTTTAGAGATATAGCAATTTTCAGATTATTTATAAAAAATTACAAAATTATGAGTTATACATTTTTTAAGAAATTATATACTCATTATTTTTCTTTTTTACTGTTTATGTAACGTCGATAGATTGTTTTATAATTTTCATTAACAACATTGTAGTTAAATATGCAAACTAGTCCGAAATAGATTGTTAATAAGAGCAAAAACAAACAAATTGAAAAAAAAAACAATTCTTGGACGAATATTAAAAAAAAGAAAAATATAACAGCTAAGTTGCCGATGCCATTTATTTACTGTACCTACGCATTGTACTGTACTGTAGCTATCTAACAAGATATAGTAGTCCAGGATAATATCAAAATGCCTAGAAAAAAATTAGATTAATGTACGCGAGTATTAAGAATTAACGTTTAACCCGGTAGTAAGTATCTAGTTAAAATTTAGTAAGAGTCTGGTATACCAGACTCTAGAGAGCTCATATCATTCACCAAGGAAGATGTGTAAGAAGACAAGTAAGAACTTAAATTTGAAAGTGCTATAATATTTACACAAGCATAAGCATTTATATACATATGTATCCACCCTATGGAAGAAGTAGGTCAAATTAATAAAAATAAACTCAAGGGACTTTTTGTGGCGAACTCGTAACTAAAAAATACCACACTCAATAAATATCTACTGAAAATTATTTGAAAATTAAAAGAAATATAAACGAACGAAATAATAAGAAACGAGTTAACGAGGTTCAAATTTTTTTGACATTAGGTAATATTTTTTTTAAAACAAATTGAAGTTTTTATAGAACAGGTACATGGGTGCTCAGTATTGATTAAATAACCAGCAGTACCCAGATAAACAGATGTTGTTAGTCATCATAAAACAAAAGGGGCGTAATTGAATTACAGTGTTGTGTTTTGCAACGGAGCAGTGATGCGTCATTAACTCCACACGAATACACCAATGTTAATGCGACACTTCGCGCAGATATCACCATCACCGTAAAATATCTAGTGTAACACAATTTGCATAGTATTTAACACAAGATAATTCATTGATGCCAGTTCTTTATGTATTCAATAATATATAATAATACCTAAGCACATATATCTATTTATATAATGTGCTTACGTAGGCACATCTGTGGAAAATCTAGGAAGGATCACAATACACTATATAACTACCAATTCAAATGGTTTCCACTATCATATAAACTTGTTTTAATAACTTTAATATGTTAATATGGCATAGAATAGGATCACAGCACTTCACAAGTTACGTTGGTGCATTACGTAGAATCGAGATATGGCGACACGGGAGGGGTTGCGCGGTCGGGGCGCGGGGTATGTCGTAGGGCACACCTCATGATTTCATGTTCACGTTGTTCCTCCTGCCGCTGGCGCATCATGACACCCTCGATGATTGCGCGCTCTTCGGGCGTAAGGTGCGAGAGGTCCGGCATGTCAGCCATGGCGGGCGGCGGCAGGCCGCGAGCGGTGCGCGGGCCCGCCGCGTGCTGCGGTGCTATGCCCGCGGCGCGAGGCTTTGCGCGCCACTCTGGCCGGAGGTTTATTTAATAATGCCGGGCGGGCCAATGGCGCGCACCCGTCTGCTGACGTCAGCACAAGTATTGATCGAGGCGGGCGGCCGCGTCAGGGCGACAGGGCTGACCGAGCGCCTCGGAGAGTTGCGCGGTACAACCTACATGCGTGCGCATATCAACTATGCAGCGATTTATGTACACAATCTTCTTAGCTCTACAGCCGCTAACATCGAATTATTCACTATGAAACCCTGTCTCAAAAAGGCATGGGATTTAAGAAAAAAACTATAGTTCAAAAAGAAAGAAACACGATAGTATAAAGTAGTTTCATCCCACTTAGTACCTTTTCCTGCTGGGCATATTAACGTGTTATTTTTTCTTAATAGCTATAGGAAGACATCTATGCCTTTTTATTTTATTTCTTAATTACCAGTATAGCAATAAGACACCACACTACATCACATCATCTGTTTATCCCTGTTCTTTATTAATTTGAAAATTTCAGTGGAGTAATCCTATTTTTTTGTTGATAACAATAAGAGCTGCAATAGGTTCTCATTCCTTCATTAAATGGTCTTTCATCTACTTAGAGGTCATGACCTTATAGCGGCAACTATTTATAGAGATCTAATAAGCGCTTTCCATAAAATAAAGGAGCATAAACTCTTATAGGCTTTGTTTTCTTTCCTCCTAAGTTCCTGTACATTTATCAGCAATTTCTT
Organism: Hypercompe scribonia; assembly: GCA_949316085.1. NCBI lineage: Eukaryota > Metazoa > Arthropoda > Insecta > Lepidoptera > Erebidae > Hypercompe > Hypercompe scribonia. Next base: position 14,708,409 of record OX438969.1, on the reverse strand, counting down.
ATAGTGTGTGTCTTATAGGAACTTGCAAGCACATTGTTATCTATAAATGTTATCATTATTACTCGTCTAAAAATTAAAGTTACTCAAAAATTTGAATGACTGACTGTTTGGTTAACGAAAAAAATCAAAACTAGACTTAATTTCTTCTTATTACTCGTATTTGTTGTTGTTATTTCTACTAATTGAGGAATTATGTGGAAGCAGCGATATAGATTTTGCAAGTTGACACATTATTATGAGTGGTGTGTATCTTGTGCGCTTGTGTCATAAACGAGAATTTATATAACAATGAAAACTTTTACAAGTTTATTATAAACTGTGTTAAATTATAACTATTAACATCTTACAACACAATGTGTTTTACTTATATATAATTGTTTGATAGAGGAAGAGAATATTTAGAAATAATTTGAATGCGAGGATGGTCTTGATTAACCACCAATGACGGATATATGTACTATAGCTGAGAAGGCTGGAGCCTAGGGCGACAAATTTTATATACCACAAAAATATGCACAGAAAAAAGAAGTTTTAAAATTTCAACAAAAATCACAATGTTGGTGTACTATTGAATGCACCGAACACTATTGTCTCTATTTAAAAAAATACGAAACGCTTTATGATCTCCAGTTTTTTTTTAAATGCATTTTTATATTTCAACAGTGTGTCAATATTTCAATTTCAATTGCTGTTCTAAGTCTGGGTGTTCTTTGTGTCTGTTTCATGTATTCATCATTTGTGAAACGTATTTAGAAATTTAAATCTTTCAAGACGCGGGTTCGTCTGCTTCGGCCTGAGTTGGGATTCTTTCGCTTAGTACAATGTTCATGATCTTGGTACCGTACGGACCTCGTCTACTGTGACCAAGTTACGCTTGCGAGGATCACGGCGGTGAATGGGGGGATCGGGAGAGGTGTAGAACACTCCTTTTTTTTTTTTTTCTTTAACGTTTGGGTGGTGTGTCGGAATCGGACCGACTAAAACCACACGGTGTGCCACTCTGCGCCTGACATAGGAGGGATCCGGGAACTGCTGCTATTACGACATCCAGATCCCTCCTAGCGCGCCCGAGCCCTATTCTGGGTAGTCAGAGCCGCCGCCCACACCGGCGCACTATACAGCGCCATTGACCGGACAACCCCCGTGTATAGCCGTCTCGTCGCGACGCTGGCTCCACTCAAATTCGGCAAAAGTCACCCGAGGGCAGAGGTAGCGCCGACCAGCTTTGGAGAAAGCTGTCGGAAGTGCTCATCGAAGAGCCACCTCCCGTCAAGGATCAGGCCCAGGTACTTCATTTGGGCCTGAACCGGTACGAGGACCGAATTGACTACGATAGAGGCGCCGGGTGGTGTACCATGACGGGGCCCATGAAACAAAAGGGCCTCTGTCTAATCTAGGGCCACTCGTAAACCCAGCGCCTCAATACGCCCTACCACCAAAGAGACTCCCGTGGTGGCCAGGCGCGCCGCCTCTTGAAAGTTCACTCCCCGGGCTGTGACCAATGTGTCATCTGCGTAACAAATTACGCCCAGCCCGGGGGGAAGACGACCTCGAAGGGCCCAGTCGTATCCCATGTTCCACAGGAGCGATCCGAGGACAGACCCCTGTGGAACACCGCACGACATGGGCCGCCGCCTCAGAATACCATCTCGGTCCTCGTACATGACGTTACGCTCCTCAAGATAGTCTGCCACAAGCCGCCTCAGGTACTCTGGCACCCCGTGGTAGTGGAGGGCTTCCCTGATGCAGCTAAATGGCAGACTATTAAATGCATTGGCGATGTCTAACGACACCGCCAATAGCACGCCACCACAGCTCACCGCCTCTTCGGTAACGGCCCTCAGGCGCAGCACCTCATTGACCGTCGAACGCCCCGCCCGAAAACCAAACTGGGCGTCCGACAGATTGGGGCCCACCTCGCAGAGGTGCCGGACGATGCGGGCAGAGAGTATCCTCTCAAACAGTTTACCCGCCTCGTCCAGCAACACGATAGACCTATAGGCCGCTACTGATTCGGCTGACCGTCCCGGCTTCCTTAATAGGACCAGCTGCCCGCTTTTCCAGCACTCAGGGAAGCGTCCGGACGCCAAGCTAGCGTCCAGGGTGTAGAACTCTCCTTTTTTTTTTTTTTTTTAACGTGTGGAAACCCCCTCGGGCCTTCACCCCACCGGGGTTTACGGCGGGGTGGTGTGTCGGAATCGGACCTACTAAAACCACACGGTGTGCCACTCTGCGCCTGAGATAGGAGGGATCCGGGAACCGCTGCTATTACGACATCCAGATCCCTCCCAGCGCCTGCCCGCTAATGCGGGCACCATCTATGGGTAAACTCTCTATTTTAGGCGACGTACGGCACACGCGGACATCGCCTCCTCGCGGCTGGCCAATGTAGCGGATGGAGGGGAAAACCCGTCCCGTCCACCCGCGGCCACACTCAAGGCGGCATGAGGCGCTGGTATGCGCGCCTCCGCCGCCCGGCTCGCCGGCGGCGAATTGGGTCCGAGTGGATATCGTCCTCCCGGGCCTTCTCCGCCGCCTCCTTCCGCGAAATTACGTCTTCGCAGAAGGTTGCGACCGCGGTAAAACAACTGTCGCTACCGACCATGGAGCGTATTACGGCCGGTAGCGAGAGATCTCCTCCAATAACTGCAGTGAGGACCCCACGCTGCGCCGCCCAGGCGGAACAAACCGCCAGCGTGTGCTGAGCCGAGTCCTCACTGCAGTCGCAGTGGTGACAGGCGGGACTCAATTCCCTCCTGGCGACCGAGTGCAGATACTTCCCGAAGCAACCGTGCCCGGAAAGAATCTGCGTCAGTCGGAAGGAAAGGGTCCCGTGCTGCCGCCCTGCCCACTCGGCGATGACCGGCTGGAGAGCCTCCACGGCGGCAAAGCCAGCACGTGGAGCCTCCAGCCGGGACGACCAACGAGCCATCGTGGCTCGACGAGCGGCCTCTCGCCACTCGCGTATCTCTTCCGGCGGGGGCCGAATGCCGCTACCCACCCGAAAGTCTGCCTTTCGCCGATAAACTTCAGCGAGCACTTCCGCCTCCAAATCCCACGGGGGAGTTCCGGCTAACGCGCACGCCGCCTCCGTCGATACGGTGCGGTAACCGCGTATGGCTCTAACCGCCAATATCCTCTGAGGGCGCCAGAGGCGAGCCCTATTCTGGGCGGTCAGAGCCGCCGCCCACACCGGTGCACCATACAGTGCCATTGACCGAACAATCCCCGTGTATAGCCGTCTCGTCGCGACGCTGGCTCCACCTACATTGGGCAACAGTCGCCCAAGAGCAGAAGCAGCGCCGACCAGCTTTGGAGTAAGCTGTCGGAAGTGCTCGTCGAAGAGCCACCTGCCGTCGAGGATCAGGCCCAGATACTTCATCTGGGCCTTAATCGGTACGAGGATCGAATTGACTACAATAGAGGCACCGGGGGGTGGACCACGACGGGGCCCATGAAACAAAAGGGCTTCTGTCTTATCTAGGGCCACCCGTAAACCTAGCGCCTCAATGCGCCCGACTACCAAAGAGACTCCCACGGTGGCCAGGCGCGCCGCCTCTTGAAAGTTGGCCCCCCGGGCCATGACCAATGTGTCATCGGCGTAACAAATTACGCCCAGCCCGGGGGGAAGACGACCTCGAAGGGCCCAGTCGTATCCCATATTCCACAGGAGTGGTCCGAGGACGGACCCCTGTGGAACACCGCACGACGTGGGCCGCCGCCTCAGAATACCATCTCGGTCCTCGTACACGACGGTACGCTCCTCAAGATAGTCTGCCACAAGCCGCCTCAGGTACTCTGGCATCCCGTGGTAGTGGAGTGCTTCCCTGATGCAGCTAAATGGCAGACTATTAAATGCGTTGGCGATGTCCAGCGACACCGCCAACAGCACGCCGCCACAGCTCACCACCTCTTCGGTAACGGCCCTCAGGCGCAGCACGGCATCGACCGTCGAACGCCCGGCCCGAAAACCAAATTGGGCGTCCGACAGATCAGGGCCCACCTCGCGGAGGTGCCGGACGATGCGGGCAGAGAGTATCCTCTCAAACAGTTTACCCGCCTCGTCCAGTAACACGATGGGCCTATAGGCCGCTACCGATTCGGCTGGCCGTCCCGGCTTCCTCAATAGGACCAGCTTCCCGCTTTTCCAGCACTCGGGGAAGCGTCCGGACGACAAGCTAGCGTCCAGGACCTCCCTGAGGCGGTCCGACATGTGTTCGAGGGCTCGGGCCAGCACTCGAGCAGGTATCCCGTCCGGCCCGGGGGCGGTGTTCTAAGAGCGAATCCGTAGAACAACCGCCCCTACCTCCGATTCCCTGACAGGCGGAACATCGTCCTCGTTCCCCTCGTCGTCTCCGACCATGAAGGCCATCGACGGGGGTGTGTGTTCCACCCGCTGCGGGAAAAGGCCCTCGACCACTTCCCGCAGGCAGCTGGGCTGGAGTGTCTCTGTGTGTAGAACTCTCCTGGACCAACCGTTCTACGCCGTCTTCTTCGCAGGATGACCTCTGTCCTTCATAATCGCAAGCTTTAGGGTGTCAGATGAAGTAATCGGTCACACCAGAAGAAGCAAACCAGATTTGGGGGCGCGATACACTGTGAATAGAACGGTAACATCGTGGATCACACACACGGGGGCATCATTTACATCGTAGGTGGCTCGAGGCACTTTGGGAGTATTGACGTGTGAGACAGTGCGACAGCGTGACAACGTACGGTTTATAATAAAATCTAAAATTGTACCTGTATATTTAGAAATCTTGTTTCACATTCAGTCCAGTGACGTAGTTTTATATTCGAGAAGAAAAGGTTTAATGACTAGAAAATGCAGAGCACCGTACCGAGCATTATAAATTTAAGAGTTTTAATTTTAAAGTTAAATTGAAGGTTGCCTCTATACTTTATTGAATGTTAATATTGATGACAAAATTACTATTATAATAAAATTAAAGAAATGTTCTGAATAGAATGGTAGTAGTCGTGAAACATCTTCACGAGTTCTCGCTTTCAGAGAAGTAAATGAAAAGTGTGGTGATCCACACAACAAAAATTATTGAATGATTACAGTAATTTTAGCTAATTATGTGAAACAATTTGAGAATCAAGGACCAGGGAATAGAAAGTAATTTATCACCTTTGATAAAATATTCTCTTGATGGCTCATAAAGTTATAAAATTCAAGAAATGAGATAAGAAAATAAACGTTTACGAGATTCTTGGCTACAAGTTAATTAAATTTGAAGTTAATCACAGATGATTGTACCGAAAACCAAATATGCCGAAGAGATCGAAGTCAGGTAATCGAAAACAAAGAAAAATACGTGTGGTACTCGGGGACTGCCGCGGTAAAGCTATTGCATAGCATTTATTATCAACTTATGCAATTATAACATTTCAGAGCAGCTCGTCGCGATCCGTGCGAGCTTCGTACAGTCTACACACATACGTCTAGTCGTAAGCACTCAAACACTGTGCCGAAGTCTGCCAAACTGAAACGACGTTGGATGATGCACGGCTTTAAACGCCGCACAACTGTACCGGTCGGAGTGGGGGGTGTTAGGTTCATTTTCGTTACGGAATTTCTTGATTCGGTTGCCACGCTCGAAGCGCGCGATAAAAGCTATGCAACAGCTTAAAAAACATTTGTATTCTAAAAAGTTTTCTTCTAAGAAATTTTTAATAACAGTCCAGAGTATAAAAGTTGTCGGTGTTCCACGCTTGTACCTCGGACAACATGTAACCGGTCGGTGCCGGTTGTCATAGGTAAAACCGGTTGAACTACTATAGTAGCCGACCAAAAATAATCTTGAGATTAATAAAACCAAAAAACTATAAAATTAGGGAAGATAATGTATTAGGGTGTCCCTTATATGACAAAAAAAAATTTTTTTTCGAATTTCGAAATGCATACCCTCTATAATTTTTACTAATGCTATAAGATACTTAAATATAAAATTTTATCAATCTAGCATAATTGCAACCAGTGCCGACCGAGCTTCAAAGTTTAGTAAAAAACGTGTTTTGTCCTAAAATTTCAGTCTGCTATAATTTTACTATAAATGCAATGAATTAAGTGAATAAAATTAAATAATAAATTAGATGAACATTAATCTTTAATTTAAAACATAAAGAAATAAGAATCATTCAGGGTAACTTCTTTTTAGAGTAGTTTTTTTACAGTCTGGATACAATTTTAGATGTTCCTGGACACAGCGCAGCAAGAACTGTTTTTGTTCTTCTTCAGCCGTGATAAGTCCGTTAAAATCTTGCATTAATTTAACAGCCCTTTCAGCAGTATCATTTACAACTCTCAAATAACTTATTCTTCTTTTAGCCTCCAGAAAAGCAGCATTGTTATTCCAAGAAGATAAATCTTCCTTTAGAAAACTGTCGTCGATCTGTAGTCGTGATAAAAATTGTTTGCTCTTTTCCGATACGAAATCATCCAGTGCTTTGTCTAAAAAAAAAGAAAAATAAGTTAAATAACAAATAAAAATCAACAACAATTTTGAAAATAAATAAATAACTATTGGACATTGAAATTGAAATCCAACAAAAAGTCAATTTAACTTACCAAACAACTTTTGAGTCAGTTCTTCCTTCGACGGGTCATAGCGTTTGCTAAAATCCGAGATTTTGTCCCTGTTGAAGTTGGCAATCATCTTCTTCTTAGTTTGGCTGTCAACTTCATCATCAAATAGTGATAGAATGACTGTCTCTTCACATAAATACCACAAGTGATGGCTGAACTTGCTTATAGAAGCTTTAGAAATTGTTGCGTCAACTTTTTCATACTCTTTTAACATCTTCAAGAAGCGCAAATCTTGATTAGGTGCTTTGGTCGCCACTGTACATTCGAGCCAAGGTTTAACATACAATATTACGAGAAATAAGCAAACATCTTGTAGAGCCTTTTTGTCCTTCGCAGTTACTCTGCATTGTGACTGAAGTAAACATATTTTTAAAGAATAGATCGCTCTCGCCATCCAGCGTGCCTGATGTATAGCTCCGGGGGGCCTTAGTTTTAATTTTTCCTCTGTGTCTCCTCCTAAAAATATTATGCACAGTTCGACCAATTCGTGGTAATCATCTCTTACAAAACCTTTATCTAATTCTGCCTTATAAAATAGTAACAACGCTTGAATGTCTGTCTCGGCAACCCGTGCTTTTACGAAATTAAGAGATGGTTCAATTTTAGTACAATCAATGTTTTTCCAATTTTCTTGGAACTTTTTGAACATCGGAATATCTGGGCTACTAGTAATTTGCTTAATCTTGGTTTCAAAGACAGCTTTTAGGACCAATTCATAAACATGATGACGACAGGCGAAAAGCAACAATTCTCTTCCTAAAGTTTGCTCCAAAATAGCACAAGCTCCATTGAAACGGCCCATATTGGAAGCTGTTGTGTCGCAGCACATTATTTGCACTTTATCATAAAGGTTCCAGTCAAAGAGAGCTGCTGATACAGCCTTCGCTTGATGTTTTCCAGAAGAACTTTTTAGTTTCGGCACTGCGAGAAGCTGCTCTCTATCGTCAAATGAAGCTATAACTGGCAAGCGTTCTTCTTTTGAACTCCGTACATCCAACCCCGGTAATAGTTTTCCATCCCAATGGACTGTGACTATGTCGGGTACATTGTTTTGGAAGTTAGATTTTATTGCTTCTGCCCTTGATTTTCTAGTTTCAGTACGAATTCGCTGAATCGAGGATTTGTTAATACAGAAATCATCGCTGCTCAGACCAAGCGCTTCTACCACCGCATTAAGAATGTAAACGGTATCTCTAATGCTTAACTGGCATCGATCTAAAGCTGCAACTAGTTTAGGTGTTATAAGATTCTTTCTACCTCTTTTTGAACTTTGTTCATGGCAGGGAACGTCCGGCAAGCTGAGTTCAGAATTCAAGATCTGTTCTTCGTCTGAATCTTCTACATTGTCTAAGTTGTTTGTGGTGGAAGTAGATGCAACAGCTAGTGATTCTCTTTGTTTTACAATCCTTTCCTCTTCTTCCAATCGTCGTTGTCTAGATCTTTGTTCTTTTTCCGCCAATTTTTTATCTACACCACAAGAAATGGCAAATAAAACATGTCGTAACAGGTCACTGGGCAGTACTTAAGCAACTTGTATCGACAAGTTTAAATAGCAAGTCGGCACGGGTTATCGTTTATATATCGAACTAATATTTTTTTCTAGACAATATAGGGTTATTACGAAACTTTTAAGAAGGTATGCGTAAAAAAATATCGAACTTGAAATTTAAGGGACACCCTATAATGTATACTAAAAAACTATTTCTTGTGTAAACTTTATTAAGTCGTGAGTTGTAACAGTTTGGGAACTAACAGAACACTCCCATAGTTTACAATTATATTAACAGAGGAGACAAGCTGATGTAATGATGATGATAGTGCGCAAATCATAAAATTACAATTTCATTGATAATTTATTTACTTATTACGATAATAAATTATTTAGATTAGTTGAAGCGGCGACAATCTACTGGCGACAAATATGTAAATCTGCCACTGTTAACCGCAAAGTAAGCACGATCTTTGATTCTACTATAGTTATTATCCTATCCTATTTTCTTCTCCTTACTATCTTATCCTACTTTCTTCTAATCTTACTAGTAATATTATAAATGCGAAAATTTGTGAGGATGGACGTATGGATGTTTGTTACTCTTTCTAGCAAAACTACTTCACGAATTTAGATGAAACTTTACAGTAATATAGCTAATACATCAGAATAACACATAGGCTACAATTTATTAAGATTTTGTCTAATTTAATCATAATATAACAATAAGTATGAAATAAGTCGGCAAAATCCTGCCGTCTGAGAACTATCTTGACGTGCGCTTCCTAGACTGTTGGAGATTAAGGCAATAGTGTGGCATTGTTTGCCTTAAACAGTTATCAATAAAAGTTTGCAACAGTATATATCTATCTTTTATGTGGAGGCCAGTATATTCTAAATAGTAAGCCATTAACGCAACTACATAGTTTGAAAACCTTTTTACTCCGCACATTACAGAATTTTTGTCAATATATTATGAAAATCGAAATATATACCGCTTTCAGTCTTTAATGTGGATAAATTTTGTCTTTATACTTTGTAATTTGGACGAATGTTTTAAAAACTGTCATAATGATATTGACATGAATGAAACCGCTACACTGATTTTAATGAAATTTGGTATGACAATACTTTGATTCCGACATACGCAGAGCGAATCTATGGGCAAAAGTTAGTATTCTACATCACCAGATTTGTAGTTCGTGTTTTTATGAGTTATTGTAGTTTCATACAATAAACTGGCTGTACCCCGCTACGCTATGACCACAAAGTAAATACAAATAGATGCCCTAATTAAATGTAAATAAAAAGATTTTCCTATGAAACAATGCGTGACAATTTAGGGGGTGAGAGCCCTCTCAAGTTAAGCTAAGCTAACATCGGTTAAGCTCCACCCATTACACTTTTTCCCCATTTACCTAATAATACTAAAATACCTTGTATCGTTTTATGTCGATGTTGTTATGTAGTTTAAGTATCTCACACTGCGTGTAAGATGTAAGGAACGAAATCTCAAAATTTTTCAAGACAGAATACGCTTTCGTTTAGAATTTCTTCGAATGTTATTTTTAACTGCTTTTTTCGTCTACATATTTACTACGTCGACAACTAAAGAACTGTAAAATAATGTTTAGGTGACGTAATTGCCTAAGTGAGCACTTCTCTTTCATAGAACAAATCGGTATAAATCGGTCGATTCGATTTCGATCGGCCCTCAAGTATGTGACGAAAATGTTTCACCGCTTGATACATTACAAAAAGCTCTTGGACATAAGGGGAGTACTTGGTTTGCGATGGGGATAATTTACCAGAATAAAAAGCTAATGGTTGTAAAGTAACCGCCTTAAGTTGCTGCAGAACTGCTCCAATAGCAGTCTTTGATGCCTCAGTTACCAGGGCAAGCTTAGGGTTACAATTTGGGTGGGCAATCTTTGGTCAATCTGTCGACGTCCAGAGATGTGGATGACATCGCTCATTAGTGATTCACAAGTGTGCAACTTGTGCAATTAGACTGGGTGATTCTCTATGTATTCATAAAGTTCTTATTGTTGAATTAGGCGGGCAAATGTTCTCGGCTTCTACGGCGATTTGTCAGGATTCTTAGTGACATGTGGCTAGCTAGTCGTACAAGCAATCCAGACCATTAGTAACTGGAAATAGAGCACGAGAGAGTGGACTCACACCTGTGAAACTACCTGTCTACTGAAATATATTTAAATACAAATGACTCCTGCGTATTTTATGGACTTTGATCCAAATTTCTGTGGTGATAGAGGGCTAATGGTGGTCTACCCACCACTACCCACCATTAGGGCTAATATGTCCAAACCTTAGATGGCATCTGCACGAAGGCGGTCTTTTGGTGATGGTCACTTAGGACTCCGATCGACACAGGGGATCAGTTCAGCAGCTCAGTCCTATTTAGGGAGCTCTCTGCTTTTCTCAATCCGGGAATGGGCCTAGGACAGGTAGCCCAAACATAGCCTCTCTCTTTTAAAAGTAGGTAACAAACCTAGAACAACTGTTCACCACCTTAACACAGTCGAAAATAAAAACAAATATCCTCTATAAAAGATCTCAGAATAGGAACGTGAAACGTTCGAATCATACTTGACATAACATGACTTTAATTTATATCTGGAAAGAAAGACGACATTAATGGTGAGAGAACTGGCTAGATATATATAGTTGCAGTAATAAGTAAATCTCATCTCACTGACTTTGGTGAACCATGCGAACGACTCGGTGATTACGCCTATTACTAGATATCTTGCCTCTGAAAGTACAACAAGTAGAGTAGTTTTTACTGTTCGAAATCAACTGACTCATGAATTGAAAGAATTGCCAAAGGGTGTAAACGACAGAAAATGACATTAGGACTTCAACTATCACCTAGAAAGAGTATCCCTATAATTAGTATGTACGCTTCCATATTGCCATCTTTCGACAAGGAGAAAGCCAAATTTTATTGCGAAGTCAGGCAAGCCCTCACTGTAATACTTGCTGCTTAAAATTTATCTTGATTACGGTGTCTGAGAGGGAGTGCTTAGATAAGTGATATCTATATATATAAAAATGAATTGCTGTTCGTTAGTCTCGCTAAAACTCGAGAACGGCTGAACGGATTTATCTTATCTTGGTCTTGAATTATTCGTGGAGGTCTAAGGAAGGTTTAAAAGGTGAGAAAAATTCGAATACTTGCCGGGAAAATACTCAAAACAGCATATTTCTATTTCCCATACAAACGTTTTCTAAATAAAATGGAGAGTCAATTTCTAATTTATTACCCCTGCATAAAGTTCAAATTCGTGTGCGCGTTGGAGGATCTAATATCGCGTTCTGAAACTCGACAAAAGTGAAAGTGAATCGCGAACGCGACAAAATTGCATAGTCTCAAAATACATAGTACATAAATAGTAGTCGGCTTCGAGAAACTCAATTTTAGCTAACTTCAGTTGTTAAACTGTCTGATTATTTTTTTAATAAGACTATATAGAAATCGAAAGATAAATCTTAAGTTTTGTCACAAATTAAATTATAAATCTTAAGTTAAATTTCTGAACGCAATCATAATATTTAACATTAGATTTGACAACCAACTAATATGTCAATCCATCCTGTCGCATTTCAGAGCACGGAAAAAAGTATTACGATATTATATCTATCTTTGTGGCTACGTGCGCGAGAACTTTGGTGATCCTTTGTGATAGTGATATTCCAAGTAATGTGATCTTTTACTGCTAAATGAGCGGGAAATTTTTTCACTTTGATTAATTACCATTTACGATGCCGAGGAGAAGACGACCTGACTTAGCTCGTCGTAGTCAATCAAATGTGCGAAGAGCTACCTCACGTGCTAACCGCACTGATGACCAGAGACAGACAGATCAAGAAAATAGTCGTATTGTTATGTCAGAATTGCGTTCTTTAGTGAGTGACAATGTAGGAGATAGGCTTAGAATGCAACGAGTTCGTGCACATCAAACACAACAACAGCAAGCTAGATATAATGAAATTGAGCGAATCCGCAGACGCAGTGCTCCTGTGATTCTTGAACGAGCTGCATTCCACTATGATCCTGCAATTGATTATTGTGCCGACAAATCGGTAACGATTGGGGAAATGAAAACAATTTGTAAATATTGTAAGGCGTTAAAATACACTGGTGAATCTACTGGATTATGTTGTGCTGAAGGCAAAGTAAAATTGCCACAATTGGTCCCACCACCAGATCCTTTACGCTCTTTAGTTTCTGGGATTGGAAATGATTCTAAGCACTTCTTGACCAACATCCAGAAATATAACAACTGTTTCCAGATGACATCATTTGGTGCTACACATATTATACAAGACAATTTCATGCCCACTTTCAAGGTATTATATAAGAATATTTTTTTATATTATTCAAGTTTGTACTATATCGGAAATAATTAATGGACAAATTTTAAAAAATTACAGATTCAAGGACAAATTTATCACTTACTGGGAACTCTGTTACCACTACCTGATGCAGATCATCAATTTTTACAAATTTATTTTATGGGAAATTCAGATGCGGAAATTAATAATCGTTGTGCTCACAATCCAACAGTGAAGAGAACCATTGTCCAACAATTACAAATGTTTCTTCATCAGTATAACAATTTAGTAAACATGTTCAAAATAGCATTGGATCGGATGCCATCTGATAGCCATAATATTATTATTCGAGCTGACAAAACACCTGCCGATGAACACACAAGGAGGTTCAATTCACCTACCATTGATGAAGTGGCTGTTGTCATTGTGGGAGAAAATTTACAATCTAGAGATATTGTGCTTCATCGTCGGAATAGTGATTTAAAACGTGTATCTGAAACATACAGGAGTTATGATGCACTACAATATCCTTTGATTTTCTGGAAGGGGGAAGATGGATACCATTTTAATATCAAAATGGTAAATCAAGTACCAGGTAAATGAATTGAACAAGATTAAATAATATTTTTAAATTCAATTCATCTAAGTAACAATTTAAACATTTATCATTTTTGATTGCAGGTGCTGAAACCAACAAAAAAGTTAGTGCTATGAATTTCTATTCATACAGACTCATGATCCGTCAAGGTGAAGTAAATCATATTTTGATGTGTCAACGACTTTTTCATCAGTTTGCAGTTGACATGTATGTCAAAATTGAGACTGAACGATTGACATACATCCGTTTGAACCAACGACGGCTACGGTCAGAGGAATACATCCATCTCCGCGATGCTATAAATGCTGATGGCAATGTGAATAATGTAGGAAGAATGACAATTTTGCCAGCTACTTATATAGGAAGCCCACGCCACATGCATTAATATTCTCAGGATGCTATGTCATATGTTAGGCATTATGGCCGCCCAGACTTATTTGTTACATTCACATGTAACCCAAAATGGTCCGAAATCGAGAAGGAATTACTACATAGCCAAACACCAGTTGATAGACATGACATAACTGCCAGAGTTTTTAAACAAAAATTAAAATCTCTCATGAATTTCTTAATAAAGCATTGTGTGTATGGCCGAGTCCGTTGTTGGATGTACTCTGTAGAATGGCAAAAGCGTGGATTGCCACATGCGCACATTTTAGTATGGTTAGTGGACAAAATAAGGCCCGATGAGATTGATTCCATAATTTCAGCTGAAATTCCAGATGAAATAGTTGACCCAAAATTGCATTCAGTAGTTACCAAACACATAATACATGGACCTTGCGGACATTTCAACTACAACTCACCCTGTATGGTCGACGGTAGGTGTTCCAAGCGATACCCAAGAGACCTGCTTGCTGAAACCATAACGGGAAATGATGGATACCCATTGTATCGTCGGCGATCAGTTGCGGACAGTGGGCGATCGGTAGTTGTGAAGGTAAGAGGACAAAATGTTGATGTAGACAATCGTTGGATTGTGCCATACTCGCCAATATTGTCCAAAGCTTTTGAGATTCACATCAATGTGGAATATTGTAATTCTGTGAAGTCGATAAAGTACATATGTATATATGTTAATAAAGGTAGTGATATGGCTGTCTTCGGTGTAACCAATGGAAATGATGAAATATCACAGTACCAGATGGGTCGCTATGTAAGTAGCAACGAAGCTATTTGGCGTATCTTTTCATTTGCGATCCATGAAAGACACCCTACAGTAGTCCATTTGGCAGTCCATTTAGAAAATGGTCAACGAGTTTATTTTAATGAATCTAACGCGGCAGACAGGGCGGCACACCCACCGTCGACAACATTAACAAGTTTCTTTACAGTCTGTCAAACTGATGATTTTGCTCGCACTTTACTGTATGCTGACATGCCACGCTATTACACATGGAACGCATCATCGAAATCGTTTCAGCGTCGAAAACAAGGAACACCAGTTGAAGGACATCTAAATGTATTTGCTTCAGATGCTCTGGGTCGCATCTACACAGTACATCCAAATAACGATGAATGTTATTATTTGCGGTTGTTGTTGGTGAATGTTCGTGGTCCGACATCGTTTAAACAACTGAAAACAGTTAATGGACAGCTGTGTGCGACTTACCGTGAGGCATGTCAACTATTAAATTTACTTGAGAACGATTCGCACTGGGATGATACGCTCAAGGATTCCGTAATATCTTCGTCGCCGCATCAAATTCGTACATTGTTTGCGATTATCATATCGACATGTTTCCCCTCGAATCCAAAAGATGTGTGGGTTAAGTATAGAGATGACATGTCTCAGGATGTTTTGCATCGTGTGCGCCGTCAAACTTTGAATCCTACACTACAAATGACTGAAGAAATTTACAATGACACATTGATCATGATAGAAGATATGTGTTTATTGATGGGAAATAAAGTATTGTCGTGTTTGGGAATGACAGCACCCAATCGTCATATGCACGATGCATTAAACCACGAGTTGCAAAGAGAACATCAGTACGACATTGAAGCATTGGCCGAAACAGTTCGTACAAATGTTCCACAATTAAATCAACAACAAAGAATCGCGTACGACACTTTGATAGAAGCTGTGAACAGTGGATCTGGTGAAATTTATTTCCTTGATGCTCCCGGAGGAACCGGAAAAACGTTTTTAATTTCATTGCTTTTGGCGAGGATCAGATCGCGAAATGATGTTGCTCTAGCGTTGGCTTCATCTGGAATAGCTGCAACTCTGCTAGAAGGCGGGCGAACTGCACATTCTGCCTTCAAATTACCACTAAACATGCAAATCACCGAAACACCAATTTGCAACATCGCCAAAAATAGCGCAATGGCCAAGATCCTACAGGTATGCAAATTGATTGTTTGGGATGAATGCACAATGGCCCATAAGAGGTCACTGGAGGCACTGGACAGAACGTTGAAAGATCTTCGTGACAACCAAAATATTTTCGGTGGGGCCATGATTCTGTTGGCAGGTGATTTTCGTCAGACTCTTCCAGTTATTCCCCGATCAACTGTTGCTGATGAACTAAATGCATGCTTAAAATCATCAAATTTGTGGCAGTACGTAAAGACACTCCACTTAACAACTGACATGCAAGTATTTTTGCAACAAGATGAAACTGCAAATGTGTTTGCGAAGCAGTTGTTAGACATTGGAAATAATAAAGTTGCAGTGGACACCTCGACCGGATTCATCACATTACCTACAGATTTCTGTCACATCACAGACTCAAAAGTGGAGCTTATTCAGCGAGTTTTCCCAGATATAGCGCAAAAGTTCAATAACCATAATTGGCTGGGTGAACGAGCAATATTAGCAGCGAAAAATAAAGATGTCGAGGATCTTAATGCGACCATTCAGAATTTACTTCCAGGACAGTTGGTTTCCTTCAAATCGGTCGACACCGTAATGAACCAGAATAACGTAGTCAACTATCCCACTGAGTTCTTAAATTCACTGGAATTGCCTGGATTACCACCTCACAATTTGCAGTTGAAAATAGGATCAGTTGTTATCATGCTGCGTACCATTAATCAACCTCGACTATGCAATGGAACAAGACTGGCTGTGAAAAGACTGATGAATAACGTCATTGAGGCGACAATCATAAAAGGAAAATACAAAGGAGAGGGTGTCTTGATCCCGCGGATACCGATGATTCCAACGGACTTACCATTCGATTTTAAACGCTTACAATTTCCAGTACGTCTGGCCTTTGCGATGACCATAAATAAATCGCAAGGACAGTCGTTAGAAGTTTGTGGAATCAACTTGGAGTTTCCCTGTTTCGCGCATGGACAATTATACGTCGCGTGTTCGCGCGTCGGAAAACCGTCTTCTTTGTTTATTTACGCACCACAAAACAAAACAAAAAATATAGTTTATGAGAAAGCTTTAAATTAATTAACAGACTGTATTTTAACAGTGTGTGTCTGTGAATATCAAATTTAAACCTTATAAATAGCCAATATTTCAGGAAAACTCTGTTTTCTAAGTAAGCAACATGATGTATCGAAAATAAAAATAAAAATAAATGCTTTTTTATTAAATACGGATTCGATTTGTTTGTTTTAAAATCATTTTATACAAAAGATTAGGTCTTTTATTTATCGATGAGGCAGTACGAAGTCTGCCGGGTCAGCTAGTGTATAGTATATATATATATGCTTTGTAATCTGGTAGACTTTTTGAAGAACATGAAGACTTTCAAAGCCTCTTTGACTCCAAAATTAGGACAACGGCTGTAATTTACAACAACGTCAACCCTAGTTGGGTTACAAAGCAAAAAGGTAAAGTAGCCCGATACGTGAAACATTTTAACGACGTTCTAAGTCCCTCCATACAAACAAAAGACTTGTTGTACATTAAATATACTCGAAACTTTCTTAATCGCTAAAGATCCAGCGAAACCACTTTCATTTGCTGATTTCGTTGCGGCTCTAGGAAGGCTGAAAAATATATAAATACAGCGGTCACTATATTAAAAATAGGCTGTTCGAACTCGTGCTAAAAATATGGGCGGACGAAGTTATGCCACAAGACCTGAGAGATGCTTCCATCTGTAAAATGTACAAAGGCAAAGGCGGCAGAGCCGATTAAAGTCCATACAGAGGTATCTCTCTCCTCTTAACAGCTGGAAAGATTTTAACCCACGTCATTAAGAATATCACTTACTATACCCGTATCTGTGTTCTGTCGACTTAGAAAAAACTTTCAGAGTACCACGTCAAGCTTTGTGGGCCGTATTGAAGAAGGTTGATTTTCCTGGAAAGACTTGTAGGGGTGGCTATAATGTGCACCACCTCCGATGCGTAATTCGGATCCAGCTGTCTGAGGCTAATGTGGAATTTCGTCGCATCATTTGTACTCTCAGAGAAGACGAAATGGCTTTCAAATTTTTAAAACCACAGAGCCGGATTTTTTGCATCATGCGGAAGTATGAGTGGGTAAACACGTATGCCCATCCTTTGGACATTATGTGCAATGTTCGGCAGCGTCACCGCTTTTTGTCTTTGGTTCGGTCATATTAGTATTCAGAGTCACTATTGAGGTGGTTTGCACGAAATGAATAATCTTTTTACGATAAAAATTTACAGAAAAGTACAAGAGTAGATTAGAAAGAGGAACTAACTAAAGAATGTATAATAGACTTACTTCATATTTTCCATTATTATGTATTGATAACAAAAATACTTTTGTCTGTCTATTGATATATGTATATAAATATTGTATCTACAACATATAAAATATACAAAGCTACTATTTAGGTAATTATTGTGGAACTACTTACAATTAAAGTAAATTAAAATTACCATTATACCTAGTCTTGCCATAAATATTGTAATAAAGAAAAAAGAAAATTGTTAACTGCAAATAACATTTATTACTTTTACAGTGTGTCAGTTTAATACATAAATATAAAACAATTAAAAATATAAAAAGCTTATTCGAAGTGGTCTCCATTGGCTGCAATACAGTCCTTTAAACGATGAGGCCAGTTATCAATAGAAGCACGCACTCTTTCCATGGGAAAATTCTTCACTGCCAATCGTATAGATTGTTTTAGGGACTCCAAATTATCATGGCGTTTAGAGCAAGCTGTACTCTCTAAAACTGACCACAAATCATAATCCAGCGGATTAAGATCGGGACTAGACGACGGCCAGTCTTCAGCTCTGATGAAGTCCGAAACGTTCGATTCCAACCAAGACTGCGTGGACCGAGCTTTATGACCCGGCGCCGAGTCTTGCTGGAAGGACCATACTTGGTTATTGAACATGGTGATGTTAAGGGGCTTAACTACCTTCTCAAGAATGGTATCTTGATACACTTGTGCCGATGTTTTGATACCTTTTTCACAAAAATATGGCTCAGTCACTCCTTCATAGCTAACACCCCACCAAACCATCACTGAAGTCGGATAATGTCCACGTTGCACTCTGTCGACTAATTGGGAAGCTTCCTTAGAGCTTTGAGCATAAATACGGTCATTTTGTTTGTTAAAATGTTGCTCAATTGTAAAAATTTTCTCATCCGTAAACAAAATTTTTCTGTGACCTCCCTTTGCGTACCGCTTCAGTAGTTGTTTCGATTTTACCACCCTATTCTTCTTTAAATTATCAGTTAAGAAATGGCCAGTGCGTCTCTTATAGGCTGCAAGTCCTAAGTCATCTTTTAAAATACGCGACATGGTTCTAGGTGCTATCTTCATTTCCCGAGATAAAATCTTTTGCTTTCGGACAGGATTTCTTCGAATTCTTTCCCTTACTGCTTTGACCACCTTTTTCGTACGAACACTACGTGGACGGCCAGATCTTTTTCTGTCACAAACAGAGGAGGTCTCATTGTACCTATTAATAGCCCGGTACACAAACATTTTACTAATACCAAGTGTATGGAGAGTTTTAAAAATTGCATTTGGCTCCATACCTACTTTGTGTAATGCTATCACACCGATTCGGTTCTCTTTATCACCCCACACCATTTTAATATCGCAAAATATTTTACAATGTATTGGCGCCAAAATGAGAAAACACAATGAACAATCGTATAAAAATGACAGATTCGAAATTCAAATGTAATATTTTTTTATAATTAAGTGTAACAGTATTTATGGCCAGACTAAGTATATCTATTCTACAGACTTATCAAACTACCTTAACCAAATACTATATATAAAGTTTTTGCGAAAGTACTTTTTTAAATCTTCTAACATCATTTAGTAAACAATTTAGTGTGTGATCACTTTCTTTAAAATAATGTAAGGTACATTGCATTGTAATTTAGCCATATGAATAATTTATTTTTTTGAGAAAAGGTCAACAAGTAGTATATCGGTCAACAATAAGTATATCGGTCTATATCGGTAATAGTGGGCAAAGTAGCGTGTTTCTATAGGTAAAAAAAATTAATATCTTTTCATCAGAAAATACGTAAAAGCGTAACAAATACACAAATTCATATTCACATTTATAATATTTAGAATGAATTTACAGTAAATTATAACAATCATCTGTGATTGTGAATTAAGTGTATAATATCATCATTGTTTATACAATACTTTTTATTATTAACTTAGCAGTTGATCACGTTCTGTTCACTGATGTTGAAAAAAATTAATAAAGCCACATGAGTACCATTCGCCAATACCATCAACCAGCTCTAAATCTATAATAAGATTGAAACAACAAGACTTGAAAGTTTTGTTACTAAAGGTATGGAGAGTATTTTTTTTTTTATAATAACCTACCAAAGTGACTCTACTCTGCCTGATAGAAAGCATGAATAAGTAAGTAATAACAAGTAGTTCAGACATTTAACACACAACGCCATCTAGTTTCAAACTAAGCAGAGCTTGTGCTATGATAACTAGACTGACTGATAGAATACTTATATACTTTGTTTTTGTAAATACACACATATGATACATAGAAAACACTCAAACTTCGAAACAAATATTTGCAGATCATACAAACATTTGTTCCGACTCGGGAATCGAACCTGAAACCTCAAGCACAGCAGTCGCTTGCGCTACCGCTACGCCATCGAGGCAGTTATAGAAGTTGTTAGTTGATGGCAGTTAATAGAATCCAAGAGCGGTGGTCGCGGTACTCACTGCGAATTAAGACAGTGCAGTATGGCGACCCACGCTAAGGCGGCCTTGTGAGATGATTTTTCACGCCCCGCTCAAAGGACCCGGGATCGTAGTGGGAGGGAAACACGTGAGCTGGTAATGAATTCCAGGCTTTAACTGATTTGTACAGGAAGGAAGAGCCGAACCGTTTAGTTCGGGAACGTATGTCTACCATTCTGAAACGGTGACCTCCAAGGCCAGCACGAGTTGTCCTGTAGAGAAACGGAGAGGATGGGATCAGTTGTAAGAGTTCGTCAGAATACTCTCCATGATAAAGGCGATATAGGACTGCCATAGAGGCGACATCTCTTCGCAGCTGCAGAGACTCAAGGGATTCAGTGATTTTCGGGTTATCGATAATCCGGTATGCTCGTGTTGTGTTGAGTGATCCTCCAGGTGACAGACTAGTTGTTTATTAATGACACGTTCGAGCACCTTGCAGATAATGGAAGTGATGGCTATGGGTCGGTAATTGGCCGGGTTGGAGCGGTCGCCTTTTTTGGGGATGGGTTGGACATCCGCCTCTCTCCAGATTTCTGGAACAATTCCCGAGGAATACGACAGGTGGTATGGGCGCGTCAATGCTTTAGACAACTCTGGAGCACAGTTCTTAAGAACCACCGCCAGAATACCCTCTAGTCCACTGGCTTTGGACGTCGAGTGACCGTAGCTCCGCGCGGACGTCACTTTGCCGAATACGAATATCCCGCATTGTAACGTCGCAGGGCAGAATGGTGAGCAGGTCCAGGTCACGGTCCTCGATTCGGGAGTTAGCTGCAAAAATCTCAGCAAGCAGATTCGCTTTCTCTTGCGGCTGATGGGCGAGCGATCCGTCGTGATACTTCAGCGGCGATAGCGAGGATTGGCAGTGATTAGACTGCACGGCTTTGGCCAATTGCCAGAACTTACGGCTACCCGTAGGGTGTGTGATGAGTTCTTGGCCAGTCCGTGCAATGCCCTGTGTATCCGCTCTAATGTAAGCCCTCTTGCATTCCCTGGTGGCTTTGTTGTACGCTGCTTTTAGGCGACTTACGTCTGGATGGTATTGAGTGCAGGCCCTGGCTCATGCGCGGTAGGCCGCTTGCTTATGAGCATATCACGTATGTAGAGTATAGCATGTACATAGAGTATATCACGTACGTAGAATATATCACGTACGTAGAGTATATTTATGTGGTTGGAATTATTCAAAAATTACTAAAAATTATTACATATTTCCAGCTCTGCATTTCTGCGATTTTTGATTAGAGAAATTTAGGGGGATTTAACTAAATTGTGTGCAAAAAACATTTATTAAAGTTAACGAAGAGTAACTACTAAGTGTGATGTATGCGCTATGGAAGACCGTCTACTATATTGTATATTACAAGGTAACGTAAAAAGGTGTGGTTTTATTGGAGCCTTTGCTTCGTATTTGCTCTTGCAGAATTCTTATTATACTAAATGAATTGCGTTGCATCTGTTTACATCTAATTGTATTGTATTATATCTGTCTATATCTAATTGTGTTGCATCTACAAAATTGCATTAATCGATATTCCATTTCATTGGTATTAAACCCTTTTCAAAACCTTTTTCCCAACAGTAGCAATTTATTGTCAAGATATTGATAGGGTTCAGATTTTTCCAATAACGCTCCCGTCCCGACCGGATTTATATCACAGCTTCACAAGAAACTGGTGTTTAGTAATAATTTCGCTTCTTTTTATTGAGTTGAAATACCGGGAGCGAGACTCTAAGAACAGGCACTTGTGAGTTTTGAGTTTTACGGCGGTAACCGTTTATCATTGGGTGCTTTGATTACACGTTTACCCCTCATACAAAAAAAGAACAAGACATAGATCTTTTTTATAATAAATTTTACTTACATAAAAATACTTGGCAATGCATAATACGAGTATAACTCTATACAACCTGCAGTAAGAAAACGCTTTATTCAGATTAACTTTTTTATTTAAATATTTTTATTTTGGGAGTCGTTAGAGGTGACTAGCGGAATAAACTGTGTAGGTTATCATCACTACAAAAAGTAGGAAAACTTGAAACATACCATATCTTTTTTCGGTGAAGGCCCGAGACGGTTTTCACATGTTAAAAAAAGTTTCTAATAAATATTTTTTTTAGGCGAGGTTTTCGTACTGCTTCGAAGTTCTTGCAGTTGATTTGCTAATTTTTGAAAATGAATTCTTTAACATGCTTGTTCTGTTACGGCCGCGGAGTAGAAGGTAAAGAAAAGAACGGTTAGCGTAGAATTTCTCTAGTCTGATGTCGCAAAATAACATGATCTCCGAACCTGTACGTATAATATGCATAAGTAACAAAATCGGTCAGAGGGTCAAGTGCCAGTTTTTTGCACATCAACTCGATCGTCACGGTATCTGCGTTTGGCGTGGTGATTCGTCTACGTATAATTTCGACCAACACAAGGACAAACGCGTGTGCTGTTACCGAGTTCATGTAAAAAAAAACTGGCATCAGGGTCTAAGTTCATTTTATTAAGTCATTTTAACTAGTTGTGGTACATACATATCTAACAAACTTAAGATTAAGCGCTGTTTCATGGTATAATTTCATAAAGTTATATTTATGAATATTAAGTCTGCAAGAAAGACACAAATTCAATTCAAATTATAC
Organism: Hypercompe scribonia; assembly: GCA_949316085.1. NCBI lineage: Eukaryota > Metazoa > Arthropoda > Insecta > Lepidoptera > Erebidae > Hypercompe > Hypercompe scribonia. Next base: position 14,685,598 of record OX438969.1, on the reverse strand, counting down.
GACACAGTCTATAGGTATTTAGTAGTTAAATAATGTTCGTTTCCTATACTGGGTTTTGTAGAAAGGCTTGATATCTTGAAGAACTAAATACATTGTCCTAACGAAAATTTGAAGTCTTTGCTGGTAACTGTAATAAAATATGTATGTATTATACGAAAAATTCGTTTGGGACTAGGAATTGCAAAATTAATAAGCAGATAAGTTGGTGATGCTATACTTACGCAAGTCGCTAAACCGGACGAAACTGGCACCTTTCTCAATGTCACTTGATCTTTGAACAAATTTAAATAGCAATCTAGGTAATATAAATCATTTTCGGTTGAGAGTGGGGCGCACGATTCGCCTTTGACATTGCCATCGCACAGTTGGTACACTGTTATTTTCTCGTCAATAGCAAGCGATACGTAACTTGTCTCTTCTCGCGTTTCGGTGGCCTGCCTGAGGATAATAAAGCCACTACGTCGTAGTTGGTGGTTGTGTGTAAAGCGGTTGCCAGAAGGTTGGACTGTTCGTGTGAAGCAGTGGTCTCAGAAGTTCACTCCGGCTCAATCAGCATATTGTCACCGTTCCATACATTTAATTACATTAAGTGTTGGTAGACTTTACAACCGTCGGTCTACAACAAGAATGACCAGGTATACGAATTAGTACACAAACCCCGAGGAGCTTAAACATAATGTCTGGTAGCGAATCTTTAAGTACACAGACATACTCGTTACCTACTTCTGATTATTACACTAAATAATAACACTACAACACAACACTGCAACAAATTTGAAAAAAAATATTCACTCGACTTACAGTATGTAATTATGATTTATCACCTTAAAACTATTCGGAGATCTATCTATCTATCTAGAGATCTATCATCTACCTTGATAACGTTTCTCATACTCTGCAATTTCTTGATGAAATCTTTCTCCATGTTCATCACTCACTGAACCTATGTTTTCTGGAAAAACTTAAATGGCAGTGTAGAAAATGGATTTTAAACGACATATCGCATCCTAGTTTGTGATACGCATCCAGCATTATTTTTATTTTTTCATGGACATCGGGTGATTAGTGATTGCCGAGAAATTTTTTTGTGATATCAACGAAAGCCAACCATACCTGTTTCTCAATGGGTCTGAGGCTGGATAAAAAATCGGGATCATTAATTAATTTTCGTATGTCATGTCCTATAAAAAATCCTTCTTTAATTTTCACCTCACTTAGCGTAGGAAATTTGTTTTTGAGGAATGAAAATCCAGGTCCGTGTCTGGGAAGTGCTTTCACAAAATTCTTTATCGAACCAAGCTTGATGTGTAGCGGAGGTAAACTGATTTTGTCAGGTGATACTAATGGTTCATTTTTTATATTTTTCTGTCCAAGCACGAACCCTGTACTTAGAGGCCAATTTTGTTTTGTGTAGTGATCGGAACAGGCTCTGCTATCCCATTCACAGAGAAAACAACAATAGTTGGTATAACCAGTTTGCAATCCTAAAAGTAACGCCACTACCTTTAAATCTGTACATATTTGCCATTTGTATTTGACATAATCAACTATTTCTAGAATTAGTTTTAAAATATTGTATGTTTCTTTAAAGTGAGCACCGTACGCTACAGGAAAAGATGGCAGTATGTTATCGTTATGAAGTAAAATTGCTTTTTAACTAAGTTTCGATCGGTCAATAAAAAGTCTCCACTCTTGTGACACGTGTGTGTGATCTAATGCTGACATTGACAAATATTACAGAATACTAGTCCATCTATTTTTGAATAAAAGGTAGCTAAAACATGTGACGTTTACGATAAGCAGTAATTTTAAATCCAGCTTGCAGTAGATTCCATTGTTTTAATCTAGAGCCTAATATTTCTGATTTCTCTTTGGTTAAATCTAAATCTCTGACAAGATCATTTAATTCATATTGCCTAATTAAATGTGGTTCTGTAGTTATTTGATCTTGAAATACGTCTCCACTACTTACTGTATATACTTACTTACTACGTACTTGAACTCGATGAACTATGAAATCTTACCGGTACTGGAATGTCTGAAGAATGTGGTAGTAGCATCGCCACTGATGTCACGTTAGCATATTTAATCGACTGTTTTGATTTTTTCGAAAAACCTTTCAATGTTGTCAAATAGAAGTGACAGTCGTCTACGTGATTTTCAGGTTTACGCCACTGTATTGGTACATTAAAAGGCATTTGTTTAATAGTACCCTTGTGCTAACCCGTCTAATACTTATACCACCTTAAACAACATACTTTAGGCACCCACGATTCATCTTAATTTTTAATTGTAGTCTTAAAATAATCTTCATAACACTTCTCAAATAACGGAGAAATGGCCTTTTTTTTCACTTTTAGGAGTGAATTCACCACAAGCATAACAAAATAAGTCAGGAGAATTAACACAAACACGCGGCATTTTGTAGATTAATGAGTAATCTAAAAGTTTTGATGACTTGTGTACCCAGAAAAGATATATTTTTATGACTACCCTCAAAAAAGTGAAGCAGACACTAAACAAATCAAGATTCTCCTTATCTCTTTTTTGTGACGTGATATATAAATGTGTTTCTGTATTACACTAAGTATGCTTAATACGAATTACCATTCGGGGTCCCAGTAAATTTTTTGGTGTTGCATAGTGTAATTATTTGTGACGTTCATAGTCACACTTGTACCAAATTATTTAAAACAATTATACGTTTCGACAGAGACAGACGAAATAGAGTTGTCAGATTGTAACAATTAAATGTATATTAGAACAGATTTGGAAATAAATAATACTTTGATTCATAGGAATATACGATTATTACATAGTAATGATTACTTACACATATATTGCATACATACAAGAGTGTGGAACATAACTGCTATCAATATATATACTCAAATAAATAAACATAAAGAAAGTAATAAAGTAAATAGAGAAATATGTAGTTATTCCTGCTCCCCATGGAAGGCTGAAATGAAGTATGGTGTTCCTTCAGAGAAGATTGCAGTGAGGAAAGGCCGGTCAGCTAAGAAGACCAGCACCGGTTCAAAGTCTATCATGGCGCTATAGCACACGAAGCCCATGGCTGCAAGTTAAAGTATGATCCATAATTCCACAAAATCAGCTGCAGTAGATTTAAGGCAACAAGCAACGTAAGGTACGAATGCGTAATTTTACTATTATCTAGTTACATAAAAACTCTCAGGGTAGACATTGCACATCACATTTACATCAATATTATAAAGACTTGTGGAAAGCATGGATTGCATATACTTTTTAATTTCTATTACAGTTATGCGTGACATTTAACCTGTGAAATAAAAAGTAGAATAAGTGCAAGCCACACACACCACAAACTTCCACGAAGTTAGTTGTTGATCTTCCTTTACCAGTTCTATTTGACGTACCAACTGTAGTCCATCTCATCTAAGAGGTACCGTATGACAGTTTCGATAGGTTGAAGAATTCGAAGGGTGTTAAAGAAACCGATCACAATATCTGATTCTTGATATTACTTCCTTATATTTACAAATTGATTACAGTTTGACAGATTTACAGTTACAGTACTATAAAGAGATTCAGTTGGTTCACAGTTTTTTTCTCGTCAATAGCAAGAGATACGTAATTGGCCTCTTTTTGTGTTTCGGTGGCCCGCGTCAGAGTAACAAAGCCACCATGTCGTAATTGGTGTTTGAGCGTGAAGCGGTTACCAGAAGTTTTGACTGTTCGAGTGAAGTAGGGGTTCCGCAAGTTCACCCCAGCTCCATCCTCGTGTTCTCACCGTTTTACACACTTACATTCAAATACCACCTAGACTTTACAACTATTGGTCTACCACAAAGATGAACAGGTGAGTATATGAATTGGTACACCAACGCCGCGGCGCTTAAATACAACATCTGGTAGCGAAGCTTAAGTATATAGACATACTTGTACCTACTTCGAACTAATACACTAAATAATAGTGATGTTAATAACATCACACTTGTATTAATTTATTGAAAAAATTTATACCTCTCGATAGACACAGGCGAAGTGGAGCGGTCAAATGGTACCATAATTAAATGCATATTAGAACAGATTTGGAAATAAATTTTGATTCATAGTAATAGACGTCTATTACATAGTAATGTTTACTTATGCAAGTGTGTTTACTTATATTACATACATAAAAGGGTATGGAACGTAAATGCTATCAAAATATATACTCAAATGAATAGACAAAAACAAAGTAAAAAAGCTAATAGAGAAGTACGTCGTTATTCCTCTTCTCCGCGGAAAGCCGAAATGAAGTATGGTGTTCCTTCAGAGAAGATTGCAGCGAGGAAAGGCCGGTCGGCTAAGAAGACCGGCACTGGTTCAAAGTCTATCATGGCGCTACAATACGCGATGCCCATGGCTGCAACATAAGGTACATGACATAATCCACAAAATCAGCTGCAGAGGATTTAAGGAAACAAGCGACGTAAGAGACGAATGCACAATTTTGCTATTATCTAGCTAAATAAAAAAGTGTGTGTGTTAGCTGGAGTAAACTCCAGTCGTGCGTCGGAATAAACTCCAATATTTGGACAAAATATTTTTTAGAACAGTGACATATATGAAGTAAGGCCAATATTATTACAGAGCGAGATAAACAGTTACATTTTAAATTTAATGAATAAGGTACTGAATCATTAATATTACGCTAGATGGCGCTATTTTTGAATAACTATCTAAATTTAAACGAGACCATTACACTAAAATAATTGGACTTTTTAAATGTTAAGTAATTATTATTTAAATAAAATTTAAATCAGTTTACTTAATAGTTCCATTTTATGTCAATAGAGGTGCTGCAGTTGGATTAATTAAATATATTGCAGTTATTTATACATCTTTCTTTCTCTCTCATAGTTATATATATATTTCTTAATTTCTGTTAAAATTATGAGTTACTTTTAACACGTTGAGTGTAGAACAGGGCCTAGAACACCTTGTATATGTCGCACTTGTAGTGCGGCAAGGGAAAACATAGCCTTCTCTGTCGTGCGAAGGTCATCATTTCTGTGTGGTCTCGTAAGGTGGGGTCTTGTGGGGTTTAATAGACCCCGTACATCAACAATGGCTGGTTTAAGGCAGGGTTCAAAACGCCTCGTACCACAGATAATGGAAAGTATAGCAAAAAACAGTGTCGCTGGGAACGTGTTAAGCTATAAAATCAAAAGCAGGACAAATGCAAGCTACACGCAACACAAACTTTTACGAAGTTACTTATTGATCTCTTTTTACCAGTTCTATTTGACCTACCAACTATAGTCCATCTTATTTAAGAGGTACCGTATGACAGTTCTGACAGGTTGAAGAATAAGAAGGGTGTTAAGGAAACCGATCACTACAATATCCGATTTTCGATATCACTTCCTAATACTCGTACTTAGCGTTACCATCTCTCCAGGTTTGACCCGGAGCCTCCGGGTTGGAACTGTACATATCCAGGCTCCGGGTTTAGTAACAACATCTCCAGGTAGCGATGACGGCGATCAAAAGCCAAGTGCGCACGGCGGGCGAAAATATAGCTTCAAAAATAAAGCTGACCCTGGCCCTAGCAACAGTAATGCTTAAATTGATTTATGTAAGGTCATTTATTAAGTCAAATTCTTTAACAAATAATATCTACTTAAATACATGTATTTAAGTAGATATTATTTGAAAATGAGAAAATGAATTTTTCTGTGTGTATAATATGTAAAAGACAAAACTAGTTGGTAAAAAAAAACGGTTTTTTAAATTTCTCCGGGTCTCCGCTTACTGAAAGGTGGTAGCCCTACTCGTACTTACAAATTGCTTACAGTTTTACAGATTTAAGTTACATAAAGACATTCAGTTGGTTCACTGCTTTTTTCTCGTCAATAGAAAGTGATATTTATTTGTTTGCTTCTAGCGTTTCGGTGGCTCGCGTCAGAATATCAAAGTCACGACGTCGTAATTGGTGATTGAATGTGAAGCGGTTACCAGAAGTTTGGACTGTTCGAGTGAAGTAGGGGTTACTGAAGTTCACCCCGGCTCAATCATCGTGTACTCACCGTTACACATACTGACATTCAAAGAGCACCAACACTTTACAACCGTCAATCTACCACAAGGATGACCAGGTGAGTAACTGAATTGGTACATGAACCCCGCGGAGCTGAAACACAGCGTCTGGTAGCGAAGGTTTAATTATACTGACATACTTGTACCTAATTCTCACTATCACACTAAATAATCATTTGTGATGTTAATAACGTTACATTTTTATTAATTTATTGAAAAAATGTATACCTCTCAACAGATGCAGACGAAGTACAGCTGTCAGATAGTAACATACATAAACGCATTTTAAATCAGATTTAGCAATAAATTATAGTTTGATTTAGAGCGATATACGTTTATTTGTTAATATTGCTTATTTATATATATTATGTATACATGTAAAAGATTATGGAATAGAACCGCTATCAAATTATACTCTTCAATAAACACACATAAACAAAGTAAAAAAAAAGTAGAGAGACATGTCGTTATTCTTTCTCCCCACGGTAGGCTGAAATGAAATATGGTGTTCCTTCAGAGAAGATTGCAGCAAGGAAAGGCCGGTCAGCTAAGAAGACCGGCACCGGCTCAAAGTCTATCATGGCGCTATAGCACGCGACGCCCATAGCTGCAAGACAAAGAACGTCATAATTCTACATAGTTCGATAGCAGTATTAATTAAGTAGCAGCAGATTTAAGGCAACAAGCAACGTAAGGGACGAATGCACAATTTTGCGATTATCCATCTAAATAAAACTCTTAAGGCGGGCATTCACATGAATATAATAAAGGCTTTTGGACAGCATGCACCATGCATGCATTCTGTTAAAATTATAAGCTACCTTAAGCTGTAAAATAACAGCAGGACAAGTGCAAGCCACAAACTTCAGCGAAGTTAGATGTAGATCTCGTTTTAACAGTTCTATTTGATGTATCAACTGTAGTCCATCTCATCTAAGACGTAGTACCGTGTGGCAGTTCTGACGGGTTGAAGAATAGGAAGGGTGTTATAGAAATCGATTACTACAATATCCGATTTTCGATGTCACTTTCTTATTACTTCCAAATTGATTTCAGTTTCACGGATTTAGAATAAATAAATAAAGAATAAAGAACCTAACTATGTGTTTTTGAAATGATGCTTAAAAAAAACCTGCTGTGTATATATAGTCTTTTTTGCTTTGTTTTAAAGGTTTACATTTAAATTTAGTTATATAGTTTAATATATCTGGTGATTAAATTAAAATAGTTGCATAATTCCATGATGTTAGGAAAAAAATATTGAGATTTTGTGAGTTACACCTATACAGAGCTGTTTTGTGTTGAAAAGTATGTAACGTCATACGGTGCCATTTAGATTAGGGTGAGGGTCCCTACGAAAAATCCCTTATCTACAAATATCATGTTTTATAGGAGAGCGCCTTGAAATTTTAAACACGTGTAAATCACGTTCTTTTGTTTAAAGTAAAGAAATTTGGTATATACAGCAGCGTTCAAAAGTATTTTGACAAGACTACTTTTGCAGTTTTTTTTTTACTGAGTACTTGAAAATAATTTTAGTATTTTTTATATTATTATTTATGATGTATTTCATCCTCTGTGAGTTACAAATTGGAACTTGTTTGTTTCCTTTCTTTGTTAAAAACAAAACACGTCTAAACATGCGCTCAAAAGTATTTTGACAACCATTCAGTTCCTTGCTGGCAGCGGTTCTACTCACACTGCATATATTTTTGTCTATAAGGTATAATTACACCGCATTTATCAACATACCTAAGACTAAAGAATATTCAAATCATATTAAAAATGCCGTGATAACTGCCCTACAAAGTGGAATGACGCAAGCAGAAGTTGCTCGAAGTTTTAAAGTGTCACGACAACTTGTTAGTTCGTGGAACAAAGCTTATAATAAACGTAAAACTATTGAAAATAAGCCTCGAAGTGGCCGTCCGAAAAAAACATCCGCTAAGGAAGACCATTTGATAAAAAGGTTATCGATAAGTGATGTCCGAAAAACGGCTGTGCAAATAAAAAACGAATTACAGGAAAATTACGACGTGAATTTACACGTTTCAACTGTAAAACGCAGACTAAAAGACTTCGGATTATATGGACGACGTCCAACTAAGAAACCTCTAATTTCTGCAAGGAATAGGAAGCTGCGCCTTGCGTTTGCGAAACGGTTCAGATTATGGACGAGTTCAGAATGGTCCAAGGTGTTGTGGAGTGACGAAAGCAAATTTAATTTAGTGTCATCTGATGGTATACGGTACGTGCGACGTCCTGTAAACAAAAGATTTGATGTTCGATACCAAATACCCACAGTAAAGCATGGAGGTAGCAATATTATGGTCTGGGGATGCTTTTCTCGCCGCGGAGTCGGACCTTTAGTTAGGATAGAAGGTACTATGGATCACTTTATGTGCGCAGATATATTAAAGCAACAAATGCTACCCTATACTAAAGCAAATATGACTACAAGACAATGACCCAAAGCACAAATCGAAACATGTCAACGACTTCATGAAACTCGCTAAAATCAAAAGTCTCGACTGGCCAAGTCAAAGTGCCGATTTAAACCCGATAGAGCATCTTTGGGAAGAACTGAATCGCCGCGTAAGATGTCGAAACTATTCAAATAAAGATGCTTCATATGAAGCACTAAGTAACGAATGGAGCCGAATACCCATTGATCGTTTGCAGAAACTAGTTGACTCGATGCCGGCGCGTTGTGAACAGGTCTTGAAGGCTAATGGATATGCAACAAAATACTAATAGTTAATATCAAAAATATTTTTTTTTATTTTATAGAATAATAAACTTTCCTTGTCAAAATACTTTTGAGCCGTGTCGTAAATAATTTTTCTTTATGTTTTCTTTTTGTGTAGAAATACATTACATTTAAGTGTCTTAATTTGTGGAACGTATCGTTACTTCAAATATAATCTTTGATTGGAAACAATTTTGTTATCATTTTTTGTGATATGGAATAAAATTGAGTTGTCAAAATACTTTTGAGCGCTACTGTAGGTTTAATATGTGATATATTTCATAAAACATAAAGAAAAGTCATAAAAGTCCATTTTAGAGTATTAAACAAGACGACTGTCCACATTCAGGCCAGGATTGGTCGGTGTACTTTATCATAATTAAGACTTTAGGCGTGAAAAAAATTCTATACTGATATTTAAATTATATGATTTACTGTTTTCGGTAAACCCATACAATAGAAAAACAAGACAAGCTTTTCACTTGTACATAATAATTCTTATACTTTTGTTCTAGTATTTTAACTATACTTATTCATAAAATGTTTTTATGGAGAATATTTGTATGGAGAAAAGTAATATTTGTGAAAATTTCCAAAATGGTAATAGTGTTAAGCCATTTGCAAGCGTTATAATAGACGTAATTGGGGTCATTATGACATCTACCGCTTTGGCATCTAGAACACTTAGAAACTTTCCATATTAAATATAGAGGTAAAATCAACTTATAATTTCCAGAATATTGTGTTTATACGGAAAAAACCAATTATAACACAAGTTAGACTCGTGCTCACTGGTTAGGGTTTTTTTCAATCAAATTTCAATTCAATCATAGAATAAAAAAACTTTGTATTGATTTCTCACTTTCAGTATTTTCATTCTTATATGCCTATTGGTTCACGGTCGGTCATCAAATGAACACATGGTACGCTAAGTAACCGCCACCACCCAATTTCCCAACCACCATACATCCACTCCAGTTCAAAATTATACTCGAAGCTCATTGACCAAATTTGTTTAATATCAGTTTTTATTTTGTCTGTGTGGTGACAAATTAAGAATACGGAGTGTCCTCCCTATTTATCTTATTTATCCCATGGGTATCGTAAAAGGCGATTGAAGGACTCAAGGTAGGCTAAAACTTTATACCTTTCGATAGACGCATAGTAATATATATAAACGCATATTAGAACAGATTTAGAAACAAATGCAATTTTAATCCATAGCAAAATACATTTATTATATAGTTTTGCACACTTATACATATATTACGTATATGCAAGAGTGTGGAATATTACTGTTTTCAAAATATAAACAATATTGAAATAAACATACACAAGCAAAGTAAAAAAAAGAAGTAGCGAGATATGTCGTTATTCTTCTTCCCCGCGGAAGGCCGAAATAAAGTATGGTGCTCCTTCAGAGAAGATTGCAGCAATGAAAGGTCGGTCAGCTAAGAAGACCGGCATCGGTTCATAGTTTATTATGGCCCTACTGGTCGCGACGAGCACGGCTGCAAGAAAAGGTACGTCACATAATTCCAGAAATTCAGTTGCAGTAGATTTATAACCATGTATAAATAACAAGCAACGTAGTAGTGTGAGGCTACGTTCTGTGGAAGGACAACCCGGCACATCTTGTGTCTGGAGGGCTGGAGGCTGATACTATCAGCAGCAGTTCCCTGCGGTGGTCTGGACCAATATTTTTATTAAAATCAGAATATGGTCACACATAGTTAAACAAGATGTACCAGACGTAGTTTGTCGTGTGATTAGTACCGTTAATAATCAGCTTGTTATTCATGAAAAGCAACATTGTACTATAATTAGTAATTTAACGCTTAAATACTCTAGTTTTAACTATTTACAGAAAGTAGTCACTTAGTTAAAGTTATTTATAATTTTCAAAATTCAGGACATAAGAATATAAGTTTTCTTTCCGCACAAAAACTGGAAAGGTCATCAAATTATTTTATACACAATGCTCCACATCAAATGTTTCCTGAAGTTTATGCTATTTTGCCTTCAGAGAAGTTACTACCGTGTAACAATTGTCTTATTTCTTAATCTGCATTCATACTCTAATAGTATTTTACGTAATTATGAAAGGCTTAACAATTCTCTAAATGATTTTCATATAAAACATTCAATTTTAGGTTGTTGTAAGTATCCGTTAAGAAAATAATTATTTCAATGCGATCATTTAAAATTTTTCTACACTGGAACACAGTTTTTATTGACAAATATATGTACGTCAGCGATACTGGCCTCTAGGAGGTAGAAATATATCAAAAGCAGTTGTTAGATATTACGTCAAAAGTTTTAGATATATGGCGACCAAACGTCCAACCTATCATAGGACAATTCTCTACGTCGCGCACTGATCCCAATATCTGAATTGCAGTGCGGTCTGTTCAGGGCCAATTTTGATTGCCGATCGGAAGGGGCGAGGTTGTAAACTAATTAAGTCATACTTATGCATTTTTGTGTGCCTTGCAGTAAAAGCTATTCACCTCGAGCTTGTCACAGCGTTGACAAAGACAACATATATAGCTGTCATCGAGGCAAGTCCCGCAGCATCTGGTCCAACAATGGTTCAATTTTGTTGGAGTGCGAGTTGTTTAACCTCCTTTCAGGTCCAGACGTCGCCTCCGACATCGATTAAGAGGGTATAGAATTCCATTTTGCTCCACCATATTCTCCTTACTTCAATGGAATCGCCAAAGCAGCCGTGAAGTCCGTCAACGGCCACCTCAAAAGTCTTAGGCTACATTCATTTCATGTATGAAGAAATAGCGAACTGTTTAATCCAAATTGAGGCTACTCTTAATTGTCGTTCTCTCAGCGTTAGATCCTTTGATTTCTTAGATTTTCTCGCTTTGACACCGGCACATTTTCTGATTGGACGACCACTTACATCTGCTCCGCACCGGTCACATTGAAAAAAGCCATCACGCACCTAGAGAGCTTTCAGCGAGTGGAAATCAATCGAATTTTTTTTTTACAAAGATTTGCTAATAAATATATGTATTTCTACGCTGCAGCAAATGTAGAAATGGAGCGCTTTTATGGGAACTCTAAAGCCGGGTATGCTGGAATTAATCAGGAATAAGATGCAGTATCGCACGAGGGTTCAATTCCATTTGCCCCTTATCTATTTATTGAAGTACGAGAAACTTCAATTTCGGCAGTACGACTGCGCACGTGCACCGACCACCGGCGGGCGAGAAGAGGACAGCACAAGCGGTACTAACGGTACGGTCCTCTCTTTGCGACACTACACTGGCATAATACATCATACATCGATGCTAACCTTTCAATTTATTATTTTTCACGCAATAAAAGTTCTTTTATACAGCCCACTATATTTTTTTTAATTGATCGTTCAGTCTTGCTTGCCATCACATTCTATTGCACTTATTTGCATTTGTGTAGGCATAAGTGCTGAGGTGAAATGATTATATTTGATCGCCTTTTGGATATTGGTATGGTGTTATAAAAGTGAATTTGAAATATCCCAACACTAGGGTAAAGGACCTAACTACGCAACTTTGAAATGACATTTGAAAAAACGCAGCTGTTGTGTCTTAGATTATAAAACAAAAGGCAGATGGAACCTACATAGCATAGTATGACGCTATCGATCATTTATGTACAAAGCAAACTACGAGTAGTATTTGTGTAGTAGTGCATGTACTAATACCAGAAGCATGAAAGTTGCGGTTTTTATTATTATTGTTAAGAATAGAAAAAATATAGGTATTTTCATATTAAATAAACACTATTAAATTATTTTTATACTACAATTACTGGTACGTATAAATAAAAATTCCTAATAATTTTTATTTTGTACTATTTTCTTATAATGTTGCTGTTTAGCGTTTAAGCGACAAACTACAAAAATCGTAAAATGGTAAAACGTAGCACAAATTACTTTAGAGATAGTAAATACTTTCTGTGAAATAAAATAAATATGCCAAATATTTTTTGTTAATACTCTAAAGTTACGCAGTGAGTACTTGCGGATTTAACTTCACTTGGCGTTAGATGCAGCCTCGAAACCAAATACATGAATGGATAGCTTTTATTTCAACATTTCATATGTTTAGGGTACCGTTTCAAACGTTACTGCAACAATCTGTTTTTTCTTAATAACTTTTGACTGACTATTTGCAAAAAAAACGTTATTTGTAACTAATTTCTCTTCACGATGCACTAATTTTTGTTATACTCTCACTTTTCTAAAGTACCATTTTTACAAACATTTTGTTGCAGTAACGGGAACGTCTTAATATTATTATATTGTTATTATTCATTTATATATATAAGGTTTAACAGATTGTGATATTAGTAATTTAGCGATGCATACAAAGCAATGCGATCCGTTTTCTTCCGATTCATATCACATAGGTAATTGCATCCTAAATAAACAAATAAATTTTAAATGATTTAGTTTCTAGTTCATTTTTATAACATGCATGATAATGAATCGTAGTACAAATTTTTTAAAATCAAGTATGAATTTTTTTTGTTGATAACACAGGTCTGCAACAAAAAAGCTGTCTGGATGTTTTCAACTGATTCAACAGTGAAATACATATAGTAGTATCTGTATTCAGAACACTTAAATACATATAGTATTTAAGTGTTCTGAATACAAAAAAAATACTCAAAAAATTCAGAACGTCAGGTTATCTAGCAAAACGCAAAGTTTTATTGTAGAAAAGGTCTCTTTGGGGTAGTTTGAAGTCATAAACAAATAGTTACAATTTTATTTTGATTTCTTTAAAAATGTATACAGGTCATATCTATCATTACTTTCTAAATAAAGAACATCCTGAGTGAGCTAAATTAACAAACAAACATGTTGTAACCTGTACGAGGGAGCTTAAGGTTGGTGAAAAGAATGTCCTGCATGAAACTTTGGTACCTCATCATAAAATTCTTCTACCACCGCTTCACATAAAGCTGGAATTGATGAAGCAATTTGTAAAGTCACTTCCAAGAGATGGAAATTGCTTCAAATATTTAGTATCAAAGTTTACAGGTCTATCGGAGGCAAAGTTGAAGGAAGATGTTTTCGTTGGATCAGATATGCGACGACTTATGGCTGATCCACAGTTCATCGCAACCATGACGGATCCTCAAAGAGAAGAGTGGATTGCCTTTAAAGATGTTATAGAAAATTTTCTAGGCAATAACAAAGACCCTAACTACAAATAAATTGTCAAAAGAATGTTAAAAGCATTTCAAGCTTTAGGTTGCTTAATGAGTCTAAAAGTACATTTCCTTCATTCCCACCTTGACTACTTTCCAGATAATTTAGGAGATATGAGTGAAGAGCAAGGTGAACGATTTCATCAGGATATTAAAGAGATGGAGAAAAGATACCAGGGAAGATGGAACGTCTCAATGATGGCCGACTACTGTTGGACACTTCAAAGAGACATTCCTGATGCTTCGCACAAGCGCAAATGTACCAAAAAGAGAAAAAGAATCTCACTGGGAAAAAGAAATGTGTTAGTGATTACTAATTACTGTATTTTGGATGAATAAATAAGTTTTGTGTATGTAATTAAAAACATTTGAAAAAAAATTAGGTTATTATCTTTTATTTTACGATGAGGACTTGTTTAACATAGATACCTACATTGCCTGAAAACGTGACGTTCTACAACAAAATAAAAGTAATTTTTGGATTCAGCACACTCAAAAACATAAGAATTACGCAAGAAAATCCAAACAGCTCTCATTTTTATTTTATTTTACAGACTTGTGTAATATGCGAAGCTCATCAAGGTGGGATTTAAACCAAGTCTAACGACTGTACTAACTCACGTAGATTAATTTGTGACGTAGTCATTTGCTACGATTAAATCATTCGGGTACCAATTTTTAAACGAAACGAAATAATGAAGACTACTTAATAAATAATATAAACCATGAAAACTTAGCGAGAGCTTCATAAAATCTACTGATATAATTAATCCTTCTTTATATTCTTTATAATAATAATTTCACATATTTGATACGGTAGTACGATCTAAATTATGCAGTGAGTACCACAGGGTCCGCCATCTAACGTTTTTTTTTTCAACTAGTGTTTATTTCGTGAATGGTAACACTTAGCTGATGTTTGATTTGACAGATAATTAGTTTTAGCCTTCCGCTGAACGAATATGGTTATGTATACGCTTAAACAACGGTGCGAAATATTGCGACATTATTTTGAAAATCATGGTAATGTTGCAGAATGTGTGAGAAAATTACGTACGGATTTTGGAAGAAGAGAACCACCGTCAGTAGCGTATGTTCGTTATCTTGCGAAAAAAGTGAAAGAAACTGGCATCCTCATCGATAAGCCAATGCGTGAAAAGCCAAAAACAGTGCGTACACCCGAGAATATTGCTGCTGTGGCAGAAAGTGTGCGTGAAGCGCCATCAACATCAATTCACCGTTGTTCTCAACAATTGAACATTTCAGAGACATCATTAAGATAAATTTTGCATAAAGACTTTGGTATGACGCCATACAAAGTCCAATTGGTGCAGGAGTTGAAGCCAACTGACCATCCAAGGCGTTTTCGCTTCGCTAAGTGGGCCTGCGATCGACTTACAGAAGATGCCGATTTTGCAAAAAAAAAAATCATCTTTTCAGATGAAACTCATTTTGATCTTGGCGAGTATGTAAACAAGCAAAATTGTCGCATTTGGGGCACAGAAAACTCGCACGCATACAATGAAAACGAGTCACTGTTTGGTGCGGATTTTGTCCCAGAGGCATAATTGGGCCATTTTTGTTCGAAAATGAGCAAGGAGTAGCCCTTACAGTCAATGGCGATCGTTATTGGATTATGTTGAACGAATTTTTGTTCACAAAAATTGAAGAGGAGGATATTGGCAACATTTGGTTTCAACAGGACGGCGCTACGTGCCACACATCCGAAGCTACACTCAATGTTTTGTGTCCTGTTTTTGAAGATCGCATTATCAACCACAGAGCTGATGTGGTTTGGCCATCTCGGACTTGTGATTTGACACCGTTGGACTATTATTTGTGGGGTGCCGTCAAAGATAAGTATTACGCCGACAAGCCAGAGACAATTGACGCTTTAAAGGACAATATTCGTGCAGCCATTGGTGAAATACAGCTGCACACAATCGATAATGTGCTTAAAAATTGGACCGATCGTGTAGGCTACTGCATGGCCAGGCGAGGCAGCCATTTAAATGAAATTATTTTCCATTATTAACCAGTAGGATTATACTTTCAAATAAAAAAGAAATTTGAGAAAATATTCAGTAGTTTTTTTTATAGCATTTAAAAAAAAGCTATTTGGCGGACCCGTTATTGTACTAAATTCAAAGCTACGATCTCTGGTTTAGCAATTAGAATCACTAGACCAATAGGCCCGTGAATTTTATATGTTCGTTTCATAGTAATATGCTTACTTACAGTACATTAAAATCTATTGTATAAAAAATCCTCACATTGACGAGCTCGTGTCAGTAATTCTTCGATTTTATAATCTATTTGAATTCAGTAATTTATAACTCTTTGGAAGTAGATTGCAGCAAGGAAAGGGTGGTCGGTCAGTGAAAATGGCAGCTCAAACTAAGTTATACATTAACCTTATGTGAACAGCAAATAATGTAATTTCCTTTCCCCAAACAAAGTAAAAAGGCTAATTGATTATAATTTAATGCAATGAAGACTTTGCACAAAAATTTTAATTTTACATTTTCATTTAAACTATGTGTTATCGTGTTTTCTATAAACCTATAGATTAAAAAACAGGACAAGTATGTACAAGTGAAACGCAGCCACTCGAGAGTTCTGTACAAACTCCTGTTTACAAACCGTCACAGGCTATTTTCTATCCGGCAAATATGTGTTTGTAGTGACGAAACAATCATTTTTTGTCATGTATGCAATTTTGTACACCCATTGCATTGTTAAGGCTAGGATAGATAATACAAACAAAATTGAAATTCTGGGGTGAGATAATTATCAGAACCATCACTACGTCTTAATTATTTTAATAAGCGTTTTCGTGCGAACTGGCTTTCGCTGGACATCATACTTAAGGAATAATCATTAAGCAGGTCAGGAGAATGTGGGTATATCAAGTCCAGAAAAACTAGTACTGCTCCCAACCGATCACCAAACTGGTTGGTAGAATATACCCATTAAAGTAATGTGCACGCAATAGACGTGCTAAAATAAGTG
This sequence comes from Hypercompe scribonia, assembly GCA_949316085.1. Classification (NCBI taxonomy): domain Eukaryota; kingdom Metazoa; phylum Arthropoda; class Insecta; order Lepidoptera; family Erebidae; genus Hypercompe; species Hypercompe scribonia. The sequence goes on along the minus strand of OX438969.1, from coordinate 14,668,554 downwards.
TAGTACCTATGAAGCGGGCATTGTAAAAGTGATCGACATTTAAATAGGTTAGATTTCAATTTGCTTTAACATATTTAGGTGAAGGAAATACAACGGCGCCGATAAGGCAAAGTTAATAAACAGGATAAGTGCATCTTTTAAGATCTGTAAAAACTTGCATTTGTACATTTTTAATTTGAGGTAACTTGAAGAATAAGTAACAACAGATAACATTAAATGTATTTAATCAATTTTCACATATTTGTAGGTAAGTAAGAAACAAAATAATATTTTTTACTGTTATAATTGCAATCTCGTTTATTTTTATGCAACATGAATGTCTTTTGTTTCGAATGAATTAAACATTTTCAATGGTAATATTTTGTACAATTGTACAGAATGGACAATCACTAAAAAGCATAAGATTCACAAAGCTGTAAATGAAGGGGAGTACCCTCTCATTTAGCAGATTACTGCTTGATTGCAAGTGCAACTTTTAAGTAGTGTGTAGACGAGCCGAAATGCAGTCTCTTGTCGACTATACGGAATTATCGCTACTCGTCAATTTATACCTCATTGGATGAAATGATAAAAGTTTCAGCCCACATTATGGCTCGTTAGAGTGTGTTTTATGTTACGAGTTACGACACAGTACAGTGACGACCTTAGGTGGCGTTGCGGTAGGTTCCGATGAATAGCGGAGTTTTGTCGGCGTCCACCAGCAAGTAGAGATAAGGCCGGTTTGCACGGAACGCAGGCCTCGCACACCGCCCCATGATCACCATGCCTGCGCCACATATAGCACTATAGTTCATCGCGTCGCGCGAATTGACTTGCATTCGGCCGATAGATGCTCATAAACGCCATTTGGTTGCCCAACCGCACGCACCAAAGCGCCGGCCGATCCACCACGAACATGTTCGGCAACGCACGACGTCTGCGCGTCACGGTAGCTGTACGCGTACACATATTACACGCCAAACAAACAACACCCTATGTCATACATTGTGTTCTAACCCCAGGGAAGTACCATAACCATATTAGCAGAGAAATAAGAGAAAAGTTAGACTAAGCGAGTATGCTTGGCATTCGGTGGGATATGCATTAATATTTCAGTTTTCTGATTGCTAGTTACAACTGCGTTACATTGTGTCGTTATTGGCATTATTAAAGAGCGATAAGAATCCTTTAATTATGTTAATAATGTAGTACAAATATCAATTGTATTAACTAATTAACTGAAAATTAGAATATTTAACTGAAAGTGCACTAAATACGCTATTAAAAACGCAGCTATCCCGAATACTAGGCCCGAATACCAGACCTCCTCTAACCTATCTTATAGTTTTGTAGCCCAACATTTCGTACGATTACAGCTCACGGTTATTTGTAATATTTATTACAAATTGTGTTCCAAATTTAGACGCGTTAGTTCAAGTGTAGCACTGACGCATTACAATACGATTGCAACATTACTGTTCTGTTGGGATAGTTACGTACGCCTTCCTTTTAATTCAGTTCATAATATGCCTCAAACTCCCCAGCCCTCTTTTCTTTCTACGCCGGTGCTGAATTTTGGTTTGAGAGTACTGTTAAAGTTTTTTTTGTCTATCTAATTCACTCCATGTTTTTTTATATATTTTCAAACAAAAATTTTTTTTTAAGAATATTTATTTTAATCGAACATATATTTAATATTATTATATCTCTATTATATATCCTTTATGACAATAATGTCAATTGTTTTCTAAATTATCAAAATTGTGTGCTTATGTGTAATATCATCATTCACTCAACTTCTTTTCTGTGGGCCAATTCCGGTCGTTAATCTAGATTGTTCTGTTCGTACGGTCAAATACTGCCTTTTAATCGGTCCAAGCATGTAACTTAGCCAAACATTGTAGTCGCTTGTAGAGGTTCACCACCCCTTGAATATGAGTTTGTTTTAGATTTTCTTTTATTTCACTCCATTTCCATCAAATGTGGCAGTCTTAGCAGTATTTGAAATTCTAATCAAAATTTCCAATTTCTATTAACGCGTCATATATGCAAGTTTTGGATAGCCTGCTTTACAAATAATGCTCACCTATCATGTAGTTAAGGTTAAGTGCCTCAGTTACTTATTTATGGCTTGCGTGCTAGTCTGCTCCGCTAGTTGTAACGTTTCATAGACAATTTTTCAACAGAATAGAACAAACACTTCATCGCTCCTTCCTTCAGTATTCTCTCACGACACACTCCACAATTTTAAGTAGTTAAAAGTTATTTTATATTAAAGTTAATTTATACTGAAAACGTATTACATGTTTCTTCATATATATCTTTCATTTCATATATTCGTTTGAGACAAGCCGGTGTGGCCGGATATATAAGCAGCATCATTATTTAGAGACAAAAACCGTGGAGACATACTTTTATCTTTAATTTATTTACGAATCAATGTCACATAACTATTTAGTAGAGATAAAGTGGATTACAATAGATAGCGTACAAGATAACCGATCAATCTTGAAGTCGAATGACTGAATATCTGACAACCAGTTATTTTTCTGAACATTTTAAATGCCTCTGCTGGATGTCAAAACTAATGCCAAATTTTTCCTTTTACATAGATAAACGAAGAGAACCTCTAATTAATCACGTACATAATTTTGGTTAATACAAGCAGCTGGAGACTATGTGAAGCAACGGGATTTTGAAGCTGAAATAGCTGGACAGATGATTGCGATGGCAATTTAAAAATATCTTGCGAATCATCCTTTCATAGCAGTTAAACTTTAAAATCAGCTAAAATACATTTAATTGGATAGAGCTGATTGTATTGCTAGTAGCACTGTAATAGTTGCATGTATAATCGGTATATAAATTGTTGTTATTGACAAGTGTCTATAGTGCAAAAAAAGTACCTACTTCTAATTTTAAGTTAGTTGAAATATAATACCTAAATTTAACATCGATTTCCGCTCAAATAAAATTTTGGAAAAATTGCTTTAAAGATCTGGTATTCGGGACATTTCCAATATTTACAACAGACTACTTATTTTTTCAACCGACCGTTGCCTTTCATTCTTTCACCGAAATAATTTCGACCACAATTATATTATAATAAAGAAGGTATTTAAAAAATCACGATTTATGTTAAAATTAGATAGAGACAAAAATACTTCGACAGGTTGACATGTTTCCGAACCCAAGCACAACACAGAGAAGCAAACAAAATACAGAAATAAATATTATCACCAGCAAGTAGCTTCATACAAACATCGTACTTGTAACGAAGAAAAATATTACTTAATAGCTGTGTTTATTATTAGTTAATAGCTGCGTTGGTAATTCATTTATTTTGTTAAGTAAATGCCAGAAATAGTTGCAAGACACCGTTTTTACCAACTGTTTCTTCAATGTTTGTAACAAATCAAGTAGTGACTAGACAATGGACTCGTGATCGAGAAACAAACAGTTTAATTTGCTGAGTCGGTCGTCATAGAGACGAGAAAAGTCGAGAAGACGAATATGACTACAATTTTGAATATTTAAATTATAAATAAGATAATTAAAATAATTAAATAAATCAAATTAAAAATATATATGAAGGTTGTAAATATTAAAAAATAATTTTTCATGGTTAAGAAGCGTGGAGAATATGCTCCAATTCCTAACGATCTCTACACTACCCAATGCTCAGACTCTGTTGAAAATATTATTTATTGTACATTTCAACTTCAGAATTTTGAATTTAATTAAAAGACAGTACCTAAGATTAGATTAAAACCGTCACTTATATGCATTTATCTCAAATTACAGATAAGCACCAATGATTTAGATAATTTTATTGTCAACCTATTTCTCGCGCAGCGTGTAAATACTTTTGAGTTTATATAAAGACTATTTGCTGGTGAATCTCACAAGTGAAGGTCGAACTTACCGGTGGCTGCTGCAGCTTCGGCTCCTTCTTCATTAACCTCAATGAATGCTTTTTGTACAGCCGTGGACACGTACAAGGGCTCGTCAGTAGTCAATAACTTCGTAATACCTGAATTTGTGCTATCAAATATGGCGTTGATGCCAAGCTAAAAAGAAACAATTATTTTATAACATTTTGGACACTATTCAAACAGTAAGTAAAGTGAAAGAAGACTACATACTTTGGGTAAAAGCTCCATCAAATCAATGGTAGTTTCAATCTTGAATTTAGGAAGAGTAACTTGTACTTTAGTTTTGTACATATTCTTAATTTCTGATAGCAGATCGTGTCCAGCCGCCAGCGCCGCCACCACGTCATTGAGTCCTTCGATTTCTTGAGGCAATATTATGATCATGCTGGCATCTTCGCCCACATACGGCATTTCCAGGAGCTGTAAAATTGCGTGTGAATAGATCATATAAGAACACACAATTGATTTACAAAGCACCTTTCGTTTAAAATCTTGGTTACCGAAAAAAATTAATAATGATAAAGTACAACATGCCTGGTTATCTCATACGCTCATATAATGGAGAGTTTTAATCTATATCCTATATATATGATACAATTGTAAGAGATCCATGTCTGTGAAAAAGTAATGAAATTGAAATTCAGTTCTGTTCCTTTAATAAAGATCCGTTCTATATTAAAGAAACAGAACTCAAAACAACAGTTTTAAGAATGTTTGTCTATACGGTCTGTGTTTGAGCGCGCTATTCTTGGAAGTGGGTGGACCGATTTGGTTTCAATCGGTTGGCAAATTTAAAAAGTTATCGGTTTAAAGAATCACCACGATAACCGACATTTACGTGGGCGGAGTCGTAGGCATAAGCTAGTATATTAATACGGGAAGAGAATTATAACATTTTTATATATAAATTAAGAAGGACACAGAGGAATATAACCTGTGGACGTATCGATGAGTAGGTACACGCTACGTGTTCGCTAACATTACTTTAATAAACATATTTAATTTTAAGGTAAATGTTTGAAACATAAATACTTAATAATTACCCTTTAGGTAAAAGACAATATGCAGTATTATTTAACATTAATTACTGCATATTCCTTACCAATTATTTCTTGTTTAAATTTGTCCAAGGTAGGTAATATTATAAATATTTGTTTCACTTCTGACTCAGTGAAAAACCTAACCTAAATTGCTTATATTACCAATTAAAAGTGTAGTTTGTAAAAGCAACCTAATTAATTTTGATACAGTTAAATCTTCTTGTCGTATCTACACACAAACACCATTCGTCATTAGTGGGTAAATTATTTATCTATCGATTCAACCGATTAGATAAGCAATACACATATTGCATTGTTAGAATGTGATTCGGTAACTGCTCTATTTTAGTACTAGCAAGCTAGGGTGGGCCAAGAATTCGTTAACATTTGAATCTAACTTCTCGCGCAAACATGTTATGGGAGTTCTTGGGAGCGATGCTACTGGAATTTGCTGCCTACAATCGTAACGCATGGTTTCAACAAGATGGAGCCACTTGTCACACATCCAATGAGTCCCTGCTGGTCAAAGACATGTTTTCGGAAAAGCTGATTTCCAGACGAGGTGACATTCCATGTCCACTCAGAAGTCCAGATTTATCCCCAGTAGATTTCTTTTTATCGGATTATTTAAAGAATGGTGTCTACATCAATAAACCAAATGCATTACGTCAACTAAAAGAAAAATCAGAGATGTCGGCATCTCAAGGTCTCTTTGCCGACAAGTATTCCAATTAGAATTTTGGTACTTGTTTAAAAGAGAGCAGAGTAATTCTTAAAATTAAATTCCAACTAATTAGCTTTCTTGTAAATAAACAATTTTTGTTATATATCAAATGGTTTTTGAAATGATTTAACTAAGACGTGGCCCACCCTTTACTCTTTGAAAATGCCTTTCTCTGTTTGTTTGCATATACTTAGTCTGGCCATAAATACTGTTACACTTAATTATAAAAAAATATTACATTTGAATTTCGAATCTGTCATTTTTATACGATTGTTCATTGTGTTTTCTCATTTTGGCGCCAATACATTGTAAAATATTTTGCGATATTAAAATGGTGTGGGGTGATAAAGAGAACCGAATCGCTGTGATAGCATTACACAAAGTAGGTATGGAGCCAAATGCAATTTTTAAAACTCTCCATACACTTGGTATTAGTAAAATGTTTGTGTACCGGGCTATTAATAGGTACAATGAGACCTCCTCTGTTTGTGACAGAAAAAGATCTGGCCGTCCACGTAGTGTTCGTACGAAAAAGGTGGTCAAAGCAGTAAGGGAAAGAATTCGAAGAAATCCTGTCCGAAAGCAAAAGATTTTATCTCGGGAAATGAAGATAGCACCTAGAACCATGTCGCGTATTTTAAAAGATGACTTAGGACTTGCAGCCTATAAGAGACGCACTGGCCATTTCTTAACTGATAATTTAAAGAAGAATAGGGTGGTAAAATCGAAACAACTACTGAAGCGGTACGCAAAGGGAGGTCACAGAAAAATTTTGTTTACGGATGAGAAAATTTTTACAATTGAGCAACATTTTAACAAACAAAATGACCGTATTTATGCTCAAAGCTCTAAGGAAGCTTCCCAATTAGTCGACAGAGTGCAACGTGGACATTATCCGACTTCAGTGATGGTTTGGTGGGGTGTTAGCTATGAAGGAGTGACTGAGCCATATTTTTGTGAAAAAGGTATCAAAACATCGGCACAAGTGTATCAAGATACCATTCTTGAGAAGGTAGTTAAGCCCCTTAACATCACCATGTTCAATAACCAAGTATGGTCCTTCCAGCAAGACTCGGCGCCGGGTCATAAAGCTCGGTCCACGCAGTCTTGGTTGGAATCGAACGTTTCGGACTTCATCAGAGCTGAAGACTGGCCGTCGTCTAGTCCCGATCTTAATCCGCTGGATTATGATTTGTGGTCAGTTTTAGAGAGTACAGCTTGCTCTAAACGCCATGATAATTTGGAGTCCCTAAAACAATCTATACGATTGGCAGTGAAGAATTTTCCCATGGAAAGAGTGCGTGCTTCTATTGATAACTGGCCTCATCGTTTAAAGGACTGTATTGCAGCCAATGGAGACCACTTCGAATAAGCTTTTTATATTTTTAATTGTTTTATATTTATGTATTAAACTGACACACTGTAAAAGTAATAAATGTTATTTGCAGTTAACAATTTTCTTTTTTCTTTATTACAATATTTATGGCAAGACTAGGTACGTTTCAATTACGCACTGAAACTAAGATCACTAATTTTATGTTCAAAATTACAATTATAACTAACTGACACGGCTAACGTTCTGCTAGATATATCAAAGTCATGATTTTGGTAATCGCCATTTTGATGGGGGATGAGGGATGAAATAAGGAGGGTTAAAAATATATTCTCATATCTACACAATTTATAAGAACAGCTTTAAAATCGATAGAACCTATTCGGAGGGGTGCAGTGAATAACATCCAAGACACCAGATATTTATAAATTAGTTTCTTGCCACAGTTTCTTATCGTAGAACATTACTTTTTCATATAACACAAGAAGTGTATTTTTTTTATTAAGATTGATATAATCCATAAGTGCCTATTTAAATATTAATTTATAAACATCGTCGAGAGCAAAAATGTTCTAAGAATCAATTCATATAAATAACTATTCCGTAATGGTGGTTCTGTTTATATTATGTGATCTCATTTTGGCCAAGGAAAACAGATATTTTGTGTTCATATACATACCTGTGCTTTAAGTGTTTCACTGAAGCCAAATCCGTAATCAGCCTCGTTGTACATCATAGGAATTTCAACGGTCGTCTTAGCATTTACGTGGAATTTTTGATCTCTTGTAGCAATGGGATCAAATTTGTCTTTCCATGTTCCCTGAAAGAACAAAACATTTCGAACCTAATTGACAGATATTTGCCTCACACAAGTTGCAAAAATTTTCATTTGCGGTATTTCCGTAAATGTGACGTTCAAGGTCGCCTCATTCCGATAAGATAGAGAAAAAGTGTAGGTACACTCAGCTCAAAGGGCGGTTGTACGCTACTAGGTCAAGCGGTCATGAGCGGTACTCACTTTCCACCAGAAGATCTGTTTGTTCGCTTGCCCCTTACGCATTTCATAAAACAAATAAATTTCTAAGTGCAGCAAAAGAAAATAATGAAAATAGGTTTACCTTGAAGTAGAGAGCATTGACAAGAACTAGGCGAGTTAAACTGTCGATACTGTCTGCAGACAACAGATCCTTGATTTTCTGGTTGGTTTGGCTTTCAACCTTTAGAAACATTAGATTATTTAGTAATATATATAATTTATGATCAGTATTTAGTAGGTAGTTAAAATAAATTACCCATTTATTAATCGTCTCCGCAGCAGCTACGTTTGCTCCGAAGTTAATTTTTTCAATGTTAGCATCAAATACCTTGACAGAATCTTCTTTAATTTGTGGCTTGAGCTCATAGGAACCATCTTGGATGTATATCTTATTGGCAACATTTAATGTTACACCCTTGATTGCCCTCAGTTTAGATGATACCGAAGAAAATGTTTCGCGGATCTGTAATTATCATAACTTGTTAGGGTTTTGCAATACTATTTCATTATCAGTTAGTCAGTCAGTCCTTAGCAAAATATGATTGTTCACTACGATACTTGCTAAGGGACCCTAGGAGTCCGGTAAATACAAGTGTTTAGTCGTTTAATGATACATACTCAGGTTTTTTGTTATCTTTGCCTATTAGATAAAATATAGTTGTATAAATAGGTTACTTTAGTTTTTTATTAACTATGATTTGTATATGTAGCAATTCAGTAAATGTCGATTAGCCCCTAATCGACAAGTATGTAAGATCTTGTCACGATTGTACACTTAATATAATCTATTTTGTATGCACTACCCGTAGCAAAAATTTTTAAATAAAAAAATATGTGTGTACTCCTATCTCATCTATTTCAATAGATGAATTATGTAATTTAATATTATATCTACTCTTTTTACTGTACCGTGAACAGAGACTGTCATTGATCAACGTAGTACTTGTACTAAAGAGGTGTATTATTATTAAGGTATCCAGTTCCAGATTTCAAGATTTTGGAATTGCATAACCATTTAAATGGATAGCTCATCAGCCAAACCTGTAAATGCTTCAAGTTACCCGCGATCGTAATACTTACAGAATCATCATCAGCAATGCCGAGTGCGCTGATTAGCTCAGAATGCGCCGGATCAGTTGTACCCAACGTCAACAGGCCCAGTACAAACTCCGCTGACAGTGGTGAAGATATCACACTCTTGTCTTTCTCTAATTCCTATAAACATATTCATTATTCATTTTGTAACTTACGATGATAGTAACCTTTAAAATCTGAATTCGAGGGATTAAAGGGGTGCATTAGTAATGTTATCATAAAGTCGAAAAACAAATGACATTACTCCGAAACAAAACAAAGATGACATTATTTCGAATAGTTGTAAAAGCATCTACTTATCAGTTTTATTTATCACAATATACTTAAAAATATGATGTGAAACCTAAAATATTAGTTACGTAATCTTTGGTATGCTAATCAGCCTAGTGATAATGACAAATCTACCTATTTTCAGGTATATTCTAGGAGAAAGAAATTATTGATGATACCATACATACTTTTGTCTTTCTCCAATTCACATAAATATATCTATTCATTATTCATAAACATTTCGTAATCTATGATAGCAGTGACCTTTACTGTCTGAATTTGAGAGATTAAAGGGGTGCAGTAGCAATGTTATCATTATAAAGTCGAAGAAAGAAGATGACATAACCCCGATCAGCTTTAAAACCGATTATTTATCAGTTTTATTTATCATAATATAATTAAAAATATGATGCAAAACATAAAATATTAGATGCGTAATGTTTGGTATGCCAATTAGCTTAGTAACAATGACAAATCTATCTATTTTTAGAAAAAAATCTGGATGAAAGAAATGATTCTATGTATTTTAACTTGTAAGTGGTTTATTTTTCTTAAAAAAAATGTAGTCATAGACGTTAATATTACGAATGTAAGGCTGGTGCATTGAGTTAAACGTATAAGGAGCAAAACACAAACAGAGTAGCCACTTTGGCATGAAATAGAATAAGCATGACCAAGAAAATAACAGGTAAAATTTTGCTAAAGTTGTTTATAAATTGTTAAAGTAACAGTCAATGTCTGTACATTAAAGATATTAAAGAAAAATTAATTAAGAGGGGTTTTTTATTATATCAATAGAACTCACAAAAACTGTTTTTAGAAATTTTGTGTCTTTGTCTGTGTGTTTGTGAGCACTAACCTCAGAAGTGGTTTAACCAATTGGCAAAGAGTTTTCACTAATATCTTGAGATAAATTCACTTTTTTAGTGTTTGTTTAATTTCAATTGTTAGCAAATAAAAAAGTTGTATCAGTTTAAAGAGTCACGTCAAAAAAAGTGACCGTTTTCGTGTCTGAAGTTGGCATTTGGTATGGAGGTACTTGAGGAAAAACATAGGCGACGACATAAATCGTTGTAAATGCGACTATTTTTAATTTTTTGTGGCTAACCATCTATTACATAATAAAGTCGGCTACAGGATATAAAGTTGTGGTAACAAATAATTTGTAATGATATTTTACGGCCATTGATAATCAGAAGGAATAATCGTGTTAGTTCATTGCATCATCGGACAACAACTGCGGGATAGGTTTAAAGAAGTGGAAAGGGTTTATCAGGGGTTGCTAACGTGTATGTTGGATACCGAGACAATTGAATCCGCGAGAGGGACTACGACCTACGTATGAATTATGATGTCGGCTCTATTGAACCATCGGCAAAAATGGTCCCCCGAGCGGTTGTCCCCATTGTTGATCCGCCGTTTCGACAGTTCTTTAAACGAGTAGACAGGTTTTGTGTCAGAATCATGTCAGTTATCTAGGTTATATTATTACAAGAGACAGATTGGAATAGCCACCTGAGAAAATTAAGGCAATGGTCATAGTGCCTATGCCCACAAACTTTAGTAAACTGCAGTCATTTTTAGACTTACATAATTAATTAATATTGAAATTTTGTACCGAATGAATTTTCTACTACTAATAAAAAATACTAAATAGAACTGGAATCTTAATAAAGCTTCCAAGACAATTAAAAAGTTGAAGACGTCAGATGAGGTTCTCGCACACTTGAATCTAATGCAAAAATAACATTAACTGTTGATACTTTCCCAAGCGGGCTGGGGCAAGTCCTATCACAGGTGGGGGCTGACGATATTGAAAGGCCCGTTACATTTTTGGAGTAAACGCGCAATTTCGCAGAGTATTCACTCCCGGTGGGCATGCAGCGAACAGACCTAGTGTTGCGACTGTGAGGTGTCTTACGATCGTGCCTACATATGTTTGTTTTGTCCCGGAAGGTAATACGAGTATGCCCGTGTCAATAGATAGGCTACGTAATGAGACTCAATTATTAATTTCTTGTTGAATGGATGGCCACCAAAACTTAATGGTACCGTATAGTTAAAGCCTTATTCCTTGTGTAGATCTCAATTATCTTATGAAAGTGGTTTCGTCATGAGAGGTAACTAAAATGTGGTACCTAAGAATTTACACAAATTAATTTTAGAAGAATTGCATTCCTCACATTAGGGCATTCTAAAAACTAAAGCTGAGAAATGTATTAGATTATGGTTTCCAGGTATCGATCAAGCTATAAAACAATGATAGGGTCTTGCGTTACGTATATACAACTGCGGCCTTCGCCTCAACGTGCCCCCTTAGCTCATTGGAAATTTCGTAAACGCCCGTTTAATAGAATACACGTAGATTTCTTAAGACCGATTAAGAATTATGTTTATTTAGTGATAGTAGATGCATATAGTAAGTGGGTCAAAAAATAATACTGAGTGATAGTGGCACAGGGTTTTGTTTGTGAGAGTTTGAAAAGGGAAAAGGAAAAGCAAATCAAAAGTTTTAAGTAAAAGTGATGCAGTTTTTTATAAATAATATTAATAGAAGTAAATAAACTTGGTGTAAGGAAATGATAATAAACAGATTAAAAAAGGTGTGTATTTAGTAAAAGATTTGAACACTATGGAAACCTTGAAAAGATTCATAAATCAACTGGTGCCTTACTGAGGAAATGATTACCGAACTCAATGTGGAACGCAATGCCTAGCCGCAACCTCTCTTACGCCATCTTCGGCACCACAGCAGACATCTTCTGCGACTGGATGCTTCAAGGGTACCTATGCTGCCTTTAGCTTCACCGAATGTAATGGGGCACATTTCATCCAGAAGGAGGATTGAATTTTGCGAACTAAATACGAGTTCGATAAGAACACCATTTATGGAGGAGAATGTCTACCTATAGCAGGAGAACAGAAAACTCACCTTAATTTTTCATCAAAAGTTACTGAAGAGAGAAAAAATGACTCTAAAGATGAACCTTTAGCATTGGAGATGATACCTGAGACACACGCTGAAATTTTGATAGACAGTTCTACAACGCCAGCTAGGTTATTAAGGAAACCTCGAGAGACTTGTTATAAAATATTTTAAGGTATTTTATTGTATCTTGTGCTTATCATATATAAATATTTTAATAAAGGAAGGTCTTTAAGTATGTATGTATGGGTATGTACTTTAAGTATGCATAGCGCGCCCCTTACGTCCCCCACACACTACAACCGGTGTATTCCATCTGGAATTAACAGTGCATAGCGAACCGTTGGTCGATTTACTTGCTCCGATATCTAACACTATGCTCGACTTTTTTCTAAGGGATCATTAATGAGATGATCCGGCAGAGAACAAAGGCCATCGCCATAGCCCACACGATTAACAAGCTGAAGAGGCAGAGGGCTGGTCACCTCAGACACATAACCGATAACCGTGGGATAAATATGTTCTTGCACGGAGACCGTGTCTCGATAAAGGTATTGAAAGACATCCACAAGCCAGGAAGAGGGACGATTTGCGCAATATGGCTGGCAGGAGCTGGATGGTTGCCAAGTGGCGTGCCATTGAAGAAGCCTATGGCCTGCAGTGGCTGACGATGTTGGTAATGATGCCTTAATAACAATCAATAAAAATATATATTGCTTTGTAAAAAGTAATTCTTCTTGATTTACGATATAATAGTTTTATTGAATCGTATTCTTTTACTATGCTATTATCCACTATTATCCACTTTAATGATAGTTCTTGTCAACTAACTCTATGTCGACCTTGGCTGGCGCTACATTGAACTCTAAACTGACGTTTGCTTCGATCAAGACTGTTGGTCTTTGTGTTTCTAATGTGACGTCGTAATAAATACACCTTTTTACACTTACACTATAAACGCTGACTAAGCCCTACGGGATAGATCTAAATAATGTACTACCGTGTTGTACACCTTAAAAAGGTCTACACGAAAAAAGTCCGCGATGATTTATGTCTATCACTTAGGGATATCTCACAAGAACCATTTTTTTATTCTTTACTTTTTAAGAGAAATAATAGTTTATTTACCTTATACATTGTGCATTTAATAAAGATCAATATGGCTCTTTACAGGGTGCAATTTAAATGAATATTTTTTAAGGTATTATAGATTTAAAATGCAGGGTCATAGTGGTTGCGGCGGTACCGGGTGGGGGTGCCGCCGGCACTTTTTGATTAGCAGCGATCTCACACGTTTATCGGAACTCTATAGCGAGGAAAATAACAATATTTAATAAAACTGTACTTTTCACAGCGACAACGTAATCCGTACTTATAAAGTACGTTACAATAAATTAAAAAAGTAAATATTCGAAATTGTACATATAATGGTGTTTAAATACAAAAGTGATTTTTTTATAAGACAAAACGCGCTTTACAGAGTGACATTTTTTTCGAAATTGTGTCGTGTAATGTTAAAAAAGCTGCGAACGTTGTACATAATAAAGACATTCTGTTGCATATTTAGTATCAGCATTGCAGCTGTGGGAAGTCAGAGCGGCTCTCTACTTTTTTTATTAATAAAGGCTTGTAATTCTATTTGCTTTAAAAAAGCAATTTGCATTAAACGAATCCAGAAATATGGACAAATAAACATACCTACTATGGTATGGATGAATCACTTGATAGAAAGTGATTAGTGTAGCTGGACAAGTACTTATTATTAGTAGTCATACTAAAACTATTAGTCACCCAGCTTAGCAAAAAGTATTCTCCTAAAACACTCACATAAATGAGTTATCTATGAAATATGTACAATATATTTTAAAGTATATTTCAAAAAGATATTTTAATCACTTATTTTATGAACTACAACAGACAATAGTTATAATATACGACAAAAAACACAAAGATGCATTCCTCTATTAAATCTCTCCTCCGATCTATATATATATATATAATAAAATATGAGTGATGATGCAAGATTTTGATTTCGTGTTTCTAAATTTGTAAACGATGAGCTTCCACTCGTTCATTCATCTCTAAATTTTTCGCTTAGGAATGTAATTTGCAAAATTTTTTCTCAGCTACAAGAGCATCACTTGCTTTTATCAAAAATATTCTTGACATTACGAGTTGGGGAGATCTCACTTTGTTTCTAATTTGTGGTGGCCAATATATCATCTTCATAATAAATTTACTAATTTTTGTGATAATGTATCGAGTATAAGCATACATTCTTTAAAGTCTGTAATTTCAATAACTATTGATCTTTTCATGAAAAAATACCTACTTTGGAATTAACATTTAAAACCAGTAACCATTTTCGAGTAATCAACCTTTCCTGTTCGCTCAAAAATGCAATACTCTTAATTATAATACAGGAGTATGTATCATAATTTTTTTTTAAGACATAGTGACAACTGAGGAATCACTCTTACTTCTCATAAAAAGGAGAAAATAGCACCTTAAGATCTTGATTTATTCTAATGGGGTAAGTCACAGACAGGCTTCCGATTTATACTTGTATATATATAATAGCCCATTTCAACTCCTGTACATTCTCCACTTATAGCCTTCATTAACAACCTGTAATGGTCCATTGAACATGGACACAGGCTATTTTTTAAAAGAAGGTTTTAGGCCTACCATCTTATGTAGTCTATTTTCTTAAAAGGAGATTCGGTCTAAAATTTGATATAGTCTACAACAGCAATATTGACCCTTGGATAATTGCTAAGCGCCTAAACAGACATCTTGCAGGTTGATTAAAGGGCTGAGTAGACATTGCTGGTAGTGATTAAGTTCCTCTTATTGAACTTAGCATGAGTAGCAACCTGTGACTATAGCTAATACTGACAAAACTTATTTATATTTTTATTATGTATATACAAACTTTTTGTACATTGCAAAATACATGATATTATAAAGTACACGAATAGAATTTAGAAAATTACAGTTAACACCATGTAAGTAACCAACAACATTATTATATTTTACATTATTTGCATACTAGTTTAGTTATTACTTATTCAAAAGTAAAGATGTGTCACTGTATCTCTAAAAATGCATATCTCTATATTGTACCTATAAAAAGCAAATATTTTGTACTTACATTAAAAAATTTGGCCGAAAATTCAGCTATAGCAGAAGAAATAGTCTTTGAAGCCATATTTACTGATGTATCTTCAGCTGCTAACACCGGAAAGAGAGTAACTACAAAGGCACAAGCGACTATTAGTGCTGCAAACACAGTTCTGCTAGTAGCCACAGACCGGCAACGATTTTTATGACATCACTAATTGGCGGCTCAGAAAAAAATATCGGGTATGGCATGAATCACTGGTAGGGAGGGGATACGAAAATCAAGGTCGTTTATTATTGTGTTCAAAAGTATACAAACCGAAGTCAATTTAAATCAAAACGTAAGGAAACGCAACTTACATAGAAACCACAGTTTCCACATCGATAGGCAGTTAAGTACGTAGATTTAGCAATAAGTTAGATCCTTTAGCATTACTGCTGACTAAAATATTAAACATTATCCCTATCTTATCAATTGTTAAAAAAACACTGCGATTATTTAACACACATTGTACTAACTTCAGTCATAATCACAACTACCTAATAGCAATAGACTATACGAAACGCGTAATAATATTATTTAAATATTTCTTTATGAATAACTTTATAATTAATTCTTAAATTTTGTTACATACACTATAGCAAATAAGAAAATATTTTATTTTCAAATTAATCTGTCTTGAAGTTTTAGTTTACGTTCTAAAACTACTACACCTGTTACAGTCAGCTAATAACGTATTGACGTAGATGCGTAAATAAATAAATTACTTTAAATATTAATTGATTTATTAGAACATTTATTATTCTAGTGAAAATAGATCACATCATATTTTTATTTTCCTTAACAATTGCCAAAATACTTGTAGCGTTAATCATTTAAGTTTTGAACAGTCCGCATCCATCCGCTGGCAGTCATTTTTCTCTAGCCGTTGCTAATAATAAGAAGAAATTTATTACACAATAACCTACTTAAAAACCTACAGTAGAAACTAGTATTTTTTACAATTAAATGTTGTATGATTCTATTCATGCTTTCCATCAGACAAAATAGACTCATTTTGGTAGGTTTCTATAAAAAAAGAAAAGTATATAATGAAAAATTAATATTAAGGTAAAAAATATTCGAAATACTAAAAACAAAATGAGGAGGCTAATATAAGCTTCGTGTTTTCTGGAAGTGTGTTTATATCACACAAAACATAAAATCTTATTTTTATGTAAACCAATAAATCCGATCATTGTTTCTGTGTAGGACCCGACACCACATCACCTAAGAAAGACAATATGTACTTAAACGTGTGCTGAACCGGATCCTCACTACATTCGCAGTGGTGACAGATGGGATTTAATTTTCTCCTAGCAACAGAGAGTAAATACTCTATGAAAGAAGGAAAGGATCTTGGTCAGTTGAAAGGAAACGAACCGGTACTGCCGCTCTCCTCACTCGATGAAGACCATCCAGAGTGCTTGCACGGAAACTAAATCGGGATATTGAGCCTACAGCCGGCTTCACTACATTCTCGTACTTTTTGACTGACTCTTTCACCCCTATCTCAGACAGCCATTTATAAAAGTCAGGAATCAAGAAGGATTTGAGGAGGTTAACATTCTAATATGTCTAATTAAAAAGTATGCATACAGCTTGAAACTTATTGGGATGAATATCACTGTCTGTAAAAAATGTTCTCAATCTTTTGGTGTAATTAAAACAAAATTTGACGTCAAACATCCAAAATATCTTAAAATATGAATAGGATAGTATAATCAAAATTTAGCGTAATTAAAAAAAAATGTTTCATTCTAGATCTAAAAATGTTATCAAATTGTTCCGTTTTGGGCACAGACAGTATAGTCAATGTTGTCCGCCGCGAAACGTAAACAATCCTTGCCCACCACCGCCTCCAAAACCTGTTGCCCCTAAAAGGATACTGCCTCAATCAGAGTGTCGACCTGGACCTATACCACCTAACCCGTGTGTTCCTAGGTTTCCTCATGGAAAGAACAGCTGGAAGAAATTCAAATACATAGTTTTTTTTGTAAGCTTCCCATTAATAATTTTGCAAGCTTTAAACGCATTTAGTCACCATCGACCTGCGAAGAACCCTGAAGACTGTCGTGACTTCGAATATATGCGTAGATTTACAAAGAGATTTCCTTGGAAAAACGGAGATAGACAGTCATTGTTTCATAATGAACGTACTAATTTCGAAGTTGGTGAATGTGAACCACCGGATATAGACTGTGACTGATATCGAAGAGGAATCTTACGAGTAGGTATGAATATTGAATTAAAATAGTATTTATAAACTTATATTTGCGTAGTTACAACTCGAAATTATTATACTATTTTCGGTAAGGTGCATAAGTAAGGTGCATAATAATAAAGTTAGATGTGTTAGAATTGCTCACACAAGTTGAAGTTGAGAGACTCATGAGTATGTACACGAGTTAAATTGCTTACTCAGGTACCGTATTGTTTAAGGTAACCAGACCCAAGGACAGGCATAAATAAAGACTTTTTTTCTACTAACGCCCGGACAATCTCAGCAATGTTTGATGGTTTGCGAAAGGATTATTTTATTGGATTTGAAATCTAAGTACGTTAAGAAACAAACGTAACTATTTTGACTATTACTGTCAAAAAGTTATGTATTCAACTAAAATTCAACGTTGTTCTTAGTTTTGGTCATTTAAATAGATTCAATATTTTTATTCCAATTTGGTGTTGCATTATTAATGAATTACTGTGAGTTTTTTAAGAATTACTCGGTATTAATGTGATCCATAAATCTGTCTGTATAAAATATTTTATGTTTCTTTGGTATAAGAACGGGCTGTCGAAAACAATGTAACAAACTATTAGTTGGTTAAATTTAATAGTTTGTTGAACTATGATAGTTTGTTCATTTGAATTCGAGAGTCTGTTCGTTCGTTACACAGAAAGCTTCATTAATAACTTTTCTGTAAAAAGGCTAACTTATATGCAATACCAGACTAATTAATTCTCTTCCTCCTCCTTTTCTTTACCTATTTATGTTCAGTTGCAGAATTGCTACTCAAAATTTCAACCTAAAGAATTATCCATGTTACACAAATAAGAAACTTCCTTTCTGGAGTTGTAGGTTGTAATTGACTTGATAACGCATTAGTCTTAAGTTTTTTTTGAGACGGAGCTCTGGTCTGTAAATAAAATCTTATTTTTATTTAATCATAGATCGCCTACATACTGGTCGGGCAAAAAGTTATTGTATTTTGACCTATTTCTATGACCAGTGTAACATTAATATTTAAACTACTCCGTATCGTTGTTAATCAACAAGAATGGGTAGTTAGTAATTTGCGTTTTACTTTTCTAATTACGGTAGGCAAAATAAGCAAATTTTTTTACTGGAGTTTCAATTAATAGGACTCAGATTTTGTGTTACTCTATTTTAGTAAAAATAAATCAATTAAAACTTTAAAGCTTTAATTGATTTAATTTTTATTAAAATAGGAAATAGCAAACCTTTCTTTGCATTAGTATTTTACAAAGCCTTTCAAAATTAACCAGATAATGCAATATATTATGTCTACTTTACTACCAATAGGTGTTTATATAAATAAAACGAAAATATTTATTTTTGGATTGGATGTAAATGTCTTTGTTTATGTATATGCGTGTTTTTATACGTTACTTTTAATTATATAATTCTTACAAAACGGTGTTCACATATTTTACTCTTAGTTATCTTAGTGTCTTACAGCAGTTTCACACTAATGTTACGCTAACGATCCAAGAAGGATCCGAATCTGATATAAATCCGTGAAAATACGGATCCAGAAATCTCGGGGTGCATTGGAATATTGCTTTTCGCGCTACTTCAGATTTCAGAACTGTGATTACGGATTTAAAAAACTAACTATTAAATTTGTACATTGTTTATATATTGTGATCTCTGATCCTAATTTAGGTGATTCAGGGGTCACCTCATGCTATACGTCATCTTAGGGGGAGCTACAGCAGTGTGTTCACTTCATTGTATATGAGTCCTTTCGATCGACACCAACTTCTGACAACCTACCAACAACTACCTTTATTAATATATTTAGTAACGTATTGGATTGGCTTTATTGAACTGCACAACTCGACGTTAATGTGGGCATCAAATATTTTCAAAAGGAGTGGATTATATGGAACGATCGATCGGTTATTAATATCGCGGTTTCAGACAGTGGCACTTTGCCCACCCTGTTCTGGCGATCGTCGACGATATTTGGGATATCCATCATCGCTGGTAGATGTTTGAGTTTGGAACGACTTCGGCAATTTTTTGCTGCGTTTGGAATCTCGCATACATGTAGAATTCGGGTTTAAAGTCCCGCAAGGGCCGCGTACCATGTGTTTCTTTACGACTTCGAACAGTTCAGGATCTTCTTTGTCCGGTAATTCAGCTGAAATAACGTTGTCAATTTGATTTGGTCTAATTTTGTTCACTAACCATATCAGCAGATGTACATGTAGCAGATCACGTTTCTGCCATTCTATTGTGTACATATGACAGCGCGGCGGACCGAATATATGAGACTTGTTAATGAAGTGTAGGAGTTTCTGTGCTTTTAAATAGAAGCCTGTTAACTACATATGTATATCGTATGTCTTGTGGAGTTACTGTGAATGATGAAGATAGCATAACCAACTGTACACTGCCGTTGCTGTGTTCTTTCACCTGTAACGCGTCCTTAAGATGGACATAATTTTCAGCTCTCAATTTTGTTTGATTATTACGGATGTAGGCTAATCTCTCGAAATCAATTTTCAAATATTGATCGATTAAGTATTAATTTGTTAACATTCCATATCTAAGCAAAAGACTGAAATGATTACATCTGGTCATTATCCGGTAGCAATAATAGTTCATACATGACGCTGTTTTACGCAGAGGTGCACAACTGATATGGTCAACTTGAGATACATTAATGACATATCTATCTTCTCTCCACGGCCTAACATCAAAGGACATTTAAGCTGTCAACATTTGATCTGCGTAACTCTGAAATTTTTTGCAAATTATCATCACGATTATGCAACACAATATCTCTTTTGTTAAATTGCTGTCCAGCTATCACCACTGCTACTTCACTAGTGGAAGACGTATTATATCGTCCTCTCTGTTCTTCGACAGGAACTTTATTTGCATAATCCATGCACGCAGGAACTTTATTTGCATGGATTACGACGTTAAAGTCGGGAGTATCTGCTGGAACACTCTCAATCGCAGCTTTAAAAGACTATATGTAGCGATTATGAGAATGAAACATATCTTGGGGAGATCTAATCAAATCTCTATCAATGGGCTGTGCGACATTTGAACACCGCGTTGATGCTTGTGTATGTGTATCTACAATAAAATAAATTTGCAGAAATTTATGATCATCGGGTCGAAGTGGTAGCAAGCTTTCAACTAAGTAATACACTTGCCCTTGAATTTTAAATGTAAGCATAAAACCACGGTTAACGACTTGCTTACTCTTGAAAGAGGTCATTTCAAATGCGTTATCATAACGGCGTATATATTGCGTACGAATTGTTTGGATTTCGGTTGGTTACCCGTAAATAGAGAGTGAAATTTCAGGCGGAGGTAAAATTTCTTCTAATTTTACTTTGCTTTGTGCATACACACACACACGCCTTTCGATTCGTCCTTGAATTTCAATACCGAGGAATGTTCACACACTACTGACATGGTATCTATTAATACTATACGATCGTTCTTGTAAGGAATCGAAGGATCATAATTCATGTCAGATTTTCTTGTTTACCCACAAATTAGTGATTCTGGCAGCCAGGATAGGGATATACATCGAATACACCCTGTTGAGACAATTCTCTTGCTCTCTGAACTATATGTCTATCTCGATCACGGCTGCGATTAGCGACACGCTCTACTAAGGATTCTCTTTCTCTTTCAACTCTATATCTAACCCAAAGCTGGCTGAGGCAAGATTCACGCTCTACAGACGATTCTCTGGCTCTCTGAGTTTTATATCTATCTCGATCCTGGCTACGGCGAACCTCAAGCTATACGGAGGATTCTCTCCCTCTCTCTCTTAGCTCTATATCTAGCCCGAAGCTTGCTGAGCCGGGCCACATGTTCTACTGAAGATTCTCCCTCTCTCTCAGCTCTATTTCTATCCTGAAGCTGGCTGAGGCGAGCCTCACTTTCCGTTGACGTTTCTTCATCTCTTGTTGAACGTGCTTTCCTGGTATTCACTGTACTACGACCTATGTTCGAACGACGTCTTCCAATCTGGAAGACGTCGTCGTGGAACGTTGGTGGACGTTCGTCGTTCTGGAAGTTTCTGACATAATTTTGTTATTTCTGTACAAAATTTACTCAGCTCTTATTACTCAAACCTTAAAAGTATACGTATAATTACCAAATCGTCATAATAATCATCATCAAATTCATCAAGTACGAATTTCCATATTATTATTTAGTATGTGTTGCAGTCAAAATATTGAATTGGTACTAAAATACTTACTTCTACTATTCGTTCGACTAAAAACAAAAGATAATCAAACCAACAACAAAAAATACCTATTCTATTAAGTTCTTTTTTGAACTTAAATACCTTACCTCATACTACTATTTTCGATAATTAAAAATATTTACAAAATAATTTCACTAATACTAAATTGCCTTAACTTTAAATTCCGACCAAGATCTTAATAGAAGAAATAGAATTGATAAATTATTGGTTTTAATCTAATATTATCTAAACTACTGTACATAAGTACTTATTAAAATTAATCTTAATACCGACTAAAGTACGAACGTACAATTTTGAAAAAAATGTCGCGCTGAAAAGCACGTTTTTTTTAAGTTTGTAGAGTCTCGCTAGAGAGTTCCGATAAACGCGTGCGATCGCTGCAAATCACAAAGTCCTATAAGGAGGGTACGCGCCGCGCCGCCGGCCGGCCTGTACCGTGGCAACCGCGATATCCCTATATTTGATCTTCGAAAATATTCATTTAAATTACAAGCTGTAAAGGTTAAAATCGTTCCATATTAAATGCAAAATGTATTTAAGGAACTTAATTAGATAAGGATTAACCCATTGACGCCGGGCCGCAAAATGCCGTTAATCACTTATGCCGGTGGGCAACGCGCGAGCTGTACTTGACACGGGACTCTTTAGTTTATAACAGCTCTTGATGTTGGTGCTCATATTGTTTGACGCACCTCACTCTGGCGTGAATTCACGCCCGCCGGTCGCCTCGGAATTTTTGTTGAGCATGAATTTACGCCCGCCGACCTCAAGGGGTTAATGCTGTATTGCTTAAAATTGCTTTGTAAATAAGCCATTATTTCTTGTAAGAAGTAAAGAATAAAAATTGGTTATTGTAGGTAACCACCACGGGTGTGTATCTGGTGGTCGGGTGTATTGAGGCGCTGGGTTTGCGGGTGGCCCTGGACACGACGGAGGCCCTTTTGTTCCATGGGCCCCGTCGTTTCCCACCCTCCGGCGCCTTCATCGTAGTCAATTCGGTTCTCGTACCGGTTCAGGCCCAGATGAAGTATCTGGACCTGATCTTTGACGGCAGGTGGCTCTTCGACGAGCACTTCCGACAGCTTTCTCCAAAGCTGGTCGGCGTTGCTTCTGCCCTTGGGCGCCTTTTCTCCAATTTGGGTGGTGCCAGCTTCGCGACGAGATGGCTATACACGGTGGTTGTTCGGTCAATGATGCTGTATGGTGCACCGGTGTGGGCGGCAGCTTTGACCGCCCAGAATAGGGCTCGCCTCTGGCGCCCCAGAGGATATTAGCGGCTAGAGCTATACGCGGTTACCGCACCGTATCGAGCAGAGCAGAGCAAAGGATTTTATACAAACGGTGAAACATGGTGGAGGTAATATCAAACTTTGGAGATGTCTGACAGCTTTTGGTGTGGGACCAATTCACAAAATCGATGGAAATATGGATGGTAGAATGTATCTCAGCATTCTTAAGACACATCTGATGGGTGCTGTAGAAAATATTCCATATCCTGTAAATAAAGTAATATTTTAACAGGATAACGACTCCAAGCACACGTCAAAAATAGTAAAAAAATGGCTTGATAAGCAAGTGTTTCAAGTCCTTCCATGGCCTTCTCAGAGTCCTGATATCAACCCTATAGAGAATTTGTGGGCATATTTGAAAAGCATGCTTTTAAATGAATATAGCGCACCACCATCGAACTTAAACATTCTGTGGGAACGAGTACAAGAACAGTGGTACAAAATTCCACCCGAGTACTGTGAAAAACTTGTAAAAAGTTTGGTAAATAGGTTGCATGCGGTTGAAAAAGCAATAGGTCTTTGGACCGATATAAGATTTCTTTAATTTAACATTCAAGAAATAAAGTTTTTAAATATTACAATACATTTTTTATTTAGTAATTAATACCAATTTCATACAGATATTTTTAAAAAATTGTAAGGTACTGACTCAGTTCTGCACCTAACTGTATATACATGGGTAGGCCACGAATTAGTTAACATTTTGAAGGAAATCTTTTAAAATAATTTAATATATTATAAAAATTGTTTATTTACAAGTTAATTAGCTAGAATTTATTTTGTAAAAATTACACCGTCTAAATGACCACCGTTTCGACGTTTGCACTCTTCTAATTGAGCACTGAAATTTTCGAATACTTGTCGGCAAAGAGACCGCGAGATCGCCGACATCTCTTCACTAATTTTTCTTTTAGTTGACGTAATGTATTTGGTTTATTGATGTAGACACAATTTTTCATATAACCTCACAAAAATAAGTCTTCTGAGGATAGATCTGGACTTCTGTGGAGCCATGAAATGTCGCCTCGTCTGGAAATCAGTTTTTCTGGAAACCTGTTTTTGATCACCGGCAGGGACTGATTGGATATGTGACAAGTGGCTTCATCTTATTGAAACCATGTATTACATACATACGTACGTGTAATCATGTACCACGTAATACTTATCCAGTGAGAGTTGATCTTATTCATTCATCATACAGGGATTAACTCTTAAATTTGTGTGATACTTTATAGCATCAGCTGTAACGTAAGGCTCAATCACGGTTAACAAACCTATTAAGCTACCTCGTCAGATCACGCATAATACATGGAGTGGCTAGTAGTGCCGGTTGGTGACCAGATGATGCAGCCCGGCGACCACTACCAGGAGGATACGGGGGCTCCTCCGCTCAACGGTTAGGTCACCGTCATGCTTGGTTGTTAAATGACGATACAACATTTCGAGCCTCGGTCTTATATTGCCACGATGACTGTTATGTCTTCTATGTCCTCATTTCCCTCCCCTTCTTTTATGCCATGGCAACGCTAAGTAAAAATAGAATATAATCGTTCAAAAGCGGCATTCCCTTCTGCCACCAATCCACTTTTTGAAATAGAGTTAACAAATATCTGGCTCTATGCAAACTGC
This sequence comes from Hypercompe scribonia, assembly GCA_949316085.1. Taxonomy (NCBI): domain Eukaryota; kingdom Metazoa; phylum Arthropoda; class Insecta; order Lepidoptera; family Erebidae; genus Hypercompe; species Hypercompe scribonia. The sequence goes on along the minus strand of OX438969.1, from coordinate 14,643,644 downwards.
AGTGCCATCCACCACCACCTTGAAACGGTAAGGCCTGCCATACTTTTTCTAACTGAGACATTAATATACCGCCTTACCGATACAGCTTATTTATATCCCGCCAAGAGTGTGTCTTTTCGACAGGGTAGACGTTTGTCATCGCTACCTTGTGGACCCATCCTTTTCCATCCTCTGACTCCGTGTGGACCTCAAATCCATGAGTCGAATCTACGTGGTCCTGTATCGGTCTCATTCCGGTAACTATGAGACAACTTGTTTCTTTAATCATTAGAGTTTAAGCACAGGAGCAGTTTGTTACCGCAAAACTGTAGTTGGGGTCCGAGTTGGGGTTGTCCAGAACTGACTGTGCAGGTCAAACCGTTAACGCATTCGCTCGCTTGACCTTACCCAGCTGGGCCTCCAGCCCATCAGACCACGATACCAGACATGCCAAGTCCAGCGCTCCTTGCGAGACCCATTGCTGATGAGTCACTTAGCGCAGTATAGTGTATCGGTTCTCGCTCTTCTGAGATCCTTTGATCACTACCTGGTATCCACTTTGGTGTCGGTTGGTGTTCTGCAACGACCTGAGTATGTAAAGTATATAAATCATCGAAGATTGACAAAAAACCTATTTAAAGGAAAATCAATGGTTTCAATTCAACACGGAGTGACTATAAAATTTGTTACCTAAAAGTGAACAATAAAAAAGAAATAGTTTACTTCTAGACATTCCTTGAACGTGACACCACCGCCAGCGGGACATTTGGGTAAGTCAATCAGAATACTCAAAATCACTAGAAAGATAGTAAATTTAAACAATATTACAAACCTTAAACTATACTCACCTTTAAATAAATAAAAAAAATACTATCACAATTAAATTTCCATGTAAGAAAAAAAACGTATGTAAGAAAATTGAAAAGACGAAAAACGAAACGTAACAATAAATTAATATTATCATTTTCAAAGACAACTATTGTAAATGTGGTAGTGTGCAGCATCAATTCCAATTTGTTATTTGAATAATATTCAACTGTTTTTACTGTATTGCGAACTTTAATTTGTTAATATTTAGTTCTTGAAATTTGAAGCATATCGAAGTGCAGCAGTAGCAGATACTGCTAATCAATCCTGTATCGTGATGTAGAAATTCACGAACCGATTAGCATATATACCATTGCCCAACATCAACCGTAGGCCGAGGCCCCAGGCATGATCAGCACGCCTAGTCGAGATGATCATGCCTCGACTAGTAGTCAGAGATCGTTGCCTCCTTTTGTGTTGGAGGAACACGACACCCGTTCCTGTACAGGGTTTGATGGAGGAACGGGTGTCATATTTATAGTATGTATCCTCCGGTCTTAGAGGGTTCTGATGTAGCCAGGCATGATCACCTCATCTGGTCGGAGGATCCACCTTGTGTGTTGGAGGGACAAGACACCTATTCTTCCATAATATTAAGTTTTTGTAATCCCCTTTTCATTTTCTTGATTTTGTTATCCTACTCGGCAGCTTTGGTTAAGTTTTTTTAATAACATATATATATATTTGTTTTTTTCTTTCAAAAGTTGTTAAAGAAAACTAGAGCTTTTGAGACGGATAAAAAATACTAAACGTCGAAATCCATGGAAGATACGAAGTAATAAAGGAATTAACAAACATGCAAGATACGCGAGAAGAACATAATCCTTTCTGGGGTAAAAATGTTTTCAACAATGTACAAACATTGAGTAGTGTAGAGAGAGAGAGAAAATGAAACTTAAGAGAAGGAAAATTATGAATTTTCAAAGGTATCTTACAATTTTACATCTTAAATCATGGTAGTAGGGGAGCACAAGTGGAGATATTCCGTGTTATTAGAGCGCGTCAGAAAATTATATGGGGAAAAACGATGTACCCTGTAATATAGCCCTACCTTATATGAACCTTTAATATAGGGGCCTGCGTTGCGGGCGGACCGTCAGACTATTAAAAAAAATCGCTCCTCAAAAAAACTAGAGCGCGTCAGATGAAGGCAAGGTAAGTTAAGTACATACAAAATAGCGTAGATTTCAATAATCTGATGAATTGAGAGTGGTATAAGAAAATAGGTGAGTCACAAAGGTGAAAAAGATTGAAAGGTGAAAGTGAAGGTTTTATTTTGAAGGAAATCTTTTAAGGATTACGGAAAAAATATAATCTGATGATTTTCATAGGGTAATGTAGCTATAACCATAAAGTGTGGAGCGTATACCTGCTGAGAACTGTATATTTCCCGTCTACTTACCTTCTCACTCTTTCTCTACCTTTCACTCTCTCGCACCATGCGCACACTATCATCTGCCGCCATAATGCCATCTCAGCTGAGCACAATAACAACGTGTTCTTGTAGATATACGTTTTTATTTGTCTGTTGTGCCTTAAAACAATTATCTGCATTTAATACAATAAGTTTTAAACACATTGCAATAATGAGTGATGTAAGTGTGAAATGTGTATTGGTAACCAACAGTTTATAACGGATAATTTTTATGTGAAATAGTTATTAATATATTTTTTTCTACATTAAGAGCCTGCCAAAGTGACTCTATTCTGCCCGATTGAAAGCATGAATAAAATCCAAGAGTTGTGGTCACCATACTCATTACAAATGCAGACAATGCAGTGTGGTGACACACACTATGGCGGCCTAGCGAGATGCTTTTTCACGCCCCGCTTGGGAACGTAAAAGGCACGACAGTCATCGTGGCAGTGTAAGGCTCACACAGTTATCACGATAAATGACACCTCTGCATCAATGGGCCTCCGGTGTCGCACTCACCAACTAAACACGACAGCACGGATGCTGGCGCTTTAGGTTGGTCTTCTGTGGGAGGGTAGTTCTACCCCGGTTGAGCCGGCCTGTTCGTACTGAAATCAGCGTGGCTCTACTGCCTAATAAATTATACATAATTATATATAATAAATTATAACTTGGTAAACTTTGTGGCTCACCTATTTTCTTAAACCTACGATTCATTAAATTGTACAAATATGTAGTTTTTTAATTAAATTTCCAAAAAGTTTTTTTAATAACATTGATAAGTACCTTAACCTAATCACAAAAACCTACTTAAGGTTTACGGGTGATTCGTAAGGCACCGTTGTTTGATTGAATAACTTAAAAGCTATTTAACAATAATAACTATACATTAGCACATATACATACCTTTTCACATACGGCTGTCCGATTCTTAGCTAGGCAGAGCCTGTGCCATGGCAACTAAATTGCTGATAACCTCGATACACATGCACCACAGACAATTCACACTCATACTTAGAACAAATGATCATGCTCATCACACAATCATTTGCTCCGAATGGGAATCAAATTCACGACCTTCGGTCGATAGCTGAAATTTGTACTCGTATTATCGAGGCATGTATGACGGTCTGCGGATTGCAAGATCAACACAGGCCGACACACATACATAAACATTTTACAATTACCCTCGCAATTAGAAAAGTCTTTAAAATAGTGAGAAATTTCTTTTTAGTTCTATAACATAGTAATTTAACATTATCTTGTGGAAATGAGTTTAACACTTTTGGCAACACATACTGCACAAGGCGTTTACCATATCTATTATTAAATTGAAGTAGATTAAAATGGGGTAGATAGCTTGGTGTGCGTAAATGGTTGGGTCGTGAGCTTTTGTGCAGTGAGTGTACCCGGGCGTGTCCTTCGCATTCGATCTTTAATTTACGGTTATCAAATATGGAAAGCACCTTAAAATAACTAAATAATCTAATCCTCTTTATGACATTCTGAGAATTTTTGGGTACAATACTTATTTAAAAGGATTTTTGCAATTTTTCAAAAGGGTTTCATGTATTCGTTCATACGCTATGGTAACTCATTTTACATTTAAGAATATTGGATTTGGCAAGTACGGATCTTATTTTATATATATTATATATATAGGGTGGTTAAATTGTAAGGGCGGATGTTGATTGTGAACCACACCTAAACGTCAAGTTTTTATCTGCATTTCATTTGATATTTCTCAATTTCAGACTAACTCAATTTGAACCATGCAAAGATACACAATTGAGCAACGTGTTAAAGTTATTCAGGCTTATTATGAATATGGGCGTTCAAATCAAAATGCATATCGTGCACTTCGTGATTTTTTCGGTCAATTTAATCGTCCAAATGTGCGTACAATCGGAAAAATCGTGCAAAAATTTGAGCAAAACCAGGTCTGTAGGAGATATGAAAACACCAGTGTATGCTCGTACAGCTCGTACTGCAGAAAATATTGCTGCTGTTCGCGATAGTGCGGCTAAAGAGCCGTCCACCTCAACTCGTCGTCGTGTCCAACAATTGCACCTCTCACGCTCGTCGTTGATGAACATTATGCATAAAGACTTGCATTTACACGATTACAAGGTGCAATTGACTCAAGAACTAAAGCCTCTTGACCATTCCAAACGTCGTCAATGGTCAGAATGGTGGCAAGAAATAGCAACAGTGGATGATCAATTTTCGAAGAAAATCATCTTTACTGATGAGGCACATTTTCACCTCAGTGGATTCGTCAATAAGCACAATTGCTGCATTTGGGCGAATGATAATCCAAGAGTAATTGTCGAAAAACCAATGCACCCACAAAGAGTGACTGTTTGGTGCGGTTTATGGGCTGGCGGCATCATCGGGCCGTATTTTTTCCAAAATGAGGCCGGTCAGGCAGTTACTGTGTATGGTGTTCGCTATCGTAAGATGATAACTAAATTTCTATGGCTCGAGGTGGAAGATATGGATGTGGACGATATTTGGTTCCAACAGGATGGTGCCACTTGCCACACAGCTAACGAAACAATGGCTCTTTGGCGCAACAAATTCAATAGCCGTGTTATCTCACGTGGTGGCGATGTGATTTGACACCGTTGGACTTCTTTCTTTGGGGTTATTTGAAAGAAAAGGTATACGTCGATAAGCCAGCAACAATTCAAGACCTAAAGGATGAGATAATTCGGCACGTTAACGGCATAGAACCTCAATTATGCCTCAGCGTCATCGAAAATTTGGACCATTGGATGAAGGAGTGCCGCCGAGGTCGCGGCGGCCATTTGGCCGATATTTTGTTCCATACATAATTGGACCATACCATGATATCATAATAAAAAGAAATGACAATAACTTCCTAAATAATTTGTGTTTTATTCAAAATCAACATCGGCCCTTAAAATTTAACCACCCTATATATTCTATGTGGTATTTCCAAGTAAAATGACGGTCTATAAATAATCTGAGATATGTACGTGTGATGACAAGTGCCAGTGACATCACTGGTACTTGTCACCACACATACATACATACGTGTGCATATGTGTGTTGTGCAGACAGGTGTGATTGTGTGCAAGAATACGGGATATGATAATTTTATATGGTAAGTGTAATTACATTAGTTTAGTTTTTTTTGTATTTACTATAAGACCGACGACGTGTGTCCATTTCAGCATCATGTCGAAGTTACGTTGCATCACGTTGATCAACACTGAGTTACCTTCATATATTTTTTTAACTAATCAATTTATTGTAAGTAAAATATTTCTATTCTTAGTGGACTTTTACACCAAACATCGTTAACAAGTTATCTGAAGTCTTTACCACCATTAGTTTAGATCTCCTGCGCCTCTGTGAATGGAGTGATCACGTAAATATGATCATGTATCTGAATGTTGTAACTTGCTTAAATGGCTCACAATTCACTGTCTAGGGAATTCTCCATACTTTATAGTATTCTAATTCATCCGTATACTCCACCTTATTTAAATAAACGCTTTGATTTCCTCAGTGACACACTCAACTCGACCAAAATCCTTAAGGTCATTTGAACCTGTAGAACGGGCAGTACTAACTCATTGTACCAAGTTCTACGATAAGTCCTTCACTGTTTTTTTTGAACTACTTTTTAAAATGTAGATATTGTGTATTTATGTATGTTTTATTTATTTGTATTAATGAATATTCTATTCAATAATTCTTGTGTTATTTATTTTTATCATATATGAATAATTAAAAATCTTTTGCAATTTCTTTGTCGTTTTTTCGTCTTTTTACGGTCCATTTTATCCATCCAAAGGTTACCTGGAAGAAATTACTTTTTAACGATAAGTCTATTATACATGATAATTCAGCTGATATGCATACATATACATACATATACATATACATACATGAAATGTATTAACTCGTGTATAATAAAGTTTATTCTATTCCAATTCAAGCAATTTGATGATGACCGGATGCAGCAAATTAAGCTGTTTCTCGAACATGAATCCAGTTGACTAACTGATTCATCCCAAACGTTTAAGGCTGCAGACGAACTCAACGGATTCAAATGCATAGATTTATATGGAACTGGTCTCAAAGGTAACGGCGCTAGGAGCGGGTGGCGAGCGGCATACGAGCGGTGCTCATCAGTCTGTCGCTATCAGCTAGGGATATTTTAAATTTAACATCTTCGTTACCATTTAAATCTTTCGGCAGTCTTTGTTACTTGTATTTTTGTTCAGTTGATTGATGTTATTTCTCTATAGCACTTTCTGTTGTCACCTGTAAGTGTAGGAGTACTCCAACTTAATGTCCGTTTAGTTAAATATCATCATCATAGATCACGTCTGTTTTCCCGTAAGGGTAGGCAGAGGCATATTAAACGTCTCACTTTTTGGCCATGTTTTGGTCTCAGGTAATAAATAGGTGGCGAGACTATTGTCACTAATCGGGATGTTTTGTTTGCCAGAGCCTCGTCCGTCAATCAGCAGATGCATCACTTGCAGGTGAGGTTGGCTTGAGACCCTAAATTTTCGGTGAAAACACTATTTAGTCTATAATTGTAAATAATTGCAATTGTAATTGTATGTCTTTCGAGGACTAAAAATAATTACGACTTTTCTAAGGTTAGAAGATTTTTGAAAAAAACAATTCATTAAATTTGTTTTCATATTGCATAATCGCTGCAATACTGTGATCCTTGGTATTTTTGTCTATGATTTATATTATAAGATATGATATTCACCAATAATCACTGTCACAGCAGATCACAAATCGCAGTACTGATTTGTCACGGTTAAAATTCTACTGAGATTTTAAGAGAACTGCAAAATAAGAGCAATAATTTATTCATAATTATTTAAAAATATAAATAATTTCCATCACTAGTACCCGCGCGTCTGCATCGACAGTGTTACACATTTTAGTTTTTACTTTATACAAACGTTACACTAAGTTTACGTTTTACGTTACACTAAGAATGACTAGAATATTTCAATATTAAATACAAACTGGCTCTTGTTTAAAATAGCCCCTTTAAGTTTTCTAAAATATATACTGAATAATATTCCGGACATCAGACACGTCATCTAGCCCCAAACTAAGCAGTTTGTTTTATGAGTACTGGAAAACTGATATAAATACATGTATACTTTTTGTAAATAAATGCATATTATATAAAGAAAAAACCCAAACTCGAAAAACAAATATTTGCAGATCATACAAACATTTGGTCCGACCCGGATATTGAACCAAAGACCTCAAAAACAGCAGTCAAATACTTTACCACTGCGTCACCGAGGCAAATAAAAGTCAATTATTTCTTTTTCTACAACACTATGACACAATTCAGTGTCATCATTCACAGAACAAATAAAATATCAATATTATTGTGTAAAAATAACAACTGAAACTGGAAACAGGTTACAGGAAAAACCAAAAGAATTCCCTAAGAAGACTGGGAAATTCCAGCGACGGTGACTGAAGAAGATATTTTGAGTTGTACGACTTAGAAAAAATATTTGAATATGCCTATTTATTACTTTACATTTAGTACCTTAATTAAACAATTTACCATTAATCGATTACAGTAAAAGTATTGATCAATTTCACTAGTTATGTCAAATCACTAGTCATTGTTTTGTAACATCTCTCAATCATATAAAGTTACATTTTACGAAGTATAATTTCTCATAGCATCCCTCTAGCGTCGCGTTCTCTCGTTCTGCCCGCTGGTTTCGAGGCAGGGTTGACGTTGCCGCACCGCTACCCGCGCCTTAATTGTCGCGCCGCCGCACGGCTCCCTTTAGTACTTCTTTTAAAAAGAAAAAATACAAAAATAAACGAATCTATGGGATAGACCCATTTACGGGTGAAAGAAGATTGAGTGGTCATTATCATACAACGTTTAAAAAGTTGGTAATACCTAGAATATTGAAGAAATTTTATCAGTGTTATCGAATGTCATATTCGTCATTCCAAGAACTTCTTTTAATTGTAAAATCGGAGTTAACTCGTCAAAATACAGTAATGAGTGAGAGTGAGAATTTATTATGTATTTATTATTTATTGACCTGTTACAGTTCTAAATCAATCAAAACAAGTAATAAGTGCTCTTAGATTATGAATAAGAGAATAAGATTTATTTATTAAATATCATCATATATGTCAGATATAATATCGGAGTCATTTGTAACCGATTTATTGCTATCCATACTTAGGAGTGAAGTGCCAAATTCGTTTCCTGGCGCTGGAGTACTTGGATATTGAGGCTGAAATTCAGACTGATATCCAGATTGGTATCCATACTGATGTTCATATTGAAATGCACCACTATTTTCATGTAATGCTCTCGATGATTGTCCCATATTTTTATATTTGCGAATTAAATTTATCACATCAGCTTTGGCCTATAACTTGAATTCTTCTGGGATGGCAGAAAAATCTGGCTAACGAAACTAAGAACAGCATGTCGGGCTTTTCAGATAAAATTGTATTATTATCCTTAGACTGTTTGAGATTTGCTGTCAATGCTTCATACAATTTATCTTGATAGTTTTCATGTTGTAGAGTCTTTTTAGATTTCTTCGGTGAACGTGGCTTTTGAAAATCACAGTGTTAGTCCAGCTCTTGTGCTGTATCATCATTTTGACTTGAGCTCTTTGAACATTGACTCGGAGGTCTTATTTCGCCAAGCGGGTCTAAAAAAGTTAACAAATTGGAATATACGTAGGGTCTTCTAAGCTTAGCTCCAGATCCATTGGAACATTTATTGTTCGTCGCTTTATTTCTATTGTAAGCGTCCTTAATACTCTTCCATTTGTTTTGAAGTTCACTGACTGAAAACAATTATAATGTTAATATTAGGGTTTTTTATTATTTATTAGGTTCATTTCAATTTATTTTAATTAAGTAGTTGTAGGTTAATTTTAATTTAAAATGAAAATTTAACGACGAAAATAAAAGTTGTAATAATGTCTTTTTCAGGCATTTAGCTACGGCTACTAGCTTTACTCTGTGTAAAATAGGCGTGTAGAGTACACATTTATTTTTAAATGTCGTGTACATTGTACAGCGTATGAATTTTCTTTAGCTACGGGTTGCTATTTCTCTGATATTCACTATGACTTTAAGTGTGGACAAACGACGGCAGGCGTTATAGTCCGTGAAACAGTGAAAATATTATGGGATAAATTAAAAAACATCTGTATGCCAGAACCAACCGAAGAATTTCATATAAAAACTGCTGATGGATTTATGAAATACGCAAATTTTCCCAACCTACTTAGGGCCATCGATGGGAAACATATTAGAGTTATAAAACCTCAACACAGTGAGTCAGAGTATTTTAATTATAAAAAATATTTTTCCATTGTATTGCTTGCAATATGTAACGCAAATTACAATTTTATCGATATAGATGTTGGATGCTGTGGAAAGGCTGCAGACTCAACAATAAATAAATGTAGTGGATGGGCCAAAAAGATAAGGCAAGGAAATTATAATATACCAAATGCGGGACCAATATCTAATAATGGAGTGCCAATACCATTTACGTTTGTTGGAGATGAAGGCTTTTTATTATCTCAACATTTACCGAGACCTTACGCTGGAAAAAATTTGCCACAAGAATAAAGAATATATAATTACCGCTTGACACGTGCTAGACGATACATTGAATGTACATTACTAAACAACAAATTTTAAATCTTTAATCGACCACTGAACGTTAGCGTCGACTTCAGTGTGGCTATTGTGAAAGCCTGTTGTGTACTGCATAATTTCATACGTGAACGTGACGGTTATAATTTTCATAATTCTTTGTGTATAGCTGCTTTAGAAGATCCTCCTGACAATGCAAGTTTAATATCAATTGGTGCAAGACGGTCACGGGGACAACTAAGCGGAACTACGATATGAAATATGTACACGAATTATTTTAATAGCGATGAAGGTGCAGTACCATGGCAAGATTCTAAAATTTAGGGCACCTAATTACATTTTCTATTGTTTTACAGTTCCATGTAAGGCCGTGAAGATAGCATATCGCGTGCCCATGTTCTACGGTACTAAATCCTTAGTTATTAATAAGTAAAAAAAAATTGTATCTAAAGTTTTTCACCTTAACTGTTTACATCAGCACACGACATTGATGGCTATCTTAATGGCGGTGTTTTATGTGTAGTCCTAAAATAAATACATTACTTTGAAATATAAATAATAGATCTTACCTGCCAGGTTTTCTTCCTTATTTGTTTTATTCATTGAAATTGTTATAAAAAATGAGTGAGCGCGCATCCCCCCCTCTATCTCTACTCCGCTCATTTGTACGCGCGTATACGCGCTTCTACTGCGCGTATACGCGCTTCATGTGTGCGCTTGTATCATCAATGCAAACGCAACAATCGGCGTCTACGGCGCCGATAATACGCGTTCCTAATATGCGCTTCGCCTGCGCGTCTAAAATACGCCGTGTGCTATGGGCCTTAGACTTTGAGATCGCGGCCTAAGATTCAATTGGTAAAATCCGTGTCAAGCAACTACGTACAACTATTTGCATATGCAAATAAATATGGCATGAATTGCGAACACAACTATTAAATGCCACACTTTCACAAACGAATAGTAATATTGTTCTTCGTTCTATGTATGATGTTTGCATGAAACTATCTGGTAGTGATTATAGTTATTTTTGTATTTTGTTTGCTTCTCTGTGTTGTGATGTGAATGAGTTCGGCAACACGTCGGCATGTCGAAGTCCTTCTTAAATCTACTCTGTGTAAAATAGGCGTGTAGAGTACACATTTATTTTTAAATGTCGTGTACATTGTACAGCGTATGAATTTTCTTGAATGTCTTTTTTTTTAATTTTTATTCTGGTCCATATTATTTCTCTTCACATCTGACACACAACGCCATCTGGTTTCGAACTAAGCAGAGATTGTACTATGATAACTAAACTGACTGATAGAACACTCGTATACTTTATTTTATAAATACATACATGTTATGTATAGAAAACACTCAAATTTCGAAACTTAAATTTGCAGATCATGCAGAGACCTCAAAACTCAGCAGTCGCATTCGTTACCGCTGCGCCAATAACTTCAAGGAACCTTAAACAATCAGAGGCACTTAACTTCAACCACATTAAAATGAACAGAAAGATTACATCTAACTAACTAACATCAAGGATTATTACTATACTCAGACCGGGATATAAATTCATATAAATCTTTTCCTACGAACATAATAGACAACAAGGACTTACCAAGCTACTTTTAGCGTTATATATGCTAACTTACTCCACGTCATGGTAACCCACACGACCGGCTATGCCCAGCACCCTGACTGACTCCTTGATCGACTATCCCCGACTCTCTAAAACCTTGTCTTTTTATTTCAGCCCGCGCCCCACTACCTACTGCTTCTTGTCAACAGTTCCATCAAACCCTACGGCATTCATCACTCACATAATGTTTAACCACAGATCACCTCCTAATAGATTCCGCATACAGGGCCACAAACGTGCGCCACACATACTTATTATAGCTAGTAACAGAAACCCCGCTAAGAATCGCGACACCAGTATTGACCAAGCTTGTGACTCATAGGCACGCCGAGTTCTTGGCAAAATAAAAATAGTTTTATATTAAAAATGCATTGAAAAGGACTTCCTGTGCAGTAAAATGGTGTGGCGAGTCACCTAAGACATCCAGTTATCAACATAGGCGTAACATTTCATGTCAACAGGTTCATTTTATTTTTATTATATGAACATATTTTAAATTTATTAGAGTTCATGTCTAATAATGTATGTGTGATTACTACTGTGTGATTCGTAAGTCGATATTGCTTGGTCACATTTAGACTTTTTTTTTTAACATCGCAAAAATATTTCTTTAAAAAAACATATAACTATGGAATATTTATTTTAAAGGATTCCTTAATACACCGAAAGGAAAACAATATGGATGATTCACACTTGTGATGCTTCGCAAAATAATTAACTTTCTCCTAAATCGCTGACTGTAAACTTTTAGATTAGACTGAGTTTTTTTTTGCCGGTAAGACCGAATACATGTAAGAATAAAAAAAAGTGTCCCTTAAAAGTTTTTTCATGAAGTTCGAGCACTCCACGTCACCCAGGTACGGTACAGATTTCCATATGTTTTTTGAATAATTGGTGGTTAAGGGACACATAATATTCTAAAATTTACGCGTGTACATTTATCGGCACAAAGTACCCCAGAGCCCAGTGATACTCGTTAAAAAACTTCAATACCTAAGGGAGAGTTAAATCTATTAATAAATTATTAAAGTTTAAATATCCTAATGTATAACCAAACCATTGCACGAATAAATCACTCCCAGCGCTATCTGTTGATATTACAAACAGCTGTATATATTGCGGGTAACTGCGGGAGGTGAATAGACATGAAAAACGCAAATGTTACACGTTAAAATAATTTTAATGGTGTTTTAATCATGAAACTTGTAAAAGTTATAAGAAAAGTTGTTCAATATCAATGAAAGGTGATTGTTATTTTAAATAATTATTTTAGAGCATTTATTTAGAAATATTAAAAACGTAAAAATAAATTATCCAAAACATCCATCATATTTATCGATTAATGTTCTAACTTTGTTACTATTACGCTTAGATACATTTTAAATTTGACCTTGAAATATCCAATCACAGCGCGTTTGACACGTCCCTCGCATCCCGTGCATACCTCGTAATTTTGTGAAGCCGAATCGAAGCAAATTTTTATTAATGCGGTATCTATTAAGAGATAATCTGTGAGTGATGCAGTATTAGTAGTAGAACTCCGTAGTTCGGTATGTCTTGAATAGATGGCGCTGTAAAATATCTCTCATTGCGTAGTATCTGGAATTTGCCACATAAGACAGATAGTAAGAGGTCTAACATTCGGGTCTAATATACAGGACATCTGTGTCTTTAAATAAATTTCAAACAAAGAGATGTGTGTAGATGACGATTGTGACGATGTGTTTTCGACATGTGTGTAGTACACTTTCAGTTAAATAGCCCTGAAGAATGTTATTACAATTGAAATTTAAAAAACATAGTCAGTTTTTTGCTGTACAGTATATTTATGTATGGTCTTATCACTCTGAACTCATTGGTATTTCTAACAATAGACATATTGTGACGTGCTCTGTACGATTAGATAACTAAAACACTAATGCACGTCTCACCAAATGTCGAGGCTACTCGTTTAGTCTAACATACCTGTAGAGTTGGGAAAATAATTGTGGCACTGTCGTGGGATATATAATAACACAATGTATAACATGGTGTGTATTGTTTGAATAGTATGTGATATGTGTGTGCGAGCTGTTGCCGTGAAGCAAAGACATCATGAACTGCCGAGCCATGTTTGGTATGTTCGTGGTAGATCGGTCGGCGTTTTGTGTCTGCAATTCGACAACCTAATGGCGTTTACGAGCATCTATCGGCTGACTGCACTTCCTGTGGTTCTTCTCTCAGACTCCTTGGGGCCTACGGGTATCGCCTACGGATCTATCTCAGGATAACCTTACCAGGACTACGGCTTGTCTAAGTAGTCCTCCGCACCACCTACGACTGACAGACTGGTCACTGGGTTAGCCCTCGGACCTGTTAGTATTGCTGGGGTGTCAGTCCGGTGGGATGGCGTCTCTCATGAGTTCGTGCCTTTGCGAATGGATCCGCAGAGCGACCAACATGCTAGTTACACTTGGGTCTCGTTCTATGCTACCTCTTGTGCTTAGCGAGGTCGAGCTCCAGGGAGTAGGGATCAGAGGAGCACCCATCAGCCAGCACTAGGCCGGGTGTTGGGGATGGTCTAGTAGGGATTGCCACGGAAACGAGGTCTCGTGGCAGTCCATGCCTGTACAGCGTTCGCTGATAGTGGGGTGCGAACTCGAGCAGGTAGCGGATTTGCGAGCTATCGGTACGTACGAACAGGTTTGAACTCAGGCGTCTCACAAAGTCATCCAGGCTCTCTACGCGCAGATCCCTGGAGATCGTCCTACTCGCACAAAGCGATGGGCGTTGGCGAGGATACGTAGTGCGAGCGACTGCTGCACACGTACACGACGGCGGTTTGCCTCGGAAATGTGCGTAGACCAGGCTTTGGCATGTCGGATGCGAATGTACCATGTATATACCGAGATTCGCACGAAGTGGTAGTCGGTATTATAGTACGGGCTACAAAAGAGAACAGGTGACAGGAACCTGGACAATGACGACGTCGTAGTCGTCAGCTTAACGCCATCGGTGAATGCCAGAATGTCATCTGTCTACCAAAAGAGCACACTATAGACAGGTAACTTCCTTGTGCCACAGCGGCACAGATGAGTCACTCCGAAGACAGGGCGCTTTCAACCGCCACTTGAAAACGTCTGTTCCGTAGGAAAGTGGTCACAATCTTCACTATTCGGCGAGAAGTAGAAGTAGTGAGTTGGTGTGTCGTTCGACTGTTCGTCGTGTGACTGAAAGTGTGGCCTCATGTATAGCAATAGCAGTTTCTCATACAACTTCGACGTCGTCGAGAGGAGCGTGATGGGACGATAGCTTTCCGGGAAGAGAGTGTTTTTTCCCGGCTTGGGCACCATGACTCATGATGACTCTGCCAAGTCTGTGTTGGATTTGCTGCTGCATTAAGCGAGGCGGCAACATTACTGTCTTTGACAATGTCGGCCTTTTCTGTGAGCAGGTTGGCTATTGATGTGCCTGCAATAGTGCCAGCCTTCCAGTTAGAGATTTCCTGTTTGAGCACGAGACAGGCAGCACTGTTTGTGGTTAGCACTTCTCACTTCGCATACATACGGGATCATCAAGCGGGAGTGGGCAGTAACGGGCGGCATGAGCTTTGCCACAACGTACACAAGAGAGCGGCTGGAACCAATTAAGGGACGAATGTCAAAATTGTTGGTTCCTATGGCATCGCGTGGGTCTCTTTTTACCGCGCCATTCTTCTATGTGTACGCCAAGCATACATAGAATTTCTGTTAATTCATAAATACCTGGCGTAAAATATGTGGTACGTGCAAGCAGCGCGAAGTATAAGCATCCGGGACTCTTAACGATGCACCTCGGAAGCGGACGTAAACTCACTTGGTGATCCCCGGGGTTTTGATACTATGGGTGAGTTTCCCGACGGGGGGACGGGTTGTGGCTGTGACACGGAGGTGGCATACCATATAAATACGTCTTCCTTCCTTTTTATCATAATGTTTATAATGATCATGTTTATCAGCATCATGATGTGGCGGCTTAGCAGTGCGCTGCACGACCAGCAACCTTTCGGCACAAGATACCCACTGAACCTACCCACCGGGACTTACTGCTGGTGGCACACCGGGGGTCGAGGACGAAAGTTTACCCTGTGGTATCCGGAGGCGCCGATGTGTGCGCGGTGTCAATAATTAGCTATCACGCTAACCGCGGTCGTTCAGCGTTCAATAGGCAGGGCTGTTGTTGTCATTGAGCTCGGAACACGGAACGATCCACACCTGTATCGGCCAAAGTGATGTCACAAACACATGTTTCTAGAGACTGACAGAATGTGCGTTCGGTTCGACAGCGAGTAGCGGATTTTTCCGACTGCATTTCAAATTGCGCGACACAATGAATTATAGTGCTATAAATTCCGATAGATGGCTATTAGGTTTTTCGCTAGATGGTATACGGTTCAAAATTTGCCATTAGACTTAATAAAAAATATCTGCGGTTTCCGCAGTCAATAGATGACACTTTACTGATTAACGTCTATGTACGTTACTTACTCTTTGTAGACAAACTTTTTAATATTTTTAACTTTAAATATTAAAAATGTGACAGTTTGTCAGGATGTATAAATATTTGTCACTCTTTCACACAAAAACTACTGTACGCATTTAGATGCAGTAAATTTTGCAGTAAGATAGCCTAAAATTCAGAATAACACTTCACTTCATTGGCTACTGCTATTGGCTATTCGATATTCATGCGGGCGGAGCCGCGCGCTATAGCTAGTATACTATAATTGACGGGTAATGATAATTTCATATTGTCCAAATTTATTATTTAGTGTGTAGAAACAGATACTGTATTTCAACTCGTGTACACACTGTTGCAACGTATCAGTTGCAACTGCAATCCAACAGATAATCCCTTCATTTACAGCCTCGTGAATCTAATATTATTACAGTGATTTCCCATTCTGTTAATTCAAATTTTCATTAATTCGAAACAAAAGGCATTCAAAACCGACAAAATTGAACGGGATTGCAATTATAACGGTAACAAAAGATTATATTTTGTTTCCAAGCTGGGTGCAAGTCTATAAATTTCATTAGATACGCTTTATTTAACTTGCTAATAAATTAAAAATGTGCAAGTTATTCTATTCTAGATCTTGAAAGAATCATGCCCTTATCCCGTTCGTTAGCTTTGTTCTGCCGGCGCCACCGCGCCGTAGTATTATATGTATTATAGCAAAATTAAACCTAGCTCACTTAAATATCGATAACTTTTACAATACCTGCTACATACTCGTACGTATCGTTTAAATTTTTGTAGACATTACAGTGCACATAATGATTCAGATCTAATTATTGTTTAAGTCGTATATATAGTTACTGTAGAGAGTCATAATTGATGAGTCTACTTTGTCAAGGACACTCTTAACTTTATAGTAATGGAACAAATTGAAACAAATGGAACAAAATCATGAGAGATAGAATGAACCTTTTTACCCAAATCTGATAAGGGTGCATATGAACCAAAGTACTCATCAAGATGAATCAAAAAAAAACAAACTCGAGACGGTTACGTCGTTTTATTATCGAGATTCTATGATAAATCTTTTAGCTTTATTCTCAAACCCTGAATACCATTCAAGATTATTGTACTCGTCAAAAAATTAAACTAGTCTAAATTCGATTTAATTGTGTCGTTTATTCAAATTCCGTATACAGAATAATACAGTAATACAGAATTCTTATAAACACCTTCAATTTTGTTATAGGATCCTCGATACCATTTCGAGATGAAGTACACGTCAATTCGAAATATACAAAACTAATCTCGATAGGGCTATGTCGCGTTATAACAGAGTTCCTATGGCTACCTTGCAACTCCATCACACACATTCATCATAGATACCATCTAAAGACAAAGTACTCGTCAAGAGGAATCTGATGCGTCCTCATTTGGTAGGGTTTATCATTACATTACAGGGTTCCTACGATCACCTTCCAGCTCCATTGAGCCGATATTGATTGAACTGGGATGAATTTTCGGAAGCCAACTCCCTTCAAACAGTCCAAATCTTCTTGTCGTTAACAAGCTAAAAACGTCCGAGCGGCTGTAATCATAGTAAACACAAGTCACAAATTCCGACATAGTGACTATTACGATACACGAAGAAGTTTTCTGTTATTGTGACGCGTAATGCTAACTTAAGCTGCAAGATTCATCACAAAATGTAAAAGGGAGCGGGCCACTAACCGATGGCACAAGGGTAAAACTACACGTGCACGATACGATTGTCTTAGCTATTGGAAAACGCGCCGCCCGGTACCCACTATCAGCGAGGCGAGCCGAGCCGAGCTCGACTCCAGGGCTGACATTCCGTTCAAGATTATCGAACATACGCGCTCCAAATTGTTGTACTCAGTTACCAGATCAAATCACGCCCAGTCCGGGGGTGAGACCTAGAAAGGCCCAGTCGTGAACAATCCTTTTTTTCACAGAAGCTGAAGAACTATCACGGGTTTACGCCAATTGCGTTGGTTCGTTGTCAATTGCTGTTGGTGTTGCATAAGATTAATATTCTAACTGTGTCGATTATAACAGATCTTTACATTAAAATGTATTATTTTTATGTTTTCCTATTTTCTGAAATGAAGTTTTTACACACTTTTCTTTCACGCTATTTTTATGAAAATTAGATTATTTTCATGTTTTTCGTTCGTTTTGATAACAAATAATAATAAAAGTTTGTTTTTAAAACGGAATGTTTTTAGATATTGCAGAGATATAACGAGGAGACCCTGTTGCAGTAACAGGTAATTTCCCGTAACAATAATTCCTTCAAAAGTTTGTGCTGGTTACTCTCGCTCTTGCAAATGTCATTTAAGGCATTTTCGTAGTAAAGCATTAAATATTCAACGGTGACTGTAATATGATTACATCTTCATAATTTAATAAATATATAAATTAAATAAATATCGTACCGTAAGCGAGAGTTGAATCCATAAGTATCCTACTAAACTTAAGAATACTTTACAACAAAAACACCTTTTATGATTACTACTGTAATAATAAAAGCGTGGATCAATCTTAAAACACTTTATGCAAATAAACACATACAAACGTAATAAACAAACAACTTTATTAAAGAATATTTTTCTGTGCGGCTATCCCTCACTTTAAACAGACATTTCACACCTAGTTTAACTGTAAAGTTCATTTTAACTAGTGTTCTTAGACTAAAACGCCAATAAGAACTAGAGATAGAATAACTTACAAAAATACAAAAGAAAATCACATTTGAATAAGTATAACTTCAGACAAATAAAAAAAAATAAGCAAATCAAAAAGAATATAAGGGCTGAATAGACACCGATATATTTAAATAATCCTAAATACATCACTAGTATAGTAAAATAACCTGTAGTTTATTCTACCAAATTCTTTGTTAATGATATAGGTAATTATTTAACGTCCATTCGATGTCTCTTTTAGGTTAATTTTCTTATCATTCAATGTCCTAACAAGGAGGGCAAGCCTCTCAATTAGTTCTATTCTAAACATTCTTAACTTCTATGAAGTACCCGTTTAGATCGAGTTCCCTTACCTGCAAAATCAAATTAATTAATTATATGTCAATATAAGAACGTAGGGACGAGTGAGAGAGAAATAAAAATTTAACTTGTTTTTAATTTACCTCATAAAACTGTATACATTGTCTGTAGTGATTAAACTAGGGGACGCCGCGGTAGACGCCGATGAAAAGCGGGACCCTGTCAGCACCGAGTAACAAATACAGGTAAGGTCGGTCAGCTTGAAATTCAGGATAACGTGGTCGGGACCGCTTCGTAATCCTCATTTCTGCACAATATTCGTACATTTAAGGGCTTAGTAGGTAAATAAAAATAAAATAAAAATGATTAAAGGATAAAAATTATAAAGTAAAAATTTGAATTTAAATAGTTTTCTTACTGTCGATTATACCAAGTTATATCACTAAGTGCAAACAATTATAAAATTTGTTACAAAAAGTACTTTTGTTTTTTGGTATAAGGCAGGGTGGGGAGGATGTTTTTTGCTGTTTTTTTAATTCTGTTAAAAAAGACTACGCCCGCACTAGGAATACATCCCACAGGATTAGTTCCTAGTGCGGGCGTAGGCGTTTGACAAGAAACGGACACAAAGCACACCCAGGCTCAGAATAACAATTTTTGGATCACACAAAGTGCTGTCCCACGTGGTGTTTGAATCCACAACACATAGCACAGTAGAAAGTGGCGTGGCGACCTCTTAAATCACTAAATCAACCGTGCAGTTTGCTAAATACCAGTTTTCTGTGAGGCCGTGATCAATCCGGAAAGGCCGAGTGCATTATTGGAAATGTCTGAGCCCTATCAATATCTTTGCAACAAATTCCTAATGATAAGAGAAAAGATTTTCGCCGACAAAAAATTTAAATATCGAATTATTCAGTTTTTGTTCCCATTTGAATTTCAAAACATGAATTCTATAAGCGCAGATTTTGAGTGCTCTTCGTCATTTGTGTGGTCAACTCACGGTTCTGATATAATCACACCTTTTTGTGTTAGCTTGTAAGTATATTACAATCTAGTAGACGGTTTTCGATAACGTATAGAATACACTTACTAGTTGCTGCGGCTGCTTCTGCACCCTCTTCATTAACTTCAATGAATGCTTTTTGTACAGCACTGGATACATAAAATGCTTCGTCGGTGTTTAATAATTTAGTTATACCTGAATTTCTACAGTCAAAAATTGCAGAAATGCCAAGCTGAAAATATGTAATATTTTTGTGTAATTTTTGAAAAAGATTTCAAACACAATGTAAAAATTGAACGTACCTTAGGTAACAAAACTTTTAAGTCTATTGTTGTTTCAATCTTAAATTTAGGAATGGTGACCCGTACTTTAGTTTCGCGCATTTTTTCAATATCAGCGAATAGATCGTGACCGGCTGCCAACTTAACCATGATATCGTTCAATCCTTCGATTTCCTCTGGTAACACTATGAGCATGCTTGCCTCGTCACCAATATATGGTATATCCAAAAGCTGGTGAATTGAATACATTTAAAGAAATACACTTTATAGTATACATATACGAGTACACACATGATTCTATGATTATCTATTGAATATACATCTTAATTGGTATTACAAAATTAAATGCGACTTTATGTATTTTCCAGAAAACCGATTGCAAAATACTTTCACTGATAGAAAGCTATATTATCAGCTACTGTTCACCACTATGAGCGACATAAATGCGGGTGGAGCTGCGGGTTAGGGTTTATATTCCTAGAATGAATTAACACTCACAAAAAAAAAGTAAAAGTTCTTACCATAACTTTTACTTTTTATTTGGGTATAAGTTTACCAGTTTATATGTAAACAAAATGACCCGTGCTCTAACCACGTTAGAAATCTTCACCCAGTTAAAAATTTATTTTATTCATATCCTTCTCACAACTCTGACTTCATAAACTGTTCGTTTTTTGTTCAAGCGGTACTACTTTGGAATGCGCTTCCGTTCGAAATTAAGATGTTCAGAAACCGATTTACATTTAAAAAGAAAGTTTATGGTCTCCTTCATAGTGAACTGGCATAACTATCTAATCCATAGCTTACCTTACATTCCATTATTGTAATAGTTGTTGCGGACAAAATTTCAATTTAATCTAACGTTCAGGTAGGTTTAAGTAGGATGTAGTATGTGTTAGCGTGTGAATTCCAAACAAGAGCACTGGGCAATTGGCTCCGGGTCACGGTGAGATATATTTGCTATAATAACACTTATAGTGTTGACCCTCAGGAGAATCCATTTTAGTTTAGAAATTTATGCTAATGCCTAATACCTTATCTGTATTAGGTAATTATGAAAGAAAAATTAAATAGTTATTTGGCCCATTTCAATATTTGTTTTGGGGTTTGAGAGTTTTCTTTGTATAATACGTACGTATTTATACAAAGTTGGTAAACAAGTAGTAGGTCTAAAATTTTTGGGATCCATTGTACTACCAGTTTATAGAGTATAATAAACCCGAATTCAATGCTGCCTGAAATAGAGATGTCAAATATAACACGGAACTACGGAACCACTTAAGCCAAAATTTCATTTATTTAGTTTTATTGTTATCATTATCATTTCATCTAATATTTGAGAATAATGAGTAGATTTCTTTTTAAAGATTAATTGTAGGTACTTAAAATTGGCCAAATTAGTGACACCTTATCTAAAAGTATTATATTATATAAGGTATATAAGGTATTTTCGATATTATATCACATATTTGAAGTACCTGGGCTCGGAGTTCTTCACTGAAGCCGTAAGGACAATCAAATTGTTTGAACATCATAGGAACGTCAACAGTATTAGTAGCATTCACGTAGAATGGATAAACCATAGTGTTCTCCGGTTTAAACTTGTCTTTCCAGGTTCCCTATTGGTCAAAATTAAATACTTAAAGTCAAGTTTTTAATAAATAAATAGTCTAACTATTATTTTTTCAATTATAGTACAGGAAATATGAAATATTTACATCACCTTAAAATAAATGGCATTAATGAGTAAGAGGCGAGTTGAACTGTCTACACTAGCATTATTCAGTAAATCTTTAATTTTATTGTTTGTTTTTTTTTCAACCTGAAAAAAAATACGTTTTTTAAAGTCAACAAAACGAAAATGAAACTACAATATGAAGATGTTATGTTCTGGTGATTTGTTACCTACCCATTCATTAACATTACTGACGACTGACGCGGTTTCACTGAAATTTACTTTTTCCAATTCAGCATCAAAAATTTCAACGGCATCTTCTTTGACCTTTGCACTCAGGTCATATTTACCATCTTGAATGTAGACCTTATTAGCAACATTTAATGTAACACCCTTTAAACTTTTCACTTTAGACGTTAACTTAGAAAATAATGAACGAATCTGAAATAGTTTGAAATGGAAATAATCTTGTTACTGAGGTGTACACAAAAGCAGTTTTTTAATTTGCATTAACCTATGACCAAATGGTTCTATAGATTGCTTCGGATTTAAAAAAAAAAGTTATGAGGTAGGAAATTGCTTTATGATTGAATTTCTCAAAATAAGTATCTCGAAAAGACACACCGATTCATCATCAGGGCAGCCGAGTGACGTGAGAAGCTCTGAGTGAGCCGGGTCAGTGGTGCTTAAAGCCAGTAAAGCTAGTAAAAATTCGGCTGATAACGGTGAAGATATGACGTTCTTGTCTTTCTTCAATTCCTGGAATGATAAAGTTAAATTATATGATTTGAATCGAGTCTAGAATTCCTATACCAAAGTATAGTAGAGAAAAGAGGAGAAGTGCAATTACTACTATTATTATAGCAAACCAAAAGGAGTTATGGTACAGATGAAATGAAATGACTCTTAACACCTTAACACCTTAAATGTAATCAATATGTATATTTAAATGTAATAAAGAGAATAATAATACGTTAGAAAATAGCGATTGAGATTAATTTGGGAACTATTTAACCTTGCACCGAGAATGTTCTGCTTGTTCAATTACTCACCAGCTACTGGCAAAAATATCGCGGAGAAAGCTAATAATAATTTATCCAAGTGCAATACTCGTGAAATGTATCTTTCGGTAACTAGAATATTTTTTTCGATTCTCACAAACTTAATATTTTACACTTTGTTTTAATTCTCCTAGTTTTAATGAGTACCGCGCACGGTGTTAGAGTCATTTCCTACAGTACAAAGGTACATAAGTACCTTTGTTTAACACTGTATATAAATGGATCTATAATGGGAAATATCCATTTATTTCTATGCCATGGAAAACTTATCCGTTTAGAGTTGTTATTACCCATTCATTCGTTCGGGCATTTATTCATTTATTTTATCCTCACTCACCATTATGTTGTATAGAAAATATACTACCATTAGCTATTGAGTACCTACAACTTTACAGTGACCTATTTAATACTAATTATAATGGATAGGTTTTGTCGAATTTATGACTCAAGGTCAGATCAGCTCAGCTAGTAAATTTTGTTTAGTTATCTGAATAAGTGGTTCATATTTTTAGGAAAGAATATATTTTGAAATTTATCTTAGGTCTGAGTGATTTTGCAAAATGTTGTCCAAAAATTGGGTTTTATTTAAATTATTTCTTTGTTACTTACAAATATGATTAAAAATATACCATAGTAAAATTAAATCAGGTGGTAAAAATACTTACATTACAGAATTTTACAGAAAAGCTGGTAATTGCAGAAGAAATAGCCTTGAAATCCATTCTCTATGATATATCTACTGTTATTTTATAACACTGAAAATAATTGCACTATTTTGCAAAAGCTGTATAAATGTGTAATACTAGGTATACTGAAAATATGACATCATTCACGTACGTGACAGAACGACGCCGGCCGGCCACACGCCAACTAATATATGTATATAAAAACATCGACCAGGGTTACCAGAACATTAGTGTCAGGGTATCGCATTTTATTTCATAGAGACACTTATTTCATACTGAACCTAAATAATAGGTATTACACAGAAACGCCTCGCAGGTTTAATGTGTATTTAAAACGCTGACATTTAAACTCATGCGATGACATTTAAACTCATTAAAATGTTCTATTCTGTTTTATTACAAGAAAAATCCAGATCAAGCAGTACTTTATCAAATTATGAAAATATTTTAAATTTAAAATAATGTGTGTATGGACAATGAAATTATCCGTTTTTCCAATAAAATGGTACGAATTTGGGCAGGACATTTACGATGGCAACACTGATTATGTGTCAGTGGCGAGAGGATAAATAAAACAAAAACAAGGTCATTCAGAATTAGATGCTATAGAATTTGAGCTTTAGTAATATTATTTAGCCTAGTTCAAAAAAGGAGGAGATTGATTTGTGTACCAAAATGGGTATACGTACGCACGGCTTTGTGGCCAGTTTGTTAGTTACATAATAACTAACAAACTGGCCAGTTAGCGTAGTTGTAAATAACAATTACTACGAAACTAAAAGTCGTGGGTTCAATTTTCACTCAGGGCAAATATGTAATTTTGTAAAAAGCTCGAAAATTTTTCAACGTCTGAATAAATTTTTTATATAATTGCTTGTATTCAGAATATATATGTTCAGCTCAGTATCATCTGTCTAGGTACAAAAGGCTCAACACTGTCTAGTTTAGGATAATATGCAACCGTGTGTGCGCTGTATTAAGTTATTATTATTCTATTTGAACATTTTAAACATTTCAAATATATTTATACGTTAACTTAATGAATAAAAATATAAAATATGTTAAACTACACAACAAACTTGACAGGATATGGGATAGGATGGGATCCGGAACGAGGATATCCGCAAGAAAACTAAGGTTACCGACATAGCTCTTCGAATAAGCAAGTTGAAGTGGCAATGGGCAGGCCACATCGCTCGTAGAACCGACAACCGTTGGGGAAGAAAGGTTTTCGAGTGGTGACCGGAAGACGAAGCGTAGGTTGGCCTCCCACTAGATGGACCGACGACATAGTCCGAGTCGCGGGGAGCCGATGGATGTAGTTGGCGTCCAGCCGTACAGCGTGGCGTTCTAGGGGGGAGGCCTGTGTTCAGCAGTGGCCGTCTTCCGGCCGATGATGACGATGATGATGATGATGACACAAAAAACATCGGGTGTAGGGCCCAAGATACCAGTTGTTAGGGTTCCAAGGATCTAACTATACTCTTGGTCCAGTTGTTTAACGTGAGCCTCTATCCATGATATGAGTAGATACGACTCTCGGAACAATGACTACCGAATTCACATTCCTCATATCGACAATCTCGTGAGATAAATCCTATTCAACTTCTAGGAACCTGTACTCGCATTTCCAGTTGTACGAGATTCTCATTTTGAGAAATTATTTTATTATATTTTTTTTTTCATTCGTACGTTATACTTCAAGGTAATTTCAACCCTTGGTAATTTTTTCAGCTATATGTTTTACAACTTTGATTAAAAGATAACTCCCGCACTAGGAATGTGTCCTGTGTCACAGGGCAACTTAACAGACAAATATAAAATTATCACTAAAATAAACTGAATCAAAACAATATTGATGGTTCACACAAACTGCTGACAACACTCATTGCAGTATGAAGTACCAAGGTGACGGCTTAAATCAGTACGCTATTCCGACAAAAAATATGGAGTGTTTTTGATTGTAGTTAGGTATGTAAATCGAGCACAGGATGTCTTATAACTTTAGTAGTGTAAAGTACTATAACAAACTTTGCGTGTTTTATCATTTGAGATTGAACTTACTATTGTTTAAGAGCCCGTGACAAACTGCAACGACTCACTTAACATTTGATATTGTTAGTATTGGTGGTTTATCTTCACGCTTCTAATCCACAAATATTGCCTTATCATAGAATAAGGTATGCTATACATTCAAGACTCTTCTTTCTTCTGATCTTCAATGCATCATGGCCATTTTAATAGTCGCAACCTCTAATTAGAAAAACAAACGAGTTGACGCGTCGCTGACCCAAGTTACAAGACTAAGATTACAAATCCCATTCTCCCCAACCATTTTAGATCAATTCTCCAAATTTCTCTCCAATATCCTAGATTTGATTAGAATTTCCAAAAAGCGATTGAGCATACTCCTGTGTATGTGAAATTCACATATATCAGCCTGCTAAGCAAATTGCAATCTCGTTTCATGCCTGGCCATAGCGTTACTTCAGTTCTTCTTAAAGTGACTGGCAATGTTAGGACCGGTGTAGAGGACACAAAAGTTACTGTTTTAGCACTAGTCGACTTCTCCAACGTCTTCAATATTGTCCATCACGATATTCGAGATACTGGAATGATTCTAATTTTATCTTCAAGTGTCCCTGAAGACAAAATGAAAACTCTTCCAGTGTCTCACCAGCAGTGTGTCTGAGTCAATAAATTTTCTTTAGGCTGCTGGTGTGATCTTGACTCTAATATCCCTTTCATATTATATAGACAGTAGACCACGAATTAGTTGACATTTAAAAAGTTGTATAAAGAAAACTATTTGATATATTATAAAAATTGTATATTTAGAATAAGGCTAATTAGTTAGAATTTATTTTTAAAAAATTACATCATCTAAGTGATCACCGTTTCGACGTTTGCACTGAGCGAGCGAGCACCGAAATTTTCGAATACTATTCGGCAAAGAGACCGCGAAATCGCCGACATCTCTTCGTTTATTTTTTCTTTTAATTGACGTAGTGTATTTGGTTTATTTATGTACGACACGATTCTTCAAATATCTCCATAAAAAGAAGTTTGCTGGGGATAAATCTGTGCTTCTGGGTGACCATGGAATCTCGCCTCGTCTGGAAAACAGCTGGAAGCATGTCTTTGACCACCGGCCCCTACCGGTCCCTACCGGTGGTCAAAGACATGTTTCTGACTCATGACTGCAGTCCCTACTCATTGGATGTGTAACAAGTGGCTCCATCTTGTTGAAATCATGTGATACGATTGTAGCCAACAAATCCCAATAGCTGCGGTCCCAAGAAGTCCCGTAACATATTTGCAGGGGATGGTTACATTTAAATGTTAACGAATTCTTGGCCCACTCTATATAATATAAATATTATAATTTACCCCCGTTTTTGCAACAGTTTTCAATTATACTCCGCTCGTATTAGTCGTAGTGTAAATTGTTCCTTCATCATATCTTTACGGTACAACTAATAAGGGCTGAATACCAATGGCAAATTTTCCAAATAGGAGAGAAAATTGTTTCTTTTAAGAACACAGTAAGACACACTTTTCTTTTAAGAAGACAGCTAATGTCTATCTTTTAAGGTCAGCTCACTATAGCCTTTTTTATGGTAAAAAAATTAGTTCACACAGTACATTAAAAAATGTTAAACGAAACTTCAGACATTATACCGAAATAAATCTATGTCTGACTGACGTACATGACCTTATCAAATTAACACTACATTAATTACTTCTCCTAATTCAGTGTGAAGTACTTACCACGTTTACTTTTATGGGAAACGAATGTGTTTACCATCGACACGCCTTGTAGTCGATTAGATTCTCTCGGTACGTGTACTGGTCGCCGGTTTATACCATTCAAATTGATAAGAACTGTGTTGTAATATGTTCTATTGTGATACTCGTGTACCGAACCATAACTTAAATAACATGTGCAATAACATGATTCTTTAAAAAATATCTAAAAACATGTGCACTTTAATACATCTTGCCATACGATCCGTGAAAAAAATAGCATGATACAAGGACAGTGATTTACGTACTAACTATGAATAAAGACTATATTACATTCAGCACTATATTTATCTACATTGTAATATTATATCACATAGAAAGTTACGAAATTCCTATTTATACTATAAAAAATAAGATCGGACACGAATACTCAACTGCAGCATACTCACTCTTTCAAAATTTCAATTTTTTTAATAAACCATTATGTGTATCAAGTAATAACCTTATCGAATGTATACTTAAAAATAAACAAAACCCAAAACTTTCTAACCAACAATCAAATTCAGATAAAGATTTAGCAGTTGTTCACAAAATAAATAGAATCAATTCGGCTGCCAGTAATGTGCAACCGTTATTGCAACCAATTCTCGTAACGAGACGCACTGGAACAAATTTGAGTCCGACACCGCAAACAAATAACATGATGTACCCAATACAAGGACCCAGTTACACAAACCCAAACTTTGCTCCTGGATCATTTAATGTGCTGCTTAACAAAAATCCATTTAATTTACACAAAATTCACACACAAGCTTCAAATGCTGTTACTTCAATGTTAAACACTGTGAACAGTTTAAGCCATAACGTGATGTTGAAACCAATTACTGCCGGGCATAATATTATAGGGACAGGGCCGAGACATCCGTATCAAAATCAACCATCATATGAAAAATTTAGAAGAAGCCTTGATCAGTTTGAAAGAAAATTTTATATGGTAGGTAATAATTATTTGTTACCATACTAACATTGTGCATCATGAATACTTACGCATCATTTTATTCTTAATACGTTTATTTGACATCCATAACTTAGGAATTTACTCGTCAGGACCCCAGTAGGCGTCACATAGCACGTTGTTCTTCTCGCTTTCCGCGGTGGGCTGTAGCCAAATTAAATAGGGACATACTGAAGGAGGCGGTCATCGTTCACTCTTGGTTGTCTCCACAGACCCCGACCGAGGAGATCGATATGGGGGCTTGTCGCTTCCGCGATGCCTTGTGCAGATCTGTGATGCGGCCATGCCCCGCATCCAAGGTTGCCGGCCTCGACGGAAGGAGGTTTACTGGAGGTCCCAGGAGTTGGCGGACCTCCGTGCGGCCTGTACTCGTGCCCGGAGGTCCTACACTCCGGTCACACTAGACACTCCAGCCCAGCTTCCTGCAGGGGATGTGGTCGAGGGCGTTTTCCCGCAGCGGGTGGAACACACACTCCCGTCGATGGCCTTCATGGTCGGAGACGACGGGGGGAACGAGGACAATGTTTCGCCTGTCAGGAAATCGGATAGGGGCGGTTGCTCTACGGATCTGCTCTAAGAACACCGTCCCCGGGCCGGACGGGATACCTACCCGAGTGCTAGTTCGAACCCTCGAACATAAATTGGACTGCCTCAGGGAGGTCCTGGACGCTAGTTTGGCGTCCGGACGCTTCCCTCAGTACTGGAAAAGCGGGCAGCTGATCCTATTAAGGAAGCCGGGACGGCCAGCCCAATCGGTAGCGGCCTATAGGCCTATCGTGTTGCTGGACGAGGCGACCGGCACCTTTGTGAGGTGAGCCCCGATCTGTAGGAACGCATAATTTGGTTTTCGGGCGGGGCGTTCGACAGTCGATGCCGTGCTGCGCCTGAGGGCCGTTACCGAAGAGGTGGAGAGCTGTGGCGGCGTTCTGTTGGTAGTGTCGTTGGACATCGCCAACGCATGTCATAATCTGCCATTTAACTGCATCAGGGAACTCTACTACCATGGGGTGCCAGAGTACCTGAGGCGGCTTGTGGCTGACTATCTTGAGGAGCGTACCGTCATGTACGACGACCGAGACGGTGGCTCATGTCGTGCGGTGTTTCACTGGGCTGTGTCCTCGGACCACTCCTGTGGAACATGGGATACGACTGGGCCCTTCGAGGTCGTCTTCCCCCCGGGCTGGGCGTAATTTGTTGAACTTGGGGATGAACTTTCAAGAGGCGACACACCTGGCCACCACGGGTGTCCCTCTGGTGGTCAGGCGTATTGAGGCGCTGGGTTTGCGGGTGGTCCTGAACAAGACGGAGACCCTTTTATTCCATGGACCCCGTCGTGGTCCACGCTCTGGCGCGTCCATCATAGTCAATTCGGTCCTTACCGCTTCAGGCCCAAATGAAGTATCTGGGCCTGACCCTCGACGGCAGGTGGCTCTTTGACGAGCACTTTCGACAGCTTTCTTCAAAGCTGGTCGGCGCTGCTTCTGTCCTTGGGCGACTTTTACCCAATTTGGGTGGAGCCAGCGTCGCGACAAGACGGCTATACACGGAGGTTGTTCGGTCAATGGCGCTGTATGGTGCACCGGTGTAGGCGGTGGCTCGGACCGCCCAGAATAAGGCTCGCCTCTGGCGCCCTCAGAGGATATTGGTGGTTAGAGCCAAATGCGGTTACCACACCGTATCGACAGAGGCGGCGTGCGCCTTAGCCGGAACTCCTCCGTGGGATTTAGAGGCGGAAGTGCTCCCCGAAATTTATCGGCGAACGGCTGACTTCCGAGCGGATAGCGGCATACGGTCCCCGGCCGAAGAGATCCGCGAGTGGCGAGAGGCCTTTCGTCGAGCCATGATGGCTCGTTGGTCGTCCTGGCTGGTGGCTTCACGTGGTGGTTTTGCCGCCGTGGAGGCACCACTGCGACTGCAGGCGGTTTGTTCCGCTTAGGCAGCACACTATGGGGTCCTGACTGCAGTTAATGGAGGAGATCTCTCGCTACCGGCTGTCATACGCTCCATGGTCGGTAGCGCCAGTTGACAGTCAGTTTTACCGCAGTCGTAATCTTCTGCGAAGAGGTAATTTCGCAGAAGGAGGCGGTGGAGAGGGCCCGGGAGGATGACCTCAACTCGGACTCAATTCGCTACTGGCGAACCGGGCGGCCTAGGCGCGCGTACCAGCGCTTCATGCCATCTTGAGTGTGGCTGCGGGTGGACAGGACATGTTTTCCTCTCCATCCGCTATAGTGGCCAGCCGCGAGGAGACGACGTCCGCGTGTGCCGTACTTCGCCTAAATAAAGAGTTTATCTGCAGATGTTGCCCGCGGCAGCGGGCAGGCGCTAGGAGGGATCTGGATGTCGTAATAACAGCTGTTCCTGGATCCCTCCTATGTCAGGTGCAGAGTGGCACACCGTGTGGTTTTAGTCGGTCCGGTTTCGACACTCCACCCCGCCGTAAACCCCGGTGGGGTGACGGCCCGAGGGGGTTGCCACACGTTACAAAAAAAAAGGAATTTACTAGTATTTAATACAATAGTAAAGGCAACATTAGTCGAATATTTTTATTTTATAACTCTTCTTGTTTGATTTGTAACTAAAAATTATAGATCAAAACAAACGCTCACAGATTATAACAATACACGTTCGAGCCTAATAGTAGTCGCATAATATGATTACCTATATATTACTTATCATCTGTAAACCAACTCTAGCACCTCACGCGTTCATAGTTTAAAATAAATAGCGTGCGCTTTCTTGGTTTCATGTTACACACTTCCGTTCCTTTTCACGCAAATACTCTAAAAACATACACATAGTGAGAAAACGAGCAATAACAATCTTTTGTTATTTTTCATTATGCTTTTAAATTCAATATACCTACTTACATACAAGTAAAATGAAGCTATAAAAATATCCCAGGCCAGGTGGAATAACGATTTACACAAGATGGCAGGCAGGAACTGGATGCGACTAGCCCAAAATCGTTCAGAAAGGCGTGCAATGGGACCACCAACAATCCTGGTTTCGCGCCACCCGCATCCATCCACTGCCAACCAACATCCTCAAGTCGTCAGTCCAGCGTGCCTTTAATTTCATTTAAAAATATGAATAGTGAAAATTAAACTACTAAAAAGTTTATAATATATTTATTAACTATTTGAAATGACCTGTGATTCCAGGCACTGTTTAATACCTAGTGCTCTTTTTGCACATGTACCTACGTAGTGTGTTCAAAAAGTATCGCGAATTTAGTGTATTTACAAAAATTATTTATTTATTCGTAAATATCTATTTTGTCACCTTCAAAATAAACCCCCTGGGATATTATACACTTGTGCCAACGTTATTTCCAATCTTCGAAGCATTTCAAAAAATCATTTTTTTGTATCTTGTTCAGCTCCTTCTTCGATGCCCTCTTTATTTCGTCAATCGTGGTGTAGCGTCGTCCTTTCATGGGCCTCTTCAGTTTCGGGAACAAGAATAAGTCACAGGGGGCCAGCTCTGGGGAATACGGTGGCTGTGGTATTATTAATTTGTTCATCAATTTTTTCATCTGTTGTTGAAGTGCTCGGGTGTCCGGTACGCTCTTCGTCGTTCACATCTTCTCAGCCTTCTGAAAACATTTCGTACCGCCGATAAACGTTGCTTTTGTCCAAAGTAGCTTCTCCGTATGCCACAGTTAACATTCGCACTTAATTTCGTTTTTCATACAAAATTTGATACAGGTTCTTTCTTCCATTTTTTTTGAATAGGTAAAAATCGAAGACGAACCAAAACAAGTGCAAGCAAAGCAGCTGTCAACAATTAACTGAACATTCAAAATGGCCGAATTTGTCAGCATAAGTGAGAGACATATGTACCAACATAACGCCACAAAAAAATCGAAATTCGAATATACGTAACTCGCGAAAATTCAAATCCGTGATCCTTTTTGAACATACTTCGTACTTAGAATCCTTTTTTGAGTAACAGTTCTTCAGGCATAATTAACTTATCTTTTAATATAGGTAGATTTAATTTTGTTTAGACTTAATATCCTTAAATAATGTTAATTATTTGGAATTTTGTGTCTTGGAGCTTAGAGTATTAAATAGAATAGAGCAGGTGACCATTTCGGAGATAGTTAAAATAACCTGTAAGTTGCTGTACTTTCTATCACATACCTCTCTAATTGACTGACTTAAGACGTATTGGATATTATATTATCAAAATATTTATAATAAAACGAAGAATAAAAGACGAGTGAGCAATTTATTTATTCAAACACATGGTACGCATGAGTACGCACGTGGATTATAATTATGATTACATACATGTCGTATGT
The DNA here is from genome assembly GCA_949316085.1 of Hypercompe scribonia. NCBI lineage: Eukaryota > Metazoa > Arthropoda > Insecta > Lepidoptera > Erebidae > Hypercompe > Hypercompe scribonia. The sequence goes on along the minus strand of OX438969.1, from coordinate 14,610,786 downwards.
CAAGCATTCACAAAATTGTTTATAATGATAATTTGGTTAGTTTAAATTTTGATTCCTACTCCAAATGTCCCTTATACGTTTATTTCGACTTTTAAGATGATTTTTTTGGGTTTTTAGAGGGTTAAAAGTCGCTCTATTGGTTTGTGTTATATCACACACGGCTACTGTTAGAACTAAGCTTGAAATGCTGCCGTGTGTCTAGATCAGAATTTGTTATCACCGTATCATTCTGTATCGTGAAAAACTTAATTTATTACTGGCTAGTGTAAATCAATTTATTTCAATCCATATGCTTATTAATGTTATAAATACTGACAAAATAGCAGTTAATGTAATTATTTTATTGACCTATTTCATAATATATTACTGCCTGATTTCTTTTAAAAATCGTTTCATAGCTTCCATTTGGGTATTCTTTATCACAAATAAAAGAAGATTCACTCCATGTCCAGTGAAATAAATATTCAAAAATATGTCAGTAGATGTTGCATGGAAACTTACCTCTACTCGTTTAATAAGCATCTTGTTATAATGGACTGAGGCCTGAAGTTTGAATTTAAAATATTAAAAACTATTTGTTATCGTGAACTTGTCACAAAAGGACAGTACACTTTAGAATCCAATTCAATACAGATTGGTTTATTTCTACCTCATTATTTTCTAATAACTTTCAACCACTTGACTAAAATATATCTTCAGTAAGCTTAAAATGATGATAAATATGCAATTTATTAAAAGAGTTTATTAGTTTTTGTTTTCTAGTTTGGTTAAACGCGATATTCTTCCTAAATTCCGTAGATTCATAAGTAGAGACTCCATAGGTAGAATCGTATAAAATTAAAATATTCTAACTGCTTATACTCGTGGAGTAACGAATTAAGAATACTAAGTGTCACCATTCCTATCCATCCCGAGGGCGTCGTATGGGCTGATTAAGGAAACAAGCTACGCAGGACAACAGCACTACAAAGAGAAGGAAAGAAATCTTAATCCACTTCTCATCGATACATTAATTTTGTTATCTGAAGTTGTTACAATTAATTTATATTAATCCGTCTGACCAACGCGGTGTTGTAGGCCTTAACCTCATTACTAAGTAGAAGCCTATGGCTAGCAGTGAACTCTTATAATATAGGCTGTTGATGGTAGTAATTCTATATTAAATATGAGAGATTTGAAAGTCATTCTTTTTACAGGTAACGTTCAATAAACTTACCTCAATAAGTCCTCAAAATCGCCGAGTAAATGGAATGAGTTTTGTCCAGTCTGGGTTTTTCTTACAATTAACATTGATGGCACTGTCCTTAGAGGTGGATTCACAAACGAGAGCTGAAATTGATAGAGCTATAGGATTTCGAGAGTCTGACAAGGTTTAGTATTAATATACAAATATTCGACTATTAAAATGAGATGTAATTCTAAATAGTGGCTCTTATCTGCAATTACACCTTACAATTAGCAAAATAGTTTTATGGTCTACGACAACAAATGAACTGACGAATTACCTGATGATAAGTGACTATCACCACTCAGGAACATCTGCAACTCAAGAGTCAGAAAGGGAGGGCTGGCCTTTTTTTTATAGAAACCTACCAAAGTGACTCTACTCTACCTGATGGAAAGCACAAATAAAAGAGTGGTGGTCGCCATACAAACGACAATGTAGTATGGCGACACACGCTATTTCGGCCTAATGAGATGCTTAAAGGACACGGAATTATGGTAGGAGGGAAACACGCGCGCTGTAAGTTTTAACCTCACCTAACTACTTTGCACCGTTTTACTGAGAGGTCATTGTTTCACTGCTCTCTACGAATTTTATTATCGTTCTCTTGATTATCATTAAGTATTGTTCATCTTTTATTTTCTGTCTGTTAATCAATTAATTCATTAAATTGTTTATTGTTAGGCAACCATAAGCCTTATACGAGGATTGATATCATCTCTGCCAGTTGATTCAGCACTAATTAAGTTCCGTCGAGCTTCCCGAATTGCTGTGATGCCTGATTGCGAAGTAACGGCTGAGTTTCGTACCGGTGCAGCCGCTGCACTACAAATGGACATAGACGTATTCAATGGTACTGAGAAACCTGAACAAATCTGCACAATTCTTAACCAGAAGGTAAATCATGTGAATAAGCGTAATATTTTAACAAATTTCCATTTGCCTGTCATTTGAACTTGGTTAGAATATAGTTTTAGGCTATTTTAATCAACATTAATTTAATCAGTCCAAAATCTTGGGGTATTGACATTTTAAATTTACTTATTTAAACCTTCATAAGTGACACTTTCAATAATTAAATCAAAACTATCTTTTTTATGTCCTGTACTCGCAGTACTACTATATACGAGTACATACATATGTTATAGTACAAAGAATGGACTGGTAGATACTAAAACTAAACTAAAGAAATACACACACAAACACACATACACGCACATAGACACAACATATGTATGTCGTTTACTTAGTTTTAATACCAGTTCATTTTTTTACTAAGTCCAATAGTGGGTGTATTTTAAAGCTCACCGCATCGCGTTCTGTTACCATCATGTTGTCTTACACTTCTCTTTAAAACATTATTATAAATTAATTTTGATATTTAAAGTTGTTAAAATTAATTTATATCAATTCTATTAAATTTTACTACATTGTATTTAAATTAATATGAAATTACATACTTGTAAAGATAGAAACAGATTCTGGAGGTGCTATCCGCGACACCTTTGACGAAGACGACTTGTCCGGAGACATCATCGCAGTACTGATGACAACATTGTACTTTCGTGCACGCTGGCGAACGGCCCCTACTGTACTTAACGGTACCTGGCCTTTTCATGACGCTGACGACGCCCCCAAGCGCACTGTGCGTATGGTAAAAATCAACGATATTATGGGATATACTGATATAAAAGAATGGAACGCTCAGGTCAGTAGCTAATTTTAATTTATTCAATGACAAATACCACACAAATTATTATAAAAATAAACAGATTAACTTACAGATATTTTAATAGTCTAAACAAATTTAAAGTGAAGGAAAATTTTGATGTTATATTTCAAAGAGTTCACTTACGTATCGTAAGGTATGTAGACGCAAATTAAAACAAAATATACTATTACTGCCACGATAAACAGAGCGCTGTTAAGCAAGTTTGCAAACTGGATCCAGTCAACGTGAATACTCGCTTTCTCTTCACCTGCATTAGAACTATCCTCCGTCAAGTTTTTAGTATCGCCGAGCTCGCTCTGATCGAATTCTGTAATCACCATATATTTGGCGGGACCGCTTTTAACGATTCTATTTAAAGATATAATCCACCCCGGCGCTGTTGTAGCCTGTCGTCTTAAATACATCAACAGTAAAGTTTCGAAAATCCCGACAACCGTAACAACCATGGAATCTCGAAGAAACAGAAGTATTATAGGAGTATCCGCGCTGTGTTTAGGAATTTGGTAACCGACTTCGCTAAGAAAGGTAAAATGTCCGTATAAACTAAAGCAAATTAATACTAAACGTGTATTATCTCTAACATCTAAAACTAAAGAAATTAGTGTAAGCATCACGATGACCACTGAAGGCACGACAACCATTGCTGCCGGTCCTGCCGCTATTCTCTTCAGCTCAAATGAATATTTTAACATTGGATACGAATTATTAGGACAACAGCTGTATTTACCCGGTAAACGTTCAGCTTTGACATCCAAGAGTTTCCAACCTGGTCCATCTTGAAAGTCGTCGCGAATGATTGGTCTTTGCTTGTAAAAGGTATAATTAACTTGTTCACCTGTATTCATCCACGAGCCAAAATACAGCGTACAATTCTGCATGTCATACGGCCATTTCCGTAGCGTTGTTCGGCAAATACCTGAGTGTGCTATATGAGGCACACAAGTGACGACGCCTTCGTGCGTAACCATACATGTCGTGTAAATCTGGTCTGATGGATACGTAGTAGGGTCTGCGTTGTACAATGCCATTCTTGGTGTCCAAATTTCGTGGCTCTCTACTTGTGCTTTTTCAATGCCACCGTAGTCAGAAGGAGTCCATGTTAAAAACTCATCTTTCCACATCATTCCTATCCAGCTGTGGACGGTAAACGTTTCTTCTAAAGAGTCAAAGCTGACGTATTTTAGCGCAAGACGAATTGACACTTCTATTGATTTTTTATGGTCCTTAACAGGTCTTGAATCGGTGTTATATGCGCAAAGCAAATCGTGATTTAGCTTACTTTCATCGTGATCTTGTTCTTTGCGCTCTTCAGGACAATCACAGGTTATAAGCGTCAAGGTAAACGCTAATAGAATGCACAAGCAATAAAATATGTCACACCGTGACATGGTTGAACCTACAATGGCAGTTGTTAGTTAATAAAACTAGCCTCACATTGTTGTAATTTGATTCCTTAAAACGCCCCCAATGATAAAAGTGTAGATATTGACTATTGCCAGATTCACCGGCCGCATATCTATGTGCAAGTATTGTGAGTTTAGGGTTGCATAAACAAAACAATTCATTAAATAAATTTATTAAAGCTTTACAGAAGGTTACAATTGAACAGCTTTGGTGGTGGCAGTTAACAAAATTTTTAAATGGATAGTACAAATTCTAAGTCTAAGACTGTATTTATTATTATAATTAACAATTTGTTGCCCAGAGGACAAACCTGACAAATGCAAAGTGCAAAGCAAATGCAAAGCAATGCAAAGCTCCTATACAATACCATTGAAAGAAATTAATTAGGAAAAAATGACCTTCAATGTTATAGTGCGACTATTTATCACTAACGATCGCCTACTGAACGATAACTAGCAAGGTTTAAGTTTTAAGAGTTTATTGGTCCCATGTTATTTCCATTTTTTTTCCACACACAACACTTTTCCGTTATTTCCAACATAGCCAAAAAGAGAATCTACGTTACAAATGAAAACTAACAAAATTAGGTCTCTCAAATCATTTACTTCTGCACAGGCGTTAGAGATTAAGTACGGGCTACCAGACCTTAGCCTGGTGATCATAATGCCACGTGTACCATCACTAAGAAAACTGACTGATTATGTCACAAGCAACAGTATCAGCCACATCACGTCCAAGATGAAGGACACGCGAATGGCAGCCACTTTGCCCCTGTACACGCTACGCATGACTTTATTGTTGCCCAATAAATTACAGTCTGTAAGTTATTTTCTGATAATAAACCAAAACCTTTGAAAATGTTTGATTTTAACTACAGAGCACGAGGTTTTTATTGTGTGAAGAGAATCCAGCCATAATTATGTGCAAAGTATTTGATGTATCTGATTTGTTTGGACTTTCGAAGAATTATAAAAAGTAGGAGATTCTCTAATTGACGAATTTCTTTTTGGTGTGTGTTACTTTTCTGTAGTCAATATTTATTATGAACACCACATAGTATGTATCTACTAACTGATAGTATGTATCTAAGAAATACTTTTGTTTGCTTGTGAGGAAAGAAAATTTTGTGACTTTTTTATGTCTTATGCATAATTTGGGAAAGTTAAAGTCATCTTCTCATTATTGTCTTTATATGAAATTGATTTAGGATACATCAACAGTCTATAACGGATGGGTAGAAACAATTTTTATTTTACATATAAAATTTCATCATCATCATCATCAATAGTTTTTAATAGTCCAGTATTGTACATAAGCCTCTCCAGCTTATGTACAGTACTGGACTATGTATTCGACAGAAGGTTTACGCGTACTATAGGTACTACCCTGGCCAGACAGGTTGATGGAGGTTTTTTCAAGTTTTCCTTCTTTTTGCAGTGATGTTGTCTCGTGTAGTTTGTTATCTTAGTCACCTTTTTTTTTATTTTAAAAGCTGTAAATTAATAGGCATTGCCAGCGTCTCTTGTCAAACCTCGACAGTGTAACACCTGATTCACCAAATAGCAGAGCGGCATTGTCTGAGAAATTATGAATTTTATTAAATTTAGACGCTTCCCTAGATTTTCATGATGTATGAGCGGATTGTATAAGTTATAAAACTGCCATATATATTATTGTAAATTGAAAAAATATTTTAACGTAGGAACGTTTTTTGTATCAGATGGGCATTACGCACTTGGTCGATGTCAGTAAATGGAAGAAAGGTGATTCATTAAGATTGTCTCATATGGTGCAACGGCTCATGTTTTGGGCTGAGGCTGGACGAAATGCTTATAAAGACGATGGTAAGACACCTACAATAAATAACTTCCATACGATCTTCAACCTGAATCCAATGTTGAATGATGAACCTATCCGATGTTATCATAAAGTACGTGCCCTGGACTTTGCTCTTTTCTTATTTATTTCACATGTTCAACATTAATAAAACATCGCTTATTTGAATCCTAATGATAGTGGCTTTATTTTTGAAGATAAACTCGTTTTTATGTGTGTAAAGTATGATAAAGTGAAATAACTATTTTCTCATTTCTTTTATTTTTGTAATAGCAGCCATAAGTATAAGCTTATGGCTGCTATTCAACACTTCTATTCCATTTATTTCTTTAGTAAGTACTGAAGTTATTTAGTATTTCATAGTTAAATTCATTAACTTAACATTTAGTCCGTTTTGGTTTATATTGTTTGAAATGTGCTTGACAAAATTGCAGCAAAGATTTATCTTATAATTTATGAGATATTAACGTAATGAAGCAAAATATGTTTAACGTGATCTACAAAAATAACTTATAATATTTCTGGCCTTCTTTGATATTCCTTTGTATCGTATCAGTACAAATGAAAGGAATTTTAAAGAAAGCGACAAGTCTCACACAAGTTATTGCGGTAGTTCCCGGAATCAGCCAGTTAGAAATATAGCTATGCTTGACTTGCTCGAGGTCTTTTTTGCACTTCCCAATTCATCCGTATAAGCAATATTCATTTTCTTTCATTGCCTTCCATTTCTATTAAGCTTCAACTTTTACTACTACCTACTTACTTTCAATTTTTCTATTTAGTTTCCAAAATGTCTTATGAACGACAATAATAATTAAAAATGAAACTTAATTGGAGTCGGAAAAAAGTGAGGGCGTTTAGCATGCGCCTGAATATATTTCAAAAACACGTCAGTATACTCGTATGTGCAAGAAGGTATCATTTACCGTGTTCTTTATTTTGTTATCATATCTATTTTCCTCTTTATTTTTACTTAACAGCATATAATTTAAATTACAAAAACTCATAAGAAACATACCTACCTTATTACTATAGTGTAGTATTATGTAGGGGAAAAGCGGGTGATAGCAGTCACTTAAGTGAGAAATCAAGTGAACCCCTTTTTTTAAAATGTTACATTTATTGCTACCTCAACACCTAATTTTCTTCATTACCAATCATTTGAAATCAATTTCAATCACTTTGGTAATCAAATTTTGTAATTACAATAAGTTAAAAAAATATAATTGAGTCTTACCGCACTGAAGAAGGGCTAATGACGATCCCCTTCTGAGCAATGAGAGACAAAGATAATGCAACAGGTGTCATAATCCGCATAAGCCCATAACCCACATGAGGTACATCTCGTTATTCCTCCTGAAATCGTTGAATACTAAACATTTGTCTTTTTCCGTTGGATTCTTGAAGTACTCGTGGCTTTACCTTTTTATGCTGCCTTATATGTTGATAATTGATGGTTCTGCTTACTTTGAAGTTATGGTTTTAGTTGAAAGATATTTATTATTGCTGGTAATGGAGTCGCCTGACTCTCATTTCTCAAACTATATTAACAAGAAAAGCTTAACAAAAAACCTATGAAATACTAACGCAATTTAAATTGTATATCACTATTTCGAATATTTGACTAAATGCATATGAAAATTTTGTAATATCGTGTACTGTAAAAAAATCGACACTTATCTCTTATTTTACGTCGACGAAAAGTTGTCCTACTAGCGAGAGCCGTTCGGCACAGTGCCGAAGAACAAACGAAAATTGTTCCTTGAGTTATTCCATTTACCCACTGACTCCCATTATCCCGTTCTCCCCTATCTTAATTTTTTCGGCGATAATGTCCTCGATAAATCTCGATATCTACGTATGCTAATATTTTATCTGTATTTATTGATATACATATTATCATTCTACGAACTCCAGTTTTATCAAATATCAAATATGTGGTTTTAAATAATAGATACAAATCCAACCTATTTTAGATTATATTATAAAATAATCAAAGTTAACACAGTTGCGCTGAAATTATGTTAAGCATTCATCAATAAATGAATTACAATAACCCTAACACGGACACGTTGAAATTGAACAGACACACGAAAATAGGTTAGATATGTATTATTTAAAACCACATATTTGATATTCGATGAGACTGGAGTTCGTAAAAAGATAATTTATATAACAATAAATATCTGTATCTGTTTTAAAGTTATTATTACTCACTTATTAATGAATACTTAACATAAATTTATTCACAGCGCAGTCATGATGCAGAACCTAAAACTGGTTCATTTGATTCAACATACTTTTCATAATAATAGGATAATGCCACAGTAATTTCCTACATCCATGAACAAAAAACAGAGACAAGGTGCTGTTTCATCGCCGTCATACCGTCATACCGATCGACAGCGACGGTGCAGTCGATATTGTTTTAGTATCTAAGTGTCATTTATTGTAACAAAAATTCATTCAAAATTTAAATAGTTTTGATCTACTCTTAATCTCATAAAAAGGTATTTTCGTATTCACCATCCAACGTTGACTGTAAAATGATTTTATCGTATCGATGACCAAAAGTTAAAACGGTAAACTGCTTCGTCGTAGTAATTTTTATTTTATTTTAAGAGCCTGCCAAAGTGATTATACTCTTCCAGATGGAAAGCATGAATAGACTCTAAGCATTGTGGCCACCATGTTCATTGCGAATGCGGTTTTCAAAAACGATGACCGTACTTGAAATAAGATAAAATAATTTTGTATGCACTTATTTTCTTATGAGTGTAGTAGATACTAAATAAGTAAAGAATTGACACTGGTATACCTAGATCTTTTAAGTATAAATACCCGATGACTGATGACGTAGTTATTTTAAAAAGTAGTAATTAATCTATGTTTCAGGTATAGAATGGGACCCAACACCGCAGCACCAGATTCTTATAGACAGACCATATATATTCTTTGTTCGATGGCGCAACTTTACTCTGATGAACGGGAACTTCGTACTTTGAGTCCATCGTAATCTCAGTCAGTAGTATTAATTACTAGAAATAGATTTTGTTACTGAGAACAACAGTAATAAAAAACACCTTCTTACCATTACTTATTTACACTTTAATATTAATTAAGGGAGACGATACATGTAAACGCCTAAATTTTAACCGTTTTTCAGAGGCTTATTTGAAGTCGAAGAAATTAATGAATCGTTTTGAAATGAAGCATGTTTATTCATGGCACATTAAAATATAAAAATCAGATTAAAAAAAAATTTTTTTTCCAAAGTGGCTGCCGTAGTAACCAATCTCCTGAGACCCTCACGGCAAAAGACGTTAATCAGCGTGCGTTCTAGCTTCAGTTACAGCAATCTGAAAAAAAAAAGGTTAGGGCATGTTCAGTAAACATTTATCTTTTCGTTGAACAAACAAAAAAATAAAAAAGCCATCAAATCGTAATTTGCCACGACTCGAACCAAAAAATTCGATCTTTTACCCTTTTTTCGACGGTTTTTGGATCGAAATTGGCAATTTTTGAAAATTTTCGTGACATTTTTGAGGTTGAACGAGAAACTAATACCATAAAGAAAATGTGTGCCAAAATTCATAAGAATCGGTTGAGAACTTTTCGAGTTATTTTGGACGCCAATTTGAAAAAAGTAGTTTCGAGAAAAACGCGTGCATAGTTTTGACACAAAGAAACTCTATGATTATAGCGACTTACCAGCTAATCAGCGATTCCAGGGCCATACAGAAGTCCTTCAGTGCGTTCCCAGTACTCATTTTTCTTCTGAGCTCTTCCTGACATTTGACGAGCTTTTATATTCGTCAAGGAACTGCAGCGATCGGCTCGGCTCACCCTTTTTCTTCAATTTTATCTTTGTAGACAATGCATTGTCGACCAACAACTATTTGTAATAAGTTCATAACTCGCAAGACGTATGTGTAACCGTCATTAAATAATCCAGCAGATATAAAACTACTGATTTCAATTTTCAGTCCAGAATTCAGATGTTTTGGACAGAGTCGCCAGATAGTAGAGTTGAAGCTCTCATTTGCATTCTGTGTGTGACGACCCAAACATCTTTCTAGCAATTCATCTCGAGATAAATCTTCAAAAATTGGCTTAATATGGGTTTGAACATTAGGATGTAGTGGAGCCGGATGTTTAATTTCTTCAGGATTCTTCTTCTTTTTTAGTACGTTGATTACCATGGTATTTCCTATTCGGTGGTCTTGAGGCACGAGACCCTTCACATTTTGAACTTTTCGGATAAGACTGCAATTTATTTTATATCACTACTCCGCACAGAACGAACTCCAGAAGGAAACTGAACTTAACTAACGGCAACACTGGTTTCTATATACTTTATATTAGCTATACAGTTAATATTTTCGTAGAAATAAATAACAAAAGAGTTTCCGAACATCTGGTCACCCGGGTCTTCAATACAAAAGATCCATGGTCACAATTCTGAGGATCAGGTAGCAAGAGTCGAGCGCTTAAGTTAAGCGACAAATTTGTGATGAGATTTAAATGAATTTTCAATAGACATTATAAATAATACGAATTTCATTCTACAAATTTACAGGTATATTTTTAAGATGTTAAACTAACTATTTAGGAAAAAAAAGAATCGGTTTTTTTTCTACATGTATCGACCCCCTTAAACACGCGTTACTGTAACATTTAGTTTGTTTACAATAGCAACATAATCTATATCTGTGTTATATGTATTACAACATAAATCAATTAATTTAGTTAAAATCTTAATTATAACACTAAGTATTTCTGATATGGTCAGATAATCATATGATTTACTTAGTAGGTTATTCTTTACAATTTACCGATTGAATATGACAACAAGACGACGTACTTTTTACATGCTTGCTTCTTCTGGAAAAATGTTACTCTGTTTTGATACTTACATGAATATTTCCGTCTACTTTTGCGTATAAAGTCTTCTAATGCGTGATAAATTGTTAGACTCAAATTGTTATTGCCCTTTATTTTTAGAAAGACTTGCAGAAAACATTGAAAAGAAAAAAAACTTCAAAAAGAAGACTTTAAAACTTAAAAAAAAATCTCTCTTTCTCTTATACATGACATTTCTTATAGCTATATGCAAAATAATCTTTTCTTTTTTTATATCTACACATAAATATATATGAAACAGAGATAAGTCACAGACCAAATTTATTTAAATTTAATTTACCAATATCGTAAGCCTAAGGTATCAGAAGTATACGCTCCTATAGTAGCGTATATAGAGTACGCTGTGCTGTACGCAGTATCTCCTACCGAGTAAGGATGAAAAACCTTGGAATCAGATACAGGTGGACAAAGAGTACTATGACTACAGGACGATAGTAAGAGCAAAGCAAACAATTCCATATTACGATTACGTCACGGTTTACAGCAAAGCAACTAATAATCAAAAGATAATGTCGATACACTAAAATAAAGTTTAAGTACACTGATTTGAATAAATTTTATAATTATGGTGACTAAAATAACTGGCAAAGCACTGTTTGAATTACAACAATTAACAGGCTGCGTTATAAGCGTATAATTGAATAAAACCACACCTAACCCGATCACAAGATTACAATTCGCGTAGAGTTTTTTAATTATTACTATTCTATAGAAGTGTGGCAGCAAAATTAAGTTCTTTCACTGTCAGTGCAAAATATAATGTTATCATTAGTGATCGATAAAAAGTTTCGGTTTAGGCCAGTTTCAGCCAAAAATCGGCACACCCCCGTGGGATTTGGAGGCAGAAGTGCTCGCCGAAGTTTATCGACGGACGGCTGACTTTCGGGCGGGTAATGGCATAAGGCGCCCGCTCGAAGAGGTACGTTGGTGGTCCCGGATGGAGGCTCCACGTGCAGGCTTTGCCGCCGTGCAGGCTCTCCAACCGGTCATCGCCGAATGGGCGGCGCGGCAGTATGGGACCCTTTCCCTCCGACTAATACAAATTCTTTCCGGGCACGGATGCTTCGGGAAGTAGCTGCACTAGGTCGCCAGCAAGGAATTGAGTCCCACCTGTCACCACTGCGACTGCAGTGAGGACTCGGCTCAGCACACGCTAGCGGTTTGTTCCGCCTGGGCGGCGCAGCGTGGGGTCCTCACTGCAGTTATTGGAGGAGATCTTTCGCTATTGGCCGTCATACGCTCCATGACCGGTAGCAACAGTTGTTTTACCGCGGTGGGAACCTTCTGCGAAGACTTAATTGTGCGGAAGGAGGCGGCGGAGAAGGCTCTGGAGGACGATATCCACTCGGACCCAATTCTCCGCCGGCGAGCCGGGCGGCGGAGGCGCGCATACCAGCACCTCATGCCGCCTTGAGTGTGGCCACGGGTGGACGGGACGGGTTTTCTTCTGCAACTGTATATAGAAGTTTGCTCAATTTATTCAAATCTTCAATACCATAAAGTATGATTGGTGGAGGCTTTCTTTCTTTTTTGTTATGTGTTTCAGGTGCATCATTGATTAAATCAATAGACAATCTACTATATCTGTTTGATATTTTAACTGATTCGGGTGATGGAGTGGGTGAAGTAAATTTCCTTTTTTTTGATGGTTTTGTAGTCGGGACTCTCTGCCACGGAGGCGGTTTGAGGACATGATTTACCATATTGTAGCTAGTACAAGGTGTAACTTTACTTAGAGCCTGAATATTAGTTGTCTTTTGTTGAACCTGGGCGACGTCATTTAAGGAAGATGATCGTCCTCTATAGAATAGTCCGGGGTGAAGTATTTGTTGAGTATATATTTTACTAGATTTGCCTGCTGGATCCGTTTGGGTTTGCAAAACTGTGCACTCCCCAGAATACGTAGGGCAGCCTGAGCTCTGCTCAGGGAGGGATTCTCCGATATTATCGGTACCCTCCTGGGGTAGTTTCTCTTTAGGCTTTGCTTCCATGATTGCTTTTATGTTTTTGTTTTTTGTTTCAGAGTTTTCTCTCCTAACTAGGTATTCGGTTATGGCGCCGAAGGCTCGCCATCGCCCATCATATTTTGCTATTATAGTCATGAGGTATATATGCAAAACTCATTTTTGACTATAACATTGCCCGGGAGAGACGACTCCCAAGGTGGAGTAGTGAGTCCGTAACTAGACGGCTACGGCAGTCTAGAAACCGACCTCCCCTCCCGAACTACCCCCTCCTGACTAGATTTGGCTTAATATTTTATTTGGGTTAAAAGTGGCCGAAACTCGAGTGTTCGTAAATTATGATGCGTCGTCCAGCATACTTTGCTGTTAATTCATACTCTCCTACCCATCGTTAAGAGCATTGAGTTTAGGTTTTGTTTTGCATATAAACCATTAACAGACAGATTGAATTCTAGGGTAGGCACGAAAGATATCCAGCGGTTGAGAACAATTTTATTTTTTTCATAATTGCCAATATTTTGGGTAAATGCAGTTCTAGTACAGTGACCTGAGGCAACAATCGTCTTTTACCAGACTCGCATCGAATGAAAATGGTTGATTATTACATCATCGAGGTGACACACATTTTTAATTGGTTTATCTAGTCAATTGGCCCTTGACCTTTAGCCATCGCAAATCGTTGTTATACGTACGCGTTAAATATTCATGATACAAAAAATATAAATTATATTTGTGAGGTACTTTATTGATTGTCTTTTTACTTTACCTAACACCATTTAACTGTCTGTAAATGCAAATAAATTCGCGAAAAATACCGTAGATTTTATTATGACAGTAGTTTAAGAAATCTAAACTATTTCAAATAGAATTCGTGTCGGTTTCGGTTACAGCCTAAACTGAGGGCAAGGCCGCAGTTTCGATTTCGGCTGAAAAACTACATACGGTCGGCAATTAGTTCGTATTCGTGCTACAAATTATTCTCATAACTGTGCAGCGGTTAAAGTTTACTTATTTAAATATTTTTTTATATTGTGATTTAGTTTGTATGAGTTTAGTGTTTAGAATTAAGTTAGGTTTATGATAAATTTAGGTTTAGTGTAAATTTAATACAATTATTAACGTATAAACTATTATAATTTTGAACGGTAGATTGTATTATGTTATAATGTTTAATAGTCTAGCAATATAATAGTTTCCACATCCATTCTATGCTTAGGTTCTAGTAAATGTTTTTCCTTCTATGGATATTGTAACTTGTTGAATTCTTGTATGCTGCCTTATCGGTTTAGACGTGGTGTTTGAACACATTTCTTATTACAGACACCTTTTGGTTGACAGAACGTACTCTTATTCGTATGAATTGCAATACTGCTGCGGTGAAACAAGGCGCTTAATACGTCAAACTTTGGTCAGTAGTGGGCACGCGCAAATGCTGCTGCAGTTTCGCCAGAACAGTCACGAGTGATCAATACTTCACTTCCTCGGTGGCCGTACACCATCCATTGGTCCGCAGTTGCATTTTCACGCTGATATTCACCTAGATAATTTAATTTAATAAGTCAATAAATGAAGTAGTCGTTCACTAGTGTAAAAAATGTTTCCATATGAATAGTATTTTCATGATGGGCTAGTAGACAAGAAAATATATTAATAAGCATTTAAAATTTTGGGCAAAATCTAATATATATGTATATATAATAGGTAATTGTAGAAATTCATGGCAAGATGTAGGTAATAAATATACTGTTTATTTGTAATAAACATTGTCAACAAAATAATTTCTTTTTTTATAGTGGTTGTATAAAAATAAATTTATAAAGCGGTCCCAATACAGTCCCAAGACAATCTCTTCTTCTACTATTGTTAATTGATTTTAAATCACTTTCCGACCACTTTACGTTCTTGTTAAAGTAAAGGAGAGGAATTTTGTGTACACAACACACAATCCAATTCATGGAACCTGCTAGTGTATTAAAATTTCAAGAAAGTATATATCACTAACAACTACTAACTAACTAACGGTACTAACAATGATCAAAATATAAACGGTGGATGCAATGACGTAAATTCTCTTTGATGCATTCTTGGCAAGGGTTGCAAGTTTTTAACAATGGCGACCATGGGTCTAGAAAGCATATAACGAGTCACGTGTCTTGGCATACATTTGTAACAATCTACGCGCAGCTTATGTTATGTAATTAGTATATTATGTCAAAATAAATATTGTTGATATGGTTGCAGCACTAAATACAAAAATAGTAAAATATTTGAAATTGTCCCGTTAGTCTAGCAGTTAGCGTATGCGACTGTCAATCTAGAGGTCTCGGGTTCGAATTTCGGATCAGGTCATAAATACTGTCGAGTTTTCTTGCAAGAAATTCTTAATAATAACCGGGAGTGTGAAAGTGCTTCGGTGAGCACGTTAAGCCGGCGGTCCCGACTGTCATGAGCACCTTTGGTAATTGTTATTGGTAAATCAATGCCCTCAAACTAGGCAGAACTAGCGCTTATATGTATATGTTTCTGAATACACTTACAGATAAATAATACCCAGACAACAAATGATCGAGCTTTTTACACAATTAATTGTCCTAGGTGATAATCGAATGTACGATCTCTACCATAGCAGTCTGGGTCTCTAACCACTACACCAAAACGCCCGTCATTATTGTACTGCAGACTGGGTATGAAAATAACTAATCAAACAGAAAATTAATGGAAACGAACCCTTAAAATATTTGTTACAGCTTCTGTTTCATTAACATGTTTATTATGGCTTCATTTTCATTATTTTTCTGCGGCAACATCGTGTGACTAAGAAGCCATGTCGTCCGCTATTTACTATTTCGCTTAGTACAAAATTTTTGATTAATTGGCAAAATGTTACTAAGCTAATGGTATAAAATCATACTTCAGGTCATAGGTACACAAAAATAGTGATTTTTTCAGAGTGAAAATTTTTATCTTTCCAATAGATAAATCAGCAATGTACCGAAAAATGTATGTATATAGACATTCACAAGTAAAATAACAAAAAACAGATCGACCCAGGTTTGGGACATTCTACATCAAATCAAGTCAAATATGGATGTGAATTTATGTTAATATTAATGTATAGCTGTAGAGTTTGTTTGTTTGGTTGACCGCGCTAATCTCTGGATTTACGAATCCGATTTGAAAAATATTTCAGTGTTAGATAGCCCAGTTATCAAGATAGGTATAGGCTGTATATTATCAAAAGAGCAGAGCATCGATTAAAAATGTTGCAAAAACTAAGGAATTCCTTCTGAAAGCTTCCATAGTGTGAGCTGCGTAAGCGGTAAGTCTCTTTAAAAGTACAAAATAAAAGTACGCGACCAGCATATATGTATCTATATCTTTGACTGTGCTATATAATTTAACGATATGGGCAACAGGAGACGCAGACGAGGTTGCGTGTGTCAGACAGAAAGATATAAAACACATCGACGATCGATATGTTCTTCTGTTTATACTTACATTACAACTGAAAAAAATAGTAAAACATGTTTTATAAGATTTCTCACACATTTCACTATCTTATTTCAGTCCCTGCAACTTGAGTTCTATTTTCAAACACTTTACAATCAAACACTGAAGATGAATAACATAAAAAAACGGCTTAAGTGATGATCAGAATCAGTAAGAGTGAAGTACACTACGACTTCGGTACTCCCCGACATCAGCAGTTTGCCAGTACTGCAGACAGCGCGTCTTCTTGCAGAATTTTTATTAAGTCATATTTTTGCAAATGCATGTAAATTTCATTCTCCAATTAAAAACTTGATTACCTTAAGTATTGTACGTTATACATAATAATATATTATTATGTAAGGTGTGTTAAAATTCATAGCTGTTTAACATAACGGCTTTCTAACAACCTTATTAATCAGATAGTTTTTTTACATTTTTGTGATCCCGATATCTTACGATATATTTTTAACCATACTTATCTGAAAAGTGTTTTATGTAATCTGAATTACAGGTACTCCACAATTACTCAACCGAGGTAAGTTATGCAGCAATTTAAAAATTAGAATAGTTAGCTTTGTTCTGGTTTGTTAAAGAGCGAAACGACAAAAATTGGCGGGGCCGCATAGCCGAAAGACGCTACTCAGTTAGATTGAAAAAAAAAATGTATAATTCAGTTATCTTATGACTTTGAATTACCCGGTGATGACTTAATCGGTATTTTGTAAATATAGGCAACTTCTTTTATCTTTTGAACTAACTTTTTTTAATTGTTCAATGCTTGACATACGATAAGGGCAGAAACACCGATGGTAGGTACGTATAAATAGTTTTCGTAACCATCAGAGCATCTGCACCTTACCGCACAGCTGCAGACTGTGGCTAAATAGCACAGCTGTCGAATAAACGCACGCTGCCTACAATATCGAACGTGGACACCCTTCATACACTTTTTACATTTATATTTTTTACTCTATAATAAACAGACTTAAAATTGTATCGCTTATGCACGATAGTATACTTAATATATCGTAGTTGGTTACAAAAAAGTTTTTAAGAATTTCTTTTTAAAAAGCTTATAGAGTAATAGATTTTTTTTTAAGAAACACTTACTTAATTTACTTTATTTTCGTACACCATGTGGTAGACTCATACAGGGTAATCTACATCACTCCAATATTTGTATCGAAATCTTCATCGCTTGCAGCATACAGTGAAGACGTAGAGCTTTTGCGTAAGCTTATTTGAGATCCTTCAGATTTTTCTGAATCTACAGCACTTTCTTTTACATTAGGTTTCTTTTTTATATATAATATTATAATATTCCGGACATCTGGCACACAATGCAATCCAATCCCAAAATAAGCAGGGTTTGTACTATGGGTACTAGACAGCTGATTTATATACATATTTACTTTATTTTTGCAAATACATACACATACATAGAAAATAAATAAAATCCGAAACAAATATTTGCAAATTATACAAACATTCGGTCCCACATGGGCATCGAACCCGAGACCTCAAGCACAGCAGTCACATACGCTACCACTGCGCCACCAAGGCCTTTGTCGTCTTTTTCTATAGTCATGAAAAAAGGCAACGATTTATTTCTTTAGCTCTAGCTTTTCTTTCCTTTTAATTTTTTTCATTCCTTTTGTATGTATCTCTCTTCTAATTCTTTTTTTTTCAGTGGTTTTGTTGTAAACACATGATTGACCCAGTTTTCTTCCTTTATTGTAACCGTCCGGTAGGATCTCATGGCTTCTGGTGTAATAGGAATAATTTGCAGTCTCTTAGCTATAGAAGTGATAGGTTCGTAAGTTTCGGTGATAATTTCTTCCAAATCTCAGACAAAAGAAGCAGATAATAATAAGTTTATTTATTCATTCTTTCTTACAGCTATTACAAAAGTACTAACCTAACAATTGCAAAAAAACTTACATTTCTAGATTAACGTCGGCAGCTATAATAGCATGAAACTGTGCTATAGCTGTCAAAATACTGCCAAGATGGCAGACGCCTACCAATAGAATCTTCTATTGCCTTAATTGTTAATTTAAGGTTGTGATTTTAAAGCGGATTCAATATTTTCAGTTTGTTTGAGGAGTACACATAACTGGAAGCAAAATAGTTTTCGCTAAAGGCCATTTCATTGAACGGCTATTTAGCTGGCTCAGCAAATTCACTTGTTTATATTCTTTGCCGTAAAATATTCCACATATGCAAGTTTGATCATTTTCAGTACATTATATATACCGATAGTCTTTCTTGGATTTTTCACATGCCACTTACTGAACACTATTTTCAACTTTGACATAAACGGCCCAAAAACTCCAACTTCTAACGGTTGTAAGTAATGGCTTGTATATGTGGAGGAAAAGACACAGTTATTCTCTTATCTCGAACATACGTTATAGTCTGTAAACCGATGTGGCTTTCATGATTATCACATGATAACAAAATTGCTTATTTTTGAAGTGAAACTTCTTTATCGGGGTTGGAAAAAAATTGAGTGTAACATTTTTTCGATACGCGTCACATTTTTCGGTTACGCGCCATCTTTTTCTTATCCCTACCACGCGTGATTCGAAGTATACTTTCTCCAGCGGAGTAGGGATTGATTAATGTCTCAAAATTAACGACGTAAACATAAATTCGTCATCACTACTTTGTGGAACGAATAACTTGAAGCTTAAGTTTGTTTTTACAATATAATTCTAAACATAA
Source organism: Hypercompe scribonia (assembly GCA_949316085.1). Classification (NCBI taxonomy): domain Eukaryota; kingdom Metazoa; phylum Arthropoda; class Insecta; order Lepidoptera; family Erebidae; genus Hypercompe; species Hypercompe scribonia. The sequence goes on along the minus strand of OX438969.1, from coordinate 14,591,483 downwards.
GTAAAAAAAATACTCACCACGCGAGTTATGTCGTCATATACGTGACGCCCTACAATAGCATCAGTCATGAACGACCACTTAGCTGATAAGCCACAGACGCCCTGGAAACAATAGAACAACTAGCCCCTTGTCTCCAACGCATAATCAGAATACTGTATATTGTTTTATAAATAAAGTTAATCTTGGCATCCGTCATGAACCACCACTTAGATGATAAGCCGCAGACTAAACACTATAACAATTAGCTCTTTGTCTTCAATACATATCAATAAGAATACTGTTTGAACTTTAAGAAATGGTTTCATAAATAAAGTTAGTCTCAATCCACTCTTCAAGCTGAACACTTGTCTTATTAAAAACCCTCTCGCCCTCGCTCACAACCTAACTGGCGCAGTCGGTACGTCGCGATACTGTCGGTTCCTGCTGCAGAGAATACCTTTGCTAAGCGTCCGCGTTCGCGAATAAAAGAATCTACAGTGAGCGTAGTGCAAAGCAGAGGCAGACGAGCTGACCAGCTGAAGAAACGAAGACTCAGCCTACAAATCGGCAATGCTCGTGGGGTAAGTATAGACTCTACTACTCCCGAGACTCCTTAAACGATTTCCTGGACATCCCCATAACATTTGGTGTATCCAGTATCGTAAAAAACCGTTATAGCATTTTTTTTTTATTGCAATACGCGTACTTATTAAAGAATTTTCTTACGTTGTTACCATCTAAATCACTGTAGTTAAAAATGACAAGTGAAAAGAAGGTACTAACTGAAAAATCTTTCATAGACGAAAAATCGGTAACCACCGATTTCTCCACGTTTTCCAAACTGTTACCCAGTTATGATGGGAATAGAAGGACCTTATCTTTTTATATTGAAGGTGTAGAAATTGCACTTAACTTAATTCACAATAGGGACGACCCCTCTATCATATGTTTAATCAGAAACAAACTAACCGGTAAAGCTGCGGAAGCGATGTCTCAAAGCCCAGGCTCCAAAACTTGGGAGGATATTAAGGAAGCCCTACAAAGAAAATTTGGGGAATTCCGCACCGAAATACAACTGGTTCAAGAATTAATACAAATTAATAGGAACGGTAGTTCTCTAGAAGTGTTTGGTGATAAAATCAGAGATCTGATGAGTACGCTCATTTCATCACAACCAACCAAAAAATTATTTTACGAACATATGGCTTTGGAAACATTTCTTGATAAATTAAACCCAATTACAAACGTTTTAATTCGATTAAAGCATGTGGAAAACCTAGAACAAGCCATTAATGTGGCAAAACAAGAAGAGATCAAACTTAGAGCTAGGCGCGCTCAACAAACTAAAACCAAACCGAATATTTCTAACAATAATAAAAATCCACACAAAACAGGTAATTTTTCAAAAAAAGATTCTAACTTCAATAAAAATAAAATTCCTGAAAACCTAGATTTAAACAGAAAAAAGTTATATTATCAAAACGAGGAAAATGATGACGAAAACGAATCGTCCTCGGAAGACGAACTTGAAGATAATCTGTCCGAAGAAATAAACAACGAAAATTTTCTTCAGGACATAGAAGACAAACTAATAACATAGTATTACTAAATAATATTCAAAACTACAATAAGCTACCTTATATTTACATAAGTGAACTAGGCGGTAGATTTCTACTAGATACAGGAGCCACACAATCTCTAATTAGCCCACAAGTCCTGAAAAATAAAACAAATAAAAAAATAAAAATCAAAAAAGAAACTCATCACATTAAAACAGCACACGGCACCTCTAAACATAAACAGGTAGCATACATAGAATTACCAGTAAAATTATTCAGACAGAAAATAACACATAAATTCCTAATCTTTAACTTTGATAAAGACTTTGTAGGATTACTAGGCTTAGATCTGCTAGCCCCTCTTAACTGTAAAATAGATATGAAAAACATGATGCTACACACTGAAAAAGCCGACATTCCAATTAGAGATGATATAAAATCATATACTAAAATTAAACCTAAATGTGAACAAGTAATAAACCTTTTGTGTAACTATCCAGAAGGAGAGTACTTTTCAGAGCAAAGAAAAATGAAAAGTGGACTTTTCTTTCCTTCAGCAGTAGTTTCAGTAAAAAACGAAAATTCTCTAACAACAGTAGTAAACACTTCTGAAAAAGAAATAATATTGAGAAACAACCGGCAGCTGAATCTACAAAAATTAAACTTAATAAAAAAGCCACCCCGAGAAACCCCCATAGAACAAGACAAAAGAATAAACAACTTACTTAAACAAAATTTAGAAAGATTAAGAACAGATCATATGAACCCCGAGGAAAACCGCGAAATAAGAAAATTATGCTACAACTACCGGGACATTTTCTATAGCGAGGAAATCCCCTTAAGCTTCACGCACAAAATTAAACACAAACTAAGGATAACAGAAGATAGACCAATTTATGTACGCTCATATAGACAGGCACCTAAACAAAAAATAGAAATAAAAAAGCAAATAAACAAACTTTTAGAACAAAAAATAATTCAAGAAAGCAGTTCTCCCTGGTCATGCCCAGTACACATAGTTCCAAAAAAAATAGATAGTACAGGAGAACAAAAATATAGGTTAGTAATCGACTACAGAAAACTGAATGAAAAAACAATAGAAGATAAATACCCCCTACCTAATATAGATGATATTTTGGATAAATTGGGACGTGCCCAATACTTCACAACACTAGATCTAGCGTCAGGTTACCATCAAGTGGAAATGCACCCTGACGACGTAGAAAAAACAGCATTTACAATAGATCGCGGACATTACGAGTTCCTCAGAATGCCATTTGGGTTAAAAAATGCACCCAGCACCTTTCAGAGATTAATGGATGTAGTATTACGTGGTCTAGATAATGTTCTAACATATCTCGATGACGTGATAATATATTCAACATCTTTACAGGAGCACATAGAAAAATGCAAACAGGTATTTGAGAGATTCCGAATTCACAACTTAAAAATTCAACTAAATAAATCAGAATTCTTACAGAAACAAGTCAAGTTCTTAGGCCACACATTAACAGATAAAGGCCTTCAGCCAAACGAAGACAAAATAAAAGCCGTAAAAAAATTTCCGGTCCCAAAATCACAGAAGGAAATAAAGTCGTTCCTAGGATTAGTAGGCTACTACAGAAAATTCATTCAGGATTTCGCAAAATTAACCAAACCCCTAACAAAATGTTTAAAAAAAGGCAATAAAATAAATTTAACCCCCGAGTACCTACAAGCGTTTGAAAAGTGTAAGGAAGTATTAATTAACGCACCTATTCTACAATATCCAGATTTCGAGAAACCGTTTGTTCTAACCACAGACGCCTCAGAGGTAGCAATTGGCGCAGTACTATCTCAAGGACAAATAGGCACAGACAGACCAGTAGCATATGCGTCACGTACACTATCCGATACAGAACAAAGATACTCAACAATCGAAAAAGAATTATTATGTATTGTGTGGGCCATAAAATATTTCAGACCCTACTTATACGGCAAAAGGTTCATAATTTACACAGATCATCGCCCACTTACCTGGATAATGTCAATAAAAGACCCAAATTCAAAACTCACACGCTGGCGTCTAAGGTTGGCCGAATATAATTTTGACGTACAATACAAAAAAGGCAAATCTAACACTAATGCTGATGCACTGTCTAGAATACAAAGCATTCATCACAATAAATTAAAAACAAACACAGACCAACCACCCAGCACGTCAATCACCAACCAACAAACTAGAACACAAAATACAGATCGATTAGTCCACACCCCATTATTAGACCCAGACCTATTACACTTACCAAAGACACCTAACACATGCGAACGAAATCACCCAACACAACCTAATCAATCAACAACTTTACAAGAGACACAAACACATAAAATACCGGAAATAGACGACGCGATCGATAGACAATTAAAACAATTTCACATCAGAAAAACACCCGGAAACGTATACAAGGTAGACGATAGGACAAAAGGAAAATATGTAATTAAAGATGTATGGATACCTATTAACGACACTAAACAGCAAATTACACAATTTTTAAAAGAGCACACTGTACCAGATAGAATTTTTCATTGCTATTTCCATCATGAGGAGTTTTACTCGTTGTTTTGCGAAATTTACAAAACAACATTCAACAACCGGGGACCCAAACTAATAAGATGCTTGAATAGAGTTACACTAATAGAAAACATTCCTGAACAAATAGATCTGATAAGAAAATACCATGAAGGAAAAACCATTCACAGAGGAATTCAGGAGACATATAAACACATCCACAGAAACTATCACTGGCCCAACATGCTCCCATCAATACAGAAATTTATAAATAAATGCGATGCATGTTTAAAGAGCAAATACGAACGTAATCCGTTAAAACTACCCCTTTCTCTAACAAACACACCACACAAACCAATGGAACACATGTTCATGGATCTATATAGCAGCGGAGGTACAACCTTCCTAACAATCATAGATAACTTCACTAAGTATGCCCAAGCAATACCGCTTACTGCTTCAACTAGCATACACATAGCTGAAGCATTGCTATCAATATTTTCAGTCATAGGAGCACCTAAGAAAATCACAACAGACTCCGATTCAAAATTCGATAACGAAGTAATAACGGAAATATGTGCATTGCATAACATAAACATCCATTTCACCACACCCTATAACCCTAACTCCAACTCACCAATCGAAAGACTTCACTCAACCCTGGCAGAAATGATTAGAATCCAAAGAATAACTGACAAAGATGAACCCTCAAACCTCATGAAATACGCAATCATAGCATATAACAACACTATACACTCAGCAACCGGATTCACACCTTTCGAACTATTATACGGACACACAGACACCAGAAACCCATTGGAACTCCATTGCCCCAAAGAATTTTATCAAGAGTATGTATTAAAACACAAACAAATTATGGAAAATACACACAAATTAATTAATAACAAAATTTTAAATGAAAAACAAACAATAATCGAAAAAGCTAACAGAAATACTGAAAAACCTCAATTCAAAGTAGGCGATATTGTCTACAAACAAGTTGCCAAAACAGCGCGAAACAATAAATTAGAACCCAAATACTTAGGTCCATACACTATAATACGTATACACCCGGAGCAGATTGCGGAAATTGTCGGAAAACACGTAAACGCAAAAACTATAAGAGTTCACTTCCGTTTACTAAGGTGACCTGAAAATATTTCAGGAACGCCATCGCCCTTATCGTAGTGTTCTGGCTCGCCGCAACAGCTGCAATAATACAGTCAATAGATAATCACAACGAAATACTGATACTAACCGAAGCCAAAACACAATATCAATCAGATACATACCATTTAGCTGTAATATATAACACTACGAAAATAAGAGAGATATACCTAGACATAAGTTGCAATTATTATACAATTAAGTTAAAAGTAAATACCTCAGTAGAGTATATAACAATAAACGACAACAGATCAAATCAAAAGAAAACAATTAATATTATGCACGACTTCATAAAACGATTTGAAAAAAGCCTCAAAAACATTAAACATAACCAAGAAGAAATTTACAGAGCCATTGATCGTTATTCAACACAAAGTAACAAGTTTGTAACTAGGTTAATAACAACGAACATTTTTAATAATATCGAGAACTCGCCTCAACAACTGTATGATAGAATAGAAACCCTAGGAAACGCGTTAACATTTGCTCACCTCAAAAAGATGCACCCTAGTATAATAGACCCTTCATATTTAATCGAAGAACTTAACATAATTCAAAGAAAATAGATATATACCTAGCCTTTAACCCTAACATGGATAGTATTCATCTACGGGAAAAAGCAATCATCGTAAAAGCTTATAACACTAATCAAACCCTTAACTTTATACTGGACATACCAATTGTTACCGAACAACCTTACAACCTATTACACCTGTATTCTATCCCTAATAATAACAACACAGTACTTATACCTAACAACCCCATCCTAATCTTGGGAAATAATGAGTTTGCCTACCCTCACGAGCCATACACATACATCACCGGAGACAACGTCATCTGCAAACACTTAGAATGGCAACCCTTACTGCACTCTACGGACTGCATAGCTCAACTAATACAACACGAAGATCCGCCTAACTGCACCTACGCCACTGCAAGCTACAACAACAATATGATACAACAAATCAAAGACAAAACTAGAAAACATAGAACTAGATAACCTGAAAAGTACGCTGCAACAAACAGAAGAATTAAAGAATACAAGCGAAAACTTAACCATGATTCCAAGCACCCCCAGCTGGTCATCAATTGCACTTTACTTCATAATAACAGCAACAGGAATAGAATTGCAGTCTACAAATTCTGGTGGAAAACTAGATCAACGAAAATCTCGGCTGCACAACCGGAAGCCGTTGAACTTCAGCCTTCGCAGCCTTCGTGCCGCCTCCGTCTTAAGGGGGGAGGAGTTATGTCGTCATATACGTGACGCCCTACAATAGCATCAGTCATGAACGACCACTTAGCTGATAAGCCACAGACGCCCTGGAAACAATAGAACAACTAGCCCCTTGTCTCCAACGCATAATCAGAATACTGTATATTGTTTTATAAATAAAGTTAATCTTGGCATCCGTCATGAACCACCACTTAGATGATAAGCCGCAGACTAAACACTATAACAATTAGCTCTTTGTCTTCAATACATATCAATAAGAATACTGTTTGAACTTTAAGAAATGGTTTCATAAATAAAGTTAGTCTCAATCCACTCTTCAAGCTGAACACTTGTCTTATTAAAAACCCTCTCGCCCTCGCTCACAACCTAACTCGCGCGAGAACACGTTACGTATTGACATTCGTCAAACAATATGGCAGCTGATATATCTAAGTACACAAGAAAACCCATGTCCGTATTACGTTTAGTGTTTTGTTATGTTTACTCTATAAAAGTGCCCCGTTTGATCAGGTCGTGATGATCAGTATACCCTACAGTGGATTCGTACTTTTTCTATATTATATTTCTTCAATTTTTTTGCCAATGCTTCAGCTCAAGTACATTACTTTACATTATCTGACAAAATATCTCTCTACCATCATCGATTAGAAATTAAAGTGTGGCAGTTGACAGAGTAACAAATGAACACAGTCACATTTGTGATATTAAGTTGATACGGTATTTATTTTGAGTTTTAAAAAATAAAGATTGTCGTGTGGCAGACATTATAATTTTTTTTCATAATAAATCATTAGAGGATCTTTCCAATAATGGGGAATATAAATTTCTAGCGTAACGCTATTCTAAGTAATGGTAAATGGCATAAAATTTAGCTTTTGTAGGCAGTTTTCTATTTCATTAATGTTTAATTTATACATAATTAATCATTATCTTACCTAGTTCACGCTGCTTTACATATGTATATTTATATGTACAATACTCTTAAACGGGTTATACGTACCTACATCTTGATCGTGTTTACATAATATTAAATTATTATAATAGGTAAACTGAACTTAAAATATTTAAGCTATGTGATACCAAACAATATGTGTATTTAACAGTTTAGGCTAGTGGGGTTTCGTACCTAGGTATCTTTGTTAGATACGAATAGGTGCTCATTATCATTTATCAAATGCAATATATGCAAACACATTGTAACATTCATCCACATTCCTCGTCCCTTACATGCTAAACTGTTGGACTTGGAAGAATTATGTTAGTTTAGGAGTAATCAGAAAAAATAAAACTTGTCAGTATCTACGAATTATTTAGAACTTAATGAGCATTGAAATTCTGCTCTCCACAACGCCCGACACTCATTCAAACAACTAAAACTATCGAAACTACTTCCAACATCATACGTTTACTTTCTATTAGAATAAATATTACGTTTATAATAATAAAAAAAAAAATGTTTGAATATTTAACTAAAGAGTAAGCAGCAAATATTATCTGAGCATGACTATCTTTCAATCAACTATGCAACTGAAAACATATATTGTACTAGCTTTTGCCGTTGCCCCGTTCGCATTAAGTTTATCAATATTTTTCCGTAATTCTGAAAACTTAAGCGTAGCAGAGTTAAAATATCACTTAGTTGTAAGTTATTGCGTAAAATGGTTGAAAAGCGTAGCAGAAAAAAAGCTTTGTAATTCGTATGTTCTCACCTGGTTTATCCTCGAAGATGATAATGTTTTCCATGAGACCAGATTCTGTGTCGTTGTCCTGTAAGAAGTGTTTTCCAAGTGGTGTTCCTACTTGCAAGAAACACCGACTCCAGTCAACATTACTACTGAAGTTATCGTATTTCGTGGTATATATTTCTCGTTCCTGTTTGAACATCATATGTTTTACTTAAACCATTAAATATATATACGGTAAATGTTGCGGCATAAGACCGCTTTTATGCATACAAGCAATATCCTCGTTACAACTTACTTGCTATGAATATATAAGTTTACCTATGCCTTAACAAATTGTATTTTTTATCATTACTGTTTAATTTACTCCGGTAAGAAACTAATTTTGCCTAATTTACGATCGTTAATCGTCAGGAAGACAGATGTTTACCAATTTACCAACAGTCCGATTAATTGTAATGTCCTCTATGTTCAAATCAAGATTGCCTAAATCTACTTGAATCAAAACATGTTTCGAAGAAGTTAATTTTTGACTCCAGTTTGTAGTAATCCAAACTTATAGAAACCACTTATAGGAAAGTCTCTTTTTATTGATCTAACTTTAGACACAAATTTTTTTCTTCGCCGTGTGAACCTCAATGATAACACCTGCCTCTCCACTAGTAGGGATATATGGAACCTTCTACTCCATGTATCACTGCCAATAAAATTGTTACGGATAATTGGATATTTATTTTTATTTTTCAGATTTTTTCTGTTAATAGTAGATTATTAAGAATAAAGTTTGAAAAGTTAAATTAAATTGTACTATAGATATAATGTATGAGACTCCAATTTAGTTATAGTTTTGACATGCGTGTCCGACTGTCCGTCTGTCTGTCCACAGTCCACACAACATCTCACAGACATGTTAGTGCAAGTAATCTGCAATTACATGAACATGCCTTATTGGTGATATTAAATCTCGAAAACCAATTTTTTAGGGTTCCTCTAATACATTTAAATTGGGGGCAATTAATTTTTATAATCATGACCGTACACGTGTTGTGGGGTATCATTGACAGGTCTTTTAAAAAAAATTTTTGTGAAGACATTTTGATTAAAGTACTCATTTGTAAGGTTTTACCTTTAAAGTCCTGATTTGTATATTATATGCAGATTCAAGCATCTCCACCCCTCTGCTAACCACACGTAGCATGCATATATTTAAACGAATTTAACAGGAACACTTTTACTGCTAAGTAGGTTTTATTAGTTTAAGAGTAATCGGAGCAATAGTCCACCAACTAATTAGCCTCCACAACCGTAACTGTGAAATGTTTGTAATATATAACAACAATACATTGCCAGTGCTCAATGCGCACTTAGTTTTTATTACTTAAAAAATAACTTCAAATGACGTTAAGTTTTTAGTAGTAGGTAATTTAGTATAAGTTTGTTTGGATTATAATGGTTTTTACGACTTTCTTTTGTTTTTTATTTAATTTTGTAAACACAAGTCTAATTCAAGATTAGCTAATTCGTCGTAAAAAGAAATCTATAATACTTTTTATCCCTACCCATTCGATTAGTAGCGATATATGAAATAAAAGGTTCCGTGTATCCCTACCGGTAGTATAATTAGCAGATATATGAAACAGGCGAGAAGTATTACTTACCATCTCTGTAGTTGCTCTTGTGTGAACTGTAAAGCAATCAATAGTTTCTGGCTGCGTAAATACTGTCATCCAGTTCCCAACCAAATCAACCACATCTACACTTGGGCCTTTTTTCTACGCTGGACATATTTTAAAGCATTTTGGCTATCACTTCCGGCGTACCTATATTTTTCGTCACTAGGAAAAATGAACAATAAATTAAGCGAGCGCTGCAACCCATTTTACTGGTAACGTGATTCACTTGAATATTCAGAAATGATTAAAATAATATATTTAAGCAATACAAATGAGAATTCGTTATGATTAACATTCTGTAATAACATTTTTGATATACTCACCGGCACGGAAACTTGGCCAAGTACAAAACGTATGACAACTTCCTTTTTTTTTTCACTTAGCTCTACAAATTTTGGCTAATTGTGATCGGAATCTATCCAGTTAACGTTCCTGATCACTTCTTTTCACATTAAAAGGTTTTTCGGGTTCATAATGAAGTTTATGCAAAAAATCACGTTTTCACAAAATTTTACACTAGAGTTAAAAGCACTACGAATTTAAAATTGTTTGATTTTTTGTCGCTTTCTGTCCTTTTTAATAGCGTGTGTTGCCTCCTCTAGCCCTAATGACCGCCTGCATTCGGTCTGGCATGCTTTGGATGACGTTCTTGATGTTGACTTGTGATAAGTCGCGCCAGGCAGTAAGTGCAGCATCTCGAAGCTGGTTAAGGGTTTGTGGTGGGTTCGATGATAACTTTATTGCTCGTTTCAGTTTGTCCCATACGTGTTCTATCGGATTTAAGTCCGGGCTGCGAGCTGGCCACTGCAATTTTTGAACACCAACCTCTTGAAGGTAATCATTCACAATGTGAGCGACATGTGGACGGGCATTATCATGCATTAAAATGAATTGGTCATAACCAATAAGCCCTCCGAAGGGCACAACATAATCTTGAAGAATTTCTTCGACGTATCGAGTTGCATTTAAGGCGTTATTGATGATGACTAATTCCGTACGAGCATCAGAACTCACGCCACCCCATACCATTATAGAGCCTCCGCCAAAACTGACCGTCGGTGTGGTTGTCATCGCCAAATAGCGTTCCCCTTTCCTTCTCCAGACACGTTGTCGACCATCAGGTGCATTTAAAGCGACCCTGCACTCGTCTGTAAACAAAACCCTTGCCCATTGCTCAAAAGTCCAGTTAGCGTGTTCGCGTGCGAAGTGAAGTCGAGCTACTCTGTGCTGTGGGAGGAGCTGTGGACCACGGGCTGGTCTTCTTGCTCTCAAATTAACTTCCTCCATACGTCTTCTCACCGTAGGCTCGCTAACATTCACACCTCTGGAGATTTGAAGCCGCTGACGGATCTCAACAGCGGTCAGGAAGCGATTTCTTAAAATCTCTAACACAATAAAGCGGTCGTCACGAGCTGATGTGCATCTTACACCGCCACTACCTGGTCTTCGGGTGTAGCGGCCAGTCTCTTGATACCGTTTTAGTGCATATTGCATCGAAGAACGCGGCACGTTTAGGACAATAGCCACTTCACGATGGGTCAAACCTTGTTCGACTAATGCCACTGCCTGTGCTATCTGACTTGATGACAAAGGCATTTTTATGGATCCTAAGGGGCCTTTAGGTGTTTATTAACCACAATAACAACAAAAATCTTTGTCAAATTAAAACTTAAAATTTTTAGAGCACAATTAAAAACTTCGACTTCGTCGGATTAATGACACGATTTAACTAAACTTTAAAACGCAGACCAAAATGCATTTCAAATTAGCTAATTACCCTCTTGAGATGAACATAAACATTTTTTCTACCCACTTACACGATAAGAACAAAGTTAGACACCCTTCAAAAAATGTTATCGCATGTTATGAGTTTGGCCAAGATTCCGTGCCGGTGAGTGTATTTTACCCGTCTCCCGACTAATCTTCAAAATATTATCGTTGAGTAGATAACATATCCGGTGTTATTTTGTGATGTATACGTAATATATACTGTCCACTCCTCAGTAAAGACTATATCCAGCGTTTTTATTGTATTATTTTTCACAGTTCAAATGAAACCTTTAAAGTTGTAGGGCAACAATTTTTTTAACCGACTTTAAACAATGTATATTTTTATTCCATTTTTTTAGTTGTCTTACAACTCCGTCATTTTCGAATTGATTTGGAAAATTATACTTTCATTTTGTCCCATTCAAATTTGAAGAAAGAATAACAAATAGAAAATTAAAGAATGAAGAATACAGTTTATTACTATTCAATATTATGTAAAATTGTAGATACATTGAAGTCGGTACCTAATACACTTTGAAAAGTTAATTATGTCACAATTTTTGATTTCAAGTAGTGTAACGTTAAATATTTACTTGATAGTTGCTGAGCGCCCTTCGCAATGTCGATGCAAATTAAATGTCGAAACTCAGATACAGAACAATTAATATTTTAAACAGCATTCACAACAAATCTTAAAAAAAAAACAAGAAAAGTCAATGATATTGATGTCATTTGTAAATTGTATTAATTACTGGTAACGTTTAGTGTATTAACAAGTACCCATACCAACCCGACTGACCAGCGAAGTATAGTAGCCCAAAACCTTCTTTTAATCTTAAACCCTTAAAAAGGAGAGGTCTGTGTCCAGCAGGGACTATTAAAGGCTGTAGATCTGATGTGATGTGAACGTTTAGTGTTTACTTTATCCTTAATTCGAAAACGCTTCGTACCGATTCGAATGACTTCTACCTACCTTAAGTTTGTTTAAAATTCGCTAACCATGTATGCGACCCATTTCATACCAAGCGTATGTAAAAGTTTTCAAATTCATTTAGTTCACCAATTAGTAAACAAAAAATATGTGGAATATCATATTTTATTTATACAACAAGTATGTAATATAAATAAACAAGGTAGAGTATACAGTCTCATAAAAACAATAGTTGCCAGTATATAATCTAGATGAAGAATTAGGCTCCTAAGAATTTTGGATTAAATATAATAAGCATACACTGTATATATTACATACCTAAAAATACATGTAACATTTAACGTATTACTACAACAAGAATGTATCAAATTTACCAATTTACCTATCGATACCTAAACTGTGAAAGACAATTACACAATATATTATGCCACAACAGACGTGAGTAGATACAACGCGTGGCGCTCAGCATCTTCATAGGTTGTCTAAACGCACTACAAACATATACATTACATATTAACTAAATCCAAGACAGCGCTATCCAGACTCTTTTAGAGCTAATACAGTTTTTAGTCAAGCCAGCTCTCAAACTGTTTAAGAAGAAATATCACTACATCGTGTATGTTTACTGATCATTAATAGTTAGACTCCCCGAGAAGTCATTCACTCATGACGCCTTGCGCTTTATCTTCGTTTATGTTCAAAGTAAATTCTTAAAAAAAATATACACAATATTAACATCGAAAACATAAAACTGAAATAATTACTGACCAATAAAAAACAATATTATTGTGTAAAAAATATTGGGTTAAAATAATAAATAGCCTAATCAAAATAATAAAAATATAAAAATACTTCGTAGACTGAACAATAAGTTTGTCTTACACGGTACCTATGTTCAAAATGCGCTGGTGGTTATACAAATACGTTCCTCGTTTCACTTACAAATTATGTTAGACTAGGCGTAAATACTTCATGTGTATTTTGGAATACTGGTTCCTGGAAATAAGAAAAAAAATAGAATTATGTAAAAATTTACGTACAAAGCGTAAAAGAACAATAGGATTGTGTTAGGGGTTTAACTATGCCCATGAAAAATCCAATGACAATTAAAAAGCACAATCAGGATTCGGAATTGCGGGCCTCGGTACTTAAATGATTGTCAGTAAATGATGTATTGGACTTAAAAAACAAATCGCTCTCCGCGTCTACATCACAACAGTGTTATCACTTCCTGTACTAATGACTTACAGTTCTTTTTTAATTCATCTGTACTTCGCTCGCGTTTTTGGCATCAGTCATTTAAGGAAAATTCGACGTGTATCAAATCGGCATCATCTGGTGAATTTGTTAGACCTTGATCATGCCTGTGGTGTCTTTACTCACAAGTTAAGTTTACGGTTAGTCACGATGGCGATTCGAGACGAATAGATAGTACATCGTTTCATTGACGCTCTCCGTGACATTCACACAGGTTAAATATTCATAATTTAAGAAATGTTGACATTCAAACAAGACATTGTTTGAAATACCTAAACGTTAAAACGGCAAATGTTTAGTTAAACCCCCGACTTGTTCCGGTTGTCAATAATAGATGTAACTTTTCTTATGCAGACTTTTATTTAATTGAAATTTATAAGTGTAGTTACATTTTAACGTCCTTATTATTTGACAATATCGTTATAAATACTCGTTGACTAGTACCATAACTTTATAATACATGAGACGTAACAGTTAGCCCATCCTTTTGCACGATATAAGAGTGGAGCCAGTGGAACAATTGAAGGTATATCATCACTTACAACAACAACTACAATAATAATTTACAGTATCACACACATTTCAAACTAATGACTTAAATATATTATATATTACGTAAATAGTCAAATGTTAACAGTGTAATATTAGAAACGTGTCGCATAAGTAGATATTAATTAAAATATTTTCAACCTTCAAGCTGTTGTGATTTACAGAGCGATTCTAAACTAGCTGTTCCTTCGTCTACAATTTATTATAAAACGCTTAAAAAGGTAATTCACGCCATTCCTTATCTCTTACGTTTAACAAGCAAGAATTATATATTAAGTAATTAATGTGTAATGGATATTAAAGTTTAGCTTGATATTAAAGAGGTTGCACTTATTAATAACCGTGGCCAATGTCAACGGCTTAGAATCAGGCGCCAGGCAGCTCGACCGACATGTTCGCAATCATCATGTTTCATTATGTTTTGCTTGTCGAATTTTAAGCTGAAAGTTTAAAGAAAATTCTATTTTTTAATTTCAACACAACGGTCACATAAATATACTTTTTTCTATAGTGCAGTAAACAAGTGAGTAATAACTTAAAAAGAGGTCAGACAACAGTTTCAAACCTATCATGCGTAAATATTTACTCGAAACATCGTGATTTCTAGCTTCTTATATTATATCTCATAAGTTTCATCTTGGTCAAACTTGTTTTTACGCTATAAAAAATAGTTTTAAGAAACTAATACTGAATAATAACAATACTACTAAACGTGTTTTTCTTTAATTCTTCCCTATGGGTAATAATATAACAGAACTAACAAAACAACTACTTAGATATTATGTTTCAGATTAGTACAGTAGCCGTTACAAATAAACATTAAATATACATTTCACCTTAATAAAGATGAAATAAAATAAACAGTATTACTATTTCGATTTGAAATAAAACTTTACAACGAATCTGTCATTATGCTCAAGCATAGACAAAAATTAAAAAAAGTCACATTCAAATTTATGATGCCTATTTTGTACCATAGCTTATAGGCGTTATAAAAATCGGCTGCATACATCCATTAATGTGGACTAAGTTGTCACTGGAATAATTAAATATAACCATGGTTTAAGCATTGTTCTAAATATAACCACGTCCTAAGCCAAAAAAATCTAGGCCACATTCAAGCTAAAGTAATATTTCAGTTTGCTTTAAATTGTGGCTGTGATGCAGTCATCAACAGTGGAGGGTAATTAATTGTTTTTAAACATCTTCCACTATAAAAATTAATTTGTAAAATAAATGATATATACATACATAAAGAAACAAGCAACAGAGATCAAATATTTACCTATAAACTACAAATAATATGTGAAATAAGATTATGAAAACCTTACCTGGTTTTATAATTGAGAAAAAAATGTTGAAACAATTGTTTTTTTCCGTCTAATGTTTTTTAAATGTTTATTTGTAACATTATTAAGAGAAATATATAAATTAACAGTGACTTCTAAACAGCAGTTTGGTACAATCTGTTTAAGTACCAATGATGGTAACATGTCAGTAGTTAAAAGTATGTCATGTATATACTATATGAGTCAGGTTCGTTGTTCGGACAAATTTTTAATAAAATATGTATTAAATAGCTTATATCTAATGTTATATGACTTACACTGATAAAACAATTGTTATAGTTTGAATTCCGGTACACGTTATCACTACCTGGTTTCGACATATTATCAGCCTTTAGACAAAAACACTATATGAAAGTACTTTCGAATTAAAAAATATAGAGCCACTTCAGTACCAATTTGTTAAGAGAGAAGGCCATTAAACTTGTTACTGAAAATTCTTGGCTATTACTGGCGACATTTGAATTAATTAATGACGTCACCCGATGTCCATGTGAACATGGGCACTGGCAACCTGTTTCTTAACGCTGTAAACAGCTTATGAATTTAAATCTCTAACTTGTTTTATTGAAGTGCAATTCTGAAAAATTTTGGTACAACAAATATTAAAAAAAAGCTATTCAATTCTTTCTGTGTGGATAGCAAGTAGGTAATTTATCCTCAAATTCTTAAACTGTACGCATATATTATTACATAGCAAAGTTTTTAGAGTTTATTTAATTTTTCAGGATTGCTACCACAATGAATATAACCTTTCTTACAAACTAAGTTGGAATGTTAGTTTAAAAATGTTCTACAATATATTTAGTATTATAGGCTGTTTTTGAGAAAACAGTTAACATTTTTAATTAACCTACCAACTCACACACATTCTTTTCCGTTATTTTAAAGTAAATTCTCCCACTTACTCTGACTTGGAATAGAATTTCATTTTAGAATTTATTATTAAAATATTCTAGACAAAATACAATAGTTCGGTAATATGTATAGGAATGATTCTCTGTAAGTCCAAGTGGTAGTTGTTCTAACCAAATTTTTGGCAAATATTTATTTCGTTTTTTGACATATATTAGGTACCAAGAATCAAGATTATTTTTGTAGTGACAATAGTCTGCTGTTAATTACTTTTTATCAAGCATTTCCTAAAATAGCATAAAACCAGTCCAACCAGTTAAACTAGTCCCTGGCCTATTTAAAGAGTTAACACTGATAAATTTAAGGTTCTTAATTTTAAGATGTGTTTGTAATATATTTTTAAATGTCATAATATTACGCAACATGTTTGATATTTCACAATTTAATCTTAAAGCACTGTCCCCTGTCAACAGCCCCTTGCTTTAGGTGCAGAGGAACAAAACAGACTGCTCACCGAAACTACAAAAACTATTGGTCAATGTCATAAACACCTAACCAATAAACAATAACATTTGTTAATAACAAATGCAACATACCAGACGACATATTGTCTATGTCTTTACATGCGATCGAAACATTTATCATTACCCATAGATTATATTTATTATTTTAGTTTAGTTTAATAACAAATTGGTTTTTATGGGGCTTTTCATAAATGAATGTTTACATAACTAGTAATGTTAGGTTTTGATGCATTTGCTATCTATAAATGCTCCTGCAGGCTTATTAGAATGTTATTTTATAGATACATGAACAGTATGGCCATATATTCCTCTATCAAAAACTACTTACAGAGAATCATCCACCTTTACCTTATTTCTCAAAAAAAGATTTTGTTAATTTACATGGCAGTTAATAAAAAATAAACAACAATTAGATGAAAAAACTATGAGAAATACAATTATGGCTTATAATAAATATGTCTATAAGAAAGAAGATTTCTTGAAAATAAAACCTTCGCAAGCGTAAAAGATAAAATCAATAAATATTAATACTTGTCATTCAGGCATTAATGAAATATATTGATGTAATATGAAAATTTTTATAAAGTTACAATTAGTATTCAATAATTGTGTCACAAAGATTGTAATTTTATAATATGAACACGAATCGAAGTTCAAATAAGAAGTTGTTCATTCCAATGCGAAGAAACGAAAATTGTGCCATCTTTTGATGATTCATTCATCATTCATTACTTCATTGAAAAATAGAGTCAAGTCTGGTAATGGAATAATAAAGTGAAATCACCCAATAGGGTAACATTTGTTAAGATTTGATTAAAAATTTTCTCAGATATAAAATTATAACTTAAGTAACATTCATCTAGAGAATTAGTAATGCAATAAAAATAGTACATGAATATCATGTGTATTGTAAATGGCAATTGACCTCATTCAACAGAAATGATCAAACTCACATAGAGTCAGTTTTGAAATATATTTTTAGTTAATATTGTACTCTCCAGTTAATACTTCAAAATCTATTCAAAATTTTTTTGTATATATATAAAAAACACTGACGAATTTACAAAAATACAAAATTTAAGTACTGAATGGATTTTTATGTGTTTTCTAGATCTTCAGATTACCCCAGATTTACATTGTACATTTTTACATCTCAGGTAAGGTAGCCATGATTCCACAGACTTTTTTGAACTGTTCAAAGGGTGACTGGCAGCAATACGACATAAGACTGAATAAATAATATTTCTAAACTCAGTACAGTATAGATTAATAAATATAAAGTACAGCTAATTATGTCACAACATTGAAAATATTATGCTGAAATCTTTTATCCAATAAATTTGGCTGCAAGTTTGCACATATATATGTGAGTGAAATTCATTTTTCATGCTGATTATTCACCTCAAAAGTGTCAACTCTAATCTGCTTGTTACTTTTCTGAAAAGCAATTTAGTTTCATTACTTTCTTTCGAGACCTGTTTAATATGTAAAATAAGATTTAATAAGGTAGAAATTGTTAAGGTGGCCATTTCAAAGCAAGAGTAAAAAAAATATATGATACATAATGACTAACTTCTTATCAATGCCACAATAGTCGATTAGTAGTAAAAACCCAGTACCAACATTACTATATCAAGTACTGAACAAAAACACTTTATCTTGCATGATAATATACCATAAATGTAATAATTTTACCTCATCAAACTTTAAACTGTAATTTTCTAGAATTAACATCTAACAAAGATGTTGAATCTCATTCTATTATAAGATTGCCTTACAAATGGAATATTAGGAACAGTCTGGTTATTAACAGCATGTGAATTAATATATCAAGTTTTACATAGCAGTAATATATGAGGCAAAGTTCAATTTACATAATTATGTTAAAATAAATCTATGTATAATCTTATTATGTAACAAAGAAGCATGTATATCTCTTCACATTTACACTGAGAGCTGCATTGTTATTCTTTAATACAACTATAAAAATTATTCAAAGGAGCAGAAACTAAAAAAAACCATTACTCATAGTCTAATGATCAGCCACAAAACTCCCAAAATAATAAAGTTAATGCTTAAAAGTTACATGAATACAGTATTGACATATTTTTTTGGAAATGTCGTGTCTACTAAGTTAATTTGAAATTCCATAATTGACCCCACCTGTGTTGAGACCTGTGTTCTCTGAAGCACCGGTAGGAGGTGGTGGCGCAGGCATGGCAATTGGTGGTGCTTGTTCACCCTTCGGACGGCCTTCTCCACCCGGCTGCACGGTTACGGCTTGCACGCCGTCTGAATCATCTCGCTCCAACGTGTGATAGTCGCCGGACTCTTCGGGAGGACGTGGCTTGCACTTGCCGCAGCAACAATTACAACAACAGCAAAGGCAGCAGCAGAAATAGCATCCGGTCAAAATACCGCATACGATAAACAAAGCCTTGCACCAAGTACTTGTTACTACGAAATAGGCGTTGACATTTTCCTCTCCAAATTGCTCAGAGATATAAAGTCCAAGAGAACCATAATTATCATATATATTCCTTTTCGTAGCATCACTTAGTATTGTATGTGCTCGGTTTACTTCTTTAAATTTCTCAGCAGCTTCAGGATTGTTGGGATTTTTGTCAGGATGATATTTTAGTGCTAATTTCCGATAGCTTTTCTTGACATCGTCTGCGGTTGCAGTTTTTGGGACTTGCAGTATTTGATACAGGCTATCCCCGGCTGTAGACAGTTTCCTTTTATCCATTTTGATATAGATTACAATGCGACGGGTTGAAATAACACGAACAACAAAATAAGTTATTGCAAAACTAAGACAATCCCTGAAGAATTTACGATTTACGATATCTCACTCAGTCTACATTTTTCAACGCGCAGTGGTCAGTGTGACCGTTTAGAAATTAAAAGAAATTACTAAATGAATGGATAGTTTAAATTACTAAAACATATTTATCATTTTAATAGAGACCTAATGACCCTTAGATAATTTAATTTATTTTAAATGATCAGTCAAATTAGTCGTTAGTAGGATTTTGAAATGTAACAACCTCGAGAAATATTTATAGTGTCAATCATACAGCAGCTGAAGAAACAACAGTCATAAAAGCACTTCATTTGTGGCATCTAAATAATCTCGTATATTTTAAATAACATATATTTGTGTTTTGTAACACATTTTCAATAGTGTAAAACTCTAATATTTTATGTCAAATTTAAATTTTTCTAACAGAATTCTATTTGCCAAACTTATTAATTGTACGTGAAAATTATTTATGAGAGATAATGTTAATAAAATCATAGGTACTTGTTGTTTGCTGGTATTAGTATTGACAGGTAGCTCTAATTTCCATGTTTAGACTTATAAACTTTCTACTGTGTGTGACTAAATAAAATAGTGTAACTTTGTCCAGAAGTATAGAAGCCTTCTGGAAAGTCAATAGGTTTACACAGGTTTATAATCGTTTATCAAAGAAGACTTGTCCATGGTAAGGCTACCATCTCGCAATTCAAAATAATGTGAGCCGTCGTTTCCTTTGCGTTGAGATACTTTTTACATAGACTGTCTGCAGTATTGCCTCTGTGCTTTACGATTAATTTTTTTAATCCGGAAACGATGTTGATTGAAAGGAAGTAAGCAATAGGTGTTGCAGAGTATTCCTAGCCGTGTCGTCTCGTGTGAATTACTATTTACTAAGTACTACTGTCCTTTAATCTATCTAATCTGTTGTTTTACAGCATTAAAAAATAAGACTAGGGTTCCTTGTTTTGGCATTTTAATGAATTTCAGATTTAATAAAAAGGATTGAAGTTAACACATTACTTTATATGTTAATTTTAACATGTAGCTAAATCAATTATTTTTCAGTCTCTCAGGCCACACCTCTCTACAGCAACCTAATTGAATAAAGTTAAACCCAAGAAAAATTACAAAGTAAGTTGCTATATGTTTATATAACACCATGGACGTCGGGAAGGCGGTGAAAGGGAGTGCACTTGCATCCCCCTGATAGAAAACAAAATATACAGAAAATACATATTTTAAACTTACTTCATAAAAAAAGTCAATTATCTAGTATAATTCTACATTTTGTATTGGTAAATAGTATGTGTGTATGTAGATTAGGGTGTCCCTTAAATTTCAAGTTCGATATTTTTTTACGCATACCTTCTTAAAAGTTTCGTAATAACCCTATATTGTCTAGAAAAAAATATTAGTTCGATATATAAACGATAACCCGTGCCGACTTGCTATTTAAACTTGTCGATACAAGTTGCTTAAGTACTGCCCAGTGACCTGTTACGACATGTTTTATTTGCCATTTCGTACGTGATTTTTGAGACTATTAGTGCTTCATTATTTAGTGCGTAAACATGTCGGTGGAATTACAGAGTGATAAACAAAATATTTTTCTTATCGGATTGACTAGCTACCAAATAAATGGTGCAAAATTACCATCTAATCGACAAGTTCTCTCAGTCCTATTTTACAATATTCGTGAGGTTAAATTGACTGTTAGTGAAAGTGCAAATCTTGTGATTAGGGAGTGCATCATTGGGAAAAAGCAAGAATTCCAACAAGGGCATTTCCTAACTGCGTGAAGAAACTTATTGATTTATATCATGTTTGGAGAGAGTTGCAAAAAAATTGTAAGAAAACTCGGATTACGTTTAAGAGTCGTGAGAACAATTTTATAATTAATCTTGATAATTTGTTTGATATTGCACATGCTGATGCTTTTGAGAGAATGAAAATAGAGGAAGATAAATTATTTTTAATGAAACAGAGAGAGCCAGGTCGACCGGGATGCTTAGGTGGTGTAGATAAAAAATTGGCGGAAAAAGAACAAAGATCTAGACAACGACGATTGGAAGAAGAGGAAAGGATTGTAAGACAAAGAGAATCACTAGCTGTTGCATCTACTTCCACCACAAATAACTTAGACAGTGTAGAAGATTCAGACGAAGAACAGATCTTGAATTCTGAACTCAGCTTGCCGGACGTTCCCTGCCATGAACAAAGTTCAAAAAGAGGTAGAAAGAATCTTATAACACCTAAACTAGTTGCAGCTTTAGATCGATGCCAGTTAAGCATTAGAGATACCGTTTACATTCTTAATGCGGTGGTAGAAGCGCTTGGTCTGAGCAGCGATGATTTCTGTATTAACAAATCCTCGATTCAGCGAATTCGTACTGAAACTAGAAAATCAAGGGCAGAAGCAATAAAATCTAACTTCCAAAACAATGTACCCGACATAGTCACAGTCCATTGGGATGGAAAACTATTACTGGGGTTGAATGTACGGAGTTCAAAAGAAGAACGCTTGCCAGTTATAGCTTCATTTGACGATAGAGAGCAGCTTCTTGCAGTGCCGAAACTAGAAAGTTCTTCTGGAAAACATCAAGCGAAGGCTGTATCAGCAGCTCTCTTTGACTGGAACCTTTATGATAAAGTGCAAATAATGTGCTGCGACACAACAGCTTCCAATATGGGCCGTTTCGATGGAGCTTGTGCTATTTTGGAGCAAACTTTAGGAAGAGAATTGTTGCTTTTCGCCTGTCGTCATCATGTTTATGAATTGGTCCTAAAAGCTGTCTTTGAAACCAAGATTAAGCAAATTACTAGTAGCCCAGATATTCCGATGTTCAAAAAGTTCCAAGAAAATTGGAAAAACATTGATTGTACTAAAATTGAACCATCTCTTAATTTCGTAAAAGCACGGGTTGCCAAAACAGACATTCAAGCGTTGTTACTATTTTATAACGCAGAATTAGATAAAGGTTTTGTAAGAGATGATTACCGCGAATTGGTCGAACTGTGCGTAATATTTTTAGGAGGAGACACAGAGGAAAAATTAAAACTAAGGCCCCCCGGAGCTATACATCAGGCACGCTGGATGGCGAGAGCGATCTATTCTTTAAAAATATGTTTACTTCAGTCACAATGCAGAGTAACTGCGAAGGACAAAAAGGCTCTACAAGATGTTTGCTTATTTCTCGTAATATTGTATGTTAAACCTTGGCTCGAATGTACAGTGGCGACCAAAGCACCTAATCAAGATTTGCGCTTCTTGAAGATGTTAAAAGAGTATGAAAAAGTTGACGCAACAATTTCTAAAGCTTCTATAAGCAAGTTCAGCCATCACTTGTGGTATTTATGTGAAGAGACAGTCATTCTATCACTATTTGATGATGAAGTTGACAACTAAACTAAGAAGAAGATGATTGCTAACTTCAACAGGGACAAAATCTCGGATTTTAGCAAACGCTATGACCCGTCGAAGGAAGAACTGACTCAAAAGTTGTTTGGTAAGTTAAATTGACTTTTTGTTGGATTTCAATTTCAATGTCCAATACTTATTTATTTATTTTCAAAATTGTTGTTGATTTTTATTTGTTATTTAACTTATTTTTCTTTTTTTTTAGACAAAGCACTGGATGATTTCGTATCGGAAAAGAGCAAACAATTTTTATCACGACTGCAGATCGACGACAGTTTTCTAAAGGAAGATGTATCTTCTTGGAATAACAATGCTGCTTTTCTGGAGGCTAAAAGAAGAATAAGTTATTTGAGAGTTGTAAATGATACTGCTGAAAGGGCTGTTAAATTAATGCAAGATTTTAACGGACTTATCACGGCTGAAGAAGAACAAAAACAGTTCTTGCTGCGCTGTGTCCAGGAACATCTAAAATTGTATCCAGACTGTAAAAAAACTACTCTAAAAAGAAGTTACCCTGAATGATTCTTATTTCTTTATGTTTTTAATTAAAGATTAATGTTCATCTAATTTATTATTTAATTTTATTCACTTAATTCATTGCATTTATAGTGAAATTATAGCAGACTGAAATTTTACGACAAAACACGTTTTTTACTAAACTTTGAAGCTCGGTCGGCACTGGTTGCAGATATGCTAGATTGATAAAATTTTATATTGAAGTATCTTATAGCATTAGTAAAAATTATAGAGGGTATGCATTTCGAAATTCGAAAAAAAATTTTTTTTTGTCATATAAGGGACACCCTAATGTAGATGCACCAACCTGAAAATAATTCAGGCGATGTTCATGTCTAATACTGCTCCGCTTTCAATAGATGCTTTATTACTTGGTTGGATTTGTCAAAACAGAAGGTATTTCTACAAACCCAATCCAAGGTATGTTTCAGATTTTAAGATTTCAATATAAATTTACACGAAGATTTTACTAACAGACAAAAATAATTACATTGTACACAGACTTCATTAATCTCAAGAGTATTTGGAGTCGGCTACTAGTTCAACTACTGGTTTTACTTGAAAGTCAGGTTTTTTACGAAGCGAATGACATCTGAAATACTACCAACTTCCATATTCTGGATTATTAGTAGAACTTCTATTAAGAAAAACTCAACACTTTTTAGCCCAGGCTGGGATCGAAACCAAGACCGGCAATCGCATGCGCTAACCGCTATACCAACACTATTTACATTCTAGTAATAGCTATTACAATTATTAAAACTATTATGTAAACTTATAAGTACTTTTTTATTCACCTTTACCGTCACAATCACGATGTAATTTTGTGAAACCCATTTCACCGACATTATATCATATTTTTTTATTTTATTTATTTTTATTTATATGTTACACAGCGTTTACAACTTGTGGCGCATTTGTTACGTATACTAAATGGTTAAAACAATGTTTTTGTTCAGCTGGTACTTAACCCTTTCCCTCCTTACGGTACTTAGAAGTACCTCCACATTTTTCGTCTAATAACTTAAGTACGAAATAACTTTATGTTAACAACAACTGACGTTCCTTTAGAGTACCGTTTCCGTAAGCCAATCACAGCGCGTTATTTGTATTACCGCGCGACATTGTCGAGAAATTTGAACAGCGAGTTACAACTGGTCGGACATTTTTTCACTTTACTGTGCGGTGTAATTGTAAAATGTTTATAAATAGAATATCATAGGTAAGTACTATTTTTTTTACTAATTACGTTGTTTATATCACGGAGTACATTTATAAAAGCTGGTATAACATATTATCACTTTATTTTATAAGAATATTTGATAAAAACTGATGAGGACTTAAAAGTACCGTCAGGTAGTTTTAGTCTAAAAAATCATGAACTTTGATAATACACATACTCGATGAAGTAGATATTTTGGTTTATCAAACATTATTGTTTTTTCTTTTTATTATTTTTTCTGAGCTATTTTTTTATTGTTTTAGCCATTGAGATGGATATTACTAAGAATACTGCTCTAATTGAAGCCCTGCTATTAGAAGAGATTCCGGACTGTAACGAAGAGTCTGATGCAGGTGTGTCCGATGATGAAGTGGAAAATATTCAACTACCCTCACCAATAGGCTTCGATGAGATTTTTGAAAGAGCTCTAGAAAATACTTTAGCCGAAGATCCGCCATCATCGCCTTCAAAACAAGTTGAACTGGAGTGCCCTGTAAATCAGGTACCACCATCACCAATACCTGGATCTAGTGTTCAGATTGATCTACCGTCTGCAAATACGTCCTCACACAGAACTAATCAGCGATTACCTGAACCAAACCGTAAATGGAAAAAGAAGGACCTAGATACAATTTTACCGGAATACGTTCTAGATACTGGAGTAATAGAAGACTACTTTGCTCACTGTAACACCCCGACTGATATATTTTTAGTATTGATTGAAGATATTATTGATAATATTGTGTACCAAAGCAACCTTTATGCTACTCAGAGAGGCAAAGTATTGAACCTAAAAAAGGAGGAACTTCTAACATTTATAGGTATGAACTTTTTTATGGGTTACAATACTCGTCCGGCGTGGAGAGACCATTACTCTTCGGCATCTGATCTCAACAATGCACTTCTCTGCAAAACAATGCCCAGAGACAGATTTGCTATTATTTTATCTCATCTGCATTGCAATGATAACTCCCAAAAGCCTAGAGACTGCAAAGATAAGTTGTATAAAATTAGATTGATGATTGATGCACTCAATAAAAAATTTCAAGAGGTTTATAATGGTACTCGCGAACTGAGTGTAGATGAATCTATGATTAAATTTAAAGGTAGGTCTGTCTTGAAACAATATCTTCCTATGAAGCCCATAAAAAGGGGATACAAGTTGTGGTGTCTAGCTGACCAGAGAGGCTATATAAAGAAGTTTCAAATTTACCAAGGAAAGGACGAAGAACTGAACTCTAAATTTACCGGCTATGGCTTGGGAGAGAAAGTGGTTTTGGAGCTGACGGAACAAGATTGGGGTAAAGGGAAGATAGTTTACTTTGATAATTTTTTCTCGTCTGTTGCTTTGCTTGAGAAACTGAAAACTGAGAACACCTACGCCTGTGGAACTATCCGAAGTAATAGAAAAGGACTAGCCGGAAATATGATCGCTGATTCTCAAATGAAAAGGGGCGACAGTGATCATCGATTTTCAAATTTAATTGGATATTGGAAATGGAAGGATAACAAAGTGGTTCATTTAGTATCAAATTTTCATGGTAATGAATCGGCAACTGTGTTACGTAAAGAAAAAAATGGATCTAAGTCTGCCATTACATGTCCTGTGGCTGTCAAAGATTATAATAGCTATATGGGCGGCGTAGATACAGCTGATCGTTTGAGAGCCCTTTACTGTATAGATCGCAAATCTCCGAAATGGTGGCACAGGTTGTTTTGGGGTCTTCTGGACATCGCATTTGTCAATTCATATGTCATTCATGGACTCATAATGAAACAAACCACTGTAAAAGATTTTCGACGCTCTGTTACTCAAGGCTTGATGACAATGAAAGATGTTAGTCAGAAAAGAAAGACTTCTACTGATAATACTGCGAAAGCTGGCCCTTCCAAAAGACGCAAATCTGAGTACTCTACTATAAAAGACGTTCGCTTGGGTAATAGAGGCATCCATTGGCCTACTTTCGTAGAAAATAGGGGAAGGTGTGAGGTTTGTAGTTTGAAAAAGATTCAGTTGAAACCTCATAGTAAATGTTCTCATTGCAACGTGTTTTTGTGTGTAAATGAAAAGAAAAATTGTTTTGCTGAATACCACGAGGTCAATTTGTAATTAAAAACCTATTTATTTAATTATAACTAAGTAAATATTGGATCTCATTATTTTTGTAGTTTCTATCATAGTTCCTAACATTGTAATAACACAAAGTTCCTGACGGTACTTTTAAGTCTAGGTCTTGGAAATAATACTTCTAGGTACAATAAAAATCTTAAAATAATCTGAGCGTTTCCTTTTACCTACCTTATTATGATAATAAAGTTGAAAAGCGGAAATTCGTCAAAAATCACTACCCCGGGTGGAAAGGGTTAAAATAGGAAGACGTGTGCTATAAGTACCAGCAATCTATCAATGACACATTTTTCTTATTTACAGTGTACACTTAAAGCTATAATTTGACAAAATTACTATGCAATGTTAAAATAAATACAATCTCAAACGATTTCTTTTATCTCTCTCTCTCTCCTGGGTATTTTTCATGTATACTATGTCTACGGTCAATAATGACTCAGTTCTTGCGACATAGTGTTTTAAGACAGGTACGACTCATCTTCTCAAAATTATAACCTTTTTTTGAAGTCATTGGTAAAGTGATAATCACTTAAGATTGCCAACACTTAATTTAGATCGTCCCTAATTTTACTAAATTAATTAAATTAACTTCATAAAATGAACTGTTGGTATGGGAATTTAAAGAAATGTAAACTAAAATGTTTTTATTTCATTGTATTAACCTTGGGTATCATAATAAAATGCATATGACTTTATTGTATCTTCTAGTACTTTAGAACACAATCTTCTGTAAATTATTTATTTTTTATTTCTAATCAATGATTAGTCATGCTCTTTCTTATTTTAGGTGGCATACGTATTTATAGCGATAAGTGAAAGTTCATAAAAGGCTAGGTTAAGACTACCTGATGATGCTACCGGTGTGGGCGGCGGTTCTGACCGCCCAGAATAGGGCTCGCCTCTGACGCCCTCAGAGGATATTGGCGGTTAGAACCATATGCGGTAACCGCACCGTATTTACGGACGCGGCGAGCGCCTTGGCCCGTACTCCCCCGTGGGATTTGGAGGCGGAAATGCTCGCCGAAGTTTATCGGCGAACGGCTGACATCCGCGCGAGAAGCGGCATACGGCCCCCGCCCGAAGAGATACGCGAGTGGCGTGAGGCCGCTCGTCGAACCACGATGGCTCGTTGGTCGTCCTGGCTGGAGGCTCCACGTGCTGGCTTTACCGCCGTGGAGGCTCTCCAGCCGGTCATCGCCGAATGGGCAGGGTGACAGCACGGGACCTTTTCCTTCCGACTGATGCAGATTCTTTCTAGGCATGGTTGTTTCGGGAAGTATCTGCACTCGGTCGCCAGGAGGGAATTGAGTCCCGCCAGTCACCACTGTGACTGCAGTGATCACTCGGCTCAGCACACGCTAGCGGTTTGTTCCACCTGGGCGGGTGCAGTGGGGTCCTCACTGCAGTTATTGGAGGAGATCTCTCGCTAACGGCCGTTATACACTCCATGGTCGGTAGCGACAGTTGTTTTAACGCGGTCGCAACCTTCTGCGAAGATGCAATTTCACGAAAGGAGGCGGCGGAGGCGCGCGTACCAGCGCCTCATGCCATCTTGAGTGTAGCCACGAGTGGACGGGACGGTTTTCCCCCTCCATCTGCTACAATGGCGAGCCGCGAGGAGACGACGTCCGCGCGTGACGTGCCTCGCATTAATAGAGAGTTTACCCGCAGATGGTGCCGGCGCTAGGAGGGATTTGGATGTCGTAAGCGCAGCTGTTCCCGGATCCCTCCTATGTCAGGCGCAGAGTGGCACACCGTGTAGCTTTACTCAGTCCGATTCTGACACACCACCACCAAATGACAGCCCGAGGTGGTTTCCACACTTTAAAAAAAAGCATACCGACCCTTTCATACCGACTGATGCAAGTAATGACTGGGAAAGGATACTTCGGAGATCACCTGTATCTAATCCAATCTCCGTTCTCCATAAACGAGCAAGCCTGTGAGGCCATCTGTCACCCTAGCAGAAGCACGCCAGAATGGCAGCGCTACGTGCTACGGAGCACACGTACTCTTTTAGGGCATAGAAAAGCGGCCATCTGCAAGTCGCAGGTAGATGGCCCGAGGTACGTCGGGGTTCCAGGGATTGCCTTTCTATTGTACACCTGGTTCCCCGGCTACTGGTAACTGAAACGGTGTGCGGTTTTTGGTCGGTTCGAGTCCGACATAACATGGTGGGATTACCACAGAGGAAAAAGAAAAAAGTTTTAACTGTATCTTATATCGAAACTAAAGAAAAAAATGGAAGAAGCGATAGATAAGAACCGAATTTGGTCATTTTTTTTTGTTTACTACCACATCTACTAAAACTGCAATTGCACTATTATTGATATTAGCTATCTTGATCCTCACCAAAGCGCATCTCGACAAACTAGAATGTCTTAAAAACTTTTGCATACGATTCATATTTGGACTATGCAAATATAATCACGTTTCTCACTTTCATAATAATCTGAAGTGACTTCTAATCCAATTTCGTCGGAATATCTATTTCTTTAGCCTTCTGTATTATATTTCCTTCAATCCATCTACTCTTCCTTACCTTAAAAACGTTTTAAGTTTCTTCATGACACATTTAAAGTGCCTGAGGTCTTCTGAAAACCTGAGATTGGAAATACCAAACATTCTAAAAATTTTTATACAAACTAATTTCCTATAAAAGGTGTACGTTTATGGAATGCCTTACCAGTTTCCATCAGACGTGCCCAATCTGTTACCACGTTCAAAGTTACGTTGTCAGACCATTATTTGTCTCTCATGGTGGGAAATTAAAGTATGTTTTTAAGTAGTTTATTATTACTGTATGTACTTATGATATTTTTTTCTTTTTGTTATTGAATATTTTGTATATTTATTTATAAGATTAGCAGAATTTATGTATGACAAATACAAATGTTCTATAGTTAAAGACCTTATTTGTTACTCGAACTTATAGTCATGTATACCTAGCTTATGAATTAAATTAGTCCATCCAAAGGTTGCCTGGAAGAAATTACTATGCCCTTTGTACATCACTATTGTTGTTAGTTTTATTGCTGTATAATGTTTGTAAACCCTGGTGTGCAATAAAATTAATATCTATCTATCTACCTATCTATATAGCTATAATGAGATCAATGTACTATAATGACATTTATAGATGATGTTGCAAATTAAGCGGACAAGCATGAGTTAACCACGAAGTTCGTCGAACGACGCAGGATAATTTAGGAAGTGTTGTTACTGTTTGGCCTTAGATAAACTACTGTTAGTACTATAGTGAGGTATTGTGTACAAGCGTTACAATGAGTAGTCGTTTATTTTAATAACTAACAGTTGTTTGTAAGTATTTAAGTGTAATCCGCATAATGTGATACACTATGCAAGTATGTTATACCAGCACAACACGTACACTATAGTTACATTCTGTGCAATGTAATTAATATCTTGAATGGTCTTAATTTTAAACTATGCTTTAGTTTTAAAATAGTCATTAAGTTTTCATACTTAAAGTAAAACTGTTCTTATCCAATCTGGACGGATCCTTTACAGAAACATACCAAAAATATTAATAATACCAGTAAATAAGAATTATTAAAGTCATCCTAATATATATCATGAAAAGCCTCTAACCCTTTACCGTGTGGTGGCTGTAGCCATTGTGAGGCTTATTTTCGTAATATAAATTTATAGTAATAAACACATACTACTGCTCGAACATAAAAGCAAATGTCAACAAAAGTTAACACTGAAAATGTTAACGTCAACCACGGGATACATTTTAGTCTACATGGGCCTACATTTTTAAAAAGGGATGTCATTTTATAAATTGTCATACTTCCAAGTTGAAAATACTTTTTTACATGAACATTACATCACTTTAATTTATAACATCTCGCGACGTTTGTAATGGTAAAAAAAATTTCTTGTCAGAATTGTCATAGTACTGTCATTTGAACGTGTTTGAAATATGAATCTTATGAAAGCTTGAGGCTATGAGACTTGGCAGAATCTCAGTGGTGGTTTCACACACAATTCTTACCGAATTCAACAAACTGCGATCACATAATCATCTACACCGACAAATACAATATTGAAGTCATTACCACATTTTGTGTACATGCATTTGGCTTGACTAAATGGACACATTTTTAGTCTGCTAATTTTTGATCAATCTACAAAAGGTAGCTTATTTTGAAGTTGGAATTCTTAATTATGACTGATTTAAATTAGAACTGATATAATTAAGTTTGCTGCTGTTATTTTTAAAAACATGAAGTTTAATATCTTCAAAATATACCAAAATGCTCTCAATAGAAGACCTTATTTGGTTCAAGCAATACAAGCTGGGGCCTTAATGGGTGCAGGTGACCTTATATCTCAAAAATTTATTGAGAAACAACCCATTCTGGATGTCCAACGAACTGTAAAGTTTGCCTCAATAGGTTTTTTTATTGGGGTAAGTTTTTTGTATTTTAACATTTTAATATAGATAAGACTCATGTAAAGTGCACTGTAGTAGGTTTCTAACAAGTATCAAAAATAGAAAACGTACTCCGTCTCATAAATTGATTTAGAGAATTCTTATTTCATATGTTGTCCTATTTAATTAAAAAAAAATATTTACAAGGGTGGATGTTATAAAATTAAATATAACATATATTAGGATTCAGTTATAAACCACCTTGCTATGCAAATACTTATATCCAGAAGTGCTGTTAAAGGCTGTTGATGACTATGATTAGGTTTCATCACCATGTAGATGATTAGGATTCATCACTGTAGTCAGTGATACTTTTAAAAAATATTTGATTTAGTAAAATAAATACATAACCAAAAAGTTCAACAATTGTTAAGCTACCTAAATTTATTAGTCACATTTAAAGCTAATTAATGAAAGTGAAACAGTTCTATCAGTAGCTGAATCAATTATTCTATTAACATTGCCAAATATTAAAACATTCTTATCCTATTACTTTAGTGTTTAGAATCTTGGATATTTTATTATTATTATTTATCATTTCAGGGACCTGCTTTGAGAACATGGTATGGTGTTTTAAATAAATATATAGGTTCACAAGGAAAGGCTGTAGCTATTAAAAAAGTACTTATAGATCAAACTATATTCGCACCAACATTTTTAGGTCTACTACTTGTAACAGTGGGTGTTCTACAGGGCAAACATGTAGACCACATAAAAAGTGACTTGAAAGCCAATTATGTTGATGTTCTAACTACAAATTATTATATTTGGCCATGGGTGCAACTTGTAAACTTTTACTATGTACCACTTCAATATCAAGTTTTAGTTGTACAAACAGTTGCATTGCTGTGGAATACATATTTATCTTGGAAAACCAATAAAAAAATACCATTAGATACTAGCTATTAGTTCTATTAAATAAGGTTGAGAATAGTATAGTAGTATGTTTGTTGTGAATGTTTTAATTATTAATGAGGTTACAGAATCTGCATTTTGAATATAAAAATGTTTACTTATTGATTTGCTCATTTCACTCAATATTTAAAAACCCTGTCCTTTGAGAGCAACCAAAAAATAATGAGGTGAACTTTACAATTACAATGGATAAGAAACAAAGTTGTAACAACATTTTTACTTACAATTTTATTTGGCGGCAAAGCTAAATAATGAACATTTTTTTTCTATAAATTTTAAAAGTGAAAAATTTTGTCACACGTAATTTTTGTTCAACTTTCAACAAACAGTCTGTTTAACAAGAATGTGACCACCATTATTCAGAAAAAATAAATTAGTTTTTTTACGAAATATTTTATTGAAGTACATAACGTTCGCTTTAACGCAGTCACTCATTAATTTATTTTTCCATACTTTTGACGAGATTTTGCGCATACTCCGGTGATAAAGACCGACATATCTTGCTAATTTGATAACACAGTTGCTTTTCCGTGAATACTGCATCCTCTTAATTGCATTTTAATGTAGGACCACACTTTTTCTGTTGGATTTGCATCTGGAGACATTGCCGGCCACGCCATGGCAGTGATGTTATTTTGCCGTTTCCACTCACTGCACAATTTACTGCAATGTTTTGGATCATTGTCTTCTTGAAGTACCCAGGTTGTTGTGTCTGACCCAAAAAACTTTTTTGCAGATCTCATTAGGCATTTTAGATAAATTTTGCACATTTTTTCAGCATTTAAAATACCGGTGAACACAAAAAGACAACCAAATCCACTTTGGCAGAAGCATCCCCACACATGCACTTTTACAGGGTGTTTTACGATACGTTGAAGTAACCTATTATGCTTACTTGTCCAAGCTTTCGACAGAGAAGACCATGCCCAGAAAGAAGATTCATTTGTGAAAATAACATTGCTCCAATCTCGATCTAAATTTTCTTTTGCCCAATTCAGTCGTTTTTCAATGTGTTTTTCAGATAACAAAGGTTTTTTTAAAGTAGACCGAAAAGATATATCTATTCTTTTCTTACCCAGTTTCAATTGAACAGTACGCATTGAAAGACCTGGAGTATCTTGAAAGAGTCGAATGATCGCTCTATCCTCGTGTTCAGTTGTTATGCGGCCTGAGGGGTCTCCGGCAAATCGTTCACGTTTCCAACCTCTAAAATTCGTTCTACCCATTTCTTAACGAAACTTTCAAACTTTTTTTGTACATTTTGCAGCTGATTTATATGTTAGCTTCGGTCCTTTAGAGTGGTGAACAAGAAATACTCCTCCGTATGGTTTAAAATATTTTTCGCTCATTGTAAAAATAAACAAAACACTACTATCAACAATGCTGAATACCACTAAAAGGTATACTATTATATTGCGCATTAGGGAATGAGTCAAAGATTAAGACAAAAAAAAAATACATGGCGCTAGTTAGGTTGTGAGCGAGGGCGAGAGGGTTTTTAATAAGACAAGTGTTCGGCTTGAAGAGTGGATTGAGACTAACTTTATTTATGAAACCATTTCTTAAAGTTAAAACAGTATTTTTATTGATATGTGTTGAAGACAAAAAGCTATTTGTTCTAATGTTTAGTCTGCGGCTTATCATCTAAGTGGTGGTTCATGACGGATGCCAAGATTAACTTTATTTTATAAATAAAGTCATTCTTATTATGCGTTGGAGACAAGGAGCTAGTTGTTCTATTGTTTCCAGGGCGTCTGTGGCTTATCAGCTGAATGGTCGTTCATGACTGATGCTATTGTAGGGCGTCACGTCTATGACGACATAACTCGCTGTGACGCATTTTAATAATGGCGGTTTCCTTCTTTTTTAACAGATTGTAAGTACAGAGCGCACGCAATAATTTTCCACTCCCGTGGGCGATAGCGTAATAACAAAACATATTACTTTTCTCGATAAATGGGCTAACACTGATAAATTATTATCAAATCGGACCAGTAGTTACAAAGATAAGCGCGTTCAACGAAACAAATGAAACTCTTTAGCTTTATATTGATATATATTAATTGGACTTAGATACTGTGTTGCCTCTCAATTCTATCTAAGTCTAATTAATACTATATTTGCAACAGCCTATGTACCGAACCTTATCTTTTCGGAGCTTCATGGCGACTTCAAATATGATTCTATAGCCTTACACTCATTTGCGAAGAGGGAAGTATTTATCTACACGAAGACTCATCAAACTTCGAAAGAGACTCATAACTTAGTCCGAGTGTTTTTTTTTTAATTTTTGGAATAAATAAGAAATTGTTTTGTTGTGTCTGTGATACTGCGCTAGCACGCATTTCTCTTTTTATTCAATCGTTAAGCGTGGTAGTCATTACTAGTAATAGGTATATTAGAGACAAAAACCCAATCTTTTGATTTTTTATGACCCTATTACCCTAATAATGATTTATATAATAAAATGAATTATATTTATACTGTCCTTTCATAGCAATAAAGTAATTTGATACGTTGGTAAATAGTTATGCGATAAAAACATGTTTTAATATAAAATAAGTGTCTTATTATTTTCCTCTAAAAAGGGTAATTATAGGACATGAGTAGTAAAAACTAATACTGCTTGTATTTTCTATACCTTTCAATATTAATCGAATCGGAGCGACGCAATGAAAAGTGCACTCACCGCGTATAAAAGGTTTCGCGCCAAAATTTGAAGTGATTTACGAAATATGATGTAAAATATATTATTAATAAATAATATAGCAATGTAATTTTTATTTCTACTTATATTTATAATGAAC
This sequence comes from Hypercompe scribonia, assembly GCA_949316085.1. Classification (NCBI taxonomy): domain Eukaryota; kingdom Metazoa; phylum Arthropoda; class Insecta; order Lepidoptera; family Erebidae; genus Hypercompe; species Hypercompe scribonia. Next base: position 14,556,135 of record OX438969.1, on the reverse strand, counting down.
TTGTTTTATATTCTGATACGGATCTATTTGAAGTTTAATTAAATGAAATATTATGCTGTCTTATTTTTACCTACAGTTTTCGATATCTTATTTCAACCCTACCTGACCCTACTTAAATCTTGTCTAACAAAGGACTTTTTGGACACATTTTTACAAATATTTTGGGGCAACGATACGTTACCTTTTAAATTATGAACAGACAGCATCATATTCACGCTTGCATTATAAGCACTTGTATTGTAATCGATATTATTTTAGTAAGTTTTTAGGTTTCCGTACCTCCAACGGAAAAAATTGAAGACTTACAGGATCACTTTGTTGTCAGGTCGTCCGTCTCTCAAGATCCTTTTTCTCAGGAACACGTGGAGGTATCAACCTGAAATTTATATTAAATACTCAAAAACGTAAATGCACGATATTACCACACCGCATATTTTGAAACTCGAAACTACCCACAAGGGAATCAAAACCTAAATTTAAATTGTAATTATAAACATAATTGTAGTCATCATAATGACCGCGACTTATCTCTACGTATAGGGGAGAGGACAAAATTTTCCAAACAGCTTGTTATGTTATGTTATAATGTTGTCAAACATTACCAAACAGCTTGGCTGTATTGTTCCTATCTTGCAAAGTAGGATGGGACGCTGATGGCGCAAGAGTCACGCTTTGGATTTCATTATGGAATAAAAATACCATAGCTATGACTCGATTGTCGTTATAGGTGAACTTTTACTTATATACCTACAGGTTTGTACGGAACCCTCGGTGCGCGAGTCCGACTCGCACTTGGCTGGTTTTTTTTATTATCAGGCCTGGCAAGCTATTCAATGTTAAACTTTGAATCGATGAATTTTATTATTACGAAAATTTTTAATTTGATCTTTCATTCACCCAATGTTAATACATGACTGCCATGACCTTCCTCTATATATTATTATTCGTGTATATATAGTTTGTTTAGATTCAAATTAATTGATACGATGAAACAAAAAGAGTAAAACTACTTAAGAATACAGACTCGTACGAACATAAAAACTTTTAATACGTTTTTGGAAAAATGTAAGTGTAACATAACTCGGAAACCTTCGAATTATAAGTTCATTTACGTACGTTTTTTTTTAGAAGTGGTAAACAATAATATACCTCGAACGATAATAATAACGTTATGACACTTGTGGTTTATTCAAAAAATAAAGTCTAAGAATGATCATAAAGGACAATATTAAATTCATTATAACTGCAGTACAATTCGGTTTTAAGCAAGATCTCTTTCAAGTAAGATATTTCAAAATTCAGGGAGATTTAAATCGAAAAATGACAACACTTTAATCAGTTTACCTACTTGTCAAATTGTACGTCGATTGTCGAATTCCAAATTCGAATATGTCAAATGAATAGAATTATTGCGATAACCACCCAAATACGCCTAGCGTTTGGTTTACGGTACTTGCAGATCAATTAGCAATCAATCTTAGTTTTCCTTCAGAATAGATCAGGTACTTATTTTGTAATATAATACTAAGAGTAAATCAGAAATCATAGCAAAGTAAACAGTAAATAATTAATATTTTGCCGGTTTTCTGGGATAATCATGTTTGCAACCGGTATTTTATTACGTCATTGTGTATTAATGAATCCTGAACTGGTACATAACTATTTAGTTTTAAATTCAGTAAAGGTCACATTGACAAAAACTAGTTAGTAAACGTGTACATTATTTTCGGCTAAATCTTATTTTTTTTAGATTTCTTTTTTTTGTTATCACATCTTTTTAGTCAGGCATGCCGCAATTTCGTTCATTAAAAAATAAATTTCCTATTAATTAACTTTTGATTGGAATACATTTTATTTTTAAAACGCTAATTGAAACAAAAAATTGAGTTAAAAACAATGATGTACACAGACATTAATTATTGTTTCAGAATACTACAATGGAAGGTTTAGAGCTGGTTTCGTCGAATAAGATTTTTGGTGGTTTTCAAAAAGTATATTCCCATCAATCATCAGAATTAAAATGTAAGATGAATTTCTCAATATATTTCCCTCCTCAAGCTGAGGGTGGAGATGTCAGGTTGCCAGTAATTTTCTACTTATCTGGACTCACATGCAATGAACAAAATTTCATTACCAAATCTGGATTCCAAAGGTAAACATTATCATGCATAATCCGTAATATTTATTATAGTTAGATGTTTATTTTTTACCTTACAGCTTATTTTTATTGTCTCATCGCTACAGTTTCCCAAAAATTAGTTACATACCTTTTTGGATCTATCTATTACTTGTTGGCAGTAATAGGTTATTTAGCTTGTAATCTTATTAAACAAATAAATAAGACTTTAACCTTTTTAACATTTCAGGAGAATTAAAAAAGAATTTTAATTTATTATAAAATTGTCTTTATTACTGCATGTTTGGATTCCAACCATGTAATCTATTTTACAAAATTTTGGATGTGGTTTTTTCAATTGTATTGATGGTAGTCAAACCTAAAAATCTGGTTGGCAGATATGGCATCCAGAAGCTGAGTTATCACTAGTGTTACTTAAAACTTGCAAAGTACATTTTAGATGTGAATTATTATGTTTATAACTGGCATGTAAAGAATGAAAATATAGATAATATAAAATAATTTTGTTTGTTCAAAGTTAATTTGTTGATTTCATAGCCATATACAGATGGTCTGAGAGGTCTAGCTATATTTAAAGAGCTGTAACAACCTCTCTAGGAAACCTCTCTGTATTACTTTCTAGAAAATTGAGTAATGAACATGCAGAAACCTGAACATTACTTTTAGTAAAATATGAAAAATGCAAACAGCTTGGTTGGTTGCCAAGCTGAATAGTGCTCACAGCACACGCTTCAAATATTTCATGCTTTAGTGTCATTCAAGTATTCCAGGGAAGGGGCAATTATATATTCAATGTGTCAACTTTACTAGCGGGTGGGCCACGAATTAGTTAAAATTTGAAAAAGTCATCTTATAAAAACCATTTGGTATATTATAAAAAATGTTTATTTACAAGAAAGCTAATTAGATGGTATTAATTTTTTTAAAATTATATCTACTAAATGACCACCATTTCGACGTTTGCACTCTTCTAAGCGAGCACCGAAATTTTCGAATACTCGTCAGCAAAGAGACCTCGAGATCGCCGATATCTCTTGGCTGATTTTTCCTTTTGGTTGACGTAGTGTATTATTGATGTAGAGACGATTCTTCAGGTAACCTCATAAAAAAAAGTCTGCTGGAGATTGATCTCAACTTCTGGGTGGCCATGTAATGTTGCCTCGTCTGGAAATCAACTTTTCTGGCAACATGTCTTTGACCACCGACAGGGATTCGTTGGATGTGTGAAATGTGGCTCCATCTTGTTGAAATCATGAGACACAATTGTAGCCAGCAAATTCCAGTAGCATCGGGCCCTAGAACTTCCTTAACATGTTTGCGCGGGTTGTTAGATTCAAATGTTAACGAATTCTTAGCCCACCCTATAGTAATTAGTAATTTAAAATTACTGAAAGAATGTATATGTTAGTAACATGTTTACAATTTTAACTCAGCTGCTTTCTATAAACAAAGACAAAGAGCATTATTTTCGCCTTCTTGAGTCCAAGGATGCTGAGATTCCTCTTTCTAACTATTTAATACAAGGAAAACTCATTTCCAAATGCTATAATTGTAGGCATAAGATAGTTTATAATAAGATCATAAAAATTATCATGGTGACCTTAAGCTTACATTTATTGTGTGACCAATTAATGGTGGCTTATTGAACTTTGGTGTAATAGCAAGATTATTATGTCACATCAACCTTATCATCTATCACAACTTTATCAGCATTTTTGCTGTTCAGCTATCTGTTTTGTGTAAAAATAAGATATCGTTTTTTTATATTCATAAATAATGTTAATTAGACACGAAATTAAAATGATCTTATATTATATTAAATTTTATTAATCTTATATCAATATTTTATTTAGTTTTCATAAGATCTTTCTCAATTATGTTAATACTAAATTCAACTAAAAATATTATATTATATTTTTATTATTTTAAATTATATTTTAATCATTAACTAAAATGCTCATTTTTTCCATTTCATGACAACATATACAAGAACAAACCTAAAAACAATAATAGAAGTCTAAATGGTAATATTGCTATCCTATTTATATATTTTTTAAGATATGCAGCAGAACATGGCATCATAGTTGTTGGACCTGACACATCTCCCAGAGGAGTGAAGATCGAGGGTGATGATGAGTCCTGGGACTTTGGAGTCTCAGCAGGTTTCTACTTAGATGCCACCAAAGAACCATGGTCTAACAATTATAAAATGGGTAGTTATTTAAACAAGGAATTGTATGAGCTAATTCAATCAGCATTTAATAATGTAGTTGATGGCGACAGAATCGGAATAATGGGACACAGGTAAGAACTCTTTTAGATATCTTATTTGTATTTATTTTTAATGTTAGATCATACCATTAACATTTGTAAACCAATTTTTAATCATCTTTTTTAATTTAATTTATCCTCATTAGCATTTGAAGAATTTATCCCACTGCCAAGGGTAAATAATTAAGAGTGACGAATATTGTGTATTGAAGTTGAAGATATTAATAAATACGTTTTAAGTGTGGTAAGCAAAGGTACTTTGTATATAAAACAAAATGGGCGTCGCCAGAACGTCGTCATATTTTCAAGAGGGTGGGTGCATCTATTCCAGGGATTTCCTTACTATGATGCACCTGGTTCCTCGACTACTTGTACCTGAGACGGCGTGCGGTTTTTGCTCTCGGTTCGTGTCCGACATAACCACCTTCGGGTGGTATCCGTGGGGATTTCCGCACAGAAAAAGAAAAGGAGGGTGCATCTACATCCACACAAACTATTAACGAATAGAAAACATAGAATTATACTAGATTTTACTTACGAAATCGACTTTTTTTATAAAATAAGCCAAAAAGTATGTGTCTGTCTATGTATTTTCTTTAAAGAAAATACAAGGGGGTGCAAGTGCATGCTTGCATGCCCCTCCTGATGCACATGACGACAAAGATCACAATGATAAATGCTTACATACAAAAAAGTCAGGTCCAATAAGGACATAGTGATTTAAATAGGTTTTATTATACCTTGCATTAATATACTCTCACAGTATTATACATAAAACTATTGCTAACAGACAAAACATTGTTTTTTTGTTTTTAGTATGGGTGGTCATGGGGCTTTGGTATCCGCTCTAAGAAATCCTGGCTTATACGTATCTGTCAGTGCCTTTGCCCCCATCTGCAATCCTACAGCATGCCCATGGGGTGTTAAAGCTTTAACTGGATATTTGGGAGAAGACAAAAGCAAATGGGTTGAATGGGATGCATCCGAACTTGTCAAGAAATATAATGGACCTCCACTAACTCTGCTCATTGACCAGGTAAGATCTGTAAATTTATTGTATTATTTGATTAAGGTGTTGATATTCACTTATTAACAATTAACAAGCTGAAACATTAATGAGTTGAACATAAGCAATGCTAATTTATAAATGCCATAGTAAAGACTAAAGTGTATCATGCGTAATTTTTTCATTCACATCAGCACGAGCATAAATTTGGGATGATCTATTATGTTTAAACAATACAACTATTTATTGTCATACTATTGTGTCTGCGACAGAACATAGATACATTTGCCTCGTTGCATCAACAATCAAGGTCTCGTTTTCCTGGGTCGGTCCATTTATTCAGATTATTGAAATGGGGTCTTAACCCCCCTTGTCTCGGAGAACACGTAAAGCCGTCGGTTCTGCGTCTGATCTCTCCCCGGTCGTATCGGATAGCTGTCCTGTCGTATTGTGAGAGTAAAGGTACAGAGAGTGCACCTGTGTTTGGGTACACACTTGTGCACTATAATTTCTTTTGCTTAGGCCTTCGTTGAGACTGGCTGCCGTGGTCGACATTGGTTAAGAGTACATCATTGTACAAAATATTATTAAAAACTTTGAATGCCGTGGCATTACAGTATAGGCATTCTCTGCCAATATTAATCTTAATGTTTTATGGAAGTGTGGTATTGAATAAAATAATTTAATTGAAAATAAATTTGAAACTCAGAGTGAACTTGACCACATGTCATCTAGTGATGACATGTATAGTTACAAACATCAATAAATTAATCCCTTTTAGATGTATGATTTTCCGTTGTGCTTCATCATTGTGTGTAGTCAAACAGTAAACGATAACTGTCTCTAATTGTTACAGGGTGCAGCCGATAAATTCTATATCGAAAAGCAGCTACTTCCCGAAAACTTAGTGGAATCCTGTCGCTCTGTAGGAGTACCAGTCATACTCAATTTACGTGAAGGTTACGACCACTCGTACTACTACATTTCTTCGTACATTGGGGAGCATTTCGATTTCCATGCTAAAATATTAAAAGCGTAGATTTCAACAAATGACAACGTTATGTTGACTCAGTCAATACTTATATTATTTTTGCAATAAAGTTGTTATTTTTATACAGTTTAGTTTGTTATAATTGAACACATATTGTGATATAGGATTGATAAAACCCTCATTGCAAATTCTTGTTTGTATGACCTTACCTCTTGGTATGTAATATAGTACAAAATTGGTCACCTAAATAAATTTATCAGTTTTTACTTTTTCATTTATTTATTTGGTCAACCAGCTGCTGTTGCAATAAATCTTATGTATATAGGAAACAGTAAATTCACTAAAAACTAGTTTAAATGCACAACATTTTTTGTTATCACAACATACACAGTGACATGAGTGAAAAGTAAAAAAAATATTGAAAATAAGACAAAACGATCAAAAAGAAGTAACAAAATTAAAATTTGTAACAAATTAGGTATTACAAATAAATTGATACTACTGAAAACTAATGTTTCAAAAATCTCAAAACAACTTTCCTCTAGGTGGGAAGTTCGTCGGCAAACATCCTTTTCTCCGTAAATGATTTTGGGCAATGGGCATGTGACTGAAAATTGCTTCAGATTGGTTCTGACAAACGGTTGATGCAACAACCCAGCATTTGCAAGTTCTCCTCTACATACTCGACGTGGGACTCAAAAGCTAAAAGAATTCAATATTGGTAGACAATCGAACTCGTTCAGTAATACTTTGTAAAGAAATGTCATGTCGTGAAATTGTCCTATATGGTTTGCGCAGTTTACAGGAATAATTTCAAATTTCTGAAGAATCTTTTCTGTATGCGTTCAATTTTAAGGTGATATATGTTTTTTGTAGGGACCAGATAACCGAGTAGTATTCAAGACATCTACGTAAGTATATGTTTTAAATTTTCTTATCTGGGTTGCGGAACAGTCTGCCGTTCGGATATTAGGATTTTACTGTTTTTATTTATTTATTTATTTATTAAAAAATTTATAGTGTCTTTATAGGACCTTTATCCTAATACGATACTGTAGGTAAAAATGGTACAATTATTTTTTAACAAAAGGTCATTCGCTGTTATGTTGACCTTTGAGCAACTTCTTTAAAGTTCAGGAGGTTACAGCATGTCCACATTCACGAAAATAATATTAGTAAGCGTTATGGAATTAAACTCCTTAGTCTCTTCCTGTCGTGTAGCCCCAATAATGTGATGTTGGGGCCTTTACTAAATTTCGGTTTCGCATAAATGTAACATTGTAACATTTACTTGTATTAAAGACATTCTATTAGTTAGTACACTAGTTTGATGTAACGTCAAGGTCTCGAGAGGCAAACATTGCTGTTTAATACAAGTGACTATATCATTAATAAATAGGTTGAATAGCCACAGCCCTTAATGGGTGCCTTGGGGAACTCCAGAGGTAGCTGTGCAAGCCATGGATCTACAGCCCTTCACCACAACATATGGTGTTCTCTCTAATAGATAAGATTCAAACTATTTCAATAAAGAACCACAGACTCGGTCTGAATCTAGCTTAGCAGTATCTTATGACAAACTGTCGAAAGATTTGCCGAGTCCATGTAGATTGTTCTAATTTGCTCTCTTGCGTCAACTACATTCACTAATTCATTGTGATACGTTACTAAATTTGTGCTCATGGAACGGGACTAGTTGAAGCCATGCTGTTTCATTTGAAAAACGTTAGGTATTCTTCGAGTCAGGATAAATTACAGCTTCGAATACCTTGGCAAAAATAGTATAGAATCGGAATTACTTTTGCATTTTTCACAAGATCGAAAAGGTGTCCATGAACAGTGACTTATTTATTATGAGAAGAAATTGGAAGCTTAATGATAATGATTATGCTTATTGAAATATGGTGGCATACCGGCTAGTCCCACACCTTTGTGCATATCAAGTCTTAAAATGCTTTACTACACTTGAGTAAGCTCAATTAAAATACCGTTTATAATAGTATTACGATATATATATGTTTCCAATATGTACTGTTGTGTACATGACTTCAATCAAATGAGAACTTTGGCTGGGGCAAACGTGCAGACGAGTCACCTGATGGCAAGCTACTACCGCCGCTCATATGCCCAGAAATCAGAAGGGTTGTTTTAGAGCTACAGTAACCTCACTGACTTGGTGACAAGCATTGAAAGAATGTTAACTAACAAAACCTGTGTAAATACCTACTTATCATTTACGAATATGTAATAATATAAAAAATACACATTAATATTATAAACAATATAATCTGGTCAAGTTACATTTATATTATTTTCTTAACAAAAGGGTTTCATTATATTTTTCTATATAAACATCTTGCTATCTGTTTGAATCGCTTTTCCTAATTGAATGGTAATACTGCAAGAATTTATCTCTGTTACCCCAAATATTGTCACTACCCCAGCGACACCAGTACCTGAAAGAAAAATAGCGCAAAAACTTTATTATTTTTCTATACATCGAATTCGGTAACTACGAAATTCGATATTTTTATTGAGTGATAAAAAAGCAACGCCTTTGGAGTATGCCAATGGATCATATGCTAATTATGATTAACAGATTCATCATCATCAGCCTATCGTAGTTTATTGCTGAACGAAGGTTCCAAAGAAGCGCCAACTATTCCGGTCATTACATTTAAATACTACAGCTAAACATTAAAATTCGAAATTTGGCATTTACGGGGTTTAACATCATGAATGCATGCATGAAAGTTAACTTACATTCCAAACAAAGCACCACCAAGATGAGCAGCATGATCAAAGAATTTCCACCCAAAAACTACGCCAGCCAAGTCCACACTCATTATCACCTTTATAGCCTGAAACAAAAGAAATAATTTTATGTCGCCAACAGTAAAAATAAAGGAATGTATCAACAATCAGAAGAAAAATTTTAGCATTTAGTACTTATTGGTGTAAAACATTCCTTTTTTAAAATATAGAAGTTAAAAGTTATTTTGTAATGGAAGGATAAAGAAGCACGCACTAGTATGCTTAAATAACATTTTTTGTTTTTAGTAGAAAGCATATTGAAAATCAACTAAGCGTTATTCTGTATCGACTAGCCCGTTGACCTAGTGGTTAGCGATTCCAATTGCTAAGCCAGAGCACGACCATTCGTTATGTGTCTGGGTGCAATTTAACTGTAGTAGTAGTATATAGGTACAATTTAACAGTCATTCGTGATGCGCTTGAGTTATAGATAGATATATATAGATAGTTTATAAAGTTTTCAGACGGTAAGTGGCAGAATTTCAAGCTGAGCAATTGCTTCAATTTTGTCCAACTTTGAAGATGTTTATAATCGTACAGTTGATATTACGGGCAAGTAACTCTATAAAATCATCATCTTTATTTTCCTAGTCTTTCTACTCTCAAGGTTATTTGGGATCGGCTACTAAACCCGCTCATCTATTATATACCAGATTAGTAATTACGAATAAAAAATGTTGACACTGCAATCAAGAACTTGATCTTCATGAAGCAAACGTTAAGTTAGTGTTCAATCTGGCGCGGGGTGCTGGGCTAGAAAACCTCCACGTGGTGCACCCTGGTAACGTCGGCGACGGCACTGTTTCTTCCTGTGCCATTTGGAAGAGGATATCACCGCCAACGGCTAATATTCTAGCACGAAGAAGAGGAGGTCATTTTCTTCAGCCATTCGGTTGAGGCTTGGTCTAACAGAGCGGGCATTTTTGTCGATTCCTCTGTTGGCTCTTCGCTCTTCGGAGCAATGAGGAGGAAAACCTCGATAAAAAATCATGATGGTGGGACCCTTTCATGGGTCGGCGTTTCTCCACTGTCAATGGTGGAGAAAGGAGAACGGGCTCGGTGTATACTCACACTGCCGCTGAGCAGGCATTGAAAGATTTAATATTCCTGCCACCGTTGTCACATCGTAATTCTGAAAGGAGTGTCGTGGTTATGTCTCGCGACACAAATCGGGGGCGAGGGTCTTGGCTTAGCCGCCCGGACTGTGAGGAAGAAAACTTCTTTAAAAAATTACCCCGTATCCCGTGTTCTGGTGCGTGACCAGGGGATGCATGGCTGATGGGCAGTTCAGTCGTAAGCGCACTCCCAGTCAAGGCACCTGCGGACCCCTCGGTTGGGCACAAATTTTCGCTTGCCCGGGTATTGGGGGATCTCTGCCCAGGTCGACCTTTAGTTCTCCCCCACTCGTGGGTCTAACATGGAAACTTGTAAAATTAAAATAGCAAAAAATAAAAAGGAAGGACAGAAGGAGAGGCCAAGAAAGGGAAAGTTCGAAAAACCAGAAGACTTCTCGTCTAACGAGGACGACGTCGTTCTTGGAACGTCTACCTCGATGGAGCTCCCTGAAGGCATTTTGACTGCTGGGAACCGAACAGCGGAACAATTGTGTTCCAGGTCCACTATTTCGTCCGATGGTGGTAACTCCAGTATGAATATGGACGTACTGGAGTCAACACAGATGCAGTCTTGCGAAAACAGGAAACGTGGGCGCTCCAGGGATGAAGCGAGTGACACGTCCCAGGAGATGCTGCCCCCTAAAATAGGTAGTAGCCGTAGAGGGAGGTCACGAACGTCGACTTCGGTTCCGTCCGGATCTGTCTCCAAGGCAGAAGCTTATAGACGGGTTAGAGCGGAGGGCGAAAGTGCAGCGGAGGACGAGATTTCAGATCTCCTGCAGAAGATCCGAGAGCCAGAGGAAAGGGGTTCTGTTCCCCAAACAACGGTATCTTTGCAGGAGACAGCAAATGCTGGGGTGGCCATCATTCAAAAGGTGGCTACCAAATCTAGGAACCTTAAGAGCACCTTCGTTAGGGCCCTTAAGGACTCCTCCTCCGCAATTGCTGGGGTTGTCGAAACCTTCCTTGGGGACGTAGCTCGCCTTCAGGCTGCTAATGAATGCCTGACAGGGCAGATGGCTAAGCTAAGCGCCGAGTTTGCCCCGTTTCGGGCGCAGGTGGGTGTCGGTGGCGGTGACGGCTTCGAAGCAAACTACCCCTACTCCCGGTTCAGGTGACGTCAGCGATGCTTACTTGTGCCAAATTATGGAGGCAGTTGGGAATATGCTAGACGGGCGTCTCGCAAACCTGGAGGCGAGATTACCCCCAGCTCCCATTATCCGACCACCACTCGCTGCAGATAGGCGAAAGACCGCATCAGCACCGATTCCGCTTTCTGCTGTAAGTGGCCGCAAATCATATGCGACAGCGGTGTCAGTGTCTGCACCTGCTGATGCTACGAGGACACAACAGGCGGCCAAGGCAGCAACCAAGACGGCTGCACCGGTCGCAGGACATAAAACGGCAGTAAAGAGTGTAGCAAAATTTCCTCCGCTCCTCACTCCAACACCTACACCTGGTCCCTCCACTTCTGCCCCCTCCAATGACGGTTGGCAATTAGTCGGAGGGGTTAAGAAGAAGTCCCGAAAGCGGGGTAAAAAGGTTGCCCAGAAAGCAGCTCCTACCCCGCAGTCGCCATCGGTGGCAATCACCACCAAGAAGCCATGGAAGCTAAAGCCGCCAAAACCGTGTCTATAGTGGTTACCGTATCGCCGGAGGCGGCAAGTGGCGGACTGTCCTACGCGACTTTATTCAAGAAGGCTCGGGATAGTCTTGCCACTGATTTCGGGATGGTAGGGGTCAAGTTGCGCCTCGCCCAAACGAGAGCTCGAATCCTGGAGTTCCCCGGGGCTGAAGGCGCAAAGACAGCAGATTCGTTTGCGCAGAAACTGCGAAATATGTTTGCAGCCACGGATGGTGTCAAGATCGCCAGGCCTACAAAGTTGCCAGAACTGCGCATTTCAGGCCTCAGACTCAGTAACAGCCGAAGATGTCCGTGTTGCAGTTCAGGAGAGGACTGGATGCAACACGGATAACATCAGGGTTGGCACCATCCGCCCCGATCCAGGGGGCTTTGGTGCGGTGTGGGTAAGTTGTCCCGTAGCGTCGGCCCTTCACTGCCCAGCGTGTGCGGCGGGTAACAAGTCCGCCAATCACCAGATAGGGCAGGGGGGCTGTAAGCCATCCCGTAATTATCGGCAGACGTCAAGGGCCAGACAATCGACCCAGGCTGCCTCTGAGGTCGTACGTGAGACGACGTCGTCGCCCATGGAGGAGGTTGTCGAGACAGTCCAGTAATGGATCAAGTCTCCAGCCTTCTTGTCCAGACGAACCTGTACCACTGTGCCGCGGCGCAGGATCTTTTCTTACAAACCATGGCACAGTGATCGATCGGTGAAGCTGTAGTCGCGGAGCCTTATCATGTTCCTCCCCGTCCAAACTGGATGGGTGACCGGGACTGCTCCCTGGCAGTCGTCGGCTCCACAGCGGCTCATTCCCCGCCCTTGTCGTTAAGAGACAAGGGCACTGGATATGTTGCTGCTGAGTGGGGGGGATCACCGAATACGGTGTATACTTCTCCCCCAATCGGAGTTTGAGTGACTTCGAGGCCTCTCTCAACGACATGGAGACCTCGATGCGGCGACTAGCGTCTGGGCACGTCCTTGTGCTGGGGGACTTCAACACAAAGTCCGTTGCGTGGCGTTCCCCCAGGACGGACGCAAGGGGCGAGGCCGTAGAGGAGTGGGTGGCCTCGGAGGGCCTCTGTTTGCTTAACAGAGGCTCCACCAACACGTGCGTGCGACAGCAGGGTGGGTCGATAGTGGCCGACCTTTCGTTCACTACTCCTGCCCTCGCCGCACGAGTAAGGAACTGGCGCGTCCTGGAAGAGGTTGAGACGCTCTCGGATCACCTCTACATCCGATTTGAGCTCTCTCGGACCCAGGACCCCAGTAGGCGTAACGCGGCGCGGCGTTCTTCTCGCTTTCCGCGGTGGACTATAGCCAAACTCAATAGGGACCTACTAGAGGAGGCGGCCATCATTCACTCTTGGCTGCCTCCGCAGGCCCCAACCGAAGAGGTTGACATGGGGGCTGGTCGCTTCCGCCATGCGATTACGCAGATCTGCGATGCGGCCATGCCCCGCATCCAAAGTTGTCAGCCTCCACGGAAGGAGATTCACTGGTGGTGCCAGGAGTTGGTGGACCTCCGCGCGGCCTGTACACGTGCCCGGAGGCCCTACACCCGTAGGCGGCGACGATACCGCGAAGAAGGCAAGGAGGACCAGCTTCATGAGGAGTTCCGAGAGGCCCGGAAAACTCTGAAGCTGGCCATAAGCCGCGCCAAAGAAATTAAGAGAAAGGAGATGCCGGAGGGTCTCGATCGTGACCCCTGGGGTCGCCCTTATCGTGCGGCGCGACAAAAACTCCGCACGTCGGCCCTCCCCCCTTACAGAGACACTCCAGCCCAGCTTCCTGCAGGAAGTGGTCGAAGGGCTTTTCCCGCATCGGGCGGAACACACACCCCCGTCGATGGCCTCCTTGGTCAGAGACGACGGAGGACGGAACGAGGATAGTGTTCCGCCTGTCAGGAAATCGGAGATAGGGGCGGTCGTTCTACGGATTCGCTCTAAGAACACCGCCCCTGGGCCAGATGGGATACCTGCCCGAGTGTTGGCACGAACCCTCGATCACATGTCGGATCGCCTCGGGGAAGTCCTAAACGCCAGCTTGGCGTCTGGGCGCTTTCCTGAGGGCTGGAAGAGCGGGAAGCTAGTCCTACTAGGGAAGCCGGGACGACTGGCCGATTCGGCCGCGGCCTACAGGCCCATCGTGTTGCTGGACGAGGCGGGTAAATTGTTTGAGAGGATACTGTCTGCCCGCATCGTCCGGCACCTCTGCGAGGTGGGCCCTGATCTGTCGGACGCCCAATACGGGTTTCGAGCCGAAGCCGGTTCGACAGTCGATGCTGTGTTGCGACTGAGGGCCGTGACCGAAGAGGCGGTGAGCTGTGGTGGCGTGCTGTTGGCGGTGTCTTTGTTTCCAACGCATTTAATAGTCTGCCATTTAGCTGTATCAGGGAAGCACTCCACTACCACGGGGTACCAGAGTACCTGAGGCGGCTTGTGGCAGACTATCTACAGGAGCGTACCGTCATGTACGAGGACAGAGACGGTGTTTTGAGGCGGCGGCTCATGTCGTGCGGTGTTTCACAGGGGTCTGTCCTCGGACCACTCCTGTGGAATATGGGATACGACTGGGCCCTTCGAGGTCATCTCACCCCCGGGCTGGGCGTAATTTGTTACGCAGATGACACATTGGTCACGGCCCGGGGGATGAACTTAGCAGAGGCGGCGCGCCTGGCCACCACGGGTGTCTCTCTGGTGGTCGGGCGTATTGAGGCGCTGGGTTTGCGGGTGGCTCTGGACAAGACGGAGGCTCTTTTGTTCCATGGGCCCCGTCGTGGTCCACCCTCCGGCGCCTCCGTCGTAGTCAATTCGGTCCTCGTACCGGTTCAGGCCCAGATGAAGTATTTGGGCCTGATGCTCGACGGCAGGTGGCTCTTCGACGAGCGCTTCCGACAGCTTATTCCAAAGCTGGTCGTCCGGTCAATGGCGCTGTATGGACCGATGTGGGCGGCGGCTCTGACCGCCCAGAATAGAGCTCGCTTCTGGCGCCCTGAGAGGATATTGGCGGTGTCGACGGAGGCGGCGTGCGCCTTGGCCGGAACTCCTCCGTGGGATTTAGAGGCGGAAGTGCTCGCCGAAGTTTATCGGCGGACGGCTGACTTTCGAGCGGGGAGCGGCATACGGCCCCCGCCCGAAGAGATGCGCGAGTGGCGAGAGGCCGCTCGTCCCTTTCCTTCCGACTGACGCAGATCCTTTCCGGGCACGGCTGCTTCGGGAAGTATCTGCACTCGGTCGCCAGGAGGGAATTGAGGCTTGCCCGTCACCACTGCGACTGCAGTGAGGACTCGGCTCAGCACACGCTAGCGGATTGTTCCGCCTGGGCGGCGCAGCGTGGGGTTCTCACTGCAGTTATTGGAGGAGATCTATCGCTACCGGCCGTCATACGCTCCATGGTCGGTGGCGACAGTTGTTTTACCGCGGTCGCAACCTTCTGCGAAGACGTAATTTCGCGGAAGGAGGCGGCGGAGAGGATCTGAGAGGACGATCTCCACTCGGACCCAATTCGCCGCCGGCGAACCGGGCGGCGCAGGCGCGCATACCAGCGCCTCATGCCGCCTTGAGTGTGGCTGCGGATGGACGGGACGAGTTTTCCCCTTCATCCGCTATAGTGGCCAGCCGCGAGGAGGCGACGTCCGCGTGTGCCGTACGTCGCCTAAATAGAGTTTACCCGCAGATGGTGCCCGCAGTAGCAGGGGGGCAGGCGCTTGGAGGGTTCTGGATGACGTAATAGCAGCTGTTCCCGGATCCCTCCTATGTTAAGCGCAGAGTGGCACACCGTGTGGTTTTAGTCGGTCCGATTCCGACACACCACCTCGTCGTAAACTCCGATGGGGTGACGGCCCGAGGAGGTTTCCACACGTTAAAAAAGTGTTCAATCTGGCGCCAATTAAGGATGACGTATTGACAGGAACAATCATCAAAATGGGTAAATGCGTAGTGGAAGAATGCGATTCAAGGTCACAAAATTATTACAAATCAAGCAAAAATACTTTTCCCAACAAAATATATTGTTTATGTATTAACGCAAATTACACTATAATCGAATAGTAGTAATAATCGAATCGAATTTATATACAATGTTACCATTATGACATCTTTTTTTTCTCAATTTAATGGAACAATTTGAAATTTATGAAACAATTTGCTTTGCTCTCTGTTTTAAAATGTATTGGTAATAATATTATAATAATATGGTAACACCTAGCATTTAATTTTTTTGTACTTACATTCATATTTAATTGTGAATTGATATAATTAGCAAATAAACTAGATCTAATAGTAGATGTTATATTGAATCGTCGAGGTTCGTTTAATTATGTATGTATACTTTGACGTTAGTATTGTTTTATTTGTATAACAAATGTTGATTCTCTCAACGGTGATTCTCTAAGCATAGTGCTTATAATTATAAAGCAAGATCTTGTAAGGGACGCAAAATTCTCGGCACTAGACGAGCATATGTCGGGCCGTCTTTTGAAGATGTTAGAGGACTTTGGCACACGTGCAATTAGGCAATGTTTTTATTTGTATACGTACTGTAATGAAAATGGTGTCGATTATTGTCAATGTGGCCCAGTGTTGGACAATGCACCATATCATTCCATCATGAAGAATAAAGCTCAGACAGCAGCGAATAAAGTTAATATAATGAATTAAAAAATAATAATATTAGAATACAATATGTCTTTTTATTCAGGTTTTACAAAAGACCTCACTTCTGGAACTAGTCTGAAATTGTGAATTGGTAGTAATGATGAATCCTATGTCGAATCTAGTGATGAGTCAGAACCGTTGCAAGTGTGCAAGTGCACGTCACATTTCAATGCGATTGAATATAATTTCTAATTATATTTTATTCAGTGCCATTCAATATTTTCTTTACCAAAATCTCATTTATCTTTCTCTTTTTAAAAAGACAACGTCCGCACTAGGAATAAATCCTGTATCGCTGAGGACTTTATAAACATACACGTAGTAGAGAGCGGCGTGGCGACCGTTTAAACCACTAGGCCAACCGTGCAGTCATTTTTTACTATTTAGGTGACGAATCGAGTAGGAATATTTGTCGTTCTTAAATAACAATAATAATGTTCGCAGACTACTCTTTGGCAACCGAATGCCATGAATGTGTCATCAAACTTTAGACGATCGATGAGTAATTAAAATATAATTTGATTAATAATTACAAAGCTCTTTCAGGGCTTGCTGTATTTTTAAACATATAAGAATGTTTATCGGTAGTCTGTCAGTTACCCTTGTACAGCAGCCGTTGCCTAATTTGGAATCAGACCGACGTGTGTGACATGTGTGAAGTTACTATTATTGAATAATGGCTCATTACCAAAAAGTGAAATAGTTAATACAAATATTTGCTAAGTGGTTGAAATAAATTATTATTAGCTTATGTAAATACTCACCGTTCCAGCAGCAAATGTATACATTGGCAAGAAGATAATGCTCAGCCTGGTGTCGGGGTACTGCACACATACGTATGCTAAAACTGACATTATTGCGCCCGACTGAAACAGACCATAAAATATCATAAGTACACACTTAAGCTTAAATTTAAATTCACTTATACATCTAAGAATGCATCATACCAGAACTCAAACTGTGACGATTCTACATACAGTAAAACAAAACATACTCGACTCTAGTTCCATCTAACGAAGGCACAACTGTTAAGCCTGTTTCGCGATATTAAAAGTTCTCACGACAATAACGAAATATACTTTATCAACATTATAATGCAAATTTAGACATACGACGAAACCACTAAACTACATCACTGGATACGATATGTTAATAACATTTAATAAACTCACCGCTCCGAGACTAAGGCCAGGCTGGTTAAGTAACACCTTATAAAGGAAGCTCGTAAAACTACTAATGACGCCTGCACTAAGGTACATAGCCGTAAACTGCTCCTTGCCTAGGGATGCAACAGCAGCTGCAAAACAAAATATAATCAGATTTAACGTTAAATGATAAACAACAGTAGTATCTCATGTTTAAGGATTACATTTAATTAACTTGGGTATGTCACATATGTTTTCAATTGTGTGGCCGAACACACTAAATTTACTACAGAGTTTAAACAAAGTGAGATTTAAATTAATGTTACAAAAATCGTTTCTTTAACGGTTATCTGATCAGGGATTTCCCTCGTTTGTTATTATAGTGGTTATGAATTGTCTGTCCTCGGGCTAACGGTGTCTATTTCATTTAATCTCATTTCGCTTCATCATTCTCATTAAGTTAAGGTTAAGACGAAAACTAGTATACACTTCGGTTTGCCTTCGTTCTTTATTTTATACAGACACACCCAGTATAGCTCTTGTATTCGAGACTTGAGACTCATTATCAAATCTTCCAAAGTAGAAAACATATTTATAAAAGCTGGTTTGAAAAAATTTAGTTGTCATTATTTTCAAATATAAAATGCTTACCTGGCATGAAGCTATAAAGGACGTACATGTTCGCAGCTAAATGCATTGCAGAGTAGTGGCTGAATGTGGACAATAGCATTGGAATACATTTCGCACCTGAGAAAAAGATTTTACTATAAGTATATTAGAATATGGTAATTTTCTTTCCAACATGTAAATATTAGAGCGGGACGTATTTTTTGTTATTTCGGGAAGCCTTCTCTTTTTAACTGCCATATCTATGCATTAATGTCTCCTTAAATAGCGCCGTCAATTATTATTATTCTGTAATGAACGAGCACCAAACTTGATGTGTCTACATTGTGGTTCATGTGTGCTTGTTAAAACAGTTCAGTCCAATAGGTTGTATTTTTGACACTTTGCACTATCATGTAATATCGCCTGCGTAGTAGGGTGGTCTTCGTTAAGACTGGCCACCGTAGTCGAAATCGGCTAATAGTACATCATTTTTCCAACCATTTATCGAGTAGACACTTCAAACTTTCGCCTAATATTTATTTTATTTTATTACTTACTGCTTGAGGGATTTGAACAGAAGTACTTAATCATGAACGGTTGAAGTTGCCTGACCCGCCATGCTCCAAACACTAATACGTTAGCAGCAAGTATTGGATAGAACACTTTTTCACTATCTCTCAGTGAGTTCCACCATTTTCGTATGGTACCAGGTTCAGATCTCTGCAGGCAAGAGTTTCAGGTATTACTTTTAGTTAAAATCTTACAAGACCCGGCGGCCCGCGAAAAAATAAAACACAATCTCAAACTAAAAGTTGGTTGGTTTATTGCAAGTTTTTTTTACATTAACTCGAACTTCATGGTGATCGCATTAGGCGTTGTGATTAGCCCGTACAGACGGCCTACTGTGGGTTTATTTCATATCACCTCGATCGTCACTGTGGCCTCGTTCAGTGTTGCAATTTATTTGTTGTGAAGGACATAAGAGAAGCAGATTATTTTCTGAATGAAGATGTTTGTCGTAATTAGAGTATAGGTAACGGGAATACGGAGCAATTGGTCTGCATCTAAATCTTCACTAATTGAAAGACCAAACATGATGTTAAATATACTCACTAAGGTCTCAGAGATCCTAGTGCGAGTTTATTTCACATCAACTCCATGGAAAATGAAAGTAATACTGAGTTTAAACACTTTGAAGTACTTGTTTTTAGTATTTAATATTAAAAAGATTTTTTATTTAAAAGTATATTACTATAAAATAAATGCATGTTGTCAACATAACACATTTTATCTGCTTTTAGCTGAATCAGAGCTGTTAATATCTGAAAATTTAAATTGACAACTTTAAAACAAACAGTTTACTATTTTTTTTTGTAGTGTTACATACAATGTAACACTACATAAAACCTTACCTTACCTTTTTTTGCTGTACACTTAACCATGCTCCAGATTTTCGGAGAAATGATGTTGCATGTAACCGAATAGATTCATATTCCCAAATCATACATGCTCCAAGACTCAATGAGGAAACCTTAAACAAATGAATTTTATATTATGTTGTCAACATGTCTTATATTCTGAAAATGATGTGTAATTTTAGCTGGTTTCTATTGGTTTTGTGCTAGTGAAAAAGTGTATTGCTACTTGAATTAGAATTCTTTAATGAAGGAATTAAAATTTTTATTGCACTACTAGCTTTTGCCCACAGCTTCTCTCATGTGTAATTTGGTCTGCAACATTAAGTTTCGTAACAGATCATTTTAAGTAAATATATATTATTTTTTTTAATAAAAATATATATATTTATTACAATGATCTATATTCAATGTTACTTCTAATACCTCCAATGCATGTTGCATACAAAATTTCATGATGATCGGTTGAGTAGTTTTCACATGAAACCATAACAAACAAACATACATTCGCATTTATAATATTAATACGATTTATAGTTTATATTACTTTTTTAATTTGTTTTAACAGGACTCTAAAGGGCAAGTCTAGGAATGTATGGGACTTGTACTGTCTTTCCTATATCATAGCGATTTATTTACTTTGTAGACTATAAAATATGCTCACCCCGACAGTAAAAAAGAAGGGTCTTATCAATGCACTGGGTTTTAATGGTCTTGAATCAATCTTAAGGTGTTCCAGGGGGTTTGGTTCATTATTGTTTCGACCATTACGCCTGGTGTTATGAAGAGGTTTACGGTTTTGAATCCGCACATTTTGAGCTGCGCTTCGAAATCGTAGAATTACACCTGACCTGCTAAATTATAAAAAAAAGTCATAAGCGCCGATTGTTGTCATAAAAATAACCTCAACGTTTCCAATCGACATACTAAGTATTTGTCAGCTCTGCTGCACACCAAACATTTCTGGAAAACATTCTATATTCTTGCCTTATTCTATTGTTACATTATTAATGAGACTAGTTTACTATTAAGTTCAATGATGCAAACGTTTTGTAATATTTTGTAATTTTCAACATTGACAGATGATTTGAAAAACTGACACTGACTGAAACAGTATTGCTAGTTTTACTCTGCACATTCATTTATTTTCTTTTGACAGTTACTTATGCAGGTACCTATAAAATAAATTGCTGAAATCTAAAAATTTTACTTTTAATCTAACTACATCATAACATTTTAGTATATTCTTATAAGAAAAAAAGATATATTAGTCGGTTTTGGCTAAAAGTACTGAACTTATTTTAGAATTATACACGTAAAACATGTAACACAATAAAACATAATTAACATTAAACAAAAGGTCATATAAATGTAACTGAGGATATGGTTGACAAATCTTCTAAAAATACATATATCTATACAAATGTATCATCGTATTTTTTTCAATTATTAATCATTATTAATACAAATGCAATTAAGTACAACTGTGTACATCTTTATAACTAAACAAAAATATTTTTTTTACAGATTTAGAAGTAGTTCGTCATCGTCATTATTTACTATGATACATCCATATAAAAACTTTCGTGAATAATATCCATTATCTATGTGTGTTTTATTCACATAAGTGTAATTCGGGATGCACTTTCTACTTTCCAATCAGAGTTGGAACTATTCGCTAGTCATTTTAAAAAACCTGACATCGACATGAATGGTGGTTTCACCTCTTGAATAATAATATTAATAGTCAAATGGAAAAAGAAAACGATTGCATACCTACCTATCTATTTTACTAACTACATATTTTACAGTTAATAATTTAAGCAGCTGTTAAAAAGAAAAGAAACGAATAGTGGTAAAGTAACTGTCACGGATAGCGTAGTAGTTCAAGAGGTTGCCACGCCACTTTCTATATCGTTGAGTGTTGTTGGTTCACAAATTGTTGTTTCGAGTTTAGTTTAGGAAACGTGAAAACGTGACACAAAATGTATTCCTAATGCAGGATTTTTTTTTAATAAAATAAAAGAAAAGAATCAAGAAGAAATAAATTATATCAGTTGAATATTCAGCTTTTTCTACATAAGGGAAGAATATTGGCAAATTAATAAGAAGATTAACAAATATCAATATGCTTCAATATGAATCAATATCAGTATCACCAGGTAGTAGAACCACGCTGATTTCAGCATGAACAGGCTGGCTCGTCCGGGGCAGTACTACCCTCCCACAGAAGACCAACCTAAAGCGACAGCATCTGTGCTGTCGTGTTACGTTGGTGAATGCGAGACCGGTGGCCCATTGATGCAGGGGTGACAGTTGTTATGGTACGTCCCCAAGTGAGGCGTAAAAATCCATTGTCAGAGTTTAATACAGTCTAATAGATCAATGTCACAGACCCCAATGAAATACGATCCTTAACGTACTATAGTTTTTTCAAAATTATGTAAAACAGCTACGGCACTTTATCCCTCTTATTCTTGAGAGAAAAGTAGGTGATTCCAATAAGCGTAAGGTATTTTTATATAAAAAATCACTTCATAAAAAACAAATTTAAAAAAAACATACGAAAAATGATGAAAATAGTAAGAAATATTTTTATATAATTGTAAATCTATAAGGACAGTTTAAAGTAAATTAAAACTTTTTGGGTTGTAGACAAAATTTCTTTACCGTAGAATTTTTTTTTAATAGCCTGCCATGGTGACTCTACTCTGCTTGATGGAAAGCATTAATAGAATCCAAAAGTTGTAGTCAAAATACTCATTGCAAATGCAGACAATGCAGTATGGTGTCCCACTTTATGGCGGCCTGGTGAGATGCGTTTTCACGCTCCGCTTGAAAGATCCAGGATCAGAGACACAATTGATCTCTAATTACACCGATAGACAAAAATGACCTTAATGAAAATTAAATTAATTTGAATGGAATATTTTTTATCTACAACTAGCCTGTTAATAATCTGCATTTTTAAAAAGTTTCAGTCACCCTCGGATTTCTTGCAACTGCAATGCACTTTTTTTTAAGTAAATATGGTTGAAAATTGAATTTAATCAAGAAAAACAACTGTCATTTGACTTTTATTCAGGATTTTCGGGAATATTTAGCGTCAGGTACATCTCTTTTGAGTGTCCAACAGTAATCAGCCTACATGTTCGAACTCCACTTGCCTTGGTACCGTTTTTCCATGTTGGATATATCCTGATGGAATCGCTCGCCGTGTTCATCGCTAACGGCTCCCAAATTTTGAAGAAAAAATCCAAATGAGAGTGTAAGAAGTGTATCTTGAGCGACATATGGCATCCCATATTCTTGTAAGCTGATAAGAGGTTGTTGACCAACTCTTCATAGTTTTTGGCCTTGTGGTTTCCAAGAAAATTACAAACAATATTTCGAAAACATGTCCATGTAAAATTTTCGATCGGATTAAGTTTTTGTTCAAATTCTTTATCAGACAGAAGATCTCTAATTTGTGGTCCTACAAATATTCCCTCTTTTATGTTAGCATCGCTGATTTTTGGGAATTTCTGTTTCAAGTAACAAAAACCATCTCCATTTCTGTCCACAGCTTTGACGAAATTTTTTATAAGTCCAAGTTTGATGTGTAATTTAGGTAGCAATATATCTTCAGGATTTATTAACAGAGGGTGAAGAACATTTCGTTGATCTGGTATAAGAGCAGCTTGTTTAGGCTATTCCTTTTTAACATAGTGATTTTTTTTATCTCGACTATCCCTGCAAACGGCATATGACGAGATCCTTTAGCCTATGATGTTAATAAAGTTACACACTGTGCACAACAAACACTAGGAGTCCAGGTTTTGTCCAAATTTCGCACCGGAAAGCCAAAATAATTAAAACAAGCATGAAACTGTGATGGTTTTTGGTATTTCCAAGTTATTTCATGAGATTAATTGTCTATAACTGGTGATATGAGTGTGAAATATTTTTTAGTAAATGGGAACATATTTTCCCCTTTCCTTTTATTGTAATAATAAAATACAACTATAGGATGGGCTACGAATTAGTTAGCACTTGAAAAAACCTATAAAAATATATATAAATAATAAAACTTTGTCTAAATAATTTACATACATTTATTTATTACTAGTGGTCGCCCAGTGGTCGAAATTCGACCATAATAAATTTAAATTGTAAGTGACTTAATATACATTATGAAAATATAATATTCAAACATTATTAAGGTTCTACTATCGAAAACTAAACTACTATAACCACAGATTTGACCAAGACTGTTATTTGCCAATCTCTTTTTTGAACAAATTATATTAAATTAAAAAGAAGTAAAATAAAGAATACCTATTTAAAAAATGTTTATTAAAACAAAACATGCTATAAGAAGATGCAAAACAAAAAAATCATGCATTAAAAATACTATCCATTTAGAGCATTTTTTATCGCATATCGCAATAATTTAATTAATGATTTAAAACTTCTCTGAAAACAATATTTTTTGTAAAAACTCTTTCATCGTTTGCTAAATATCTTGGGCCGTTATATTTGTATATATA
Source organism: Hypercompe scribonia (assembly GCA_949316085.1). Taxonomy (NCBI): domain Eukaryota; kingdom Metazoa; phylum Arthropoda; class Insecta; order Lepidoptera; family Erebidae; genus Hypercompe; species Hypercompe scribonia. Next base: position 14,531,823 of record OX438969.1, on the reverse strand, counting down.
AAACCTTAAACCATCGAATGAACGAACTCTACTTACTGCGACATACAATTGCCCATGTGTAAAAACTGGCCAATTTAATAAAACTCCAATTATTTGGAATGTTTTGTCCAATTCCAGTGAAATTTTACGCATTATGTTGTTGTTACATGTTTGATTAATACATTCTTGTAACCTATAATTAATAGCAGTGTCAATATCATAAAAATATAATTGTGCATGTGCATATGTTGTGCACAACAGCGATTATAAGCGGCAGCCATTTGGCCTGATCTGTGATAAAAAACATCATGTATTTTGAAATGATACACTCCCCTTGTCTCAGCAACTTTGGCTTCTGAGCTAACCATAGCTAAACATAAATTATATTTCCTAATATTTTCAAAATAATTTTTTGATTTATTTTTTATTGAAGATTCATTTGAAGTAAGTCCATTATACAATGATTTAAAATATTCATTTTGACTTAAGGGTGGTAATAATGCTTTACCTTTGTGACAACATGAAGTGAATGCAGTTCGGTCGCCTAAAGTCACTTTAGATTCAAAAATGAATCCTAAATCCATTAAATGACATTTAGAGCACATTTAAATGTATCTCTCAAAATTATATTACTATTGAATACTACTGATGGGGAATTATTCCTTCCTCTTAGAGAATATTCCTTCTTTGTCTCTCACTCCGAGCCGTTAATGTTCTATGTCGAGGCATTATTAAAGTTCTTTCATTAAGAACCAGCAATAGCAAATTATATTTTTTTTGTACCTGAATGTTGTTATTGCAGATTGCTGCTACAGAACTTTCTTTATGCATATAATGATAGTCCGTGTACATTTAAATGTATGTTGCTGCTACACAACTTATATATATATTACATAAATTTGTATAAGCGCTCAGTATTTCACGTAGTATTCGTCAAATAAAACTTTTCTGTTTGACATTCAACTATGTCTATAACAAACAAAAGAAACAATTTGACCACAGAGTATGTATACGTGTACAAATACTTGTGTATGCGTGTGTCAAATGTATTCTGGTTTGTGTAATATTTTATTTATTGATTTATTGTACTTATTATACATTATTATTAAAATCTTTTTTTATATTAAATGAGGCAAATAAAACTTTTCTTTTTGATATGTCTATGTCAGTACTCTATGTCTATGGACAAAATGAAAGTATGCGTGTACAAATACTTGTGTATGTATGTGTGTGTAATGTTTTATTTATTGATTTAATGTACTTTATAAGCATTATTATTGAAAAATATTAGCGTTCTGCACTTCTCCAACGCATAAACTATAAGTGTGCCAAATTTTATGCTCCTGCGTACGCGCAATTTTCGTAAAATGCGAATTAAAGTTTTTGTATCGCGTATTAATATATAGATAATAGTTTTTAACTAATGGTGTCAAATTACAACGTTGACTTTTAATAGTAAGTTGACCGCAAATGTAACAAAAGTTATCGGGGTGGTTTACACACACTCTAGGTATCTTATTACAATATACAGAAACGACAATCAGAAAGAAAACTGTTTTAATTTCAATAATTTAATATTAATTTATCGAAAACATACGTCGGTAAGCAAAATTCGCGTAATAAATTTAGTTTATGTTTAACGAAAACTGAAGGTGATTGAACAAAACTAAATATGAGGCTTATATGCGGGTAGGTAGTAGTGTTTAAAAAACCAACTTGATTTTGTTTAACAAAAATACTGTTTACCAGTGTTATTTAAGTTTATGTAAGTAAGTGTCAACAAATATCAACCAAGCCAGATTGAATGATACCTACATAGTTAAAAAAAATAAGATCTGTTGAATAGATTAAATTGTAAAAATACACTTAGATCAATATACAAGGGCTAGCCTCGTAGAAGTTTTTGACTTGACATCTTTCAACATGCTAGTTAGCTTGTTTAATTTTTTTAAAGTTGTCCTTAAATACTTTTTCTTATAATAGTATTTTTTTCCTTTCTTGTTAGAGGAGGTTATGACGTAACTGCATGTAATGTGTGTAACATGATAAGAATGAATGTGACCTGATGTTTCAGTAAGTTAGTAAGTTTGTTTAGGTAAATGGCACGATTAAAATATGTTAAATAAATAGCTGTTGGCTAAATTTTCTTTTATCGTTTGCAGGTAATGCAGTGAGATAAACCCATATTATTTCAAGCATATTTACTTTGGTTGAGGGCCCTGATTAACACCCACTTTATCTAATATAGGGTATGGTAAAAATGCATTTTCCTCAATACTTTACTATATTTTCGTTCTCTTTTTGGAGATACTAACAGACGGATCCTCACGTTGAAAGCAAACTCAATACTACCTATATCTTTATACAGTAGCGCTCAAAAGTAATTTGACAAGTAATTTGAGTACTTCAAAATAATTTTAGTATTTTTTTATATTATTATTTATGTATATATATGATATAAATATATCATAAATAATAATATAATATAAAATTGGAACTTGTTTGTTTTCTTTCTTTGTTAAAAACAAAACACGTCTATACATGCGCTCAAAAGTATTTTGACAACCATTCAGTTCCTTGCTGGCAGCGGTTCTACTCACACTGCATATATTTTTGTCTATAAGGTATAATTACTCCGCATTTATCAACATGCCTAAGACTAAAGAATATTCAAATGATATTAAAAATGCCGTGATAACTGCCCTACAAAGTGGAATGACGCAAGCAGAAGTTGCTCGAAGTTTTAAAGTGTCACGACAACTTGTTAGTTCGTGGAACAAAACTTATTATAAACGTAAAACTATTGAAAATAAACCTCGAAGTGGCCGTCCAAAAAAAACATTCGCTAAGGAAGACCATTTGATAAAAAGGTTATCGACAAGTGATGTCCGAAAAACGCCTGTGCAAATAAAAAACGAGTTACAGGAAAATTACGACATAAATTTACACGTTTCAACTGTAAAATGCAGACTAAAGGACTTCGGATTACATGGACGACACCCAACTAAGAAACCTCTAATTTCTGCAAGGAATAGGAAGCTGCACCTTGCGTTTGCGAAACGGTTCAGATTATGGACGAATTCAGAATGGTCTAAGGTGTTGAGGAGTGACGAAAGCAAATTTAATTTAGTGTTATCTGATGGTATACGGTACGTGCAACGTCCTGTAAACAAAAGATTTGATGTTCGATACCAAATACCCACAGTAAAGCATAGAGGTGACAATATTATGGTCCGGGGATGCTTTTCTCGCCGCGAAGTCGGACCTTTAGTTAGGATAGAAGGTACTATGGATCGCTTTATGTACGCAGATTTTATTAAAGCAACAAATGCTGCCCTATGCTCAAGCAAATATGGCACCTGGTTGGTGTTTTCAACAAGACAATGACCCAAACCACAAATCGAAACATGTCAACGACTTCATGAAACTCGCGAAAATGAAAATTCTTGACTGGCCAAGTCAAAGTGCCGATTTAAACCCGATAGAGCAACTTTGGGAAGAACTGAATCGCCGCGTAAGATGTCGAAACTATTCAAATAAAGATGCTTTATATGAAGCACTAAGTAACGAATGGAGCCGAATACCCATTGATCGTTTGCAGAAACTAGTTGACTCGATGCCGGCGCGTTGTGAAGCGGTCTTGAAGGCTAATGGATATGCAACAAAATACTAATAGTTAATATCAAAAATAATATTTTTTTTTATTTTATAAAATAAAAAACTTTCCTTGTCAAAATATTTTTGAGCCGTGTCGTAAATAATTTTTCTTTATGTTTTCTTTTTGTGTAGAAATACATTACATTTAAGTGTCTTAATTTGTGAAACGTATCATTACTTCAAATATAATCTTTGATTGGAAACAATTTTGTTATCATTTTTTGTGATATGGAATAAAATTGAGTTGTCAAAATACTTTTGAGCGTTACTGTATGTCTTATAATAATTAAAGAAGAAGGATTTGAGTACCGTTTGAAATCATATCATGTGACCGGTTTATTGCTTTAGGGGATACTACACTCTTCTTTCTTTTAATATAGAGCACAAAAAGAGCGACAAGGTGCATACTGTGTCTGTTGAGATCACAGAGATCCTACTAGGATCTATGGTTAATATGCATGTGCCTAAGGGCGACGATAGTAGCTATCACAAACCACGAGATCTATTAGCTCAGTCGCCCCGTATTCTTTGACTGCCTCGATGGCGCAGTGGTAGCGTATGCGATTGCTGTGTTTCAAGTCTCGGGTCTATTTCCGAGTCGGACCAAATGTTTGTATGATTTGCACATATGTATATGTTTCGGAGTTTGGTTGTTTTCTAGGTTTAATATGGATGTACTTACACAAAAAGTATATAAGAACTTTGCCATTTAATCTAGCTGCCATAGTACAAGCTTCACTTAGTTTGAAACTAGATGGCGTTGTGTGTCAGATATCAGAGATATGTATTTATTTCAACAGTTTAAAGCAACTCGTACCCAGATTTTGTATTTCTATTTTTTTTATTGCCTAGTCTACATAGGAACTCGTAAAAAGAGATAATACTTTGTCTTCCAAAAACTTTATTAGAAGATTCTTACGATTATATTTCTATAAGCAAAGATAACTATGAATTCGTAAAAATAACTGATATTGGAATAATATCTGAACAAGCACTTCCTCTTTTTTGAAGTCGGTTAAAATGATTTACTTCTTATTAAATTATCAGTATTCAAGTAATTTATCTAACCTAGTTAAATTTGTGCGCAGTTAGACCCATCTGGAGCTGTTTTGCCGGAACATTTTTTTATTGTATTCAGGTCTGAACAGGGTGCTTATTGAAATGGGGTGACGAGTGCCCTACGCGCATGCTCCATTCATACGGCCGGCTCGGTGCGACCCTTGTCAACTTCAGTGCACAACTGAAGAGCTCAAGGCGAAACCTCGTGTACTTTTTGGACTGTGTTGTACTAGGACCATAAAATCCTATTCTATTTAAAAGTAAGTTTTACTTTCACCGATAAAAATAATTCGTTGTCTAAAGATCATCAATAAATTTAGTATAGTGAATTAACATTTTGTAAAATTTCAACACGTGTTATGGAAAACCGTCACACAGCTCACTACTTTTATAAATAAGCATACGCCGATGATAGACACAAAAGATCTATGACGCAACTTGTCCAATTACAGCCAATATTTAAGGATTTTAAGACATTGTTACGGAGCTATTTTATGTCTGCAGCTTTCGTAAAATGCTTACACGGCGGTTGACTTCTTTTCAGAGTGATTTTTCAATTATATGCCATTAATCAATATTCGTAAATTCGTGTTGTGGCTTCGAAGTGACCTATTAGAATCTTATATGACTTGGTGTTTCTGTATAAAGTTCGTCTAACCGAGTTTACCATCAATCAATATGAGGTCGGGACCAGTACTACTTTAAGAATATAGATACCACAAGGTATATATAGTGTTTTTTGTTTTACAGAAATGATGAAGCGAAGATCATCCAATCGTCATCATCTATGCGAAAGACTATATAAAGATCACGCGTTGTGACGCACAACTCTCACATCAATTTCGAATTACATTATTTCTAATATTTTAAATGTTAAACTAATTAATTGATTCATTTAGAAATCATAATTTATACATACAGTTACAGTTATACTGTCAGCTAATTATTGTAATAATTTATTTTTGTATAAATACAATTAGAAATTAAAATTTGACCGTTTGAAAATTGACGGATTGTTTTCAAAAAGTGTTAAAAAGATAAATTAAATATAGAGCGAAGCTTATTGTTAATATAGTAAAGTAAATGTTACGTTGAGTAGGTGCTAAATATGTTATTTTGTATGAAAGTTCGTTTGTGAGTCTGAAAATTGGGAACCGAAGCGATGGAACCATTTGCTGAAGATTTACTGTGGCTGGTAGTAAGCGGATTTGTGGTTGCATTTGTCCTGGCGTTTGGTATTGGCGCGAACGATGTGGCGAACTCATTTGGTACCAGTGTCGGGTCCAAGGTGCTCACACTCACACAAGCTTGTATACTTGCAACGATATTTGAGATTGCCGGTGCAGTACTCATAGGTGAGTGACATGACATATTACACATATCTATTCAATACTTTTGTAACATTTTAAACAAAAAAAATAAGTGACGTTAGCACCCTTAACTTAAAAAGTGTTTGATGTGTACAAGTGATTAGTGTTCTCTTTTTTATGTTAAGGAGTGATTATCAGGACAAAGGTGCTGCATCTATTAAAATATACTATTTACTACTTACTATATTGCTATGATATCATCAATGCTCCCGGCAGTCAGTAATTTCGTGAAATTACTTAATTTAACCTCATTCGGGGAGATATCTGAGTATTTACCTTCATTCTTAACTTTTATAAAATATGATTTTTAGCGACATTTGTCCGGAGTAGGTTTTGGTACTGAATATTGACGCGAAAGATTTGGTAACTTCAAGAAACTTACGTTTACATAAACTTATATTCTTGCAACGATATTCTGTTAAGCTGTTGATGTAGTCATTAGTTAGTTATCCTGACTGCTGAGTTGGAAGTCGTGGTTTTGATTCCTACAACTAATGTAATAATATCATAAGACATCTTTCATAGCAACATTTAGAATTATGTTTATTATCATAAAACTCTGTTGCTGGTGATTGCTAGGTTCCCATTCAGTTGTTTTGAGTTAAGAAAAAACGCCCAACCACAAAACTGTAGCCTTGTAAAGTTTGAAAGAAAGTTGTAGACAGTTTATAGAAATCATTGATTTAGATAGATAAGTATTAGGACCAATTTCAGTTTAAAGTAATAGGCACTTACCTTATAAAATATATTTACTTAGAAAATACGTGCAATATAATATAAAATATCTAGATGTAGTCATAACTACACAACCCTAGGCTGCGCGTGGCCTGATACGCACTTGGACGGTTTTTATTTGCTACCCATCGGTTTCGATTGATTGACAGACTGATGGCGGCATCGTTTGATTATAGAACCGCTTGGTCGGTGTTTTTTAATCCTGAATGATTTTGTCTGCCCTATATTTGGACACAGTCACAATTCCAATGAAAAAATTTGAACAATACTGTACTAAGCACGGGTTTGTCCAAAGATAGCAGATTTGTCAAGTTTTTCATAAGAATACTTTTAGAATTAAGAAAAGCTGATTCTATTGATTTGCTCAGATATAAATTCAACTAAAATTTAGTTTATAATTCTCTCTAGTGGTTATGAAAGAAGGAGAATAGAAACATTGGTTACAAATTAAGAACTTTGGCTAGGAGGTACCTCCAACTAGTGGCAGAAGTAATTGTTTATGAATCAGATCTTTTCAGCTAGGTATGCTTTTAAATGAATAAATTTTAAAAAGCGATAAAACGTAATTATAATGTAAAAAAATTCTGTCATTAGTAATTTAAATGAATACTAATTTTTGATTAAGATATAATGCGTCAAAAAATTCATCCGCACCATCCGAAACATTACCGCCACGGCTACGATAAGTATCTTTCAGTCAGTTTACAAAACAATATGATTGACACCAAATGATTTATTTTATTTCAAACTATTATACGTTTGCCTACTACCCTCATTTCGAAAAGAAGCTGGGTAAGATCTAGCGAGCTTAGGTTTTAAAAATGTTGATTTTATACTTTAAGGTTATATTATCTTACAGGTTATAAGGTGTCAGATACGATGCGTAAAGGTATCTTAGATGTGTCACTGTACGCGGATGGTGGGGAAAAACTGCTAGCTGCCGGGTGTTTGTCGGCGTTATTATCTGGTGCTATTTGGCTCATCATGGCCACAGCATTGCGTCTACCCGTATCAGGAACCCATTCTATGGTGGGAGCTACGGTAGGGTTCACACTGACAGCCAAAGGTCCTGTTGGGGTACGCTGGTCGACAATTGGAACTATTGGTTAGTAAGTTTGTAAAACCTTCTAATATCTGTAAAATTTATGTTTTCCTTATTTGCATTCTAATTTAAAAGTCATGAACTTGAATGGCCGGTTATTTGTAACGTTATAAAAGGCCTCAAAGGGTATGGGTATGAATGATTTATTAAAGAAAGTGTGCAGATATGGTAGTCACTAAACTATTGTCTCATTAATTCATTTAATGATAGATAATCATGATAAAATTCTGTTATTATAGTTGTAAAACTTCCAATTTCTCGAAATGTAAGTAGGTACGGCTCGCTTGATGTCACAAAATTTATGATCCATTAGGTTAATTGACGACGTTAGCTAAGTCTACTTCGAACGTAAACATTATGAGCTTCGTATGGAATTTTACCAGCACTTGAACAGGAATTGCCTTGTACCCATAATAGTGGAACTTTTCAATGGCTACTTGTAAAAAACTTCAGTTGTACTCTTCAGCCTGGATTAAAACAAATAAGTTGTTCATGTTCGGCGAATAGTTATTTCTGAAAACTAATCGGCAACTTTATTTCCGTGATAAGTACTCGTATGATGACATTTCACCTTCATGATTTCAACGACATATTTATTTAAGTTTGTTAACCTTTTGCAGTTTAAAGAGTAATCAAAGTTTTAACTTCGACAGTGTCGTCGTGGTTTATTTCTCCAGCATTGAGTGGTACAGCGTCAGCTATTCTGTTTTGGATGGTGCGTCGATTCATACTACGGTCACCTCAACCAGTGAAGGCTGGTCTTACAGCGTTACCTTTCTTTTATGGAGCCACAATCGCTGTTAACGTGTTGAGCGTGGTGCATGATGGTCCTAAGTGTAAGTACACACGATGTTAATTGTTTCACTTATGTGTACGGCCTGTCGCAAAAATATAGAACTATTTGATATTTAAATGTTGTCAAGATTGTGTGTGTTAAAATTGTAATTCTACTAGTAGATCTTATTAACAACGTATTGCGGTATTTTTGGAAAATGGTACTATAATTTTTTTTGGAAATTATTATCTGCGATTTCTACATGAGTTATTTACAAATTGTAAACAGTAATTTCTAAGGAAGCTTAATTTTTTTTGAATATTTATTTATAAAAAAATTACTGTAACATGTTTAATTTTTCAATTAATAATTAATAATTTTGTGACAACGATTTATTTCAAAGAATCATTGTTCTTTTTATGCCGTTTATAAAATAAAAAAAATTTGAAAATGACCTGAAGGTTGAGAATGTGTCTAATTGAATGATTTCCTGGTTTAGTGTTGAGGATGGACAAGATTCCTCTTTGGTTGGCGTTAGTGTGCTCTATGGCATTTGGTGCCATCGTGGCGCTTTGCGTCCGTGTATTCCTTGTGCCGTACTACCGTCGTCGCTTGACTGCACCGCCTGTTAACTTTTCCCTTGGACTATCGAATGGTATGGTTATTTTATCTGTCTAATAACCTAATTCGAATAATGTTTACACAATCTCAGTAGTTAATAAAGAATTTTAAATATTGTAGACACAACTCCTGTTAATACACCCACACATTCAAACAAGAGCAGCGTACCGCAACGTCCGACTTCTCTTCTATCGGAAGATGGGAAAGTTCTGGAAGCTATAGAGGAATGTGCTGAGATGGTGACTCTGAGTGATGCTGATAAAATCTTCGCCGGCGTGAAAGAGATGAATGCAAGGAATCGAGCTTTACTCGCTACTATGGACGACTGCAGTATCTTGTCCAGAAGCCTCAGTCCACCTAACAAGTCACGATTACAACTGATAGATGCTGATCCTCAGATTAACACCTTGAAGTATATAGACGAAACATTGAGTTGTTGCAAGAGTTTAGATTCAGCCCAAATGGCTGGGATGGGAGAGAGCTACGATTCGAAGAATGGATTTTTGGGTGACTCTTGTGACACAATAGCGCGGTGCGAGTTCGACAGGTTGGCTGCTGCAAGGGCAGTAACTCATTGCGTCGACTTTGAAACACCACCACCTCGTATCGGCAAGGTAGGAATTTTATTGTGTCGATTTTTTTTTATTTTTTTTTTAGGTTTATTATGTGCTAGCGTTGGTAATTTGAAGTAATTTCTCAGTCCCTCAAGAATAGTTACCCACTCTTCCTAATAAGATTTAGCCTATTTTTCACTGTATGTGAATTGCCAGGATCTATGTGTATTTTATATTCCTTGACGATCAGATCAATTGCCTTGTGTTATCAAATATAACGCATTTTTGACATTACAATTATTTTCAGGCTCCTGAAACAGGTAGCGCTTGGAGCATTGAACGTTGCGGCGGTACTGATTTACTAAGTAACGCACGTACGACCGCAATAACGCCCAACTCAAGCGCAGCGCCACTCTTGCGCACCGTAACACCGCTTCCTGCGCCACCACAAGCTCCTCCACCTGACGCTCTACAATTGTTCTCTTTTCTGCAAGTGCTCACTGCAACATTTGGAGCATTTGCACATGGTGGCAATGACGTTAGGTAAAAATTTACTTCTATACTTACTTACTTATATAGAATGTGCCACACACGTATACAGCTGTAAAAAGTGCTGTCTTTCGAACCCTTTATAAAAGAAGTACCTACTTCGTAATGTTGAAGTGAAAACTTCTTTAGGCGCGTTGAGCGTTTTGGTAGAGGGTAAAATCCTCGGTTCGCGTCACCGACATGCTAATGATAATAGTATATCTATAGCTATGGAGAATATGATATTATATATTATATATGAAATTTATTATTATTATATATTATATATTATATATAGCTATATATGAAACATAAAAAATTTCATATAATTTTTGCATATAGTTTTAATTACTCTCAACTTAATAGTCCCGTTTTCACTTCTATCGGCAGTCCCACGACTGCTACTGTTTTTTTTTTCATGATCAGGCCCTAATAAGATCTTCTCATTTAGTATACTGCATAACTCATAGTATATTATAATCTATATTAACACTTAAAACAAAAGCATTCTATATTAACACTAAAGAAAACTTATTATTTAAATTAAATTATTACACATATATATTTTTTACAGTAACGCAATAGGACCTTTAGTGGCTCTGTGGCTTCTCTACTCCGAAGGTGGAGTTCAGTCCCGTGCTGAAACACCTCTCGGTATCCTGGTGTTTGGTGGTGTAGGTATTGCACTCGGCTTGTGGCTCTGGGGCCGACGCGTTATTCAGACCGTCGGAGAAGATCTCACAAGCATTACACCAGATACGTGAGTATATTGAAATTATTATTTTATTTTACAATTATAGGAAAAGTTACCGCTAAATTGATACTATTGACAAACGAAAAAGAAGGAAAAATAATATAAAAATTATAATATGTTTATTAGGATGGACCAAAAAACTTTTAATTTTTTTTCTTAGATACCATGAAAATATTGTCAGAAATGACGAAAAAAAGTTTCTGGTAGAGTTTGAGCTCTTAATATTGATATTAAGAGGTGACGATTCGTAATTTTTAATTTCCCATTGAAATAACACGGGATTTTTTTTTATTTTCTTTCAATTTTTTATGTGTTTAAACGAATAATTATCTAGTAAAAACAAAAAAATATTTTTATAGGAAATTTAACAATCCACAGAAAATGTTTAATATGATTTTTTTCTAAGTCGACTCTTTCAAAAGTTATTCGAGGTGAAAGTTCAACTTTAATTCCTAGAAGATATAGAAATAGGTTTTTCTTATAATATTTTGTAAAAATATTATTGTTTTAGCAAAACATTCTATAAGTATTACGAAAAATAGAATATATTATGTTTTTGAGCCATTATTTTGTGGTAAAATATAAAAAAAATGTAAAAAGCTATCTTCTAGGATTTAAAGTTGAACTTTCACCTCGAATAACTTTTGAAAGAGTCGACTTGGAAGGACTTAAATTTCCTATAAAAAAAAGTTTTCGTTTTTACTAGATAATTATTCGTTTAAACGCATAAAAAATTGAAAGAAAATAAAAAAAAAATCCGTGTTATTTCAATGGGAAATTAAAAATTACGAATCGCCGCCTCTTAATATCAATATTAAGAGCTCAAACTCTACCAGAATCTTTTTCTCGTCATTTCTGACAATATTTTCATGGTATCTAAGAAAAAAAATTAAAAGTTTTTTTGGCCCACCCTAATGTTTATTTATGTTTCACTACTGAATTATTTTTAATTTCTTGTGCTTTGGATACGATTATTGGATAGGCAAAATATCAATTAATCTGTATCCGAGTGTATTTTATAGCGGCATCAAACGACAGGAATGTAAGACATGGATACCCGTAGTGGGTGATGGGAAAACAGGTTATTCAGTATATGTATAGTACACTATGTATACTACTAGAAAATTGTGAGTTCAGAATCACCGCGCGAGCGACAAAGGTGGACAGTTAAAGGAGCCATCAAAATTGTAATTCACAAAGAGTACATAAAAATCTATATATTTTAAAATTATTAGTGTTCAGAATTCCTGGCAGACTTTCCAGGTAAAACTATCAGAAGACTGGCCTTCTTATAATATAAAATAAACGAATAAGAAACAATTTTTAAACTGTTTTTATGTCACTTTTCTCAGTAACAAAAATTTAGTAACGGTTTGGTGTAGTAGGCCAAAATTCATGATGATGTAGTATGACATTATCATCATATTATTATATTTTTTTGGCTTTATAACAACCTTGAACATTTTAGGGGTTTCACGATTGAACTGGGTGCTGCGTTGACTGTCCTGGTTGCGAGCAAGGCGGGCCTGCCGGTCTCCACAACTCACTGCAAGGTTGGCTCAGTCGTTTGCATTGGGTATTTCTCCGAGAAGGCTGTTGATTGGAGTTTATTTCGGTGAGATCTAAGTTATTCTCCTAGTACCAAAAAGCCGTGATAAGAATGTGTAATTGTGTTATGATAATACCTACTTATGTTATTGTAATATAATTGACTATTTTATCGGTTTCAATATTATATTTTGCAGGCCAATTAAATAGTGTGCTCTAACTATAAGTTATTGCTTGTGCTATTAAATTGACATATCTTCTCGTACATTATTAGTTATTTTTTTAAATTTCCATGGGAAATCCAGTATCATATAAATTTTGATTTGATTTGAGTTGGTGTTAGTGCGTTACGTTCATGTTATTTTATTTTTTTAAGATATCACGTATGACTATAATCTATGCATCCATATATGTGTCTCTTTCAGGAACATAATATTTGCTTGGGTGGTGACAGTACCAGTGGTGGCAGCTATTGCTGCAGTGGCTATGCTAGCGCTGGAAGCATTCGTCGTATAGTAAACTTTTAAGAATTCATGCGTAATACTAGCATCTTCTATTACTATAATAGTGCAAAAATAGATAATACCTACTTACACGTATCTATAGTTTTCCTGTTATACAATCTTTCAAAATAAAGTTATACTATTTCAAACATTGAAGCCACGTCCACGTTAAGAAAACAATATGGATAAATTTATCAAAGGACAAATAGGACGTCTTAGTGCATTAAACACTTTATGAATGACCCTGTTTGTTCTGAAGATCAACTTTACATGTATTTAATTTGAATTTATTTTTTATATCGCAGGCTAACACAAGAGTATGTACTATTGTAATTTAGATAAAGAATGGCTGTTGCCTAGGAATTGAATATCAAATTTAATATTTTACACCGCTGTTGAAGTAAAATTTATAATTTTCATAATGTATTTTGAGGCATTAGCAGTATTAGCCGTGTTTGCTTGGTTGTTGATGTCATTTTTGTACTCAACCACTACCATAATAATGGAAAAATTTTGGATCTCATTACTTGTTGAAAACATCCACTCTATTTGAAAGTATGTTGCTGTAAGTCGTTTAACAATGTAATAAACCTGTTGTGTTTTCACACTCGAAAAATAGTCTTATCTAAAAATTTCAATGACTGTTAACTTCATAAAAAAGATAAATACTTAATCACATTTTTGTAAATCTCTTGTTAAATAGCTATTGGTAGAGTGGCTCTCGACTCATTTTTTTGGAATTCAAATATGAAAATAAGGTTACTCTATCTTAGTATGATTGTTAGATTAAATGTGATTCCATTCCATTTGTTAATAATAGACAGTGTTTAAAAGAGTTTGAATCTAAAAACATTCCAGTGTTAAAATAATCTTAAGAACAAACACACTACCTGTTAAAAAAATAATTAAAGTCTAGTCAATTTGTTGGTATTTAATCAAAACCGTCAATGTATTTAGAAAAAAGTAATTTAGTCGATACAATACGACTAATCGATTAGGAGTACAACATAACTATATCGATGATACTATTACAATTCCGACGATGCCCGGCAATTGGAGCGTGTTATACCTAATGTGAATAACTATTAAAATAATTTTACTTACAAGGTATGACTGAGGCCTACAAATATCTTTGCATATTTTTACAATACTTTATGCTTAACCTACTCATAGATCGGAAAGACTGTATCAAAATTGCTGGTCCTCGACACTTGCATGTTAAATTGGAAGACGAGCTAAAATATAGGACTGACTATTAGAATTTAGAACGATATGTGTATTGTATACGTTGGTGGAACGAAAAGGTTAAGCAGCTTCCATTATAATTCCTTCCCTACTCATGTTTTAAGACATTCTCATAGGTTCTCGATTGAGACTGTTCGGATTCAACTTGTATTCTTACTATTTACTAGAGATCGTTTACCAGATACATTAATAGTGATTTATGTGATAATTTCTAGCAATTCAACTATTACAGAGCAACTGCCTTTAGTACAAACTTTAGTGTAGGCTTTCTGTCACCTCCAGCTAACTTGACCGTATGGAGTTTTAAAGCATTTAAAATTATAGAAATGTTTTACACACACATGTGTATTTATATATCAACTATTTAGTTTCTTCCTTATAATGTGATTGGTATTATGCGGTGGTATTTATAATAGTTTATCGTCAAACACACAAAAGGTCAACCTGTTTATAGTCTTAACTCCTTTTATTAAGCAAGTAGATTTTTAAAAACATTGGTAAAATATGTTTTTTGAAAATATGAGCGGCTAGTACTTATTTATCTGTAGATGGAGTTCGAGTGTTTACCTAATTGTTACAACTGTTTGATACGGTAGTCATGGAATGATAGTTTTATTTAGTTATTGATGGTAAATGTGAATAGACAATGATATAAATCATTTAGTTTGTACAACTACAATTTTATAGTTAACAAGTTTATGATGTTGTAAGACACTCGCTATTTCCAGACGGACACAGGTTGATAGACAGTCTATCTTTTATAAGAATAATTCGGTCCGATTCGGATGTGGGTGATGTTGATAACCTTCACAAGATAAAATTGATGCGTTGAAACGTGCAAAATATTTTAAATGTTATCTACTTCATTGGTCTAATGGTTATCATATATGACAGTCAACCAAGAGGTCTCGGGCTTAAAAAGTGTTGTTAGGTTTTTCTTAGACGGAATTCTTAATAACAACTCTGAATACAGAAGTTTAGGGTGTTCCACGCCCGTTCCTCGCAGAGAACTTTAAGCCATCGGTCCCGGTTGACACGAACATCTATGGAAATAGTTATTGGAAAGTCAGTGCCCTCAAATATTCTGATAACTAGTTCAATTTTCGAATTCAATTCACTCTTAGGGTTGCGGAGGTTCCATATTAGTCGATACGTGGAAAAACTGATATGCAGACAAAACCAGTTTAATTAGTAGCGAACACTAAATAATCTTGGGAATAGTAAAGGCTAGGTGGATGAAGTGCAAAATATTTGGACCGGTGCCACGAAATACGTTTGCGTGTTAAACCAACATATCTACTCATAGTTTATCAACGAAACAAATCAATATAGATGAAACTTTGGTGCGTAGTTGTGCTGTCTTGTTCTTATAAACTCAGTCGTCGCGACTGGTTAATAAAATTTTATATCCATAACTCTTGTTAGATTTTTGATTCTAAGTATTTGTCATAAGTTTCAGTTTTGTACTGTGCCTTTCCAGTAAACTAATGTGGCTCATTGATTTCTGACTCATACGCGAATTTTCCTGTTAAATAAACATAGTCGGGAATATTGTGTTTTTATTTATTAAACCTCATTTCTACGGTTGTATGCAGAGAACGTGAGGGGAATATTGTGTTTTTATTTATTAAACCTCATTTCTACGGTTGTATGCAGAGAACGTGAGCTGGAAAATGTTCAATGCTCCTGATTTAAGGTTAGTTTTAATTCTTATTTGACGCTTATATACGTACATGCATATGCATGTATAATTTTCATTAAAATTACCAGTCACTGATAAAAAAAATCCTGTGGCTTTTTATTGATAGTTTGTGTGTATACTGTTTAATGTTTTGTATTGTGAGTTTGTCAATAAATGTTACGGCCAACCCTGATATCCTTTAACTGCAGTGGATAAAAACTGAATGTGATTATAATATGACGACAACAATATAAAATAAAAAAAAACGTCTTCAATTCGCCGCATGACGCCGCTAGACTGGCTTCGATCAAACAAACTAGTTCATTATATTGAAGGTCAGTAGATAAAATTTATCACAACGTGGCTGTTGATCTAAACTATCTAAAGCATCATATGTATCTGGTTTTACATTTATATTTTCTGTATCTGGATGTTATTTATCCATGTCTCTAGTGACATGTAAGAACATTTATTAGCATTAGCTAGTTACCACGAAATCTACAGGGTCTGTGTGTAGAAACGCGACTGTAAGAGAGGAGATATAAATGACACAGACAGACGCCCATCCATAGAAGGGAGATTTGCGATGTCTTTCTTTACGTAGAAGCTTTAGCCAATTTCTACCTTTATTTGTATTTTTCTTAATATCTTAAACTAGGAAAAGGGTAAACCTTAAGTTTATTTGTGGTAAAAGGAGATATTTTTTCTCAATTTTTCTATTAATTGATTTCACTGTATTCATTTATTTATAATGTATATAACGACGTTGTAGATATATTTATGCGTACAATATATTTTTAGTCATTTCAATATAGACAAAAGATATTAATGTCAGAAAGTTCACAATTTGAATTTAATTACGTTTCAAGAAGATTGCGTCACTCCGCAGTTCCGTAAATCGTTTAAGAATGTGAAGTGCATTCTAAAGGAAGCACTGTTTAAACTCGGTAAATAACAGCCGTGAATTCAATATTTTCTTAAATCAAATTCAGCACATGTGATAAAATCAGATGCCCACAAAATGTAAAAGCAATATAATATAAGAAATAAACATTATGAAAAACCTGCAAAGATGGTACTATTAATAATACTTGACCCCTAGACCAATATGAGTATCTAGTTGATACCATGCAAAACAACATATATTCAACAGTGTGCCTTACTCTTGATTTTAGTGAGTTTTTATTTTATGAAAAACCTGTTTTCATATTTAATTATAATATTTGTATTTAGTCTTTTTTGTTATCATTAATTTGAATTTATCAATATATTAGATGGATGATTTCTCGAATATTTTGGTTTGTATTAATTCTTGTACTGAACTGCAAGTCTTTTTTTTGTAAGTAAATAGATTAGTTACCTGATTCAAATGTAAATTTTCTGATTTTCAATTCTGTACCGTTTACGTGAATGTGAGCTCACATAGCAAGGAGATTGAATACTTACTGCGAAGTAGTTACATACTTTACAACAGGATAATTTGGCGCACCGGGCGTGTGCTATTTCAATGTAGCTCTGCCATCACATCAGTCAAGCAATTTACCAATTGTCGCTATTATATGAGCACGACACACATTTATATTTTGCTACGTAACTATTTACGCATGAAAACATTCAATATAACTTCATGTTGCAACTGCCGGCCGGTAGCGTTTACGAGTACTATTTTTATGATAGACAATCAGATTCTAGATAATTTTTAATCAATTCATATAAATACACTTGAAGTGTCTGTCTATGATTTAAAAAATGCTGATCACAGTTTGTTTTGAAATGAGAATAAATAAAAAAAATTGTATTTATTAAAATGCTTATAGCTCTTTACACAATACTATAACATAAACTATCGTTTTTTAAATTATTGGCAGTCTATAATCAAATCATTTAAGCTACTTTTTATCCTGATTTCGCAGAGGATACTGTTTTACGCAGCAAAAGCCACGTCTCTAAATTAAAAATTCAAAATTCAAATCCTACACAAATGAAGTCGCTGGCACAGCTAGTACACTATAAGTTAAAAGAATCTTTAGACATTGAAATTTTAATGTAGTTAGTCCGTAGGCTTAAGATTAGGTCTATGGTTTATTTATCTTAAAGCTGCATTAATGATTTTATCGACTTAACTATTTTCAGTTAAATCTAATCGAACCACTGATACTTTTCTACCCAACATATGTATATGACTGTTAGATAAAAGATTTTATTTAAGTTCTAATTTTGTATTTTGAGTAAGTTTAACGTTGTTATAAATTGATAGATAAGAAATTGTATCACCTATTAAGAAAAAAAAATCATCTTACTTTAAACTCCGAGTAGAAAAGCTTGTAAATGTTTAACAGCACACACATCCCAAATTGAAAATTGATAGCCCTATATAAATTTCTTCTATGCAAAAGAAGTTAAATTGACATAAGAGAAGTCTTCCACGGGTTCTGTTTTGCGAGGTGTCTGTTTCAAATGGCAACAAAGTTTTTTTTTCAACTGGCTGTACAGTAGAACGACAACATGCCCATTGATGTAGTGGTGATAGTTATCGTGGCAAGTCTGTGTGGCTTACACTGCCACATTGTCTGTCATGTATTTTACGTTCCCAAATGGGGCCTCAAAAAGCATCTCATTAGGCTGGCATAATGTGGGCCACCATACTGCATAGTCTGTATTCGCAATGAGTATGCTGACCACAACCCTTGGCCATACTGTACTTTCATGCTTTTCATTAGACTGAGTAGAGTCACTATGGCAGGCTCTTTATAAAAAAGTAAAAAAAATAACACGCTAAATACATAGAAAACGATATACAATATTTAAAGCTGCTATGTTTTCGAGCTTCTTTGTTCATGTTATCAAAGAGCTATCAGGCTATTTCAATTGTTTATTTACAAGTAAAATAAACATCTTAATGATATGACGTCATCCACTTCTTAAAAGTAATAAACTTATTGCGCTCGACCTGGCAAAATAATCATGTTGACGCAGAATAAACTTACGAGTAGTGTGTAGTACACTCAAGAGCCACTTGAAGTGTTGCACTTAACTTTTAAAGTTTTGTTATTATATTTATAAACATTTTCGAAATATAGAAAACATTTATTTCGGTTGTTATGGCTTTATTACAGAATTTCACTTTGATTTATTTGGGGTAAGGAAATCTGGAGACATTTAAAACTGCTGAACTATGTAGTAAATATTTTAACAGTTTTAAATTCTATGTGGGTATAGTGCGTTATTAGTTGTTGTAATTAGTTTTTATCAACTGACTGACTTTATTTCACCCTTCATCGCTTCGTTATGCATTACGTCATTCACATGTAATAAAAACAGTACCAGAAATTGGTTTTACTGAGTTCATGAAATAGGGTTTTACAAAACGGTCACCAATAAATAGAGAACTGGTATTTGGTCCGTTTCTTTACTTTCTTGCAAATAAATTTTCTTCTTAATATATGAAATGGTTTAATTAATACTATTTTTTTAAATATAAACTAATTCGTGGCCCACCCTATATTAGTATGATAGTATAATTTATCGGAATCAACAAGTATTTCTGAGAAAAGTCCAAGTCGACGCCGAGGCGGCGCGGCTAAACTTGTAATTGATTAGTTAGCACAAAAAATAGAGTTATAAGTGGTCAGGTCACAGGAAAATATTTTTAAGACGTGCACGAATATAAATTGTATGCATTTGTATTTTGAAGGAGGATGTGATAAGATCGTAATAATAATATAACTTATCTAATTCTACTGAATAATAACATACTAACAATAAGATTACTGAAGTTATATTTCTCACAGATTTCTAAATGAAAATTATAACAATATGAACACAAACTTAGTATATCAGTACATATTTTGATTCCTGAATTAAGACTGCACTATGGTAGGTGTAAGTAAACTTGAAAATCTTGAAACCAGTAGCTATTGTGCAGGTAAAAATGAATACATCTAAACATTGTTAGTAGAAGGTAGGAATATTTGTAAAACAGAAACCCGCCTAAAATTTATCTAATAATGTTTTAGTTAGAGAGTTATTTTTTAAATATGTCACAAATATTTATTATAAGCAATAAATCTGGTCACATACTATTTACGTATCTACATTATATTATTATGTATGTTTCTAGTATAGGTATATAAACGTACATTGCTAAATCTCTTTTGACATACGAAAGTATTCGGGTTCGCGACGCAACGGCAACGCCGACGCATTCAGCAGCAGCAGCAGCATTATGTCAGCAGCAGTGTTACTAGCTCTTTAAATGTTTTCGTATATGTATACTACTTAACCGACCCTCAGGAGACAGTGATATAGAGAAAGATTTAGAAGGGATTTAGATGCGTTAAAGTAATATATTTATAGCACTCTTATAGAAGGGCCCACGGTTTTTGTTGTTTTTTTTCTAAAATTGAAGTATTCTTAGTTAGTCCTTATAAAATTAACTATCTGCTAGTGAAAGTCCCGTTAAAATTGGACGGCTGGACCAGAGATAGAACAGATAGACAGATAGAACACAAATACTTTCAAAATTGTTTTTTTTTCGTGTTTTACATTTAGTAAAAATTTCTAATTTGAAATTACAAACATACACTTTAATTTTATTTGTATGGATAAGATTTACGAATCAATTACTTTATGTTCTCATTGCTAGTGCTCGTGTACTCAACAAACTGTTCTGGACCAATGTTTACAAGAACAGTTTAAATTATTTCTTGAGTAACGTATCTAATTTAGCTAAAACTTTGTATAAATATTTTATAGCATTATATTTGACTAGATTTTTTTAATAATAAAACATTAGTGAATATTTAATATTATTATGTCAAATTAACCAGTAACATTATAGTACTATAAGCTTTTTTAATTTGAAAAACTTTACAATTTTAACACTCATTTTGTAAGCGGAAATTTACCATTTTGAATTTAAAATTACGAATTTTATGATTCTAGTACTAAGTCACTTAACTAGCGGCTCAAAATGAGTCATTTTCTTTATTCGTGCTATTTAAATAAATATAATTGTGATAATTATTAAGTTTTGATCTACCACTTTGCTAAAATTTGCATGATAACATACGAGGGTAAGTTTTTAAGTTCGCGGAATGACAGTGAAAAAGGCGGGTAAACGCGCTCTTTTGATGCCTACCGTATTCAGTGACTCATAATTAGTCTGCATAGTAAAATTTGTTGTGATTGGATCATTAGTTATTAAACTATCGTTGACCAAGTATTTTAATCGGGAACGAAGTGAAACAAATGGAGAAAATTGAATTCCGTGCGGTGATAAAGTTCCTTACTAAGCAAGGAAAGTCTGTTCAAACCATACTCAATGAGATGTCATCGGTTTACGGGGATTCTTGCCCAGGAAAAACAATGGTCTACAAGTGGCATAGTTTATTTAAACAAGGCAGGGAATCACTTGAAGACGACCCGAGGCCGGGGCGCTCCGTTGAGGTGACTACGCCAGAAGTTATTGCAAAAGTAGAAAAAATTGTATTGGAAGATGCTCGACTAAAAAAGAAACAACTCGCAGAAATGGTTGGAGTATCGGATACAACAATTTTTAAAATTTTACACGATCATCTTGGCATGACTAAGGTTAGCGCACGGTGGGTGCCGAGAATGCTCACGCCATTGCAAAAACAACAGCGCGTGGAATGTTCACGTGCGTTTTTGGACCTCTGCAATGAAGACAAGGATGGCTTATTGAATCAAATTGTTACTGGGGATGAAACTTGGGTTCATCATTATGAAGCCGAGTCCAAACAAGACTCCATGCAGTGGCACAAAAAGGGCACAGCACCACCCAAGAAATTTAAGGTTTCACAGTCGGCTGGGAAACTCATGGCAACGATTTTTTGGGACTCAGAAGGAATATTATTGATAGATTATAAAGATAAAGGCATTTCTATAACGGGGGAATACTACGCTTCAATCTTAGAACAGTTAAAAGAAGCCATCAAAGAAAAAAGACGGGGAAAATTAACGAAAGGTGTCCTGCTATTGCATGACAATGCTCCCGTTCACAAGAGCCGAGTCGCACTGGCTGCCCTGCATAAGGTGGGCTTCGATATTTTGAATCACCCACCCTACAGTCCAGATTTGGCTCCGAGTGATTATTATCTCTTTCCAAAAATGAAAAAAGAATTACGTGGTAAGAAATTTTCAACTGATGAGGAGGTTAAGGAGGCGGTTTCGGCGTATTTTTCAGACAAAGATAAAACTTTTTTTTACGAGGGAATAAAAAAACTAATTGAAAGATCTGAAAAATGTATTCGTGTTGCAGGGGAATATATAGAAAAAGAAAAATAATTTTGTGTTTTTATTATTACTCAATACCCTCCATTCCGCGAACTTAAAAACGCCCCCTCGTAGCGGGCAGCGTGGGTCAAGATGACCGTGTAGCATGTTCGACGGAGTCCGTAAATCCGAATCACACAGATGTGTTTGCGAGAGTGAGACAAAATCAAAAACAACCGACATAAACAAACAGCCCAACTGCAGGCCAGTCAGCCAAGCCAGTCAGTATAGCTACAGGTTTTAAACAGTTGAGTGTGTATTTGGGAGGTGAATATTTGGCATTTCTTGTGGTGTAGTGAATAAACATCAAGAAAAACAGGTTATTAAATCGTCGAGGATTTGGAGAAACGGTAAACCGGATTGTATTCATTTAATCTGTGCATAATGTTTTAGTGATGCATTTTGCTTTTTTAACCTTGAAATAGCGGATTTGCTATAATGTTACTTGTAACACGATGAAACTGTTTTGTATCCTTTGATGTTGTGAACAAATAAAAACATTCGGTGCGAAATAAGCACTTATGGTATTACTTTTAAATACATACTTACTTACGGATGTTGAAAAGTTAATTAGAATAATAAATGTTGAATGGTTAATTACTACTATAGTACACATCTTAGATTATTCACGCGCAGTCCATTTTATAGGTTATTTTGTTTCTTTCAAACTTGTGGTAATATATAATGATTTCTACATAAATATTATTCTACATAAATTTAACTAGATCCTATCCCACAAATAATAATTTTAATATCAAATACCTGCGTATACGTGGTAAAAGTAAAATTAAAATGTACCTATAGGTAGGCACATAGTATTGATTTAGATATTTAACGGTAATCTTTTCGTATCACAACTTTCTATACAACAATTTTATTTTTCAGGTACTCATAGTTCAAAATGGCTTCCGGTCCTGGACTATACCCTGGGTGCGAATTTATTTGTTTGCGAAACTTAGAAACAGGTCGTGAAACATGCAAATTAGTCTTTTATTCCGTCACTTCGTAATACGATACCTGTTGACTAGAATAATCACCATCAAAACTCAATCGAATTAAAATTAACATAAATAAATTAATTTACCTAAAAATAAGATACCTACTTAATCTCTCTTTAAGATGCAACTGGGTCAAACCGGCTGTCTTGACTCCGAATCAAATTTCGAAGTTCATTAACTTCTAAAATTATTTGGAATCATTTTAGTCTGAATTTTTTATAGCACTAGTTCTTGGATTTTTGTCTTTATCTAGATACCTATTTACTTATATTATTTTTGTAGAAATAGTCTACCATAACTCTTCTGAATTAGCGTCTTGCTAAAATGTTTCTACATATATTTTTTGTACTGTAGTTGGCATCATACAGATATAATTCTCATTAGTTTTGGTACCCATCTAACTAATGTCTTATATGTATGTTATTTAGAGTCGATTACGTCACCTTAGAACTATGCGTTATACCAGCATGAAAGAAGCCAGTTGGCGTAACCCACAAATTTATTCGAACAGTTTTTTTTTGCGCTTTGTAAACAGCATCTTCTGATGACATATCAGTTTTATTTCACACGTTTTCATGAATTTTGGAGTTGTGTAATAATGAACCAACAAATTAATTGCATACTTAATATGAAATGACATTAGAGGAATTTGTTGACAGAAACAAAAATTTTAAAAATAGATTGGTAGATTTACTATAAACGGCCTTTAAACGTATAGATATGTTTAGTTAAAAGCTGTCACAATAATATTATGATATTGACATCCTTTTTCACGAACAAAATACTCGTACATTTGTTTTTTGTATCTTTGGCGTATTACTCCGGATAATATCCGGCACCAGTGAACGATTTTCAAAATAGGGACTTGTACATAGCTTACCTTACAAGATGTAAGGGTTAGAAGTAGTTAGACCTACATTAAGTTTAAAAAAAAAGGCATTAGTTTAAATGTATCAATATAATATCGAGTAGAAAACGAAAATAGGTAAAGGCGCGCTAAGCCTCTGCGGCACAATTAGTGTATTATAAATGTTGTATATATACTATAACAATAACCTAACATATCTCACATACGGCCTTCTAATCTCTAAGCAAACAGAGCCTGTTGGTAGTTATAATTAATAATAAATAAAATAATAAAATACCTACTTATAATTTCTAAATTTACAGATATTTTAACTATAAATTTAAACTGTAATATATAAAAACCATAGTCTTAATTAGGTTCAAATTTTCATTAAAATTGAACAATAAATAGTAAGCCCAGACACTCATACGAGTTTACTACGCTGGCTTCTCTGTATACGTCACCAGAGTCGCCAATTTCTCACTAGCTATTATCGTATACCAAATTTCAACCGACATTCACAGACTAAAAATCAAATGTTAACAATAATAATCTGTTTCTACGGTTTGAATGGTTGTTTTTTTTGCAATTTGAAATACGTATAAAAATACTTCAAATTTGAGAGGTCTCCTTTTGAATAAAAAAATCTAGTTCTGTCGATTAAGACGGGGATTATTGTTATATTATTAGTTAATTATTAATTTAAGGTAATTCTGTTACGGAAATAGTTATGGTTGTTAACAAAATAATATGTATAGGTAAAATATATGAATTCAATCTTTGTTTTGGGATGTACAAGGCGGTTCTATAAAAATTACCATCCAATTTTCCTTATGCGCAAATTCATGGAACTCACATCGACAGCAAAAACTGCTTTACACAGACAATGTATGTATTTGAATTTGCAAGAGGCAAAAAATACAGATCCTTTACTTCACAGTTATTATAATTGGCACTTAATTGCGATTGTTATAAAGTTTATTGCACAGGATTAAAAAGCAAAGCTCGTTGTGACGTTAAAAAAAATATTAGACATTTTTTTTACTATATACAAGCTGTTGTAGCTGGCACACACTTGTAACATTGCCACGGAGTTTTCTTAGACTAACATTAATATATAAAGGCGAAATTTGCATGGATGTTTGTCACTTTTCACGCAGTCACGACTAAAAGTTTTTGAATTAAATTTGACACAGGTTTAGATTATAGTCTTTAGTAGCGTGTAGCCTGCTTTCTATCCCGAAAAATGAAATGGGCACATTTGATGAGCAAGGTACAACAACCGCGGAGAACGCCGGGTGTAGTTAGTATTCTATATAATACAAAATAGGAATGTAGTCAACGCCTTTTAACTGTAAAGTTCGATGTGTAAAAATGTGTAAAAGATTTACTTGCTTGATAATAAGTATTATTTACCATTATCATGTCAAATGTCAAAATTTGTTTCAATGATTATACCTATACTCGTACAGAGTACACAACTTCAATCTTAGATAAACATAAGTTTTAAGCTTTTTAATAAAAGGCATCATTTTAATAATATTTAAAAAATGATATAAGAAAATGTTTAAATGTGTATTTAGGAAATGATACATGGATATGTAAATGTTGACGATTTAACGGTTGACTGGAACATTTATTAACATTTTCAATTTTCGCGATACCTGTCAAATAATTGCTAGTTAACTCTAGAAACAAAATCACTATTAAATAATTTTTGTTTTTAGTTATAACGTGGAACACGATGGTGTGAAGTTGGTCGCATCGGAGAGGGAACTTCCAGTTCAGGTAACAAGTGTCTTATTCATTACGTAGGTACTTATGGAATACTAATATACTGATACATACCTTGAAAAGATTTGATGATGAAACGAGAGATGAACTGAAAACCCCTCTACAATCCTTACTATATATAGCTATGCTACATGTATAGGGGAGACTGGGGACACTTGATCCCCATTTTAGTTTTTTGCTCATATCTTAGTCTGTGATAATGGTTTTCAGAAAAGTTTTGGTGACTACCTAGAATAACTATTCACCTAACTTTGTGCATTATCAGATTATGGAATTAATTAATAATTAGTATTTTTTTTTTAGTTTTTCTACGACACTACAAAAGGATCAAATGTCCCCTATGCTGGGAGACTTGATCCTTGTGTAGGGTAGACTTGATTACAGGGGAACAAGTGTACCTACGTCATTATAAAATAATAATATAAATGCATTTTACAATATAAAAATTGTTTATTTAACCATATAAACATACAAAAATCAACACTTACAATGTTTGTATTATTTTATTTTGTTGGATGTCTTCTGAGGTTTTTTCTTCCTCCGCAATATTTCCTCCTCTATCTGGTTTTTTTCCGGTGTATCCGTCAGTATTTTAGTCGATCCTCTCTTACGTCCCTTCTGTGTAGGCTTCCGATACCCATCTTTTGGGAATGGTTGAATTTGTTCTGGGGTTTTGAAATTGTGCAGATGTTTCTTAGATGTCGACAGCTCTGATAAAACATTCATGTCAATATCTGTTTCTGGACTACGAGGAACATCGCTCTGAGTCTTCACAGGGGTTTTTTCTGGTGCGACTCTCAAAGGTTCTATATAGTTACTGAGATCTAGTAGAGATGGTGACTATGGTTTGGGTATTATTTCAATGTTATCTGGTGCGGCTGATGTCGAAGGTTGTGGTAAACTGGGTGTTAAATTCATTCCTAGTGCAGTTGATGTCGAAGGTTGTGGTAAACTGGGTGTTAGATTCATTCCTAGTGCAGTTGATGTCGAAGATTGTGGTAAACTGGGTGTTAAATTCATTCCTAGTGCAGTTGATGTCGAAGGTTGTGGTAAACCGAATGAAACATTTTCGTGTCCCAACGCTGGCAGCGACGGTGGTGGTGATTTTGATGCCAAAAGCGCACTGTCGAGCTCGCTTTCATTCATTGAATGAACTGCACACTCAGGTTCATCTGTGCAAGGTCTGTCCGTTACATAAGAGGAGAGAAATTCATCATCATTAAATATCTCATTGTTGAATGGGAAAATTCCTGTCACTCGAAATCCACTTTGAATATTTTGAGGTGTGAATGCCCTTGGAAAAGCATGCCCGAGTAACTCCGATATGTCATATATTGTAATAACTTTACCAGGATTCTGGAGCATCCAGTTGTCACAAGCATTGTTAAAGTAGGCCTTGAGTGGTCCATATACAGTCCTGTCTGATGGTTGTGTCTTATGCGAGGTGTGGGGAGGTATTGTTAAAAGATGAATACCATTTTCTTTGGCAAAATTCAATGACTCAATACTAATATGACTATCGTGGTTATCCATTATAATCAGCATTGGCTCTCCAATGCTCTTGGACTCTTGGACTCTTCCAACGAACATTTGGTGTATTTCTTAAAATGTTTTAAGAAATTCACAAAATTTTCAGCCGTCATCCACCCCGAGGGAAACGCGTTTCCATTTGTGCCTATCGGTGCACCTTTCAGCATACGATCTTGCCAATTTTTGCGTGGGAATATCATGTATGGAGGTATATGATTACCCATCGCATTAATTGCACAACAAACAGTCACCAGTTCACCACGCTCACCTGATGTCATTTTACCAACTTGTTTTACACCTTTAGTAGCTACAACCTTTCTTGGCTTATGTACTGTGGTTAGGCCCGTTTCGTCAATATTCCATGTTGCTTCTGGACCGAAATTAAATCGCTCTAAGAGAAAACTTAAATTTTCGAAAAATTTTGAAATATTATGACGGTTGAAACTTGTTGATCTACTAAGACTGGTTGCCTCAGGCACTCGTAAAGATAATAGTAGATTTCTGCGCATGAACCCATAAAACCAATCAGATGAAGCCATATTGTTACTCCATTTACTTATTTTGTCAGCTGGTTTATTATTTTCTACAGCAAATTGGTACGCCAACCTCCGCACGCTACTTGAGTTCAAGCCATGGTGAAGTTTACTTGCCTTTTCACAGTATTTAGCTAACTCGGTCTTTTCTTCTTCAGTAAAAACTTTGGATTGTCTATAGTCAGGTTTATAGGATATTTTAACATCTGGCTGTCGTTGTTGTTTTCTGGCGTATCTTTTTAGTGTCATCAAAGGCACATCATAAAGTTTTGCAGTTCCTTTGATAGTGTTTCCTTTCAAAATCTCTTTAACCGCTAATTCAAGTTTTGTTTTGTCTATGGGTATGCGTTTCTTAGCGCCCTCTTTAGGTTTGTACGTTCTCGGCATTTTCCTTCCATCTAAAACAAGTAAAAATACTGAGCAATCTATAACCAAATATAGGGGACACTTGATCCCGGGATCAAATCTACCCGCGCTCGCAGTGATCAAGTGTACCCGGAACTGATTTTTTTCAAAAACCAAATTTTTGTTAAAGAAATAAAGACGTAAATAGAAGGAAAACCCATCAATACAAACTTCAACTAACAACTTTTCTAGTGTTTAGAATGTGGTTACTAATTTATAATTAATAATAACTAAAGATAATGATTTAAATACTCACAGAAAAATATTTTCACCTGGCGAAAACAAAATGGCACCACTGTTCTGAAGTTGTCGATTGTGAACCGTCAAATTTACGTTCAGCCATAGACAATGAGTGAAGGCAACAGTATTGCCAGTATTTAAAATAAAAATACCGTGTGCTTATCGATTTATTGACAAGGGATCAAGTCTCCCTGGGGATCAAGTGTCCCCAGTCTCCCCTACATATACATATATATATATATATATATGTATATATGTATTATAAATGTGAAAGTGTTTTTTTGTTTGAATGTTTGTCTTTTTTTTACGCCGCAACGGAGTGATTTTGTATGATTTTTGTTTTGTTTCTAGAGATAGGAGACTGGAGAGTGGCTACTTTTTACCGCGGTAAAACTTCTCATTTCCATGGGAAGATCCATTATGATGATGATGATATGAGCTATTAGATTTTTTCGCCCAACGGTACAAAGTCTGTCTTTAGGACTTTATAAAAAATACCCGCGGTTTTTGATAGATGGCTCTGTATTCAATAACATACCTAGACTGTTTATCGATGAACTTTTTAATATTTTTTAAGTTTATAATTTGAATGCGCAACTTTGTAAGTGTGTATGGATGCTTGTTATTTTTCACACAAAACTACTGTACGGATTTAGATGAAACTTTACAGTAATACAGCTTATACATCAGAATAATGCTTAGGCTACTATTTACCGCGATAATTGAAGTACACGGAGCTGCGAGCAAAGCTGTGTTTGGTCATCGTTCCCTGTAATTTGCCCAGTTTTGCCAGTTGGTCACTGACCTGGTCCTGATTATGGCAGCGGATTATAAACAGAAATAGTTAAGGAAAATGTGTTAGAAAATTATGAGCGCCACACATTGAGTTGAAATAAATTATAATAATAATATGGAGGATTTAAAGTCACACTTTAGAAGCAAGAATCCGTTCGTATGTAACATCATGTATGTATGTATGTGTAATTATAAGCTGAAGTTTGATTGAAGTCTGAGTTTGAAGATGTAGGTTACATTCTATTTTTGCTATTAACTTCATATGTACCTATAAACTGATTTATGTAGAATTTACATAACAATTGCAGGCTGTTAGGTCGTGTGTTGTGAGTGCTTTCTTAATTTAGGTGTCCTAAAGAAAAATGACCAAAACATGTATTGGAGTTAAAATTTTGCGATTGCTAAAATTTTACAACAAACTAAAAATAATCAAAGAGCATTCCTATACTAAACAAAAACTTAAAATTTAACTAACAACCTAATTTGAATTCTTAATTGTTGTTGCAGTTTCAAAACACTCAAATACTGTCGCGCACGGCTCCTACGACACCGCAACCAAAGGAATTTAATGATAACAAGATCATTCAAATGCAACCAGAAATGGTACGGTATTAATATTTTGTATGAACGCGTAGATATACCATTTTTTTTCTCTATTATTTCTTAACTTTTAGTTCTTTTTTGTTTATTATAGAATTTCTAACTAAAGCGTGCTGAACCTTCCCACCTGATGGTAGACTGGTAGAGAATGCCTATAGCATTACGTCCACCATTTTACATTTTGTGCATAAAGTTGTTAAATACAACAATATCTGATACAAAACCTTTTTTTTACTTAAGGTTCACCTCAATCATATGCGTAAATGGTTTTCTTATGTGTCCTTAGGACTTTTTTCTTATGTCCTGAAAAAATCACACCCAATAATACATTTTTGTTTCGGCAAGACATTTATTTTATACTGAAGTAACCGGAATCTGGTCAACGTCTTCACTATTATTAGGAGATATATAATAGAAATTTACATCTCTAAATTTTTGCAGAATCTACTTGGCCCCGAAAATACGGTCACAACCTGTCAATTTTGCCGCGCGTCCATAAAGACGGCTGTCAAATACACAACTACTTCAAGGACCCATATGGCTGCTGCATTATGGGGCATGATATGGTATGTGGTATCAATCTCCGTTATCTAAATATATCTAAATCTATGAAATGTGGTAGAACAATTCTTTGACAAATATAGGCCGATACCAGAAAGGGTGTTAAGCAATTCTTTCGTTGTTTTTCATCGAGTGAGGCAGGTTGCTAGAAGGTCAACTCCCTCTTAGTCGAGGGAGAAGGCTTGAGCTTGGCACTTGAGGCTCTTCATTCTCCATGGGGCATGAACAGATTTGAAAATCTTGAGCATCTTGATTTCTGGCTGTATATTGAAAAGTTAACTAGTTTCAAAAAAAAGGAAAAACTAACTCGACTTCAAAAAGGATTTTTCAGTTTTCTTGTTTTATTTGCGAAAAAATAAAACTCTACGAGCATTATTACTTTTTTATGCTTTAAGTATTAACAGTGAATCAAATGATTTTGTCTTGACTGCTTCGATGGGTTATTGGTAACAAGTGCTACTGTTGTGCTTGAAGTAACGGGTACGGTTCCCAGGTCGGCATGTTTGTATGATATGTGAATATTTGTTACGAATTTTGTTGGTTTTTTATTGTATGTATGTATTGTATGTATTTACAAATAAAAAATTATATGTGTATATAATCAGTTTTTTAGCACCCATAGGTACTAGCTCTGCTTAGTTTAGGACTGGATGGCGTTGTGTGAAAGTGGTTAGAATATTATTATTATTCATTTGTGCATTGTCTTTATTTCAGCTGTCTTTGCTGTGTCCCGTACGGTGCTGAGTCTGCCAAGAACAGCGACCATTACTGCCCAGCTTGTCAGAGATATCTTGGCACTTATGTCAAGTAAATTTTATACATGTATTCATTTTTTAATTTTCATATTTTTTGTGACGTCAGAGTCAGACAGATTTTAATTGCAGATATTATAGAGTAGACTTCCTTAAAGGATTTTTGTTAATGTTTACATACATATATTTAGGTGTTTATGGAAAGATACTGTCCACAATGTATCATCTGATTAGGTAAACTAATTCTCTGTAAGTGCTCAAAGTTTGCTTAAAAAATAAGCTACAAAATGGTATATAAAAATAACTAAATGGGTCTTCAGCGTTACTTGTTACTAAGTAATAATCCATAGCACATAGAGAACTACCAAAAGTGCCAAAATCTTGAGATTTATACACATAAAGTAGTTTTTATAAGTATCTAAAATAATATTTATAAGTATCTAAAAGTGCTACTGTGCTACATTCAAATATATACCTTGTGCTACAATTGCGGCCTACAAAGATATTTTTGGTTTTTATAACATCAGTTATTAAAAGTTGATTTACACTAAGCCCTGGAATAAGTTTGCAGGGAAAAATAATTCTAAACTAATGGTAATTTACAATTATTACAGTTAAAATTATACTAGATATAAACTTCATTCAATTTTGATCTAATTAATAAAACTTGATGTCTTTTGTTTAAGAAATAGAGCTATTTATTTTGTTCTGTGCTTTATTGTGAGTTGCGAAAATTATTATAAAACAAAACACGCCCTTCTTTATTTGTCTCAGTGTCATTTAGTAAAAAAGGTAGCCCAAAGCTATTAATACTATTTTTCTAGAATAGTCTATGAACCATACTAGGTGAAGAGAATAAGCTCTATTTTACTTATGTGTCTATTATTAAAATGTTTTATATGACAAAGTTTAATATAGTGTCGATTTTATAAAAAATATTGTTTTATTTAGCAAATCCAACCGACACCACATGCTGTGTATGGTGCCTTCATAAATCAATCTTACAGCTATGATACTAAACCAAATCAAACAGACCAGTCCAAAAGCAAAATACTTGTAGGAGTAGCATAAAACTGTTGTCAACATATTCGAGAAAGTTTATCTCAAATCTCATAACAATAAATACTGGGTTACTGGCTATAGATATGTATTCTAACTCGGTGGTCACCATCCTCATTGTGAATGTGCACAATGCAGCATGACCCACACTGACGGCCCGGATGATTTTTTACGCTTTACTTAAAGGACCCGGGATCGTAGTGGGAGGGAAACGCGGTCGCTAATAGTGAATACTAGGTTTTGACTGCTCGGTATAGAAGAGCCAAATCGTTTATTTCGAGAGTGTATATGTTCCGCTCTAAAACGGTGGTTTTTAAGGCCAGCATATGTTGACGTGTAGAGGAAGGGAGGTGGGACTAGTTGGAAGAGCTCTGACTGAGCTGAGACTGCCATAGAGGCGCGACGGCCGCCTTAGTGGCGCTTACAATGGGTGGGTTAAGATCCCGCAAATTTCATTACAATACAAATATGGTACTTGTCATATGGTCCCATTTAAATCGAATGAAAATTTTTTAGTGCATATTTTTTAAAATATTTTTAAATACATTAAAAATATTTAAAAATATATAAATATTTTTAATTAAATTATTTAAAAGTAAAATATTCTCGTGTCTACAATTATTGTTATTTTTGGAGGCAGTTTTAACCAACATAAGTTAGAGAAATAAACATCAGAAGTACGATCAAGATTTTTGTCACCTAAACGCCTACGGCTAAATTGTATTTCTAATTAATTTTCTGTTGTGGTTAATGTTGTACTACACAATTAGACACAGACGTAGCAAAACGGCGCCAGCGTGTCGAAGTGTGCGGGCAGTTGGAAGGGGTGAGTCGTGTATTTATGTCATTGATTGCATAATTTAGGTATTATCGTATTTTATTGCTAAGTATATTGTCTAATTTCCTAGGCTGACACCGATGTCAATAATAATAATAAATTGTATACACAAAATTATGTCTGTCCAAGTCGTTTTTTGTTAAAATTTTGTTTATTTCTGATGTTTTTAAATTTTTCTTGACCTCGAAAAATTGAGTTAGGCAAGTGTGTCGTAGGTTTTAGTCGGTTTTTCTATACAAAAAGTAAGCCAGTATAGAGTAGTGTTGTTAAAGGTAAAAAATAGTAATTGAAAATATTTGAAAGAATACTTTACTGTATATCTACAGGGAATTCATGTACAGGTAAACTTAATAATATTTAACACTAAAATATGTACATTGGGCGCAAATAAACTGCAGTAATGACCTCAGGTAATCATTTGACAAAAAAAAAACAAGGACCCGAGGCTTGTCAGATACAACATTCTGTCAAACTAAAGCGTAACTTATAACTAGTCTTGCCATAAATAAAGTTTAAAATGTTATTTTTACGATTCAGAATTAAAATTTTTGAATCTCAATAGATTTCCTATTTACAACACAGTGTTTATTTTATATAAAGTAAAAGTCTGTACCGAGGCATTAAGAGAAATAGGTCAGACACAAATTAACACTACGAGAATTCATGTAAATATGATCACACTGCTCGGTGAAAGCTCGCATCGGCCGTGCTCGTCTTACGGCGGCAGCCTCGCGCTTTATGTCTTCATTGTCGTTGCGGTCACAGTACAGATGTAGCGCGTCACCGAAGTCAGGCGACGTACTGCTTGGTGAGAGCTCGGAGCAGTCGCGCTCGTCTCACGGCGGCGGCCTCGCGCTGTATGTCCTCACTGTTGTTGGCGTTGAGCTCTAGAGCGCCGGCGGCGCGCACGGCTCGAGCTCGGCGCCCGCCCTCGCCGCGCCGCGCGTGCAGCGCCACACCCACCTCTAGCAGCGTGCCGTCGAAAATGCACCCGTAGTAAGCGTCCATCGCGTCTGTTGCGTTGCCCGGCTGAACACATAAATAGACATTGTTAAAAAACTTTAGAACGTAAACTTAACATGAAGTTGGATATATTTGTTTTTATCAAAAAGAATATGTAATTGCTGTTGAAATAAAATTGATACAATTGTTGTTAACTAGTTGTATTGTAGTTCTTGCGTAGTGTCATAGTTGTAGTTTGGTATTTAAAAAATTCTTCTACACCTAAATAGAGACGATAGCTTTGCTCAAATTAGTAAAACAGTTCGAACATAAAAAAAAATCCTTTGTTACTGTGGTTACTTGAACATCGTCTATGCGATGCTACATGCAATTTAGTACAGCTTTTTTTTTCAAGTTCTTTGTATCAAGAATAAACCCATAAGATGCCATTAATGTATAGGTACATTTAGGAAAATTAAACACATATTTCTTTATTCGATGCATTTCATGAGAAATCGTATGAAAAATGCCGGGGGTTTAAAAGTAAAACATATTATCGATTAAAAATACTTAGTGTGTTGAGCTTTTAGCGTAATAGGCATGATGACGGATTTTGACGAGTTGGTCAATAATACTCCTAAGTGTATAGTATTTCCAAAAAATATATTATTTCGACAGAGAATAACGGTATTTTTTAAAAAATGCGGTTTTAGTCAAATGTTCAAATTCTAGCGCCAAAACGGCAGTGGGTGTCATGGCCGCTGCTTGTAACGTCACGCCTATGAAAACTAAGTGTAAACATTGGAGTGTATCATAGACATAGCAACGAATATTTTATTTAAATATGAATTCTACAGTATATAAATCATGTGCGATCCCTCAGTGCTTTAATACATCCATAAAAACCCCTAACAAATTGTTTGTTTATGTTCCAAACAATAAAACAGTGAGATATAAGTGGCTTTCTCTTGCACGGCGAGATCCTAAAGCCATAAATATAAATACTCCTATTTATTTCTGTGAAGATCACTTTGACGTAAGATGTAATGTTATTTAATATTATAACACACAAATTGGACATTTGTGTGTGATTTTACATACATTCTACAGTTTATACGAAGTACAGTTTTGATATATTAATAAATCTAACCTTAAAATGAATTGAACTTTTAAAACGTTCACCACTGTATTTATTAATTAACACTATTCATGTTTCAGTTGCCCAACGATATGGATAATCACATGGAGTATCATATCATGGGTTCCGTGTTACAGATCCGCATGAAACCTGGGTGTATTCCATTCCATATCCATCAAAATTTTCATGTCAACCAGATAGAAAAAAACGAACAGCTGACACCACCGATCGACCGTACCCTTTAAAAAAACATAGGAAGGCGTTAATTGAAGAAGCCATAAAAGATTTGGAATCGAGATTATCGAGAACACGAAAACAATCAATTATTCGACTTATACACTATTAAAAACATGAAATACCGGTAAAATTGTAATTAAAACAGTTTAGAAGCGCATGTACAATCGAAATTCGTATGAGATCTAAGTAACAGCTACAGTGTGTTTATAGGCGTGACGTAACGCAATCTGATTGGTGTTTAACCTATCATGGCGAATTCCTGTATTTTGTAGTTTTATTTTATAGAATAAATTAATATTCTCGTTATAAAAAAGAAGTA
Source organism: Hypercompe scribonia (assembly GCA_949316085.1). NCBI lineage: Eukaryota > Metazoa > Arthropoda > Insecta > Lepidoptera > Erebidae > Hypercompe > Hypercompe scribonia. The sequence goes on along the minus strand of OX438969.1, from coordinate 14,495,830 downwards.
CGTCATTTTTATGCATCTATATATTATATTTTAGTAGTTAAATACATTATTTTAATAGTTCTTGCTGACTGTCATCATGCCTATTATCCAAAACCTAAGTGTCCAGCGATGGACTATTAAAGGTTTTCGATGTAAGCGTTGGTGCAGTTACCTTTTCAGCGAGGCACTTAAAAGCTGTAGTATAATCGGGCTCCTCAGTGAGCTGGCACAGCGCGGCGGCCTGAGTGAAGGCGCCGAGGGCCTGGCAGCAGCGAGCCGCGCGCCGCAGCACGCCGGACTCGTCGGGCGAGCGGTTGTGGAACAGGCCCGAGCCCACGGCCAGCCCGCACAGGTAGCGCCGGAGCGCGGCGCCCCACCGGCCGTTCACCATCTCCACGTCGCCGTACAGTCGGAGCCTGGAATATTATTATATTATAAATTAAACGTTTTCAATGGAAATCTTGCCCTTTACCGTTCAGAGGGTCTAAGGGTGAGTACGGAATAAAATTATCTCTTTGGTTTTGTCGCAGTCAGCTAAAGCAATATAATATTCATTAGAGGGTCTAGTGTGAGTTTATTTCGTAGCAATTCGATCGTCATGATGACCGTCTTTGGCGTTGCGATTGGCACTGTCAGAAATTTTTACAGATGAAAACGTTCGGTAGAACGTGTTCGCCGTCGAGATCGCGCCGACGTGACACAAATTCGCACTAAGCCCTCTGATATCATAATAACCCATTTGTATTTCGTGAAATAAAATATGAATATAGGCACATAGTGATAAAAGAAATTTATCAACGGAGTCTTGTATGGTAATCGAATTACAAAACGTTTGCTGTAGGTAGACCCAGATCACTGGCTAGCCTCATAAGAAAGAAATGTTTTTAAAGTTTGCAAATTAATAAACCATAACAGCTTATATCTGTCCTAAAACTTAAAAATAACAAGATGACTATGTTATATGTTTCACGTCAAAAAACCGACAGCTGGATAGCCATAGTAGATAATCACATGACTTGTCCATAGGATAAACCTTAGCAATAACAATAAATTGAAATTAAATAAAAAATATATATTTACCATGAATTATTGTAGGGATGCAGCTTTAAACTTCTTTCCAATAAATCGGTGAGAGATTCAAGTACATATGTACGGTTATAATTGTTCATATTCGATATATTTGAGGGCCAGAGATTGGTATGTTCCACCACCAGTTCCAAAGAGCTATCGTCTAGCAGGTAGTTGTGGATACGTGCAAGAAGCGAGAGCATCACGGTGATTGGAAGTTGGGAGCGTAGTGTGGATAGAAAATTGTTGAACGCATTTCGGGCTTCATTTGACACTCTGTCACTATCTCGTGAATGCGTTGGCATACCTGCTGCTGATCTCTTTACCGGTCCGGACGTATTGTGGGTGTATATGGACAAAGCTGAAAAAAATTATCACATAAAACAATTGGCTTTTCATTTTAATCTTTTTCGATCATGTATATTATATCAAAGAGGTGTGATCGGCGCTAATAACAATACAAACTAAATTGTGTTCAAACGCTTTACGCCCGCTTTATATCTGATGTCTACGATGCAATCGAAAACTTATAAAACTTTATTTTAGAAATGTAAACAAAGTTTGAAGTTGCGTATATGGTCTATATAAATTTCTTTATCTGAAAAACTTGTCACTAAAAATATTGTTATTGCCACAAAATGTAATAATGACACTAACTTTGACCTTACTAATGTTATAAATGCGAAAGTGTGTTTATTTGTTTGTATGTTTGTTTTTCTTTCACATCTCAACAGAGCAATTTCATATTATGATTTTGTGTCTGGAAATAGTTGGGATTCTGGAGCGTGATATAGACTACGTTTTACCATGGTAAAAGATCTCATTTCCTTGGGAAGATCCATTAAGATGTCTATTTGAATCACTCCAAATTTTATAAATTACTATAGATGGTGCCATTAGAATCTATCGCATGCTTGCATACGGTACTTAATCTTTGACATTAGACTTCCTAAAAATACTCTTGACTTCTGATGTGTATGGATATTTGTTACTTTCTAATGCAAAAACTACTGTACGAATTTAAATAAAGCTTTTGTACGTGGGCGGAGTCGCTGGCAAAAGCTAGAATTGCTGAACTATTATTTTAAAAACTCAAATATATTGAGAAGTTTCGAAGCTTTAGTTGGGTAGAGATGCATCTAGATCTCTACTATTGGGTAGTTGCTGTTTTTAATAGTTTCAAAGGTCCTTACTCCTTGGTTGGATTCATGTTCTTAGAAGGTTGGTTAATAAATAATTCTAAGACCATTATGATCAATTAAACAAGGACCGTGCTGTCCCACAGGACTATAGAGTCTAATCCTTACCATAATCCCACAGTGGTCTTGGAAACTTTCGAGTTTGTTTCTCTTGCAATTCGTAACATGCTGCATACAGAGCGGCAGCTATTTCGCCAGGGCTAGTCAGTACCCCCGCTCCCTTCCACTCAAGGGCGTGAGCTATTGCCATTTCACCAGGGCCAGACGACATACCAGCTCCTTTACCATCACACGCATTTACTAATAAAATCCAACATGCTTCGATCACCTAAAGAAGAGATAAGTAAATGTATTTTAGCACTTTGTATTGCACTATGTATTTTAGCATTTGTAGACCAGAATACCCCCTGGTATTCTGGTCTACAAATAAAAAAAAGGTTTTTTTGTTTTTTTCATATTTTTAAAGTCTAACTATTTAAGAATATGTCTACGAGAGAATTTTTCAAAATTCAAATTATTTTACGGATATATAGGTATTTTGCTGAGCTGGCATCCAAACCGGTTAGGCTGCAACTAATCGAACAAAAGGCAAAGGGGATTCTCCGTCTACCTGAATCCATATTTGTTAGTAAATAATTATATATATAAGCATTGCATTGCAGTTGAAAATAATAATGAGTCTCTAAACTTGTTGATATGGATTTTCGCTGCAATACATATCCATTCCGGGCCTGAGATCATTCAGATTGCAACATTTATTGCTGTGTGTATTTTTAATGAAGGCTTCATTGTGATTTAGAAAATGTTGACGATTGTGGGTGTCAAAATTGGTCCAGAAGCTCATCAGCTTCCAGACATTGCGACATTATTATAGATTGATAATCTTTTTTTTTTGGTTTCAGATTGCTAGGAGGGTCAAAATCGTGAGTATGGTCACGCACCGAATTTTTAAGACTCCCCACTTCATCAGCTGATAATTAACGGGATTTTGGATTTTTTTGACTTTTTAATTTTTTTTTGTATTCTTCTAATGTTAATAAATAATGTATGGATGATAAATGGATGATATGGATGGTAAAAATATTGATTGCTTTTTTTACAGCACTTTAAAAATTACTTAAAATTTATGTCTCTAGACCAGAATACCCCCTTAAATCACAAGCACATAAGAGTACAACACCCTTAAATTTCGTTTCCAGAAGCTGCTAATAGAATAGAGCTTTAATTAGGTGGAAATGCATTAGTGATAAAAGAAAGTTATGTTAACAAGCGAGTTTTAAAGAAAAATCTATTATATAAAATTGAGATTGAACTCACAAACATCAACATCCATTTTACTTATAAATATAATATAAATATTTTGAACACCTGGTACACAACTCCATTTAGCTTCAAACTAAGTAGTTTGTAGCTAGTGTATTATACTCCTACTCTTTCTTTAGTAAGTATACATAAAAAAAACAAAAACTACAAATAATACATATGTAGATCATATAAACATTTGATCCGACCCGGGTATCGAAGCCAATACCAGCACAGCCAGCATACGCTACCACTGAGACACCGAGGCAGTCGGCAGAAGCCAGTTAAAAACATTAAAAATTAGTGCTAAATGTTGAATATAAATAATTATTACCTGTGGCCGTGGAATGATACCGTCACCCGTGTTGACTTCGGCGATACAAGCTTTACATTTGTTAACTATAGTTGGTAAATCTAAGCCGTGGTGTAGCCATTCGTTTAGAATTATAATAGTTTGTAACAGGAGCTCCTCCCAGGATAGCTGACGGCATAGACGATATAAGTTGGGATCATTACCACCGCCTAATTGACTGCGTACTTCATCCTTTAGCTGAGATACAAACGTTAAGGCTGATCGTGTACAGCCCGCCTCTACTCTAGCCCGCGCGACTCCCGACACTATATAACCGAAGTCTTGTAAAAATCCTCTGGGTAAAGACATTAAAGCACTACACAGTTCTCCCGCTGGTTTCCACGATGGACTCAACTTCCACAGCGGCGATTGAGGAGATTCCCTCGCGACTTCAACTAAACATTTTCGAATATCATCAGACGTCGAGGCCTCAATAAGCCGCTTCCTGAAATCACCTATTCTTAAATCGGGCACAGCAACATGTTCGTTCTCAAATTCCGGAATTTCCCAACTGTCCGATAGCAACTCCCTAGGAATTTGCATCGTTTTGTCATCGACGTTGACAGGATCTGTGAGTATTGTATTCAAATATTCATCAGATATTAAAATGCTTCTATCGCCGATGCGGTCTTTCAAGTATTTTAGTATTCTGGCAATTGGAAATCTCCATTGAGACGTAGCTAATAGTGTATGGAGGATGAATGTTCTTAAATGATACCAGTCAGTGTCTGTCAAGTCAGACTTTAAGACGGGGGCTAGCGCTTTGAATAGATAATCAAAGAATTTTATACCAACGTTTTTGAATTTGTTCAAAAATTCAAGATGAGTGGATGGTAGACCACCTTCTAAGGCATATCGCACAGCGTTAAGAGCCGATACTTCATTTAGAAGATCAGGAGAAACAGTAAAGGCTCCACTTGATGCTGCTCCTTGCATATCTAATTCAACAACTTGTCTATGAGTCAAGTTGATTTCTCTAGCCAGGTTGTCAGCTTGTAAAACTCCTGTAATCCCACTGTAATGATTTGCTACACATTCTTGAAGTCTTTGTAATAATGTTGGTTCTTCATTTAATACTTCATAACCCAAATTCAACGCTCTTATATAGCCCAAAATCTCGTCCTTCGTCATGCTGGCATAGTTAAATTCCCCCCATGGCATTTTCCTGTGAGGTCCATAACCATATTTCTGCACTTCATTCTCAAGTAAATTTGAGTTTTCTCTGCAGCCCAATATATGTTGTTTGGCTAAATTATGTTGGCAATAGAAGAAGTAATTATAACACAGATCAAAATGAATTTGCATTGCCATTTCATGTTGGCTGATTAGAATGTCACCAGCATTCCAATTGTGTTTCATATCACATGAATCCTCGGTTAAGTGTATGAATGCCTCCATAGCAGGTACTTTTATTTTCTTAGACTCTCTGCGACCAGCACCTAATGCAGGCTCATAATAAGATAAAATTTCATCCAAAAACATAAGACTCTGAACACGTGACGCATCACACATACGTAATATCTTTTCGAAGTTTTGGTTCATGGGATTGTAGACGTTATCTACTTGCATGCCAGGTCTAAAACAAGAAGAATAAATCTAATAGTTTTTAATTAAATACAACAGTAACTATTAAAATCTTTGGGCTAAAAAAGTTTTAGCCATTTGTCATCAAGAAGTGTGAATTTATAATGCTTAAATTTTTTAGTCTTTCGAACTTCAAATAGGTGTTTTACAAACAGTTATATGTATGGTGTTGAATGGCGTGTCAGTTGTCAATGAAGTTTTCTTTTGGTTGAATCTGATTTTTGAGTATAAATATTTAGTATTAATGCAATGATACTCAAACATTACTTACATATGGCTATAAGACATTTTATTGAATTTAGCATAAAGTGCAGCTTTGACAGGAAATCTGACAATCCATCTATGATACAATATCAAAGCAAATTGGATTTGTGGCTGCTGCAATAACTCCACTGGAACTTCCTAAAACATTGATGTTGTATACATTAATTAAAATATACATAGGTATGTATGTATTTATAGAAAGTATTTTTGTGAATAATAATATTACAGGGTTAACAGTTTCTAATAGCACACTACTGGAAATAAGCCTTTTCTTAAAAGATTTTGATTTTTGATTTGAAGATCACACTGGTTCACTGGTTTTGTTTCAGAGCAGAGTGGCACACCGTGTGGTTATAGTTGGTCCAATACGGCCAAACTCCGTCACAAACCCCTGAGTTCCACGAGTTAAAAAAAAGGAAAAAAAAGGTTTATTTCAATTTCTTCTTCTCTTTGCAGGGCTGTTGTCGTGGGTAGGTTTCTCACATACACGGATCTTACGACATAGATGAATATTCCATATTCTCAGTTTGTCACCACACATACAGGAAAAAAGAAAATAATAGTAATAGTGAGTTTTATTACCGGTGGGGGTACAGCAAAGGCGGCATCCGTAGCCATATACACAAGATCCTGCATTAACTGTTGTTGAATATGTGGTGAAAGCTTGCTTTCAAATATATCTGAAATTTTTATTTTAAACTGTAGGTATATAAATGTAATAATCGGGGGTCTTATTGCTTACGGTGATTTCTTCCAGACAACCTTAAACCTTTGATTTACTACTTTTAATAATCTACATGTTAGAATTTAAGAAGGATAGATTTTAATTGAAGTAGATATACCAAAAAGTTTTACATAGATATTTAGAAATAATTTTGTTTAGCTGTATATTTTGTAATAATTTTTGCAAAAAATTTTGTAAATACTCATAATATATACTCCATGAAAAAGTGTCATTAACATCATGTACTCACATCTATCATTTTACTATTTATATAAGTCATATGTATGGGTTTAAATTTTTTCTCTTCTCATGAAACATAAGCTAAATGTATGTTTATCATAATGTCAAAGATATCATACCTAAATTCCAGTGCAACGTAGCTGCAACTTTCAAAGCAAGTATTTTCAATGCCAGTTGCTTTCGTGTGAATTGAGCTGGTGCCACTGTGGTAGCAGATGGCGGTGTGGGTGGAGCATCTAGATCAACCACACGCTCACTAGCAGCTTTTAAATTTACATTCTTTGTAGCAACCGACACAAATTCTGTTATAAGTTCACAAGCAGTAGGTTCTGTGAACATTTTGTAAAAGGTAAGTTAGCCATATTTTTATATTTAAAAATATTAAACTTAATTTGGGACACAATATTCATGGCACTAGGAGAAAAAAACAAAGATCAATACACACAAACAAACTCTTTTTCTAAATTTAAGTGATTGCAGTGTTCCAATTTTAGTTTTAAAGTACTATGTCTTACCTGGATGTGGCTTGCTGAGGTGTTTTTTAAGAAGATTGGGGTCTAGAAGGAATTCAAACCACAATATTGTTTCCGGTGATATAGGCACAGTGCCAGGCCTTAATAAATCCACATCCATTGTGACACAATAACTGTTCTTTCAATTAAAGTATGATACGTATAGATGGGTATTTCCTTAACCCATCAGAATTTAGACATGGTTCAGTATCCTGTAAGCAAACAAATATAAATATATTTCTCTACTCATTATCCTTATTTGAAAAAAGTGTAAGTCTGCAAATATTACAGATAGAAATGTAATTAAAAATATTAGTTATGACAAATCTTAATCACTGATACTTAAAACAAAATCATTGGTTCTAGTTATGGTAAGACTGCATACGAAGGAATAAGACGAATTGCAGCTCCAATATCAAAACGTATATAGATACTGTAACATGGTGCATTTTCGCTTTTTATGCGCTTAGAATGTTTATAGTTTTTTCTCTATTTATATTTATTACTTTATTCCAGCCATCTATTTACTGCTTTTTCAGCTTGGTCAACTGGGGCCTGGCTGTACCAGGTCTTATATTATTTTCTTATAACTAATAGCATAAGTAGATGAAGATACCTTTAACTAGATCACAGTTAAACCCTTCAAATAATTTTAATAACACAACATAACCTAGAAACAAACTGACGCGTATTTGAGAGATACGAAAATGATTATGGTTTTGGTTCATCATCTGTCAAGTGTCATCTGTCAATGTCAATGGTCATAGAGAATATTGAAACTATGAGAGTCAGTGGTAAACTTTCGAGTTTGCAGAGAGATTTTCAGGAGTAACACTATATGATGATTTTAAAAAAATGTTTGTTTTTTTACCGTTACCCTTTATTTTAATACTCATTTATAGATTTTGAATAAAGTACTACTTAAACAACATGTGATATGACACCAAAACTTTACAATCGAAGCATCGTAAAATAGTTTTTTTTAATTATCATGTATTCGGTGTTACTCTTATAATTTAGACAAATGGGAGGAGAACAAGTCAAACTTCTAAATCTATCCAGACTTTTAGATTACAAAACGTATTAAAAAGTATATATATATATATATATATATATATATATATATATTTACACTCGAAAAACAAAACATTTCTGGCACAATCAGTTTAAAACTTACGTTGTCGTTTTTTGAGTGTCTCTCCCTCACTTTTCCTTCTTCCTCTACCACTAGCCAGGAGTAATTTGATTCTTTGATAACCTCACTAGAGACAGCTCATATATGCGGCGCATAGATGAATATTTTCAAATGCATATTCCTTGTCTTAAGAACCCTGTGAAAATTTATCATGCTCTGCCTGTACATATTAATGATACTTCATATCATCTATGCTATGTCAATACTACTTACTCAAATCTCAAAAAATTAACGTATTCCCTTTAGAAATTACGTAGCCAGCATAGTCAGCCTAGGATAATAAGAATAAGAACTCTAAATAAGTATAAACTCTAATAACTGTCCATACCTAGTAATAAGTTATAATATTGTCTACAGGTTTACAGGAATCTATGAAACTCTTGTGGAAATTAATATCTATATATTTATAAATAGATGTTAAACACCTTAGCATGGTTGGTAAAAGATAGCAAGGTAAGCACTTATAAAGTAAGCAATGCACTTTGCCTGTTCTCTCAAATAAGTGGTCCCTGGTAAGAGCTTGCTTTACCTTTCTGTAGAATATTGGCATAAACGCTTATCTTTTTTCCTAAAGAACAAAACTGTTGCCAAGTTACCCCCTTTCTTTTTTTTTCGTTGAACCCAGGGCCAAGTTGTCGAGAAGTTGCCACCGCATATATAGAAACACTAGCTTTTGTCCGTGGCTCCGTCTGCGTATATGTTAGTTATCACGATAAATATAATAGTAGCCTATGCATGATGATACATAAGATATATTACTGTAAAGTTTTATCTAAATCCCTACAGTAATTTTTACGTGAATGAGTTACAAATATCAATACACCCTGACAAGCTTTCACATTTATAATATTTAAACTTAAGAATATCAATAAAAGTTTAAGTACGTTATTGAATATAGCGTCAATTATGCTAGTTTTTGTACCGCATTTAATCGGGCAATTAAATCTAATAGCTCCATCTATTGACATTTATAAAATATGGATTGATTCATGTAAGCATCATAATGGATCCATTATTTGAATTAGATTTTTTACTGTGCTAAAAAGTAGCATTTATCACTCTCCAGCCTCGTAACTATATTCAGGCACAAATCATACCATAAAACTGCTCCGTTGCGACGTAAAAGAAAAATAAAGATTCAAACAAAAAACACATTTTCGCATTTATAATATTTGTAAGGATAAATTGGTTTCTTTTTGATGAATAGAACTTATTGAAACCATATATTTTATTTACGGCAACTACGTATAGAAACTAACTCGTAAATACTCACACTTAAGTACTTACGTGTACGGTTATTACTGTCCTATGTATGTACGTTTATTACAAACATTATCTATAAGATAACTAATAGATATCGATATTTCATTGATATCATACTTGTTTACCGTTGCCTTGTACTTCTCAATTACGAACCTACTGTAAAAAGTGTAATACATGTAATTGTTGTACATTATAATATATATAAGTTTAAAGTACATTAAAAGTGTAATTTTTTTAAATTAAGAAGTGAAACATAAGTTATCAGTTTAAGTGTCACGTTATCGTGCCCAGTGGATTTGGTAAACAAGTAAGATATATATTTCATGGTTATTTCAATCATTGTGTATAGATTTATCTTATTTTATGTCATTGTAACTAATCAATATCGTGTACTTGAAAAACCCTTTGGAGTACAAGATATTGATTAGTTACAATGTGGACACCGCATTTAAATATGTCATGTCTTACTTTTAAAAGTAAAGTTTAATACGTTATTTTGTTTATAATTACAGACTACAACAAACTTTCTACCTGTGACGATAGTTTAGAAGATGGCAAATATGAAAAATTTAGGTAATTCTAGAACTCTTATATGAAATTATCCCTATCATATTTTTTCGTTATTTATGACGTCAGTACAAGTAGTGGTCTTCAATTATATTATGAATCTTTTTCGCTTGCAAACTATTAATTAACATTGAGCATGATATTTTCTAAATTTTTGTATAAGACCTTTACGAATGCAATTAGGCACAACAGGTTTTATTTCAACATAGGTTACTTAATTTGTTTACTCGTTACCTAATTAGTAGTGATAGAAAATATAAGCCGAGGTGATTCAGAACAGATGTCGCTTATGTAAAGAATTTGAAAATTTAGTTCGTCACGACGAAGTATAAAGCAGAATATGCTGGTCTAATGTCCCTACTACCTTTCTCAAACCAATTGATAACATTGTAATATTTATTTTACAGTGGAGTCTAATGCCTACCACCAAATAGGACAGAGTACAGACAATGCTGTGTGCATCGAGATGGACCTTTTGCAGGTCGGATCGGAACCAGTCGGTATGCGGTGCCCTCATTGTCAAGAAGACGTCATGACCAAAGCTCATTACAAAAATAATAATATTACGCATATTGTTGCTCTCATTCTTGGTATATTGTTTTGGTAAGAAATATTCTTATCTAATTTGGAGAAAAAAATCTGTATTGTGCAATCAATGTTCATGCATTAACGTAAAATTTTTAGAGGTGTTAGTTTTGGCATGTTCCCGATAATTAGATTATTACTAGAACACTAAACGAGGTTAGGACTCGGTTATCATTGCATGTTTATTTCACTTTCATGTAGTAGGAAGTGGGCCATTGTTCAACTTAGTCATCAGAATCCCCTAGCCGGCAATCTTCGCGCTTAAAACTCGGTGTTAGCCTATTTTATTCACTCACGCCGTCTTATGCCACCAGTTGCTTGCCCAACGATTCCTATTTTTGAAATATTTAGTTTCACCCAGTGTATGTGTGTTTGACTTTGATTTTTTTATACTGTATTCTTATTATTCTTAATCTGTTGTTCAAAAACTGAATCAAAGTATTGGTTCTTTCTGTTCTACTCCATTAATTTCGTCTCTGTAAAATATCTCACTTACGATTAGTTTTAGAATATAATAGTTAATATCCGTCGACTATGATCTGGGGCTTCGTGAGTTCTTATCAGCGTATGTAACCTGGATAAGTGGTCCAAATATAATAAAAATACAAATAAACATTAATGATTATGTTTATTCATCACGAAGTGGTTTCGTATGCTTTATTGACTTATGTACACAAACGGCTTTAATGTAGACTCAGGTCGAGGGTCATTGATTTCAGACTTCAACTGATCTGATTTAAGGTTGATAACACTTACATAACAAAAAATATATAACACATTAGGAATGCTTATTATATTTGTATTCCTTCCTTTTTATCTACACTAATGGAAAAAATTAAGGGATCAAAAAAAAATTCCAAATTTTCGGGCAGTTTTCAACAGGCCATAACTTCGAGAGAAATAGTTGTACTGGAAATCAAAAAAAAGGAAATTGTAGCTGCAAATGTCTAGTTTTTGCATTCGAACTTTAAAATTTTATAGCCTCCGCGGTTTTTGAGTAATTGTAGAAAAACCAGCAAAAAAAAATTTTAAATTTTTTTTAGTTATTTTTTTTGGTCTACGGACGTGGAAAAAATATTTTTAACTTAACCACTATAAGGATCGGATACCTTGTTTATTTAGCTTTAATTTGTTTTTTTACACACCCTGATACGCCTACTTCTCACCGAGATATCGGTTTTCAAATGGAAAAGGATCCTTTTGTCTTTGATTATCGATATCTCAGCAACCAATGATTGCACAGAAATTCAAAGGTGGGTTTCAAGAACTTGAATAAATTTTCCTTAATGACTAGTTATTATTTTTCCGAAAAAATTTTTTTCTTTTTGTCCCATGAATTTGAAAATGCAACAAAAAAAGGGCTCAAGAAAATCAAGTGCTGGATCGAAAATATTGAGGAAATCACTAATGTTAAGTATGCCTTTTACAGTTCAATATGTCCACAAAAACCCTACAAAAAACCAAATTAATCCAGCCAGCCGTTTTTTTTTTCACTTTGTCGAACCATGATTGGAAATCAAAAAAGTAAGAAATTTTCAAGTTTCACCAAAAAAATTGAAAAGAAATTCTTTTAGCGCAAAGAGATTAGTTTTGGCAAAAACTGTTGAGTTAAGAGATCTGCTAAGGATTCCCGAAAAGTAAAAAAAAAACAATCACCGAAAAGTGTATGAAAAAGATCGAAATTCGATTGGGGGTATTAACTTTTTTTTTTAATTTAATTAAAAGGAGATCAGAAAAATCAAGGAATGCAGCGGCGGAAACGCGATAAAAATGATTAGGCGTTGGTTTTTTGAATATCCTCAACAAGTTGAGAAAAAATTTTTTTTTTTTTAATTGAAGCACTCTCTGGAACAAAAATGTGGGAAAAGCTCGAAAAAACAATCTTTTTCTCATTTTTAAAAATTATGAGCTTTTCAGAGCAAAAAACGTGATCCTTTAATTTTTTCAAAAATTCGATAGAGTGAAACAAAAAACGCCGGGCTGGATTAATTTGGTTTTTTGTAGGGTTTTTGTGGACATATTTAACTGTAAAGGCACACTTAACATTAGTGGTTTCCTCAATATTTTCGATCCAGCGCTTAATTTTCCAAAAAACCACCAAAAGCCCTTTTTTTGCTGCATTTTCAAATTCATGTGACATAAAGCAATATTTTTTTTTTTCGGAAAAGCTTCTTAAGATTGCTTAAGTTAATTTACGAGGTGTAGTTTATGTGGGGACACATAAACTCCCTTTAGTTTGTCGTAGTCAGGTAAAACAAAAAACTATAATATTTATCAGCCTACTTAGGAAGCAATTTTGATATAAAATATATAATAATATAAATCAGATTGGTTTTTTGTTTGTCCGGAACAGAGGTCTGGAGCTACCACCTGAGTCGGTGCTGACTGGGGATCCGGTCTAATTCTTTGTCATCAGAAATATTGAAACGGAAGCAATCATAAAAATATAATTTATAATATTTATTTTCATTGTATCGTTTTCCAGGTGGCTATGTTGCTGTATAATCCCTTACGTCACTAAACGGTGGAAGAATGTGGAACACTACTGCCCTAATTGTCGTCGGTTTTTGGGAATGTATTCAAGATCAAAGTTACTTTAAGATTTAATGTGTTTAGGATAAACAATGTTATGACTATTATTATATTAATTTTGGTATTCTCTATAGTGTAAGGATACATTCAAATTAAGTGCTGGAATTGACGGAAGAAAACACTAACTTTGTTTTATTATAGTGATAGTACAGACCTAATATATTTTTGTAATATTCTATTATTTTATAGCACTTTTTTTACTACTTTTGTCCCATTGAATTTTTATACTTACCACTTGCCTACTGATGTATCAAAAGATGGAATATCTTAAATAAATATTTATTAAGGCAGAATAAACAGCTCATTCGCGTAATTGATTGATAGGGTAATTTTAAAGCAGAGTATTAAAATAATGCAGGTTGAATGGATAGCGAGTCCCTAAAATAATATTATCATTATAAAGAATTCTGTAGAATTAAGCCCTATTTAGTTGCGAGACGCACAAAATCGACCAGAGTGGCGTGTAATGGGAGAGGCTTACGAGTATGTCCAGCATGTAGCTGATATAGGGGTACAAAAATTGTACAGGATCTAAACCAAGGAGACAAGGCAAAGCACTACAGATGGTGACAAATCCACTTGCGTCTATTTTGGTCAATAAAGTTCTCAACATTGATGATTTCATCCGACTGGCTCATTTCATTTGTTTCATTACAAGAAGAATTAGCTTATATCCCAACAATGTGATGACCTCGTTTGTGTTAAAAAACTACAATAAGCTTTAAGGAAACTAAACGAACTATCACTATCGTCAGCTATGCACGTTTTGCAGCAAGTGACCACTAATTACCGCGATAAGTTTTATTGGCTTAGACTTTATTGGTTATCACAAATGATTGTGTGGCCTGCCACAGGTTATGTAAGTATTTATATTGTTTTAGTGGAATTGACAACTTGGTTTTAAGCTGGTGTTAAGCTCTAGTCAAGAGATGTAGTCCTCCCAAGTCTATATTAGAAGTAATATGTTGTTATACACGTTATCAGTTTGTTTACACGTAGCACGACGTATGTATTTTAATGCACCAAAAGCTTTCTTACCTATGTTATTATTAAAGTGTTTTGTGGCTGTGTATATAAAAGATTTTATTATTGATAACGATATCATCATCTACTTAGACAAAAGATAAATTGAAGTCTCTTGGTTAATAGTATTTAGTGATTCTGATGACTATGCTTGTGGCCATGGGTTTAATTCCCATCCAGGACAATATTGACTGTGTGGTGAGCACCTCAATTTCTTTTATCCTGTGTATAATTTATCTACTGATAATAATTATATATGTTTGTATTTAGAAATATTCAAGTATGGTAATCAGTTGTCTGGTTCTTATAGCCCGAAGTCCTCCCGATTCAGGACAAAACGACCGTGTATGACATGAGTCATCAAGTTAATATTAATTTTAAATATGCATTAGTAGACGTTCTACGAATATCTTTATACTCTATGTATATGCTTTTTATATGCTACGGCAATATTAAACCAGTCTATACAATGAATAATCTCGTAAACATATATGGCATCAGTAGTTTTTTAAAATTCGTAGTAAGTATTATTTTCACGTGGTGATGGATTAAAAATACAGAGTGTCATCGTCCATATTAATTCCATGAATGTCGTAGTAATTGACTAGGGGAACGAACTACGCAGGACAACATTACAGCAATATATAGAGAAAACTTGAAAAAAACCCTATACCATGTAATTTGGCCAGCGTGTATAGTAGGCCAAATAGTCCAGTCATTTGGTAGTTTTACCTGGAAAGTTTTCCAGTTTTGCAGTTTTGAAAATTGGTCAATTTATAAATTTTGGTATGCTCTTTTCAAATTTCAACTTTGCCACCTCGTACCCCTGCCGCTCGCGCCGCCATATTGAAAAATGGCGCCTACAAACGGTTTTTTGCTAATATCTCCTTCCCGACGCATTTTACGAAAAAATATTTACGTACAAAATTAAACTAGAAAAAATTGCCTACAATTTATGTATTAATAATTTTTTTCATAAAATCAATAGTTTTTGGCGTACGAGCGCCGCAAAGTATAATAACCCCACGCCCATTCATCTGCACCACCACATCTTTGTCGTATATTTTTCTAAAATATTCTACTACTGCCGCCGGTTTTGAAGGAGCAGAAATAATTGTATTGGCTCCCTTTCTCTCGACTATGGAGACTATACACAGTGTATATAGTCTCCATACTCACGACCTTCAACGAAACATCTGTCGGTAGAAGCTATATTACGAGAAATATTTAGTTTAGGCTGAGTCATCTGTATATGTTTATCGTCGTATAAAAACCCAATAAAGCTCCAGTCATTGTTTCATTTTCTAAGAGTGAATTGTCACAAATAAAACAATTTTCCGTATTAGAAACCATGGCTCTAAGAACACAAACAACAGTGTACGACTATAAACATATACAGATGACTCAGCCTTAACTAAATATTTCTCGTAATATAGCTTCTACCGACAGATGTTTCGTTGAAGGTCGAGAGTATGGAGACTATATACACTGTGTATAGTCTCCATAGTTGAGAGAGAGGGAGCCAATACAATTATTCCTGCTCCTTCAAAACCGGCGGCAGTAGTAGAATATTTTCAATATTGCGGCGCGAGCGGCACTGGTACGAGGTGGCAAAGTTGAAATTCGAAAAGAGCAAACCGAAATCTATAAATTGTCCAATTTTAAAACTCCCGGAAAACTTTCCAAGTAAAGCCCTTTTTCTTCAGCAAATGACTGGACTACAAAACTTTCATTTAAAGGAGAGGCTTATGTCCAGCTGTAGACTAATAATAGCTGTTGATGATGATGATTGTTTAAGCACACTCGTAAGTTCTTTACGGCTTAAGTAGAGGTGCCTAAATTGTATGTGCGCGTGATAAAGGCATTAATTTCTTCACTCCATTGCATACGCGCTCTTGGTTTGCAAGCTAGGCTAGAGTTATTACTCTAATAATATTTTCATCAACTTCATTGCTATGGACAGTAGATGTTGCAATTGATAGTGTATAAGAAATTGTACTTCGGCTGAATGGTTCTATTAGGTTAATTGTCCTGTCAACAAAGTCATAAATGTCGGTTGTAGATTCAGAAGATCCAGTGGGAGCCCACCTGCTCAATTCCTCAGCACTGAAGGTTCGCATGCTGAAACACTCAGCACCAGCTCCAGGTGTGCCTCGACAATCGTCCCCGGGAAGCGGTCCTCTCAGTTTCTTTTTAGAATGGGTCTTCGTATTGTATGGATTACAAGTGGCATGCTTGAGGAGCCAGTAATTAAAAAATTGCGCGTCCGTCCCCCACGTGAGTCAGGTGTTCGACTTGGACGTATGGTTGGGATTTGGGTGGCTTATTATTATTATTTATTGTCTGAACTTAACCGTTTATTAATCCCGAAAAATAAGATCATGTAACTCCTACAACCGTACAGAACGTCGTTAATAAGCCCGAATAAGATGTTTATTAGCTTTATCGCCGCAAATATATCTTTAAATCATTCTCTTTCAAATTATGTTGCACAGAATAAAACAGATAACAGTAGAGCACATACTATTGATGCAAACTGTTATACTAGACTGGATATCGATGATGTTTAGTTGACGCTCAATAAAGATCAAATACTAAACTGTGATTACACAAGTTGTTTGCTTAGTAGAAATATCAGACTACCCCACTCTAGCACCGTGAAATTATTCATGGTAAAAAGTGTTGTTAAACCATTATCGTCAGAAATCTAAATAAGGTTGGCAATACCATAACTTTGATATGTAAAAAAGAAAACACGACGAACGATTACTTAAAAATATACTGCTTTATGAAATACAATTTGGGCACCTCTACTTAAGCCGTAAAGAACTTACGAGTATATCACTAAAATTGAGACTGATAGGACTATGTATTGTAAAAAATTTCACGATCAATTCACTTAAAATTTCCACATTTAAAAGTGTCAGAACAAAGAGTACTCGACTAAACAAGAGTCATTGTTAGGAATAAATTGTTATATGATTATGTTATAAATGTAATGTAGCGAGAAATAACAGAGAAGCTCAGTAGAGAAGAATTAGGAAGTACATTATGCCAAACATCCACTATTTCAACATCAATCACACAATAACTAGAAAATATTTCCCAATCGTTATAATATTTATCAATCGTCGCCTACATTCAAACATCACCCGCCACTACAACAACTACTCAGCAACCTACACTTTACCTGTGGAAACCCCCTCGGGCCGTCACCCCACCGGGGTTTACGGCGGGGTGGTGTGTCGGAATCGGACCGACTAAAACCACATGGTGTGCCACTATGCGCCTGAAATAGGAGGGATCCGGGAACCGCTGCTATTACGACATCCAGATCCCTCCTAGCGCCTGCCCGCTACCTCGGGCACCATCTATGGGTAAACTCTCTATTTTAGGCGACGTACGGCACACGCGGACGTTGCCTCCTCGCGGCTGGCCATTGTAGCGGATGGAGGGGAAAACCCGTCCCGTCCACCCGCGGCCACACTCAAGGCGGCATGAGGCGCTGGTATGCACGCCTCCGCCGCCCGGCTCGCCGGCGGCGAATTGGGTCCAAGTGGATATCGTCCTCCCGGGCCTTCTCCGCCGCCTCCTTCCGCGAAATTACGTCTTCGCAGAAGGTACTCAGCAACCTACACTAACACAACCACGCGCTTCTACTCAAAGTACCACTTTACCCAATACTAACTCTATTACACAAATACTAGAAGATGCGCAAATATCCCAAATACCAGAGATGGATACGTCAAAACAAAAATTAGAATAGAAATAGAATAGCGTTAGAATCTGCTCTAATAATTTACAAAGGCACAGATCCAACAGCACGCCCTAAGCTACCAAAATTAAGAGAAAACAAAGATCTTGCAAGATATGTAGACATTTTCAATAAACAAATACTTTCCAATTTTTCCTCTTTCGTAACTGATTTAAATACATTATACACTCTCATTTACTGTAGTGCTTGTGAAAAGTGAAAAGTAACCTAACGGTTCCCTTTACATTGAAACGGAAGGATTTATGATTGTAATACAAGACCAGGTTATTAACACTAAAAACTATGGTAAATTTATTTTAAAAGACACTGATAGCCAAATTGATAAATGTAGAAAATGTAATCGATTCGCAGAAACCATTTAGCACATCACAAGTGCTTGTACAACTCTAGTTCAAAATTACTATACAGACTATACAGACATAATCAAATCGCACACATTGTACACCAAAAGTTAGCTGTTAAACTTATAGAGCAAGAGCCCGTGAGTGCCAGACCTTCGTCATTTTATAAAAGCTGAAAGTTCTTCTATGTGTGTCCCTAGTACAGGTAAGAATGATCCCCAAACATGAAGCTGAGGCAGCGGTGGCTTTGGCAGATAACAGGCAACAAAGGTATGTAAAATTCCATCTCAAATTCGTCATAATATAAAACTTGATTTTTTTATATTTGATTCATAATAATATCAAAACTCGCGTTGCTCATTGCCAGACAGTTAGTATGGTTCCAACCCTCTGCCGGACACCCCTAAACTATTATAATTTATAATTATACTTACGTTATATTATAAAACCTAAATTTAATATATAATTTTTTGGGAGCCTATTAAACTATGTTTATATAGTAGCCGGACAGTTTCGAAGGTTCTATCATCTTGCCAGACGCATTTAAAGTGAGCAATAATCGGGAGAGCAAGGAGCGAATACAGTAACTAAACGTTATATTATAAAACCTAAGTTTCATATATAATTTTTTGGGAGCCTATTAAACTATGTTTACATAGTAGCCGGACAGTTTCGAAGGTTCTATCATCTTGCCAGACGCATTTAAAGTGAGCAATAATCGGGAGAGCAAGGAGCGAATACAGTAACTAAACGTTATATTATAAAACCTAAGTTTCATATATAATTTTTTGGGAGCCTATTAAACTATGTTTACATAGTAGCCGGACAGTTTCGAAGGTTCTATCATCTTGCCAGACGCATTCAAAGTGAGCAGTAATCGGGAGAGCAAGGAGCGAATACAGTAACTAAACGTTATATTATAAAACCTAAATTTTATATATAATTTTTTGGGAGCCTATTAAACTATGTTTATATAGTAGCCGGACAGTTTCGAAGGTTCTATCATCTTGCCAGACGCATTCAAAGTGAGCAATAATCGGGAGAGCAAGGAGCGAATACAGTAACTAAACGTTATATTATAAAACCTAAGTTTCATATATAATTTTTTGGGAGCCTATTAAACTATGTTTATATAGTAGCCGGACAGTTTCGAAGGTTCTATCATCTTGCCAGACGCATTCAAAGTGAGCAGTAATCAGGAGAGCAAGGAGCGTATACAGTAACTAGTGCGAATGAAACAGAGCGCTTAGTCTATTGCGGGATTTCACTGCGCACCCATTGTTATTAATTTCAAATTTTGCAGTTTATTTTTTTCTTAATCCAGAAATTTC
Organism: Hypercompe scribonia; assembly: GCA_949316085.1. NCBI lineage: Eukaryota > Metazoa > Arthropoda > Insecta > Lepidoptera > Erebidae > Hypercompe > Hypercompe scribonia. The sequence continues at coordinate 14,475,934 of OX438969.1, read as the reverse complement.
ATTAATTAATTTTTACAATTTCAATAACAAATATTTAAAATAATACTGAGTAAAATTTTTCTCATACAATGTCAATCATGTCGAAAATCTAATAATTTAATTGATATTATTTTTCATTTTTAAGAAGTTTATTATTGTCAATGCTATTAAAATTATAAAGCCAATGAAACAAAGTAAATCAAATATTAGTGTTTATTATACCAAAGGACACATTTTTTTAAGATAAGAAATTTACAGAGAAATTAATTTATTTTAATTAAATCTAAATATTTTCATTATTTTCATCGTTATCGCGCGCTCACTAAATCGGTCCACACGTTAGCAGTTTAAACGTCGTAAGTGCTGCGAGTACAATTCGGACCGCCTTTGAATGCGTCTGGCAAGATGATAGATCCTTCGAAACTGTCCGGCTACTATGTAAACATAGTTTAATAGGCTCCCAAAAAATTATATATGAAACTTAGGTTTTATAATATAACGTTTAGTCACTGTATTCGCTCCTTGCTCTCCCGATTATTGCTCACTTTGAATGCGTCTGGCAAGATGATAGAACCTTCGAAACTGTCCGGCTACTATGTAAACATAGTTTAATAGGCTCCCAAAAAATTATATATGCAACTTAGGTTTTATAATATAACGTTTAGTTACTGTATTCGCTCCTTGCTCTCCCGATTATTGCTCACTTTGAATGCGTCTGGCAAGATGATAGAACCTTCGAAACTGTCCGGCTACTATATAAACATAGTTTAATAGGCTCCCAAAAAATTATATATTAAATTTAGGTTTTATAATATAACGTAAGTATAATTATAAATTATAATAGTTTAGGGGTGTCCGGCAGAGGGTTGGAACCATACTAACTGTCTGGCAATGAGCAACGCGAGTTTTGATATTATTATGAATCAAATATAAAAAAATCAAGTTTTATATTATGACGAATTTGAGATGGAATTTTACATACCTTTGTTGCCTGTTATCTGCCAAAGCCACCGCTGCCTCAGCTTCATGTTTGGGGATCATTCTTACCTGTACTAGGGACACACATAGAAGAACTTTCAGCTTTTATAAAATGACGAAGGTCTGGCACTCACGGGCTCTTGGACCATTAAACTGATACCACCTAATATAGTATCATGTTCTCAATATTCTCCAAAACCGGTGTTCGAGAACCAAAGCCACAAGATATATTTCGATAGAGCCATAATAACCGATAAAACCATCCACAATAATCGACCTGACATAACTCTGATAGATAAATAGACTAAACACACATACTTAATAGATATTACAGTCTCTAACTCTCCAGTACTGAAGTTATACCAAAACACAACAACACATAAATGCTTCAGTTCAAAATCCCCCAAATGAACCCCACTTGGTCTAGGCCCGTGGTTTTCACTGTAATACTGAAATTCTGATTTCGAGAAAAATAAATGTTGAATAATAACAATAATGTTTATGGGTCAAGAACACATTTTACAATTTACATATCAAAAATACAATTAAAATATAATTAAAAATTCTCGTTGTTTTGGTGTTATAGCTAATTTTAAGTTTTAAAAGGAAATAATATTAATGAAGTAAGAGATATTAATTACTTACCTACTTAACTACAAAATGTTAGTTCAAAGACTATTTAATATAATTACAAGATCGCTAGAAATGAATCTAACTGTTTAGCGTTTGTAATTTTATACAAATGGTGGGTATTTAAAAACTTGAAGAAATTTAACGTAAATAATGTAATTTTAAAACATTTACGGACGTAACTTTAAAAATTTCCAGACACCTATATATGACCAGTCTAAATAAAGACATTGCAAGTTATTAATCTTTGTTCTTCTGAATCTGGGTGTTCTTTATGTCCGTTTTTTGTTTGTTTGAAAAAAGAAACTTTTGGTATGTATTATTATAAAATAATTACTTATACAAAAACATGCTTATAAGATTATTCCGCAAAGAACAGGAAGAAAATCAAGGAAGTTATAAAATAAAGAACTCTTTTAAAGTTATTATTGTTTTATATCATAATTTTAATAGAATTTATAAAAAATAAAATAGAAAAAGTATATCACAGAATTTAATATAGATAATATACGTTTATCCATCCCATTTACAAGTTTAGAAACTTAAGAAAAAATTAAACTTATAAACTTTTTTTTTTACATTAAAATTTTCATCTTATTTTGTGAATATTCAAATATATAACTGGGTTCAGTTGATGTGAACCCAGTTATAATATAAGTATGTATATCATGGTACCTATACTTTTTACTTCACTCAAATGATTTTAAAATTAAATTATATGAAGTTTTCAGCAGATACATTAAATTAATGGAAGCTATTTCATTAACATTAGCAGTTCACTAAACTTGTACGTGCTATCTCGTGCGTAAAAATTGCTAATTTAACCTTATTTATGTATATACTAACTGTTTGAAAAGACACAGAATAGCAAATTGTATTATTAGATATAATTCATTAATAATCAATTAAAAAAGTTATAGTTTATTTAATACAATAGCTATAAACTTCATTCTATCTACGATTAAAAAAGTAGATCTTTAAAAGTCGCATTCTTAAATGATTTTAAAAACGCAACTTTTTTATTGTTATCTTAGATCTAATAAGTCCTTAATGTTAAAAGATATACTTATTAAATTTATTTTGTTGCGACAATACAATACATTGTTATATAAGCAAAAAGAATATTTTCATTTCTGCTTATGCAAAAATAATTGTTTTTTTCCTAATTTAAATATTAGTGTGCTCTCACAGTTACAGAATATTTAAAAACAAATTTGGTTCACAATAAACAACGACGACTGTGACGTAGTAATTATAATTAACAAAAGCAGCTCACTACATCTCTTAAAGTAAGTGTAAAGGGTAAAGAATACGACGATAAATCTTTAGTAACATTATAAGTACGGCCTTGTTATTCTTACATCTTTAAAAATCCTAATTAAGTTAAATATGTATTCAGAAATGGCCTTGACAACGCACTAAAGGTATTACATTTTATTGGCCACATGGTTTTTAACTCCTTCTAATCCATCTTTGAAAATGTAATTAATGATACGATACACATTGTATAAACCCATTTTATTAAACGTCATTAGCAAAATTGCAAATATTTACTGAGACTGTCTGCATTTTACGAGTGAATAGCTACGTTCGCTCTTTCCTTGTATTGAGTTTAAATTATGGTTGTTTTAATTATATTGACCTTAACATTTTTTTTGCATAGACTATATAACACAAAGAATAAAAATGTAAAATAACCAGATCCAATAAAATCGATACATCAGATATTGAGATTATCATATGCAAATAAATTTACGCTTCAGATTTTTAGTATTACTAACTGTATTCCGTAGATTTAACCACTGGTATGGATACGGCAATACTTATTATTGATCTAATATTAAATTCCGGTATGTTTCCACTTATCCTATTAAAAGTTGTGATTTTAAAACAAAAGAATTACTTATCTAGAATGTTAGAAATGAAATCAATGAAAATTTGATTTAGAACGAGACATATTTAATAGATAAAATTCCAAAGTACTTATTTTCTACACTAAACGTGTCTACAACTTTTACTAACAGTTGCAGACGTGACCTTATTCTTCGGATAAGTTTGTTTGAATATACACTTTATTTTAAGACAATGAGATAAACGCGTTCTAATAAATGAACTCCTTATCATTGTATATAGTAATATTACAATATATATATGTTAGATTGTGTTTTGTTCCAACTTAAAAACACTAAGTATCTACAAAATTGTTACAAGCTTTCAATGATGTAGTAGAAAACATTGCCTAGGCATTCACACCGGCTATTACATAGAACTTATAATATACATTCGAATATTTTATTAATGGAATCAAGATGGTGAGTAGGAACCGATGAAAGCCTTGCATTGTGGGCAATAGTGATTGGCAGTTTTGCATGATCGCATGCAGTAAGGGACGAAGCAGCCACAACAGCATCTGAAACACATGCACACATGTAACTACGAATATTTTCCTGTTAAAGTTAGGAACATAATCACAACATATCATCACATCAACGATGAAAATTACGTCCAGCAGTGGACTGTTAAGTGGATTCTTTTCTAAGGAAATGCATAGGCCTCTCCTTAGAAAAGAGGTTTTGGATAACTATCCCACGCTGGTCAGGGAGTTGCAATGAAGTTGTCCTGCGAAGTACCCTAATTGCAGAGCTATTATATATGTTTTAATTGGATATTAACTAATACTACTTAGGCAACATTATGCAAAGATTATATATTCAGATCAAGAATTATAAATGCACGTAGCAAATATGCACAATATTAGTATGTTTTTTAGGGGTGGTCTTAAGAGTTTTTAAGAGTGTAAGTTGCGAGAAAAGTTGTCAGTGGCCATGTTGTTTACATAAGTATTGCTCTCATTAGATATTTATATTAGGCAATTTCTTTAAAAATTAACAATACCACTTCAAAAGAAATTGTTGAATGGCTAAGTGACATAATTAGGAACCTGTCCAGCCATCACTCCTGTTTAGAATAGAATTGATTAAATTAAATAACATGATAAACATTGGACATTAGATAAACTTATATTATCATACGCTTTCAACATGGTAGTATTATTGAATATTATACAACGACACTTCTAAAATTCAAAATTTTTGCTCTTTAAGAAAAAATTTTCTGGAAACTTCTAAATAAATCGTTTGGAGATGTAAGTCATACTTCTCTATTTAGAAGACAATCAACTATTTGGAATAAATGTAATGCTTTAACGATTCAGACTTCAATTGGGTATGACTAAGTAAGAATTACAGTGGTAGTAATGATCTAGGCTTTGATAGCAAAGGCGGCAGTCATAGTTACTTCAAGACTTTAATAAGAGACTGTTTAAAATATTTCTTAAACAACTCTAAAAGGTTAAAGCAGACAAAGAAATTACCTTATAAATATGCTGCTGTTTATTTCCTTTAGTGAATACGTCTATAAAATGTTAAAAAGAAATATTTAAGTTGTAATGACCTCTACTTTATATAAAGTTTTGATCAAAACAAAGGTCAAGATGTACTGGTTTTACTGTATTCATTGCAATAAAAGACACAAATATTTTTGTGCGAGACTGTTCCTACAATGAAAATTTCCAGTGTATACTTTTACTCGGTCGGACGTTTCCTGATTATTATTCTTGTATAAGTCCTGCACGAGGATTTCCTGTTTCGCAGGTGTTCGCATATAAATACTGCACCAGTGTACATAAAAACAATAAGGTCTGTATTTTCGAACTCATCTCAAGCATTGATTGGTTCAGGTTCGGTCTTATATCATATTTTCGACACTAATTTAAGCTTTTTAAAAGAGATCGAATTAGTAATAGCTTTCCTACTTACATATCAATTTTTATTTGATACTTTTTTATATATACTTATAAGTCTATGTTATGAATGTTAATCTTTTTGTAACTATTACTACTTATATATTATTTTTTCACTAACTTTCTGCATGTATGTACATTGACGTGACCACCAATCCAATTGGTAGCTATTATAAAAAGTGATAGGCATTCAGCTTTATGTGTAACTGTATAAATTTTGCTCTTGGGGGAATTCCTATGATGTTATTGACCACTCGTACTCGTACAAGACCATAACTAGTTTACCAATTGATATTTTTCTCATAGCATACGAGTATAGTTAAATCAGTACTGCATTCAAAAATATTAATGCTATTGAATTCGTATGGCCAAAGGTTTATAAACGTTTTACTCGTACAGTCCTGTTGTGATTCTGACTGCTAAGTGAGCAAGACTGTTAAGTGATGGGTTCGATCCACATCTAGGACAAATAATTGTGTTATGATCATTTGTTCTGGGTCTGAGTGCAACTTATTTATAATAACTATGTATTTAGAAAAGGTCAGTCTTTATCGGGTTTGGGATGGGTGTGAGATGTGTGAGGTTTTGTTATTGTTATCACTGCAAGCAAGTCTACTAAAATTCACCAGAGTCAGAACTATTTTTTAAGAAACTGGCACACATGTTCCATGAAAAACCTTCGTTACGCCGATTATTTTGGATTTGATTCTTACAAAAGAGAGACAAATATGTGTGATACATAAATATTGGTCCTGACGTTCCAATTATCAAAATGATCCTGTCGGGCTTTTATCAGCACAGAATGTAGTTCATTAAATATCATTAACAGGTTTTTATACAATATAAAGGGCCGGTAAGCCATTTGGTTATTTGTGCCGCTTTATCCGCTTTGTCTGTTACTATCATATGGATCGATTATATTTTATCAAAGCACAGTTTATTGTACACCAACATGAAACATATACTATTTTTGTTTAGAAATAGATTTTTTTTATCAACAAATCTAACACTAAAATTTTACAATAAAATATAAATCACATTGAGGTTAACATTACAATAGTTTAAATATACTTAACATTAAACATTTTGCTTACCCAGCTAAGATACACAGCGCTGCAGAAATGATATGTGTGCGGTTATTAGGGACATATTCCACTGTAGTTACAACGGTCTTATTACACGTCATACAAGTGGTACCAGTCGGTCCCGGTCCCATTTTCCCCTGGCGGGCTGCTCCTTGTCCAGGTGCAGGTGTTGTGATAACTGTTGTCCGTGGGGCCGCAGGTGGCGGGACGGCTGCAAATCCAGGCGGAGGTGGAGGGTTGTCACCAAAATACGAAGGTGGCGGGGCAGGATTAGGTCTCGTTTGTTCGTAAGGTGGTGGTAGGCCCATTTTATTTTCCACTGAAAAGGACGAAGCATAAATTAGAATTAGATTACAAAGATCCATGAACTAAAAAAGTATTGCTGCAAACGTTAATTTTTCGTGTTTAAACAGTTTCCGTTGCTCTGAGTTACCACTAAGGACTAAACATGTTATAACTTGACCTTTGGCCATAGCCAAGCCAACGAACTAACATCATGAGCCACTGTTCTGATAATTCATTCAAATTCTTAAGTACTTACTCCTCCGTGGTGCTTATAGTTTACAGATCAAGTTATAACCAATGTCGAGCTTTAGCAGTCTTGAGTAAATGAGATTGAAACTAAGGTTCATAATTTCATCGAGTATATTTACGGTCATTATAAAAGTTAGCCGTATACATTTACATTATTAAAAACAATTGTTTAAGACATCGTCAAAATATTTTCATTTTGTAAGGAAAACAAGGTATTCCAGAGGCCGTAAGCTCTGCCTTTGCACAATGAATGTCATCATCAGAATTAGTCATTTTAGGTTGGTGTTTAAATTTTCACTTTGAGATGTCCTTTACCAGTTTCAATATGTTTGAAGTACTGTACTTATATTAATTACAATTTATTCGACCCATATCATTAGTATTTGGACACTATAATATCTAAAAATATGTCACAGTCCACTACAGGACGAAGGCCTCTCTTTAGAAAGGAGGTTTTAGCCTAGAACTTTTTTCTATATATATTTTTTTCTATATTAAGAGCCTGCCAAAGTGACTCTACTCTGCCTGATGGAAAGCATGAATAGAATCCAAGAGCTGTGTTCACCATACTCATTGCAAATGCAGACAATGCAGTATGGTGACACACACTATGGCGGCCAAGTGAGATGCTTTTACACACACCGCTTGGAGATGTAAAAGGCATGACAGTCATTGTGACAGTGTAAGGCTTACACAGTTACCACGATAACTGTCACCCCTGCATCAATGGGCCTCCGGTCTCACACTCACCAACGAAACACGACAACACGGATGCTGGTGCTTTAGGTTGGTCTTCTGTGGGAGGGTAGTACTGCCCTGGTCGAGCCGCTTGTGATGAAATCATCGTGGCTCTAACACCTGGAAGTAGAGCCACGCCATTTCTTTTTCCAAGTTTTCCTCACTTTTTGCAATGATGTTGTTTTGCATAGTTTACTCTTTTGGTTACTTACTATACCCGTGGGATAAATAGGGGTACTGGAACTCCGTATTCTTAATCCCTCACCACACGGATGGAAAATATCATTCGTAGTTTAAAATAAGGGACTAAGTGAGCAATGGCTTAAATGTGAAGACGTCGTGACTTGACCTCCAATCACTACTAATTTCGAGTTCATGAAACAATTTGCCAACGAAATAAAAAAAGTCAACCTAAATTTGAGGTACGCACTCAATGTACCGAAGTTCAATTGTATAGTTTGCTAACTTTCTCTTACAGCTGGGCTAGTTTTAGAGCCTCATAAATCAAATTTGTGTCCAAATCAACTTGTTGTTGAGTTTAGACGGACAGACCAAGAAATATATTTTTGATGAAGCTACGGTTTGTAGTTAATGAAAAGGAATTATGAAAAGGAATGGCCTTATGAAAAGGAATATACTTGTAGTCCTGTCAAATCTAACTAATTTTGATCCTGTAACGAAATTTAAATCCAGTTATGATCCACTTAAATATTTAGAAACATCATGTCAATGCAGTCCAAACGCCAATGCCAGTGACCTTGACATTTCTTATACTCGATTAGAGGTCAATAAAATAAACATAGTTACATAAGTAGAACAATTTAATAATCATATACTAGCTAAGCTAGTATATGATTATTAAATTGTTCTTGTCTTGTCTTGTTGCCCGTGGTTTTTCATATACATTAAAGTCCCCATCTCAAGAGTACACTAGATTTATTTCGAAATTAAAAGGAACTAATTTTTATTATGCTTGATTCCCTAGAAACCTACAAACACACACACTAAAACTTTCGTATTCATAACATTAGTGTGATAATATTAGTTTATTTAGATTTTTTTTTGAGAAAAATTAAATGGGTCGTAAAATTTGGAGCACACATGAATTTAGGTATTCAACGTTTATGGCTTGTTTATATCGGGTAACTGTCACGTCAGTATCTAGTTAATTTATTGGCAAAGTTCAGAGTTACTCTTTTTTGCAAACTTTAACGATATTTTGCGCAACAATCGTAGTAATCAGTGAACATGTTGCTAAAGAATTGGTCGAAACTCCTTTGAATCTCAACTATTTCTATCAGATTTGCAAAAACATATTTTGTTTTTCATAATCTGTTTATTGAGAAACACTATAAAGGTTACACTTCGACCTAAAGAAGTAAGTAAATATCTAATTACCTACTTTTGCATTTAAAAATTGCGATGACTCAAGTTTTGTTGATGCTAACACAGTCAAAAACTAAGTAAGAATTAAAATAAAGTTACAGTAGCCTTGTTTAGAGGGCCTTCGCTACGGACGATTCAAAGCGACGTTGAATGACTAAATTATACTCATATGTACGTAGTTACTTATATATAAGATTAGCACATTACAAGAAATTTGTTGTTTGAAATGATGGTAGTCGGACAGAGTAAAAAGAGTTATCGCTTGTCAGTTGTGAACGGCTGTGATGAAACTATAACTCGTGGTATTCAGGGCGTGACTTTACAAGGCTTTGGTCGAATTGAAAGTCATAATGCCAGCTGTCACGATTTTAAACAATAACTCGTACTGCAATCCGACCATTATAATCGACTCGTGATTCGCCGAAAATGATTACTTAACTGAAATGATGTTCATTAATATATTTGATTATTGAATGCATCATTAGTAGTTGGTATTAGTTTATTAGCCTAAGTAATTTATTAATAACTTATAATAAGGTGCAGATGTTCCAGGTGTAAATAAAAAAAAATAGTGTTTTAATCTTTTAACAAAGTAATGGTTCTTAAGTAATGCTATAAAGATACGAGTAAGTTTATATTCATTGTAAGTAAATAAAGAAATGATTTTCACATTTTCATTATTATTAAAAGTATCAGTTAGTATCTTGTTTCTTATTGTGTCTCAAAAATAATGTACGATGTTATCTGTTTTATTAGCAATATCTATAGGATCTAAAACCAGTTTACTTACTTGTGGCGTCCATCGTGTGGTGAAATTTAACCTTCGGTTAGTTTCTCAGTCCCTTCAAACTTTTTTACACAGCACTAACAAACTACAACTATATTATTATACTAACTATATTTAAAGAAAATTCGAGTATCGCAACTATGAAATCTATTTAATATTACACAACGATCGAAACGATTCTCTAAAGGAATACCGCTTACGTTGTGATCTTGCGCTGTTTACGCGGCGAGTGAATGCACTCCGAGAGTGCGCGGGCACATTACGTCATTTGTGAGACAAGGACACCGTGTAAACTTCAAGGGACGAGAGAGATAGAAGATTTGACGTCATTTTACTTGTTGTTTACGCGGAGCAATTTACTCGTTTGCCATCTAATTACAATGGGAATTAATGCGCAATATGATTGTTATAAGCCCGTATAAACTAAACAAACGCATCACAGACCAGTTCATAAACCAGATATTGCAGAAAAGTGCTTCTAAAGTTTTTAGTCATTGAAATTTAGAAATGCCGCAGGGTATCTTGCGCTCACATTGTCAATGTAGAACAAATGGTACCAATGGGTCGTTAAACTTATAGCCTGCACAGGTAGGTTTTTGATTTATTCAAATGTTTTAAGGCCACCCACAGATCATCACAACAGCCTTCTTTATTTATAGATAATTTAGCATTCTTTAGTACTGCCATGGTGATTCTTATAAGTTTTCATATGTATATTATTCATAATTTTCTAACTGGTAACTTATTATAAAGCAATACTAGCTATTTGGCGTCATAAGACTTTCAAACGTATATTACTCGTAATACTCGTAGAGGTCATCATTGTTGTTGTAAGGATCATGCCAACAGTAACAAGTGCTTCCAAATTTCCTTATTCTTACAGGAGTAAATTTACAGGGCAGACCTTCAACCCTGTCTACCCAACCTCTACCTTCTCTTGTTTACCTAAATAATTTAGTGTAAACTAGTAAATGCTACAAGTAATGTAACTTTGTATTGTCCAGGAGGTGTGAGTCTGGTGTTCAGTAACAAGTATTCCTACCACAGTTTCTCACAAAGGAATTATATAATCTGAGTGAACTATTTCTTTACTTCATAAATTGTACCTACCTTTGTGATGAGAGGAGTAAATACAATATTATTATGCTATTATTATTTAAATAAAACCAAACGTTTACACCAGGGGAAAACAAAATATATTTACATATATCGTTTAAAGGTGTGATCTAAATTATTTTAATAGTTGTGTGACTATACTTCAGTTTATATCACGTTTTATACAGTTCTTAGTTTTCGTCATTAAAGCTTCTTTCAGGAACCGGGTAAAAAGAAGAATCAAATATGAAATGTTTATAAGTTATAACTTTCGATGGTATAGTTAAGGTGAAAATTTAAGTCGCAAAGATTATAATTGTCGTAAAAAATGTTTACAAAAGTCTAGGATTATCACGTTGAATAGATTTAGTTCAAGTTTATAATTAGCTAAATTAATTGGTGAACACGAAAGTAGAGTATTTTTGTCATAATAGGTTATATCATCAAAAACTTGTCGTATTAAACATATTTAAGATATATAGATATATATGTATATATCCATGTGTGGGAGACAAGTTATCGGTCTCCTGCATTCTTCCTTTCTCTTACGGTTTTTCATAAGGTGTTTTCGTGACGCCTTACATTTTTCCTCAGTTAGGTCTTTTTCCCTTGCCTTTCATAAGGAACTTTGTATCAATATTTTATTCATAAAAGAATTGTTCTGGGTCAGCTAAGCGCAGAACAATTCTTTTTTTTTCTTCACTGTCATCACCTCAACAGAATCGAGGATGAAATGGTATGTCGGACTCAAACCAACTCAAACCGTATGGTATACCGTCATCTATGAGTCTATTACAGGGGACCCGAGAAACTTCTACAGATTTAAGCCATGTTATAGAGAGAGATTAGAACGCTAGATTTGAACGGCACCGTCTCAGGCAGTCTGTAGGTCTACGGAGATTGTTCTACACTCTCTTGTGTGGCTATTGCTGAACGGGACAGAGAAATTTATGATAATGAAATGTGTAAAAAATATTGCCACCAAAACTACTTCAATTATTTTTAAAAATTTTGCAAATAGTTACTTCAATGTTAATTTTGAAATACTTTACGTAATAACTATAATAAAATACAATAATTAGAATTTTTTGTAGTTTTATCGTAATGAAATTATATGTGTATATAATAAATAATTATATGTGATTCATATATGTAGTAATTCATAAGTACATACACAGCTGAGATAGCTTCTATCTTCAATATTTGTGTTAAACTCAGATAACGTATATATAAAACGCGCGTTTTGTTAACGAGTGTCAAAACGCGCGTGAACAAGAACTAATATATTGTTTAAGTACTTAATGTAGGATGTCCATTAGCGATTACTTTTAAGATCCTGCCTAATTTTAGTTCAATAATTAAACAGATGCAACACTGAGTTTATATCTTTGACTATAGTTCTAAAGTTCCAAGCAGTTGTGCATGTGTGTGGGATGACATCTACAGTAGCAACATAAAAATCGTTTACAAAAGTCAAAATGATTTTCCGTGCGTTAGAGCTTATATGCCGTACATGTTTAGGTAGAGAAATAATTGCTTGAGACTCGTCTATTTCTAGTATATTTCTATGAAGAGAGATTAGAAAGTAGATGGAATAGAGTAAGTAATTACGTAAGCCAAATTCCCATTTATTGTCAAGTTCAAAAGATATCTCAATATTCGTGGGGGTTATCAGGGCTGCCCTCTATGTTTCAGTACTTTAAACCATTGCTTCATGAGGTCAGTGGCTTGCTGTTGGGCAGGTGGAAAATGTAATTCAGGCGCAAGAGGGCAGCCGCATAGGCGGGCGGGACCAAAGGGTGCGCGCGCACGGTTACATAATGGTGGTGGAGGTTTTGTTGGCGCGCGCAGCGGCAGGTGCGGGGCGCGGGGCGATCGATGCGCGCCCGGGGGGAGTCAGTCGAGCGGCGAGCGAGCGACATGGCGGCGCGCCCAACCCGCGCGGCGGCCCCGCGGCCCGGGCCGCGCGAGTAGGTCGCCATGCGCGATGCGGTATGAGGCAGCGCCGCGCCCGGCGGGCCGGCCCCCGCTAGCGGCGCCGCCCCCGCCATGCGAGCGCCGCCGCTGCTGCTGCTGCTGCTGATGGCGGCCGCGGGCTTGGCCGTGAGTCCGCTCGCGCGCCTCAACCCCTGGCTGAGCGCGTGCGACCTGGAGGAGGAGGGCGCGAGCAGCGTGCGCGAGTGCAGGGGCGCGGCGTGCGGCGGCGGCGGCGGCGCGCCCGACGTGCTCTCGGAGCGCGACGTGCCGCACCTGTGCGCGCTAGGAGCCGGTGCACGCGCGCGGCGCCTGGCAGAGCTGCGGCTGCACGCCTGCTGTGAGCGTTCGCCCGCTTCCGCGCTGGACCGTAGCGCGCGCGCCGACGTGCTCGCCGGCGGGGAGCGCTGCGAGCGCGCGCTTCACGACCTCCTCGGTCTCGACGCGATGGTAGCGCGCGTGCACTGCGATTTTGTCAACATCCTCTTTCGCTACGACTGTGACCAGCCCTACTCCGTACACACGTGTAACGAGTGCCAGGTGAGTGTCATCAAGAAACAACACCACGAGTTTAGTTCGTCTGCGACTATCCTCCTGTGTAGTAAACGATTACAGTTTTAACAACGAGAATGTATAAAACAATGTTAATGCTCGAACCGATTTGCCGCAGTAGTATGCAGTGTTTATCACATGACGAGGAAAATAAAAAGAAAACTCGTAACACCGCTAGATCCCGCAACAAAAATCAATCCTAAACATTTGCATTCCATCATTCACATTCAGGTGTTGCCGTTTCCGTGTAATTTTAAAGTAAATATATCAATCGTTACATATGAAGAATGAATTACGAAGCGATTCAGTTGTTAGGTGACTACATGTGTGTATTGATCGAGTGGGGTAAGACACGTTTCTTAACCTTAGTAATGTGAATTGAAGTTGGCGAGGTGGCATGGAGGATGGTGAGGTGTCAGTGTGGGTGATGGATCCGTCATTCGACCATTTATCAGCCTGTAGTGTCGGTGACAGGCGGCCGTAGACATACCATTACTGTGTGCCTAGAATTCTTAAGTGGCACATAACCATTAAAGAAATACGTTTATATGTGTTGTATACGTATATTTGAAATGAGGTCCAAATATAATTCAATTTAAAACGAAGATATAACAAAATAAATACAGTATTTCTATATACTGTAAAGTTGATTACTCCTATTCTACATATTATAGGTATTTATATTTAGAAGGATAACGACAAATAAGTGAAACAACCTGTCAAAATACATGTATGTGTTGTATTTGCCCAGTTATAATATATTCGCTGTTAATGCAGACTTAATGCGGACGGCATTTCTCCACGCCCCTTTAACTAGTACGCATTGTGTGAAAAAGAACTCTCGGATTATAGGTCCTTTTAATCTATTTTCTATGACAACAGATCTATAGTTCCTATATTTATGTATTGTTTATCTTTAATAAAATCTTACTGTCATAACCACATGTCATGATACATCGATAGAGTATAGATGATGTATCTTTTCTTTACATTTTAATAAAATGTAAGGCTTTTCAATACTTCCCCATCTATCTGCTTCTCATTTACAGATAAGTGGATATATATAGATTGATATCGTTTTTGATTATAAACTAATGATTTATTACGATTAACTATATAGCTTTATAACTATTTCTAACGAATCTATTTCTTCCTTACTAAGTAATTAAAATTTTCAATTACAACAACAAATCAAATTATTTCTAGTTCTATTTAGACTAATAAGGGTAGAAATTAAATTAAAAATATTGGAATAGTGATGTTACTGATTTTTACCTTATTTATAACTTGACACATCTACTAATGGCCGTCTACTAATCTGAAACTTGGCAGAACTTACTCTACGGTGACCAGGTTGTTGAAGAACATACACTCAGACAAAGTATAAAATGAAGTCCTTATCACATTTGCATTTGTTCTAGGCGGAAAATGAACTCATGACCATAAGTTCAACAGACAGCGTTAGTCTTTAATAGTTAACTGCTGGATATAGACCTCTCCTTAGAAAGGATATACAGTCGATGTTTTTAAGTAATGTTTTATAAGCTCGACTAGATAGATTACGTTTATTTTCGTTTTAGAAGTGTGCAAAACATTTAATGTTTAAAAAATGGGTAAATTAAGTATTTTATTTTCATGAATTTGTTTTGTCAACAAAACAACGTCTTCCACAAATTGTTTCGAAAACTACACTTTCTTCTGGCTCATTTTTCCAATTTTATGTGGGGTTGGGGCAACGTGTAACATTACAAAGGGTTTGGCTAGTTTCTTTTATGACCGGTCACTTGCCTGTCGCCAACCCTAATTGGAAATGTAATCAGTTTTAGAGGGGAAAAGCAAGAAGGTAAAGTAAGCATAACTGATAGGATGAGAAAGCTAGGAATAGGAATACCGAAAATAGTCTCAATAAGGAACAGGGACTGAACATGAGCCAGCTTTTTTTATTATTAGACCATAGACAAGAAACAAGGATAACCTTCACTTAACAACAAAAGAAACTTTTAAGAGTTTTATAGTTTCGTTAGTAGTTATGGCCTTGATAGCTTTTAAAGTATCATTTTGTCCTATAAGAGAAAGTCGCTTAGAACGTGGAAAAAGATAAAAAAAACACATGTTTCTGTTTTACACGAAATTGTGAGTGGTAGATTGCCCATTCATTACACATCCATACATATATACTCGTACTAATAATGTCCACAATAACAGATTTAGCGGCGAGTGTATAAAAATGTAGACGTACACGTAGTAATAGATGTTTAACGACACAAATGGCATTTGTCAATAATAATCACTAAATAATGTCAGAATATATGCGTTTATTATATATATATCGCTTTTATAGGTTATAAAATGTTGAATTATTATGATTTTTAATTCACTCAATATTTTTTTTATAGACTCTTGTTCTTATAAGTAGACTATATGGTATACGTTGGTGTTATCAGTTTTGCGTATACTAATGTCCTTGACGTGGTGAGATTGGTATAGTGCTATTGTACCCACTGACATAAAAATCCTTCCATTACATATAGGTATAAAATATCGCTTATACATGTATACAGATAATTATTGTGCTTTCGGAACAATCGATTCAACCCTATTCTTCTTTATAAGCGAAATAAAGGTTGATGAATTTTTTTGTTTGTGTTTGAGAAACTTTTGGAACCCTTGCTTGAAATTCGGATATATGTTACGAAGATAAAATACATATAAATATATTCAAATGGACTGAATACGGGTGATATAAATGAATTCGGGTCACATGAAGATGTCTGAAAGTGTCGAATACTAAGAATGCTAGCTTAGTGAAATAAATTGTGTTCAATAAGAGAACTCATTTTCTATAATATTTAAAGAATATATTAACATTCGTCTTAACAAGCTGAAATAGGAAAACACCAAATTTTAGATCTTTGATCAGTGCGTCATGTCGTTGGACAAGCAGTACACCAAGTTTCTTTTACAATGGATCCACAGTGGCTTCCTTTTTCGGGTGGCGTCAGTGGCGTCTCAATAAAAACAAAAGTATATACTGTAAAAATATTTAAACATCACTGAGACACGTAAAAAAAACAAAGAGAACCGATTTACGCCAGGTCTATGTTTCATTGAGTACATGCTCTTATTAGTTCTATTCGTTGTCTTACAGTATTTTTTTATTTCAAAGCGAAATGTACAAAACGCATTACATCACCTTTTCGGGTCTACTACTGCTGTTGTAAAAGGTAGTAGCTATCGTTGCTCCCATGATAGCGTTCTCTGGTCACCTGGTTTATCTTCTGCGGAACGAGAGAGCAAAATTTCTCTCCAGTTAACTTTCTCCTGCCTCTTAATTGGAACGGTGTTTTGTATTCTTTCATTAAAAGTTAAGACGTGTTCATTAAAACACGTATGGCAGAATACGAGACAGTATTAGTTCTAACTTTAATGTATTGCAGCGAGAGATGAGATGGCGGTAGAAATATGAAAATAAAATGAATACCGTTAAATGCGTTCACTGAGAAGTTTGTGTAATGTAAGTTTGACTAATGCAGATGTTGAGAAATCAATTTGGAAATGGAACGCTATAATGGTTTGGGTAATTCAAAAGATACAATAAACGTTTGTCTAATTTAGTTTTTATGATTTTTTGAGTATTAAACACGATACTGATAGGCCTCGAAACTGTGGCCGGCTAACGACGATAAAAGGTCTGTCGAACGTATAAGAGGCAGACATTTTGGGAAAAGACAGTAGAGGGTAGAGCTATCGTCTCTGCCCACGCCGCCAGAAAATGTATATGTATATGTAAGCTTTAAGTCTGTAAAGACCATTTTCACGGCTAGACATATTCTCTGCCTACGTATTTTTGAGTGCTTGCTTTTAGAGATGATGGTTTGTGTTCGTTTTGGTTTGATTGAGATGGGATGATTCATAAAGACACACATGTTATAGATCAAAACAACTTATTTAAACTTGAATAGTTTTCAAATGTGTATCTGTATAGCTTTAAACAAAGATGTCTAGATCTAGAATTTGATAGATATTTTGCGTAGGTATATCCCACACGCAAGATGTTTTTTGGTCCTACGATGTCTTCATTTCTTTCCCTTATTTTAAAATCTCCAAAATTTGTTTTATTTTGTCTATTCATCACTTTCCTTCATATATTTGTACCATAATAGAATAAATAATGTTTTTATTATCGTATCAGACATATAAATACAGTAAATAGTACTTCGGTACAATAAAAAAATTTAATAAGTTTAATATTTTTCATTGAAACGTAGTAGAAAGATGATGTAGACAAATTTCATTTACTATACAAACATACAACAAACGTACACAGAGAACACTCAGACTTAGAACAACTATTTGTGGTACACTCAAAATATTGTCCCATGCGGAGAACGTACCCATAGCACATCGGTGCAGTACCAAGCGGCGCGGCGACCGCTTAAACTACTACGTCAACTGTGCAGCCGTCTAACACGTAGGTATCTGTTTAGGTTATTCTGGTTAAATAAGGTAATCTTTATTTATTTATTTACATATGCCGCCTTTGTACATATATTTATGTACAAAGGCGGACTTAATGCCCTGGGGCATTCTCTCCCAGTCAACCTTCAGGTGATGTAGAAACACGATACGGTAGGTACAAAGGTAAAATAAAGAAGTTGACATACATTACTAATAAAATATTATTTTACATAAACAATACATACACAACAATACATATACATAAACATACATGTATATAAAATTAACACAATATTTCATATAAATGCTCACTCGGATACTCGTTACGACGATTCTATCAAATTATCACGAAGTAGATCACGTACTTTCGCCTTAAATGTGTGGTTATTTGTGGACATCCTGATATCGGTGGGAAGTGCATTCCACAGAAGAACTGACTGCACAAAGAAGGAGGAATTGATAAAGTTGGAGGTGTGAGGGGGGCGTAGAAGAAGCATGTTGTTTTTTGACCGAAGATTTCGATCATGGGTGGAACATAAGAGGCGGAAGTGGGGAACAAGATATTCAGGTAGCGATGAAGAGTTGAGGAAAGAAAAAAGAGAAGTGAGTGCACGCAAGCTACGGCGTTGTCGAATTGGGAGCAATTGTAGCTGGGAACGTAAAGCAGACACATGATCATACTTGCGAAGATTGTAAACGAATCGAACGCAGTTATTGAGAAGGCTATCTAGTTTGTTGAGGAGGTCTGCATTCAGGTCAAAATAGCACACATCACCGTAATCGATCAAAGGAATAATTAGGGATTGCATATGCTTAGCCTTGGTTTTAATAGGGAGAAAATTTGTCAAACGATCTTTTGTAGTTATATTTATTATATATTGATATACTACACAATTGTGAAAGCAATTTGTACAATAACTGTCGTAAGAAGGCACAGATATTGCATCAATGTAATGATAAAAATTAAAGAACCTTTAAAGCAATTCTTGTAAAAATATATAATCTAAATCTCGGCAACGGCACCAACGATTTTCATGAAATTTAGTATGCGGGGGGTTTCGGGGGCGTTAAATCGATCTGGCTAGGTTTCATTTTTAGAGAATGTTGTTTTATATGTGTTTTAAAGCAATGAAAAACTGCTACAATGTCCGTAGACTTCGAAGGTAGATGCTACTTTACCGGTACAGCAACGCAAAATCTAGATACTTTAGTAGATGGTTGCTTAATAGGTTCGTTTTGACACTTATTTGTATGACAAAATTAGGGATGGGGACAAAAGAAGTTGGTAGATTGTGAATCGACTATCTGGTAGATTTACCAAAAAAATACCGAGCAAAGCTCAGTTTCCAGGTACTTAGTCTTTAATTTACTAATTGTTTTTATGCTATATCCAACAGCATCCCTAAGAAACTGCTCTTTTACCTACACTATGTCCTACTGTGTTAAAAATGAGCGAATTACCGATGTTTTTAAATACACGTAGTTAAACGACACAGTATTTTGTAATTGTGTGTTATACATCGTCTGTTTTGGCTTAGAAGTAGGTTATCGGATAATATTAAGTGCGTCTTTTCTAAAAATTTGTTTGTTTGCATGTTTATAAGTATGTCAACATTTATATTCTTCTGCATATTTACATAAAAATATTATGTCGGTTTGTGTAAGTTTGAAAACTCTAAACGCTGTACACCAATTGAGCTCAAATTTCGACATGATGCACTACACGCTTTAAAGATAGTTTTAATCTATTTTTTTCAACTACACAGGTACAGCTAAAATTTGTATAAAGAATGAAAGATAACGGTAATCCGGTGATTGAATCTAAAGCCGTCACACTCTATAAATATTAGTGTGATCAAATCCTGTATAATGTAGGTATGTGTATTGATTAGCGTGTTCACAATGTCATGTATATTGCACCTATGAATCATGAATGTAATGACGCCCACCCACCGAGGCGCACACGACGCGCATTATTCGTATTATTAACGCTTGACATCGTCAGCTCTTTATAAATAAGAATATTGATCATGTGTGTGATTACTAAAATGTATTTATTTCATTTTTTTTTGTATACAGCGTTTACCAACTATCACTAGGTACGTTCTGCGTCACTGTTTTGATGGATATATAGGATGATTCTTTCTGCGGTTAACACAAAAATAATTATTTTCTCACTTCGTAACTAATAGTGTGTGTGACTAGTGTATTGTGACACAGAAATATTTCTTTGAAAATTGTGTCTCATTCTTATTATTAAGGTCATTTCAAAGTTTTCACGCTTGGTACAACGCTGTAGTGGAATTCACTTCAGCAAATTTTTTTGTATATTCATTATCATTTTAAATTTGTGTTTAAATAGTTTTACAGTCTCATCATTGTGCTTAAACATGTATAAGTAGTGTATGGTTAAATATCAAGAACATTGAACTAATCACAATATCATTAAATACAAGTTAATTGCATTTGCTTTTAGTTGGTCGACACACGAAGTCGGGAAACTGATATACAAGGAAACTTTCTCAAGAACAGACTACAATTTAATTTAATAGAGTGATGTTACACAACAATGTATTGTATATTTCTTAATTTTTTTTAAATGTGTATAACAGCCCGTTGAGTGTAATATATGACTAACATTTGTACAATTCTAATTTACGTTACGTCATGCTTAATGTCCATTTAAGATAACGTCTCATTCTCAAGGCATTTATTACATACAACAAATACGAAATTAAGTGATTCTAATATCGCTAGGTATTCTATTTTGTTTAAATAAATATCTTACATACGTCAGTCTGGTCTCAAACTACGCAGGTTTTGAATTCTGGTAACCAATCTGTCGATAAACATGCTTATATATACTAAATTTATATATATTATAGATTAATTACACCAAAACACTGAACAAATGACCGTCTTCATCATACAATATTAAATCTAGGTGGTAAACGAACCCACGACCTCCAGCCTACTAGATAAGGTCACTAATCACTAGACCGAGAGGCCTACCCACATTTGCACATTGGTTATTTAAATAATATAACACAAGTCCATGTGCTAACTTTGAAAATAATTTATTTTACAAAGCCATATCGTCATGAACGTGCGTTTATACACACTCGTATGTAGTATACTATATGACTCTTATGTCGAACAGAGTGATTTTTCTTGCGTTTAAGCACTTGGCCCTAAAATGTTTTAAAAGGACTATGTCATATAAATGGATTGAGCTTTAGCCTTTAACATAAGTGTTGTGTATGTAAATACTGGATTGCTGTAGTCGTAATTTTTTTTACTATTAGCTTATGCTTGTAGTTTAGAACACTTTAGTGTGAGTGCCATTAATCAATTCAGGTTTGCCTCATTAAAATTATGTTTTCTGTGGTTTAAGGGTACCTTATGTCCTTTTCTTGACTCGCAAATACAAAAAACTACATAGCGATTAGTTAAATTATTCATAAACAAGTATAATAACAAACCTATTTATCTGGCGTGTAGGATATTTTCGTTGTTAAAAAACAACAAAAATGTTACAAACCTCACTCACACTATTGTCATCTAGTCTTTGGTTGTGATTTAGTTGTTATTTAATTCATTAGTTTTTTTTTAAATTCTCGAGACTACCGAAGTGACTCTTCTCTGCTCCATGGAAAGCACCATACTCATTGTATGGCGGCCCCTACTCTTGGATTACGAAGGCAGACAATGTAGTATGGCGCTATGGCGTTATAGCACCGACGTTATGGCTACCTAGTGGAATACTTTTTTACGGCCAGTGAAGGATCCGGGATCATAGTATACACATGGAAAGGAATACATTATATTATGCAGTACTAATTGTGATCTAGACACATATTCAGTGTTGTCGAGCTCTATCGACCATTCTACTCATGATCGTCTATTCGTGTTCTCATTTCTATACACTGCTTTATACAATAAGTTTTTTTTAACTATGAAACTAAGACGTCAATAGTTGTTTGACGTAATAATTTGATAGTAAAAAACTTAGGTAGGCGTAGATATTCGGCATAATTGATGGGTATTATTTAGTGTGTATCGCGACACCGAGAGCCTACGTGACCTGTACTTAAATATACTTTGACCACAGACCGCAATTACACACAACAACAATTACATGGCACGTGTAGGTTCATGAATAATCTCTAGACTTTACTTATGTTTTAGTCAATTGCGCTGTAAAATCAAAATATATTATTATTACCTATTACGAACACACGTTTTTTTATATATGACTTTTAAAGATTGAAAAAAAATCATTGATTAGGCCTTATTACGCTATACTACACATTTACTATAGTAAAACCAATTTTCTTTTTGAAACTGTAATAATTTCTCAAAGAAACTTCAATGAAAAGTTTAAGTCAACATGTTGTCTTTAATCCGTATCAGTTCCCTTCTCAAAATCTTCATCTTTTGTAAACACATGATAAATAGAATTTTATCATAAAATGGCATTACTTATTTATTTTTATTTTTTTTTCGTAAATTGAATTTATAATGTAACCGTTATAGGTTTTTTAAATTTTTCTTTATTAAAGCTATAACGTTTAGATTTCAAACGATGTGTCTCTATGTCTATGTTACTGCCTACTTTCTTAAAAGTCTAAGAGTCTTTGGCTATAATTAAATTTTATATGTAACGCTTATCATCATCTGAAATAAAAAGCCATAATCCGAAGGAGTAGAAAAATCAACACAAGAAAGTAAATAAATCAACATTCGTATTTAAATGTCGATTAAAAATTTATACCTTCGTAGTGTTTTATCGCATTATAGAATAAAGATAGTTAAGAAAATACCTATATAATATGTATTACAAGATATTGTCAAAGGTTCACCTGAAGGTGGCGTGTCTGAAGCCATTTCCTGCTAACGACGACGTCACGTGCAGTTGAAGCATCTGAAAGCTTTCAACCGCTTGCCACTCCGTTAACCATATCTATTTTTATTTGTAATAAAAGTATGGGAAGTAACTGGTATTGTCTACGTCTATAAATAATGTATTTTATGACTATTAGTAATGAATCTTATGATATTTGATAAGCAAATAAATATAATTTAAAAAATAAACCTTAAAAATCACGCTTCCAATGGTAAGGTATAAACAAACAAGCAAAATAACATACAGGTTAAGCTAAGAAAAATGTGTTAAATAGACAAAATAAAGAAGTAGAGTTCTATGCTTAACGTCTTATGTACACTACCGTATGTCTCGAAGTGTATGTTCAAACTTTTTTTTTACATAAAATGCAGAATAAATTAAGTAATCATTTAGCCTCTTTCGGTGTTCCTCTTTAAGTCTTGCTATAGTAAATACCGATAAGGTCAAGACAAGAAGATGTAAACATTTGAAACGAAACATTCTAATAAAGAAATTTGTTTACCAAATATGTTGCGACTGCTAATTTTATTTGTGTCCTACTCTTTACTACATACTTATTCTCTGAATCAATCATTTTTCTTTGTAATGGGGAACTTAAATAAAATATCTTATTGTATTTTGTCTTATTAACATCCACTGAAAATAGTGAAATCAGTACCAAAAGAAAATGATTTATTTGTCTTTACATTCCATATAGTGCAAATAATATATTTATTACAAACTAACAGCTTATGTGTTGTCAAATAAAAAAATTAATCAAAAAGGAGAAAATAAATTTGTAACGAAGGAGAACGTAAAACACGTTGGTATTGTCCTTATCACAGACGTGGCATGAAATGACCCATTTACGTTGCTCTAATTATTATTCCCCCAGTTATCACAGAAACATCTTATATGAAGGGCAAGAGCATCAGTGCGCACTACCTAAATAAATTAACACGTACCCGAAGACAACAATAATGGATGTAACTGCTCTGATAAGGTCTATTTATTGTATAAAAGTAAATAATTATATATTAATGAGCGATAAGAAAGACAAAAACGAATTCTAGGGAAACAAAGTGTGGGTTGTTTTAGAGTAACTAAAATCACCCTGCTGCTTCCGTCATAAGTTGCTTCCTTACTCTCCACCCCATTTTGATAGTCGGCTATTACTACTTCCTTGTAAGTATTATTGCTTGTAGTACTTTATTAAGTGGACACGGTTTCAAATATTTCGTTTTGGGTTATATATTTTTAAACAGAACTACAGACATGACATCCACAGTATTTCTAAAACCATTTTACCGCGTTAAGTCTAAAAAGCTTTTAAAACAAATTAGGGACGTAAAAGGGGACGATGAAAAATATTTCCAAAGGAGAAATAAGAATGGTTTGGTGGATGGAATGATGGTGGATGGATGAAATAAGAATGGTGAAATTACAATGACTTAGTACATAGCTTTCCTATATTTTGTTCTATTGAAATATGCAACTTTTTCCGTTGATAAAATTAAATTTAAATCTGAAAAAAGAAATAAAAAACAGAGTGTGTGTACTCATGTACGCACGTAAGAAGTTCTACTTCTTTGGTGTAACAAATCAAAAATAAAAAAAAATGTTAGCAAATAACTTCAGACTATTGCTTTTTTCTGTAGGTAGCAACTAACTTCAGACTGTTGCTTTTTTCTGTCGGTGTGCGCGCATCGTAAAAATTTACTCTCTTCATTTTTTCCAATCGCGCCAAAAGAAGTATAACTTCAAAAATACATAAAAATATAATGAGAGACACATTCAGTAGAACATATTATTTAAATGTTTACATTTATTAATTATTAACGCCATAAATAAATTATCAGTCATTGTTTTGTAAGGTATACAAATAAATTTGTGTTTTGTATAGAGAGAAATAATCGTAAAGTATGTACTTATTTAAAACGTTTAATGCTTTTTGAAATATGTATTCAAAAAATAAATCTATAAACGTTTTTTCTTATGGCCTTAGTTCTAATACCTGTCAGTACCTTGAGCTTGAATAATTTTATGATTGTATTCCTTTTTTAAAGCTTTTGGTACAAATTCCTGAAGAGTTAAACCGATTTTTTTGTTATGCAATTTGTTTTAAAAGACTATAAGATTAAAATAAAAAAGATATATAATTGTTCAAAATCCTTTGAGTGGAATAATTGAAATGAACGAAAGATTTCATAACTCATTTCTGTTTACTCATGAACGTGTCAAAGTGCAGCTGTTATACACGAATTAATTTAATATGTTGGAACGTAATCACGAAGAGATGGAGGGTGAAGGAATATAGTATATCCTTTCACCCTCCATTGTTTTGACACTAATGATTTACCGTGGTGAGTGTGAAGTTTCTTGTTCCATTTATTTATTATGTTTAGTTACTAGCTGAAGATAGAATATGCATGTTTTTAGTTTCCAGCTTTTAGTTAACGTGTAATGGATCACATTAATAATACAAGCTGATAACGATCATAAATGTTGAAATTCTTCGTATCATTTGTATAGTACATTTTTAATTACATTTTATTTTATTTATATTGTTTGTCCTAATTGGTTTTCTCCATACCTTAAGGTTACTTAAAAAGTAATTAAATTTTACTTTAATAATATGTCAGTCTACTGGTATATGCTCTTCATCTAATACCTTCAAACGAGCAATTCTTGTATATATATGTATATAATCTAAATCTCGAAAATGGCTCCAACGATTTTCATGACATTTAGTATGTAGGGAGTTTCGGGGGCGATGAATCGATCTAGCTAGGTTTCGTTTTTAAAAAACGTTATATAATCCGTATTTAAAAAAAGAAAAATGCCGTTCAAAGTTCTACTAACCTACTAATTTTATACATGAGAACTGTGCCACGTCTATTATAAACAAATAAATATATATTATTGTATTATTACACGTATATTGCTGTTTGCCAAGAATATAACCTGCATTTTACTTTATGTAACGTATAATTTATTTTATTACTCAAATTCTGACACCTATATTCACTGATCCAGTTATTTATAGTGAAAAGAACAATTAGGGATTTAATATTATTTTTAACTGATTATATAAATTTTTTACATACATTTTACATGTTTAAATAAGTATTGACTCGATTTTCCTACTTATTTCTAAAGGTACCATGTAATTGATGTTCCTTTAGAAATTCCGGCTTGTCACTTCCTAGGTGAGACGTAATGACGATAATGTGATGACTTGCAGATATTTCAACATTTAAAACAATAATGATACCAGTTTTGACGTCGTATATATTTTTTTAGTTACGACTACAAGGAAATTTGTATTAACACTATTTTAAGAAGAATCATTGGATTTACAGATAATAATATTTATAAATAGTGTCGGTCATTACCAGCTATTTCTCAGACATTCACTGACCGGCCAATAGCGAGAGCTTTACGTGGCTTAGGATTATCCCTTTGGGAAGCGTACGGTGAAGTGAACGAAGGGTTTGAAATAACCGAAAAAGTCATTATTGATTCTGACCGTTGAATCAGAAACAAAAATATTTTATTTTAGTCTAAATGCACATCTTTTCGATTACTATTATCGTTTTCCTTGATTCTTCTTGCCCTATTTGCTTGTAAATAAATATACCCTAACCTTTTTTCTTAAACCACCAAATTTTTAAGCTCCATCTTTCTCGTTGATTCAGTTATGCAACTGCATTAGCCATTTTTAAAATACTGTATAGATATAAGATCAAGTGTAGCATATTTGAGTGCATGTGAAATAGATATTTGTTTTAATAAACTATAGTATTTTGGTATGAGAGTGCATGTGCCAAAACTATTTAAACGTTAGTTGAATAACATTAATTCTTAGTACTGTATTAAAATATCACG
The DNA here is from genome assembly GCA_949316085.1 of Hypercompe scribonia. NCBI lineage: Eukaryota > Metazoa > Arthropoda > Insecta > Lepidoptera > Erebidae > Hypercompe > Hypercompe scribonia. The sequence continues at coordinate 14,449,163 of OX438969.1, read as the reverse complement.
TATGTAACTGTCAAGTAACCAATATTTACATAAAATCGAATGAAAAATCTCATATTAGGATCAAACTCTCAATATTACACACTATGATTACAGTATTCTTAGATTCTATTAAAACCACTTTCTCACATGACATGAGCTGTACAGACAACACCTCAGTACGCATGCAAGCACATTTCCAGCCTGGATGCAAGTGATAACTGCTACATATAAGCAATTGAAATACCTCTTTTGTGACATGGGATCAACTCAGATTGAACGGCAAAAAATGTGAGTATGATATGCAGGTGAAAATATTGCCGGCACCGCACCGCGCCGTTGTCCATAATATTTTGTACTCTATCTATATGGAATAAGGTTGTTGTTTATTCAAATTCTGAAAAGTACTCGTCAGTTTTACACTCAGTACGATTTCACGCTGTCAACGACCCTACTCAATAGGTAACTTCTATGACCACTCTGAAAGTCTACGCTTTTTGAGTACCATCACACTTGAACGGGTTTCTTTCTACTATGTATTCTGCTAAAAGAGCCTTTTAAATTCGTTCCAATTTTAAAAAGAATATTAGTAGCATTGATATTAGAAATCCTTATTTATTTTAAAAATGTAAAATGTGAAAATATTCAATAATTTTAATAAATGTGAAAGGAAGTGAATGTATATAAAAATGATGATGATTATCTATTTTATTTTTAATAGGTACATTGAAAAAAAGTTAACAGAATACATCTTTCGGCCTGTATTGGATTTTAGAATATTTACCGACTTTTCTTTCATTTTCTTCGAGCCTTTTTCTTAAATCTTTTTTAAGAAACTGAACTAGCGATAAGTTTTATCTATGCATTTATGTGAATTCATATATAGTATAAAAAAGTAAGACTTACAAAAAATATCCAAAGATAAACCCTCAAACGTAAAAAACTTATAGACTGAGGTCACTTTTCCGTAGTTTAAGTACAAGATAACTGTCTGTTAAAGTAAAAGGCCTTCGTGTGTCGTGTCATGTTGTTTGAGTTGGAATTTATAACCCTGCTTGCTGTTAGACAACATCGGGGGCTTAAAAATATATAAGACAATATTGGTTCGGTGAATTTTTTTCAATCATACAGTTGGATGTATGGAAAATTCAAAATTAACCAATTTTGAATAGATTAACAATGAATAATAACTCTTTAAACTTAACTTGTTAACTTTTTTAATAAGAAATCGTTCTTTTTAATACACAAATCTGTCTAGATTAACATTAAAAACATATAAACAATAACGATCTAAATCATGCATTTTTTTTAAATTACGAAAGTAAACTCAATTATTTATTGCGTCTGATATACTTTACAGTAGAGCACACCTGACTTTACAAGTAAAGAATATATTCAAATAAAGTACCCGTCAAAAACAGAGAATAGAAAAACCATTATTACTGGATGAAATAGCTACCTTCATAATTTACGAATTTACATTACTATTACTGTTTAAAATTGTAATCACATTAAATATAATGAAATGGATATAAGTATTATAATAATAAACATATCATTAGTATTGTAGATTACATTTGTAAGGTTAGATATGTAGAGTTGACTGCCGAAATCACCTAAAAGCAAAGTACGGTTGCGGGGGCCAGCTACGAAAGAAGTTTCATTCAAAAACATGCCTCGGATTGAGGTTAAGTGGTGGTGCGCAGGCGTGAGTTCAGCGCATGCGTCCCTCCGTCTGTCTCGCAATGATTTCATCTACCTTCCGTAGCATTTTGAATTTTACATATGTTCACTCTTGTCAGAGATATTGCCAATTTGTTTTTGATACAATTTGAGATATTTTTTTGACATATCAAACCTGTAATTTTTTTAACTTTACTAAATGAGATATTGTGAAGTAGATAGTCATTTAAAATTTGGAATATATGTTAACGAATTCCTTCATTAAATCTTAATTAATTACCAAAAATTACTTTTAACATATTAACAATTCTTTTACGCTTGTAATTATGAAATAATTCATCTAAATACTTAATTATTTTCCAAATGTTATTTGTTGTAATGATAGATCTAATTTAAAAACATTAGCCATCGAAATCTAACCAGAGAATCCAGCGGTATTTTTCTCGGGACAAAGGAAAGAAAAGTTCGCACGGTTTCAAGCTTTTCATACTAGAACTTATTTTTAGGGACCTTCATTAAAGTCTGTGCTACTGTAATTAGATCTAATTACATTTTACAGTATCCTCATAAGACTTAAGTGACAAATTTGTTTCTTCATATTAGTATTAGTGAATAGGGGTAAAGTTAGTCATAACTCACATTCTATCCTATCGATGTCAATCGTAATCTGAACAATTACTAGATAATCTTAGCTCTACCCGCCACCGCCTTGAAACTCTGCAACTCAAGAGCTACTGGTTCGTTGACGGCTTTTGAGTTTGGAGTACGTACTTTTTCTAGAGGACTGAAGGATCGCCAAGGTCACATCGGTACGGAAATACCGGAGGCGACAATTTATTCCACAGATTGGTTGTGCGAGGCAAATTGTTCAATTTATAAAACAATTTTTCCAGGCGGACGATCGACAAAAGGTTATTTTAGTATCAATTGAAAATTCTACTTTTTTTAGAATGAAAATTTTCGTATATCCACGTAATTTTGCACAATCAACAGATGTATAAATTATGTCAATATTTATTTATAATGGTGGTAACTTAAAAGGAAATAAAGCATGTGTGTTGTTTCGGTCACTTCATTTGTACACAAAACTGCAGTAGATCCTTTAAAAATAAAAATCCACAAAACGTATTGCGATGTTTGTGAAGAATGAAATGAGAAAACGGTAACGATAGGTATTTTTGATTTATGTCATTGCTTTAATTTTCCTACTATTTGACTAACATTATGTAGAGGTCCACATAGTTACTGTCATCAACAGTCTTAATAATATTTATAAATTTTATAATGTAGACCTGTAGTCCCACTTGATTAAGCTACAGGCGCACAACTCAAATGTTATATGAAAAAACGTGTTGCATCTATGATCTACCAGTAAATGTATTACATCTTTACTTGTTTAAGTTAACTGTAAAAAAAACTGATATATTATGTGATATTTGTTTTGAAGACTTGTGGACGCGAACATTTTCTCAGTATCTAAGTAATCGAGTTTTATTTTATAACTTTTGTTGGTTGGTTTTTGAGAAACCTTTCATCTGTAAATAATACTTAAGATTCAATTGTCGATTCTTCTTAACGGGTCCGGAATAACGTTGAATGAAGTTCCAGACTTAAATGCACAGTCAACGATTTCGATTATAAAAATTACTCTAGCTAGTGGTAATAATAGTTTAGCTATATTTTTAACGAACAGTTTGTTTAGTTATAAGATCAATTGAGAATCGTTATACATTTTGTTCTAAAAATTAACGTTCATAAGTTTCGATATATATTTGGAAAAGTTGTTTTTCTTATAAAATTCACATTTTGCCAGGTCCCAAACTGTGTAACGTATTTTGCAGTGAAACGTGTAGCCTGGTTTATAGTAGTTTTTTAATAAATCAGGTTTATAATTTTATTGACATCTCGCCGTTTATAAATTCGCCAATAAATGAACGTTTTTCAATCAAAAATTTTATTGTTTTTATATGCTCTTGAAAATCTATTTTTGTATGTTATTAGCGATATTTCATTCGTTAAAAGAAAAAGATTTTTCTTTCTGGAAAAAGGCTTATTTTTTATAAATAATCTCAATAATTAATAAATTAACGGTGCCTATAAATAGAATATTAATATAATTTAAGCCAAATAATTATTATTATCTGTCTTTTGTTATGTAGAGTTTAAAAACATTTTCACTACAAAATGTTTTCAAACTCTACGTCTACTTAAACTACGAAATAACTTCAATAACGAATAGTAGCGCCCATTACAAGAAAAATATTTATAATGTACTTATTATAATTGTAGTAGTTGAATGTGCATTGTTAAAAAAATAAATTATAACTTGGCTATGAGAATGTGGTGTAAATCGAAAGGATAGGTATAAAGTAAAAAGGTGGCCATGGGAAAGGGATATACCCGCTGTATGACAGTTTAGGAAATATAAGCAATATTTTAGTCACTGTTATTTTATTGGCTATTATACTACCTTTTCAAACTAAGGAGTTTAATATAAAATGTCCAAAAACGGTATTTTTTACGTAAAAAAATTGAAGTCAAAATTTAATATATAAAATACATATATTAATCATGGCGTCAATTGTACTCCTTTTGCTTGACTAAGTATTTTAACCGATGTACCTATCTTTTCATAAATAACAGTGTGCAATAAGGAGGTCACCTGTCTATTGACCTATTTTTCAATATTGCTTATATAACAATGACTCTCGATAGATGACTTCTGGTATAATAGAAAAGTCTGTTGATAATATGAAAGAGTAATCATATTTGACATTGTTATTTTATGGCAATATTAATGAGTTGGGATGAGTTTGGTGATAATGATGATCACCGCTGATAATATTCTCATCTTAGAGGCTTAGACATTTTTAAGAAAAAGTTGACTACATGTACTACATAAAAAAGAGACCCATTATGGGTAGTAAGAGTACTTATAAAGGACTGTAGCGACATTTTCCTGTTAGCGAGACTGTGGTACGATGAAACTGGCTTGGCTCGGTCTATATTGCGCGGCGGCGCGGCGCGGCGCTCTGACCTACTTGCATTACGACCGACATTTATACATTCCGGCATTTTAATATGACTTATCACCATTCAATGCGCCGATGACAGCTTCATGTGATGAGGGGGATTAAACAATAACTGGCCAGTTGTGTTTTGATATGAAGAGCATCTGCTTTTTAATTGTTTAACATTAATTTCGTTTCTATCTTTTTTTCTAAACTAAGTTGAGACAGATAATGACAGTTATTGTTGTTTTTTTTTCTTCAACATGTTTTCATATATTCTTTTTTCACGAAACGTTACTTCAGAATAAGAAAACAGAGCTATAATGATGTCTTAGACATCAAATTAATTAAGATAAAAAGGTATTGGAAATACCAATAATATCAAGAATTGTTGACTCTTTACGTTTTAATATTAAATATAATACTATTTTTTAACGCACAATAATAAATAATTAAAATGAAGAAAAAATAGATTAAATTAAATGAATGTTTTGCTTTTTAATTAACATGTAATAAGAATATAGTAACTTATATTTCACAACACTTATGAGATTTAACTGATACTTCTTAAAGTGTATCATATTAATCATGTAGAAGAAAATGGCTTAAAAATATTCAAAATAATAAATGATAAATAAAAAATAAATGAGTATAATTTTATGAATGTCTGAATTATCATTTACACTTAACACCTGATAAGTAGAACTTGAAAATTAGTCACCCTAAGACAGGACCATTTTTTTCATTCGCTCAATAAATATTGTTCTAAATTATAAGTCTTTTGTGTCGACGTCAATGACATAATAAAGTTGTGTCTTGAACATGAAGTGGAGAATTCCTCTGAGTTTGTTTGCATACTTTCGTCAGAGAACTTCACGCAAATTAAAGTACTCTGGTAGGTAGTACCAGCTGTGGTGTATAATATTAGCTACAGGTATAAATAAATAATATTCATCGGTAGCACAATATACTCTTGTTCGACAAATAAAAAAGTAGGAGAATAACATGAAATATATATGTAAAAGTATTGACGTAGTATACGTTGGGTTGGTTGTTTCTTGGCATCGTTGTATTCCAAGCTCGACTGCTGCTAAGTGAACGATTCAAAAGCCGTAGCGTATGCAATTTTCAGTACAAAAGACGAATAAATGAATTTTTATAATTGTAGATTTATATACGTATTAGATAATCGAGAAAGCTATCGGTAATAGCTGGAGATGTGACTTGATTGCTAAAATAGAAGTCTGATTCGTAATTCGGACAAATAAACGAGAAATAAGCACGATTATTTGTTGTGTCCTAGCTCAGTTCAAATGGCCGTTTGTGAGATTTGTAAAGTTATTATAAAATATAAAATTATTATGCTATTATTAAATTTATTACCGTGTACTATAATTGTACGATGTAACCGTACACTATCGCCAAATAAGCTTTTTATCTTACTCTACAAAATATTATAAATTATAAGACGGCAGTACATGTTTACGATTAGCGGTGATCGCGTGTTTCGTCACTCCTTTATAAACTAACTTTGGTCCACTCAATAAATTTATGTTAATTGATTCTCACCGCATTATTATTTAAGCACTCTACACCTTCTAAAATGATCTCGTCAAGAAGAGATGTACGATTGATTGGTTTCCTACTGTTAACAGGCGCACTGTTAAGGACTACATAACGTCTTTTCCTTCTTTATATAAAATTATATTAATAAATACTCGAATACAGTCTCGTTTCGGTTAAGTTAGTTTGAGTACGTACAACATTTTGAGAGGCAATGTACTTTTTGTGAAATAGACAGATATACGGAAAAACGAAGTAGCTGACCAATTACAAGTTACCTGTAGCCTATAGCTTGCGAAGGTGTCGCTAAAACGCTGTATCTGAATATTCGTCAATAAATTTAGCGTACTTAAGCACTCCAAATTTGATATCTAATAACTTTTTTTATTTATATGCAACCTTAGCAATCTCCTAGGCAAAAGCCATAAAATATTACCTTACCTGTTTTGATATCCTACTTTCGCGTCTTTTAACCAGTTATGGAGTACATAGAGGTAGATAACAAACACCCTCTTCGCACCAAGTATGTTTATTCCACTCATATCAAAATAAGCTGTTGTCATCACATAGGGCACGTTTCGAACCTCTATCGAATTTGCTTCTATAGTATAAGCATCTTGACAGGAAATCCCAATAAAAATTTCCCGGTCGGTACTTGCGTAGTTTAACTGTAGCCACGTAGAACACGAGATAACAAGGATTTAAGGTTTTTATTGAAAGAGATTATTGTAAAATCAATAGATTATTCAACCGGAACATTAAAATATTTGACAACATAATAAACAAAAGGTTATATCATTGGGACCTATCCAATCAAAGGGCGCCATATTTACCACCTAATTCCCAGACGTTCGTGCACATTTTGGAATGTTAATGTTAATAGTATACGACAGATTTTTTTTTTACCACGGCTACTAAACAATAATTTTACTTACAAATGTTTTTATAAATAATTGAAAGATCATCATACTTTCTATTTCCCAAACTATGCTTATACCTGAATATTTTTTATAGAGAACTTCCGCCTAAGGAATGTATCCTGTGTCAAGGGAGACTTTATAGAACACACATGAAACGGACACAAAGAGCACCCAAACTCAGACAAACAAAAGTCTAGTTGCATGTAGGGTTTGAGCCCACAACACTGAGCGCAGTAGAAAGCGGTGTAGCGCTGGCTTAAACCACTACGCCATCTATGCAGTTGGTTCCACTTTTGTAAAGTGTTTTACTTATATAATACAGCTTAAAATAAGTAGTACTATTTGATACTATTTAAGCTGTTAAAGATAAAACATAAATTTGTGGTCTAAGTTGTAATATTGATGTAGCGAAGTGTTGACAGGCCATGTGAACTGAGTCAACGCATTTACATAATCATGGTTTATTAATGGCATACATAAATTACTTTGTGCAACGTTCGTTTAGTGTGAAGGTAATTACTAACCTTTACACTTAGTGGGATCTTTTAGAAGGCTTCTATACTGAGGACGCGACCGCGACGCTTTGATTGGTAATTTACACTACTAAGGCTTTGCAACATATTATGGGTTAGTGCTTTAACTTTAAATACATTAATTATGGAGTTATTGAGATAGGAATCTTGGCGATATAAAGCTTCATTTTACTTGTTGATAGTTGTCCTTGTTGTTGTTGTCATTTTATAGCTTCCTATAAGATTTAGAAGATGGTCTCTTGCCTTATAAGTCCTAACCAGCGTGCGTAATTTGATGTTCGAAAGCGATGTTTACCATTTTTTACTTTGTATCGTGTCTTTTCAGAAAGATATTTAACCATCCTTTCCTTTGTTTTCAAGACGTATTCAGTAGCAAGGCCGGATATAAAGGTATATTTTATATGTATATTTTGACAAATGTACATGGTAGAGTAAATAATATAAAAGGGTACTAGATTTTTCACTTGTTTTGCTGGGTTACACACTAACTTTACAAGACTAAACCAATAATTATATGCTTCAGTGATTTTCTGGGGTTCTGAACATACGTAAACATCGCAGGTACGTTTTCATTACTCGTGATTGCAGAGATAAAATAAGATATTTTCTTTACAAAGTTTACCGAGCTATAACCAAGATGCAGATGCCTTTAAACATACATAGTCAACGGTTAGCTATGTTTAATAACCGATAAAATGTTTTGGTCGAATTGTTCGATTAAAATGATGACTTTCACATTTTCGAATTACATTTATGACGGCACTGTATATATAGGATGACGTGGACAAGCGCACTGCAGAAAGTCAATATTTTTAAACAAGATATTTTACTAATTTAAAATAACGAGAATATAGCTACAACACGCTACACTCGTCTTGTATATACGAGTACGTACTCGTATATTTAATTGTCTATTACGTAAGACTATACTGGAATACACAATGTCAGTTCGAGTTATAGTGGAAAATGAAATAAACCAGGAAGACTACAAACTTATTGAATTATGGTCCAAATTCGACGCCCACCAATCTCTACTTCTGCTTAGTACATATGGGGAAGAGAAATATGTGCTATTATATTGTGTGTGTGTGATGTAGATGTGTATACCACACAATACTACACAAATTTATTTTGAAATCATTTAAATTTCACGTTATTGTAATACTAAAATACTATTGATAATCCAGCTATCGTATTTGACATGGAATCTTGCCTAAAATATATACAATGTTGTTTGCTTGGGTAGAGTGGACATACTACATTACACAATTAGGCAATTCAAACAGAAATGTATTATAAACTAAGTTTTGACCTTCTTATTATTTGATAGAGAAAAATAAAAATTAGAACGTATCCATATACCATAACTATTACTTTCATCTCCTCAGAGACAGTCTTATTTAAATAAAACAAATTTATGGATCTCTAAAAAGTTTAAACAGAGTGAAAACAAAGACTAACAGAGCTGCATGTAACATGAGCTAAGTTGCCGAAAGTTGCTCGTTATAATTTGAGGGTGGCGGGTCGCGAAAATTAATACCCGCTCTTTTTGCGGCGGTCACAAGCTTCGGCTGAACGTACCGAAGTACTGCCGAGTTCCTCCGAGTTGTGCGGACGAGGCCAAGCGTTGCTATTGTTGTATTTAATTAACGAGTCCACCTTATAATACAATGTAGAATAAATTGGTTCGTATATAATTTAGGTACAGACTTTATAGCAGCGTAGTACTTCGTTTTCGTTTCGACTAAGTTAGAATTAAAATGTTTTTTGTTGTCTTGTAACTGCTTGCTATAAACTTATTGAGTAGGAAAGCTTCTAGGTAAATAAACGTGTAATGTAAACCTACCTATGATGTAAGTGTTTAGTTTGGATAGGAAGGAAAAAATCTTTAGTAGTAAGTATAAGAAATCAAAGGACCTTTTAGTGACGGACATCTATGCTAAGACAGAGGTGTCGTTCGATTCTTATCCAAGACAAATATTGTGTAATGAGCATGACATTACTATGGAAGTGGGAATAATAGTACAGTAAGCAAAATTTGCCCCATCTTTCGAGAATAAAAACCGTGTGAGTATATACAGATGTAGACTTTATTACAGTAGTATATAACACTTCCAGTACAGCTGTATCAGAACTTTTGAAGTATTTGGTTGTTTTGAAGGATAACTCTAATGAATCTCATCTAGGACATCTCTAGTATAATTCAATAAAAATATTCTATAAATACTTGCAGTTTGAAATGAAATATGTCAAGATTGGACTGTTGGATATTTGGAATATATCTTAAACTTCGAACTCGAATAACTCTGTACACCAGTGCATTTTGCTGCTACTGCAATTGGGTACTTTACTATCAAATGAAATCAGTATCTTTCAATAACATCATAGATAAAGGTTCGATACATTGTTATATATTGTATGACCTAAATTGGATTAAACATTTTTTTTTAAATAAAATTCTAATCCGAAAAATAAATATTTTGTATGAATTGAAAGTCTTTATACAAACTTGTTTTTAGTTATTTTTACTCTAAACATATTAATATTCCTTTATTTGACATTTTTATTCCATTTCGTCTGACGTAACGTTGTGCAGTTAAGCGATATATGTGTACATTGTGAGGGTCCTAGTGGGGATAAAAACGACGCAATTATGTAATAACTTCAGGGGATTAGTGATTGTGTTGGCTAAGAGCCAAATGCAACCGGCTGCAGCACTTCACTGCAGACACCTACTTGCGCCTATATCGAATGGAATATACATTGTAATTTTACAATTTACACGGTAGAAGTTTTTTTTTGACTGAACTATATATTGTTGTCAAACATCCTGTGTAATATATATATATATATATCGCCGACATCTTTTTACTGATTTTTCTTTTAGTTTACGTAGTGTATTTGGTTTATTGATGTCGACACGATTTTTAATCTTTTCAGTTGAGGGAAAAGTAGTTTGTCTTTTTTCCCTTGGTACTCCACAGAAATACATCTACCTTGATACTGTAAGTTAAGGAAAAACATTCAATTAATTCCTTTCGAAATATGTTGAGGTTGACTTCCGATCTAACCCCAATCCTTATAGAGGTCAGACAACCGTTTGGCCTTCATAACCTCGCGCCGGTAACACAGGGTTAAATGCAGTCAAATACTGTGACATAAGTTAAAAATTCAAAAAAAGACCATGTTGCTTCTATAGGATAGCAAAAAAGAAAAATAATAAAAGGGTCCAGTTCACAACATCGGGGCGAAAACAAATAGTCATGAAATTTATATTGACTTCACTGTCTGTTATGGTTATAAAGAATATTTTCAAACAAGAAAATAGACAATCTGGAAATTAATATTTTTCATAAGAACAAAACTTTATTCCTTCTCAGACAATGTTTTGTTCTTGGACATCTGCAGAGAGGAATGTTAAGGGGAAAATGTTGTTTATAATGTAACGTTAGATCATATTTTGACTGACCTGTCTGGTCTGGTGGTTTTTGGTAATGATATGAAGATAATATTTTGTCTATTAACCTACTTAAAAATCTGGCCCCGTTAGTTCTCAATAACCACAACCTTAACCTCACTTGAATCGAGCGGCTGTACCAGTCACAGACACCTCTCCTTTGAAGTCATTAAATGAATTTCTCCTTCGTATAAGACGCTTATATATTTGCTTCAAAATATAAGAGTACTCTTGACTACTGAGCGGAGGAGTTCTACAAAGCCTGATTCCTTTATTGAGGACAGCATAAGAGGCTTCATCAGATCCTTCAAATGGAACAAATTCCAAAGATAGATAAGAATGCGCTTATGAAGACTGATTACATGGCTTGGTTTTGAACAACTTTATTACATGAGTGGTTATTACGTAGGGCTAAATCATGCGTTTCAAAAAAATCCGATGTATAGGCGTCTTAGTTGTGTTTTTTATTGTAATATTAAAATTGCAGTGGTAGCGACTGCTGTACATACACTACGATTGCTATTAAGTTTCGGGTATTAAATTTCTTACCAAAGTTAAGGTCTCGGGTTCGATGCCCGGGTCAGTCCAAATGTTTGTATGATCTGCAAATATTTGTTTCGGAATTCGGATGTTTTCTGTGTATCATTATCATCATCATCATCATCATCATCATCAGCCAGAAGACGTCCACTGCTGAACATAAGCTTCCCCCCTAGAACGCCACGCCGTACGACTGGACGCAAACTGCAGCATTCATCAGTTCCCCGCGACTCGGACTATGTCGTCGGTCCATCTAATGAGGGGCCTACCCACGCTTCATCTTCCGGTACGCGGTCGTCACTCAAGAACCTTTCTTCCCCAGCGGTTGTTGGTTCTACGAGCGATGTGGCCTACCCATTGCCACTTCAACTTGCTTATTCGGAGAGCTATGTCGGTAACCTTAGTTTTCTTGCGAATATTCTCGTTCCGGATCCTATCACGCAAGGAAATGCCGAGCATAGTCTTTTCCATAGCTTGTTGAGCGACTTTGAGCTTGTCCATGAGGCCAGCAGTAAAAGACCACGTCTCAGTTCCATATGTCATCACTGGCAACACACACTGGTTGAAGACTTTCGTCTTTAGGGTCTGGGGGATCTTGGACGAAAAGACATCTCGAAGCTTCCCGAACGCTGCCCATCCGAGTTGTATTCTTCGTGCGACTTCTTTGTCGAAGTTGGACCTACCTAGCTAGACTATTTGTCCTAGGTAGATGCTATACTCGTCAACAACTTCGACTGTATCGTTCCCAACAATTACCGGTATAGGTGCGACATGGACATTAGACATAATCTTCGTCTTGTCCATGTTCATCAGACCAACCTGCTGGGAAACTTTGCTAAGGTCGTTGAGCATGGTACTGAGATCCTCAAGCGACTCTGCCATTATGACTATATCATCGGTAAAACGAAGGTGAGTAATGTACTCGCTATTTATATTGATACCAAATCCTTCCCAGAACAAGAGCTTGAAAACGTCCTCCAATGCGTTTGTGAACAGTTTCGGAGAAATAACGTCTCCCTGTCTCACTCCGCATTTTAATTGGATCGGTCCCGTGCTCTGGTCCTGTACTTGGACTGACATAGTGGCGTTATTGTACAGAGACTTTAACACTTCGATATAACTATAGTCAATTTGGCATTGCTGCAGGGAGTCAACTACTGCCCAAGTCTCGATTGAATTGCAGGCTTTTTCATAGTCCACAAACGCTAAGAACAACGGCCGATTATATTCCTCAGTCTTCTGAATAATCTGGCGTATAATAAGCATATATTTACAAAACAAAGATATATGTATTTATGTATACCAGTTGTCTAGTTCCCATAATGCAAGTTATGCCTAGTTTGAGACTAGATGACGGTGTGTGAATATGGTAGAATATTATTATTATAATCTCGTAGTAAACTACTAATACTACGAAAATACTTTTTATGTTATTTGTGTGAAATTTTACTATTGATAATTAAAAAATAACTGTTACTACCACAAATATTTTACAGAGAATTGCCTACTATATAGGAAGGAAATCCCTTGTAGCCAATGTAAACACTTTTCCGCATCTCTTGAGGGTTGTTATAAAAATATCGGTCGATTGAACCTCGATAAGTGAATAAATCGAGTAGACAGTAGGACTGTAATGGATGGTACGTGGTTGAGCGGCTAAGAGCACCGTCCTACAGTAAGCGAGAAGCGAGTTTTGGATAGAGCTGTTTTGATATTATCTAATTTAGTAGTAAACACAAATTCAAACAACTGCCATATCTGTTTAATTCCAGGTTGTTCGTTTTTTATTTATTATATTGTAGGCATAAAGCCTTGCTGTTCCCTCAAATCTTAGTATCTGCTTATGGGATAGTAAATCTCTCCTAAGCAAGGAGCTTTTAGCTTACACTTGTCATATGGATTGGTATAGAGTTTGTTTCAAGTTGTTCTCCTCTTTGTAGTGATGTTGTCTTGCATATTTTGTTCCTTTAGTCGCCTCATACAAGATCCATGGGAAGAATAAGGCTGGTGATACGGTGATACTATGTATTCTTAATCGGTCACCACACGGACTCAAGTCTTGGATAGAGACGTATATGTCAAATAAACATATAGACACATATCAGATACCTTTATATGTAAAATAGTGTTATAAGGCTGATAATTATTTGAAACTTTATCAGAAACTGGTGAATCTGGATTTTTATTTCTCTCCGAAATTTATGATATCATAATCAAAATCAACTCAACATACATAGTAACAATGAAGTTAAAATCAGAAATACATATTCCTAATTTTAACTTATAATCAAATTTCCAATTTATATTGCAGTCTTTTGTAATCGCATACAGTCACATCGGTGGCTAAAGCTCACTTACAGTGATACATACTGCTTTTTTAATTGAGGTCTTAACGTATCAAACCATGTACAATGTAACGAATGCCGTAGTGGTTTATGTGTGGCAATGGCCTTTGCCAAGCCACTCTCTACTGCGCTGAGTGTTGTGGGTTCAAGCTCCATACAGGACAACACTTTGCGTGACCCACAAATTGTTGTTCTGAGTCTGGGTGTTCTTTGTGTTCGTTTCTTGTGTGTTTGTAAAGTCCCTACGACCCAGGATGTTTTCCTAATGTGGGCGTTGTTTTACAATATGCACAATTGGATGGACACATATCTTCCTTCTGTGTCGTCATTAAAAGGAAATTGATGGTTCCTTTTCAATGAGCAGTAATTTTCAAAGTTAGTTAATTTAATTTAAATTATTTTTCTATATTTCTCTTTATTGTTTAGTAAATGAAACTGGAAACCAACACACAGTACAGTTGACTTCTACCGAGGGAGTGATATGCTTCGGTACGAATGAGTCGGCTACCGAAAGGGTACCGCAGCCTCACAGAACACCGGCGTTAAGCAATATCTTTATTGTTTTTCACCGAGTGAGTCAGATAAAAGGAGACCAACCCCCCTCCCCTTGGTTCTAAGTGGAAGGTAACCTAGGGCTGAAATTCACTTGTAACTTTAGAGTAGCAAGTGTCCATGGACGGCAGTGGTCACTTATCATCCGGTGACACTTCTGTTTGTCTGTCTCCTTCTACCATAAAAGAAAAACTTTGAAATATATGTAAATATATAAATATACGTTTTACTACTTTGAATCACCTCACAGTATTAAGTACCAACGAAAATAAGCACTTAGCAAAAAATCCTATTGTGTTAATACGAGTAAGGGTAGGTAGTATTTTTTTTCTTAAGGAGAGGCTCGAAAACCTCTAGCTTAGATTGAGTATGGGCGCAGTAGTAACCTGGCAAATGATGATGCTCGCTACTCGTCCACGCTCCACTTCTCCACTGAGTTCACGGTAAAAGAAACACTTGAAATTCATCTACGTCGCCGTCGTCGCTTCGCCAACTTAGGCTGTGATCAATTTAAAGAGCTGTGTTCGCTAGTCATGTCACGTTTTGATTTTTCTAACATATCGATAATACCTATGTAGTATATAGTACCTATGTAATATATATATATATATATATATATATATATATATATGTATATAGATATTGTTATAAAATGAAATGTATCATGCTCATGTTTTAATTTTAAAATTAATTAGTTTAAAATTTCATGCGGGCTTAAATGGAATAGGCTGTTAGCTGGTGTTGTCAACCAAGACCCTAAACTGCAGTGGGCTACATGTGGAAGCATTGTCAAATAAACTCAGCTCTGCAACATACGTGGTTTATAAAATTGGTCAATTAACAAATGTAGAAACAGCTAAGCTAGTGTATGTTAGTTATTTTCGTAGTGTAATCTTATATGATATTTTGTTGCGGATAATTTGGCTGACTGAATTTTGTTATGCAGAAGATAGCTATTCGCACAATTTATAAATTGTACACCTAAACCTGTAAACCTTAATTGTAGGCTTTAAATGAGGGATATATAGCTCAATATATAAATATATATGACAATTTAGTGTACGGAAAAAAAAATCATTTACTTACAAAATTTTGCGATATTCATAATTTCAACACTAGAAATAAAGATAAACTCATGTTACAAATGATAAGATTATAAAAAATATGCAAGGGTGTGCGATTCTACATTAAAATTCCAAGTAAATTTCAAGAATTAAGTATTAAAAAAATTATACCCTTAGTTAAACAAAAACTATGCGATAAGACTTACTACAAAGTTGCATATTATTTAAATAAAAAATTTGCTGAGGGATTGATGCTGCTCACTGCCGTATTTACGTTCTCATCGTTACTGCTATGTTTGAAAGTGATTTACATTTAATTTATTGTTGCATTTTGTATTGTATTTATTTTCAATGTGTTTATTGTTTCTTTTCAATTTGAATTTAATAGCGACTTTTTTGGATATGTAAATGTGAATAAATGTGAAATTGTAATTTAAAGTTATACTTAGTGACTTCCTGGTGGTTTTGAGTGTTTCCATGGACTACCCAAATGTTCTGTTGGCGATAGTGTCGCGCTACGGCTCGTTAATCTTGACTAATAACGGCTTGGGTTCGCGTTGACTGGGGCTCGTATGCCATCTGTACGGACAGGCCGACTCAAAATTATAGTCCTTTATTTACAAGTCCAACTCGGACTCTGCACTGTACTCGCATAGTTTTATTTTTTATTTAACATAGTTTACGATCTTAAAAAAACGACATATCCGTGGTTTGTACCGACATTTCTTCACAGAGTGCGTCTTAGGAAATGCCGGCGCCTTCTAGCTAAAGTCCGACTCGTAAGCATTTATATTTACATATCGGTAAAGACTTACAAAGTAAATTCATTATTTAATTATTAATTCTTTAACATACGAGTATGTACAGTACCTGATTGATAAATCTTAGTAGAGTATAAACTTATACAATATTTATAATTATATAACAACAATATAACAACGAAATTAAAACACGTAGTAAAACACACTGATGTGTCCTCTAAATAAAGATTATTATTTATTTATAAAAGTAAACGAACGTGGTACGAAGTGGTTATGTGTTTTGTAACACAATTTTATTAGTAAATCTATAAACTTTAACCTACTTCTAATTGTCATATCATAATAAAAGTTTTTATGAATACAATATGGCTGATAATATTATAATTTAATAACTGTCTCATTGATCTAGTAATAGTAATGTATGCGACTGCCGATCAAGAGGTCTCGGGTTCGATTTCCATGTCGGGCCAGAAAGTGTTATTGAGTTTTTCTGATTAAAGAAATGCTTAATAACAGCCCGACGTTTGTAAGTTGGAGTGTTTACCCCGTGCCTCGGAGAGTGTGAAAAACCGTCGGTCCTGCGTCTGATCTGTCCCTGGTAGTGTCCGATAGCTGTCTCATTGGATTGTGAGAGTGAGGGAACAGAGAGTGCACCTGTGTTTGTGCACACGCTTGTGTATTATAATGTCTCCTGCGTAGTTGGCTGGTCCTCGTTGAGACTGAATTGGCTAGGAGTTAAGTTATGATGATGATGTATCATCGTAATTTAATATTTTGGAGCTGATTTGTTGCTGTATACAGAGTGTGTATAGCGAAACTTTTCATTGTATACGTGTACTAATATACTCCTCGAATCTTACAAATTAAACTTGAAAGCGAATTTGATGTTAAAGCCAGGAGATAGATAGTGGTAACCCTTTTTTAATTCGATAATTAGATTTGCCATTAGAACGTGTAGACAAGAAAACACTAGAGCATTAAGAATATTTTTAGATACACCGTTGGCACTCCATAACAACTACCTGATCTAAATAACCGCTAGGTATTATTAACCCTCACCCTGCCATACAAATTGTGCAACCAATTAGTATCGTGTAACTTGTGATATAATCAAAGCTTTTGTAGTTAAGTGACCTACTGTGTTTTTAATTACGAGGGCAGAGCTACATGATCGAGTAGCATAAGAACAAACGTATGGCATATGCACTAAGTGCTCATCACATCATCACACATTCACGACCTTTGCATTGTGTTATGATAAATTTATAAAGAATTTTCCGTTTCAATAATGAATTATTGTTCGATTAATGTGGTGGGCCTGTTGGCTTAGTGGTTAGAGACCCGGACTGTTAATCCAGAGGTAGTGGGTTCGATTCCCGCCCAGGAGAATTTTTTGTGTGATGAGCACGATCATTTGTTCTGAGTCTGGGTGTAATTTATCTATAATATATATTTATTCAGAAATATGTAAGTACATTTATCAGCAGTCTAGTTACAATAATACAGGCTTTGCCTAGTTTGGGATCAGGTGGCCGTGTACGACATGTGTGAGGATATTAATGTCTTATACACATATGGTTGTACTTTTTACTTCTGAACTAGTCAAATGTATGGTCAATTAGAAAATTTTCTACATACTACAATTACTTAAGATAAAAGGACTGTAATATGCCATAGTTTTAAACTGATTTAAAATTATTCGCCAATTTCATAATTTGATCGTTTATTTCCACAACAGAAAAGAATACACAATCTCTGAGTAGACAGTCAAGTAAGCAGTCGTATATCTCCCTCCGATAAGAATCAGAAATAATATAATAATATTAAGAAACGATCAATATTTAAGCGTCCGTGCCATTTCCTCACTCTAGTTTCTCCTAATCAGAGTGCAAAAGCGGAAGTTAGCTGGATACAGGTACATTTTTTATACAAGCGTCACCTTTACTGCTGGCCACATAAATCTCTTTAGAAAGAGCCTAGACAGGTTCTTATAGGGTTTTTCAAATTTTCATTCTCTTTGTAGTGATGTTCTGAGTAGTTTAGTCATTTAGTCGCCTCTTACGACAGCCATGGGATGAATAGGGGTAGTAACTGTATTCCTAACCCATCACTACACGGACATTTCGGTCTAAGTGTTGATTTGTAGTATTGCTTTTGAGCTACACGTAACGTTGCATTTTATATGTTATCAATATTGCCCGTCATGTAGTTACAAATGGCTTTCAGTTAACATGCCCGCTTAATTGTACATGTAGCAGTCCATGCACTATCATTGTTTAATTGTATTAGTGCTCCGAGTGTCATGGACATTCGTCTCTGTTAATTGAATCTTACTACGGATTGTTACTAGTTCTATCAAATAAAAGATGTGTCGTGTTTAACTGTACATTGCGTGATATTATTGACATATTTACAGACCTTTTTATGTTTAAATACTGTGCTGTTTCTAAATGTATCATGTATTTGCACTACAGTTGCTAAAATATTTCGCCCGGACTTTTGGGCAGTCGATTAAAAATATACCTATAGATCAATAGTGCTGTCCTTTTTCGTACCAAGTGACACAAGACATATCAAGTTCTGCACCATAACTTAGATCACAAAGAGCTGTGAATTCTAATTGTTTTATATTTTTAACTAATAGCACAGATTTCAAGAATAAAAACTCTTTAAAAATATTCTTATTTATCTTTAGTTTAATAATAAATAATATAATGACGGGGACATTGCACGGTAACGTATTTACTTTTAATTTATTAAATACTCGTACTATATTACTAGTAGTTGAATTTTATTAATCGTCTTTGACTTTGGCTTTGATAAAATGTCTCAAGTTGAATGTATATTGTAGGTCTAGCTCAAAGGCTTTTCCTTGTTCAGCAGTGAATCCAGTTCCTATTTATTTAGGAGACATTTTATAAATCACAGACCTAAGTGTTCGCTTTTCGCATTTTTAGCTAACGTTGATATTTTACGATACCAAAGTCAGTTTTCGCTTTTGGAAGTACTTTTTGATGAGATTTGATATAAAAAATAGAACTATTCATGAAGAAACAACATCGGGAGCAGTAGCCGAACAGTATTGTATCGGAGTATTTGTTGCACAGATTTCTCGTGCGAGGTAAAAAGTTTCTTGAAAAGCGCACTGTTAGGATGTCAATTATGCAAGTAATAGAGATAGACGTTTTGTCGCGCGGGGCGATGACAGTAAACTGCAGTCGATATTAATAGTAACAATTTTCTTGGAGCTCTCCATATGATACAAGGAAGGAGAAGGCAGAAGGAAATTACATCTTTACACAAAATCAGGGGGTAAGGCCGATTTAAAACGTGCTAGGTAATCGATGATTCGAATTGCTATGCATTGTTTGTCCAGAGGGAAAGCTAGTATTGGGGTGCTTCTGCAAAAAGATGAAAACAGCAATCCATGTGCAGCTAGACTTTTATCTTATAAAGTATCAGGTGGTTGGTTGGATTAAAATACTATTTTGATCTATCCCGAGCACCAAGTTTCTTTGGGGCTAATTTGGCTTCGTCTGTCGTGTTAGATATTTGAAAATAGAACTACCTATGATTTTAGGTGTTTTTGACAGCTGGGATTTGAGTCCGAAGAATTACTAATTTTCAAATGCCCCAAATCTGTAAATGGGTAGGTACTTCAAAATATTCTGATTAATTCAAGCATTTATTCTCGGAAAACACGATTTGGTAAACTAAAATGTACGATGAAGACCACTAATCGTTGCTAAGCAATTTATATTCACTTCAATGCACAGTGTGAATTGCTTTTATTGAATTGGGACTACCTACATACATATTATAAAAAGGTTATGAGTAATCTACATATTGTAATTTTAAAGTGATCCATTCAAAAGCAAGAAAAAAGAATGAAATTTAGAAGTCGATAATTAAGTTGACTATTTTTATGACCGTATTGAGACTTATCTTATTTTCTAACTTAATCGTGTGTTTCATTAATTATATTAAAATTTACTTTCGTCAGAATGTTCAGGAATTAAATAAACATGCATTGGTACAAAATGTGTGCGTTTTACCCATTTCTCACTTCACCGGTAACATTAAATAGGCCATCGTTCTGTTTGAGTTGAAATCATAAAAGTTGTTCTCGTCTATTAATCCGTGGAGCGGGTGTGGGCGCGGGGAGATCGGGGGTGGGTGGCGCCGATCAAATAGGCCGGGGAATCAATATGGCCGCCGCCCAGCTGATCCGTGACCTCCGCATCCCGCGTCCCCCGCACCCCATACTCACGCCGTCCCCGGCCGCCCCGCCGGCAAACTTGACGCTTCTCTTCACAAGTTTTCTCATGACGATCTCGATGTTGCTTACTGACTATACTTATTCTGCACTTACTTATATTTTTTTCACTAGATATGGCATATTAATTAGGAGGAATTCCAATTTTTCATATTTTACTTCAACTTTATGTGTTTTACGAAATCAAGTTCTTCATAACTGGTTGGTTGTTTATTTTTTCTGTGAAATAAAAATTAAATTGACTCGATTAAGAATACTATTTTACGGAAATTTACCGAAGAAGGTATATTAAATACATATATTATATTATGCGTATCCATTATTTTTGCTAAAAGAATAATACCTGTGATCGGCGCAATGTTGTTGGTTTCTTTGTAAACTGTTTTTACCAGATTACAGTGAATCCAAAAGGGAAACGTAATGACTTTACAGACTATTTATGTATATTCCATTGAAGTACCTGCACTGTTGAACCGATTTTAATTAATGGTACCTACTGTTTTATTTTATTTATTTGGGACAAAAACAGTTATACATTATAGTCTTTACAAATAATTGGGAATTTACTTATCTTAAACGCATAAAGTTATAACGTACATTTGTCCACGAGGTAACAGCTGGAGTAGATACGATTGTAGGCTGTAGACCTACTATGATTATGTGTGTCAGGACATCTTCACTAAACAGGCATGGTAGGTATACAGTGGGTGCCCTCACAGCTTTACCTTGAAAAATTTTATATCTCTGCATGTCTGAATTTCAATCTGAATTATTTTTTTTCGTCCTATTTAGACCCTTTTTTACTTTATCTAATTTATTTTCTTAAATTATTTTTTTACGTTAATCGCTGTGTCCATATGGTAAGAAAATAAGTACTCTTAAATACTTTAGAATGTGACATTTTAAAATATGATTAAAATACGGTTGATGTTTTAGATTTATTTTTTTAATTTTCAAAAATTTTTGGAAATTAAAATATAGGCATTTCTCTAAAGTTTTGTGTAAGTATTTTATTTAATAATAAGTAAATATTAAAATGGACATATGAAAGTTTTATTTTAATTTATTGTTTCTAATATAAACGATGTTTCTTGCATGTGTTACCGAACCGATTTATTCTCAAACACTTTTTTCATGTATAACATATGTACAGACTACTTGATTAAGAAGAAAAGCAGAATAAATAAAGAAGAAAAGAAACTCCTCAACAATTTTTACCGTCTTCATACCTTGTCAGGATTACCTTTTACGATGAGAACACCAATTGTACGTCTTGGACTATTATTTTAACCTGTATGTTTATCAATTACTGGCCGACCTTCGTAATTTCTTTTGCGTCTCCTAATGGAATAATTGTTCCCCATTTTGTAACATTTTTCATTAATACTCAACTCCTGTTGGTCGTATCGTAATGTTAAATAAATAGCCTTACCCGAGAAATTAGCTATTCAATACTTAAATTATTTTTTTAAATATCGTACTGAATTATCTACATTCACAATCAGTACGGTGACCACCACTCTTCGATTTTATTATGCTTTCCATCAAGTAGAGTAGAGACATTTTGGTAGGCCAAAAAAAAATAAATACCACGTTTAACCAAACAAATTCTTCTGCTTTATAATATTGTTATATAATATTATGTTTTATAATATTATTATAGATTATTTAATAAATGGATATTATTGTACAACCACTCCGGTAAAAAATCGGTATATACCGAAAAAATGTGTCTAAAAATGTGACGAGTATACTCACGCGTCACATTTTTAGTTACGGTGTTTACCTCTAATTTATATAGACATAAATCCAGAATAATATTAGTTGAAATCATTTATTTCCTCTTAATGTTATAAACATGTTTCTTGAAAAAAAGATGTTAAAATTACTGGCTATACGTATAATAAACTTCAGTATTTTAAAACAAAACACAACAATTTTAATGTCTTAGTTTTCGAACGTATAAAATCAATTTTCATAAGTGAATATTATCCCAAATTCTTTTACTAAACTAATTTATGAAAACTTACCCGTCCAAGTAGATCACTTTGTGTTATCTTGTAAATTCTTGGCAGCGCTACTTCCTTGCCTGTCAACTGCCTCGTTGATCTAGCGGCTAGCGTTACGATTGCCGATCAAGAAGTCTCGGGTTCTATTCCCAGGTCGAGGTCAAAAAGTGTTGTTGAGTTTTTCTGGTTATAGAAATACTTACTAACGGAGTTTGAAAGCTGAAGTCTTAACCCCGTGCCTAGGAGAGCATATAAAACCGTCGATCTTGCACCTGATCTCTCGCAGATCATGTCGGATAGCCATACCATTGGATTGTGAGAGCGTGGGAACGAGTGCACTACAATATTTGCTCCGTAGTTGTCTGATCTCCGTTCAGACTGGCCATCGTGGCCGATATCGGTTAGGAGTACATCATCATTACTTCTTTGAAATGGTATAACACTGAACTAGCAGACACCAGAACCAGTTTTGTTTCTGTCGGTGTTTTTGTGTGAACATATGTATTTTTTATATTTCACTAGCAGACCCGGCCACGCGTTGCTGTGCCTAAATTTTTATTAATTATTATACTGTAGTAAACTATTAAATTGAGATGTAAGCTATCCTATCTTTCAAGTTGGATCAAACTGCATATGGTGTGCAAAATTTCATTAAAATCTGTTAAGTAGTTTAGGAGTCCATCGCGGACAAACACCGTGACACGTAATTTATATATATATTAAGATAAGATTAAACGTATATAGGAATGTTATATGCATAGGTAAAAAGTAAATGTATTTTTTTCTTTCTAAATAATACATGACATTTCTATATTATTGATGTGATTGTCATACATCTCATATCATCACAAAAATCTTGTTTTTCTTGTTAAATTCTGGCTTAAAGATTTTTGATTAGAATATTTTCTTTTGAAGAAGTTGCTTTTTGAAGGCTCTTTAAAAATATCTTATGCAGCCTCGGGTTTGTACTTATCGTTTATCTATTTAGGTTGATAAGCTCAACGGATACTGCGAACGATGTATTAAGATTCCATGTACCTGTACTACGTTGTTAGATAGCTTCCACCCTGATTTACGAGTACCAATTATGAATGAGCGTTGAGGCATAAGACGATTAACAAGGTTAGTTTGAAAGTGTGGTTAATTAAAAGTTCCGAGGAAAACACGTACTACATCGTGGTAGGAAAATTTATGTATTTGGTGTTACTTACGAAAATATTTTTAAACTGTCACGAGTCATATATATGCCAAAATTTTTCTGAATGCTCATCAACATAATTTTCTTACTCTTATTTCGATGACCCCTATAAATTTCTTAGTTCATATTATGGATAGATTACTAATAGTATCTGCTGTTGACTTCGACGTCTTGGATTAGCATAAAATATTTTATTAAATTATCTTAAATTACTTACAATTGTAGAGCAAAAATATTTATATTTATCTTTCTGTCCTGATCGAATTACTAGCGAGACAGCCAATGAGAAGAATGTTATTCAATGTAACCTTAATGTAAACGAAGCGATTGAGCAGGAAAGTGCTGATTGACATAATCAAGACAATTTTCTGACAATGTGCGCTATCATCTGCAAATATCGCAAAGTTGACTCAGAAGAATAAACAAATCTTTTTATGTACACGCAAGAAACGATATGTCCATTAGTATAAAGTGCCTGTGATTTTAATAAACTGTTACATAATGAAAACAAACTTTTTAAATAATAGAAAAAAATTGTGTGTGACAGAAGAAACTCGTCATTAATAATTTACACACACGTATACGTAACGTATTATACTTTTTTTTTGTTGTTGTCGAGGTGGAAAATCCCGTCGGATCTCAGGCTCCTCAGGATGTGGTGGTGTACGTCGTGGCGTATGTGGTGATTCCACTAAAAATCACCCGGCGGCCGGTCTCAGGCGTCCTACTCTGAAAGGGACCCGGACCATGTTATTTCAGGTCCCCTCTAGGATCAACGGCATGCCTGGCTAGACCCTTTCTTAGGGTAAGCTATAAAGGTGTCCTCGCTGATCTGGTTGCTATAATTATAGCTGCGGCCCGATCACGTTTTTGCGACCAGACCGCATTGCTGTCGACGACCGCAGCGATTTATTCACCGCCAGAGGTCCCCATTCTCTGGCAGTTTGCGGTCCTGTCCGTAGTTACTAACGCCGCCGACGTCTTCTCCGCTGGGGATCCGCTCTCTCCCGATCCCGTTCAGCGGTCTCTTTCTGGAGCATTACAGCTTCACAGAAAGAGACCACTGCGTCCCATCCCTCCTTACCTGCCAGCATGGCAGCAATGATGGCTGGTGGGCACAGGTCTCGTCAGATTTGTCCAACTAAGACTCCGTGTTCAGATGCCCACGCGGGGCAGTCCTTCAGTGTATGCTGGGCAGAGTCCCAGTCGGCCGCGTAGTGGTGGCATTGTACCGTCTCCTCGCGTCCGATCTTATGCAGATACTCACCGGAGCAACCATGCCCGGTGAGTATCTGTGTCAGTCGGTAGGTGACGCGACCTTCCTCCCTACCTATCCAGGCTTCGAGGTTGGGCAGAACGGCACCGACAGCGCGTTGGCGAACGTATAATACTTACCAAAAAAATACAGACATGTAAACTTGCTAAGTTGACTTATGTACCTGTATATATAAATAGACATTTAATGTCGATGATCTCCGACACAATGTGGAACAGATTAAGTATCGTGAAGGTTCTTAATGGTACACCTTTTCCATTTCATTTAACCACGATGAAGATCAAATTTTATATTTTTATCCTTAATTCTTTTCTTTCTTTTTCGTTTTTACTGTTTAGTATATTTTTATATCATTAAAAAAAGAAATTGACAGACAGATTCAGTAACTGATTGTTTAACGCACAGCTAATACCACTGAGTCTAGAAGCATGAAATTTTACACAAATGCATTTAAGTGATGTATGTTGGAAAAGATGCTTAAAAATCTCACCCCTACGGGTACAAAACTGCTGTTGAAAATTTTATTTTTTATTAATTGATTTACTTCAATTTGGAAAACTAACAGCTACAAAAAAGAAAATGGTCAATGGAATATGAAACACCAAGCCGATTACACGTTTTCATCGATTGAAATTTTATGAAAGTAACCTAACCTTACTAAAACATACTAATTAATAGTTAAAAACTTACACAAACAAATATTACAACCGTGTGACGCCGTTGTACGTGGCGAGTTTAATAAATAATCTTTTGCGATATCTCTCAGGGTATCTCTCTCTCTCATAAATACAGTCAAAAATAAATTTATGTTACAAAAACGGTGTTGTATTTTAAGATTAATATTGTTAAAGTTGTGGTTAACTTATTAAATACTAGTAGACTGTTGATTATTGACGCCAAAAGTATATGTAAAACCATTCACGCTGCTTGTGCCGAACCATCATATTTTTTTTATTTTCCTCTAAAGCTTTATGCTGTCTTATTTTAATATATTGTAATTTTTTATTGAATAAATAAATAAATAATAAATTGAACATCAAACACACAACACCATCTAGTTTTAAACTAAGTAGAGATTGTAGTATGACAACTAGATTGCCTGATAGAATACTTATATACTTTATGTTACTTTGATATTACTTTAATAAATGTAGTGTACGCAGAAATAGATGTTCGATTTCGCGTATTTTCGTATGTTACAATTGCAGCTAAAATAAAAATGATGAACAATAAATATATTTAACAACTGTGTGTGTCTCCTTGTCTAAAAAGGTCTCAGCAGCTCTGTTGTTGCTGCGTTAGATCGACAAGGAGACCTCACTACATAGGTAATAACATATCGTTTCATTTTATATTGTCTAGGCACTTCAGTTATCGGTTGGTCGTATTTGTGTTTGAGCATGAATTGATTGTATTTTTTCGGATTGAAATGAAAAAAATTGTAAAAATGGCAAAAGACTTGTATTGAGAGGTCTAAAGACAGTAAAATTAGCTTGAAAGTGGGATTTGATTTTACTAATCTAAACGGAGAAAATAATTATTATTTAATAGCAATAATTTATTGTTTCCTTAAGTATTATTTACAATTGTACTAGCAGACCCGGTGAATTTCGAACCACACAAGATTATTTTTATTGTTTTTTAACTTTTCTGCCGGGCTGATTTGTGAATCTAAACTATCCACACCACCACCCAAACGCATACAAAAACTTCATTCAAATCGTTCCAGCTGTTTAGGAGGACTTCAGTGACATACTGACGTACAGTAGAGTTATATGAATAAATATATACACTAGGTCCCACACTAGAGTTTCCTGTATCGTAGGGATTAGTATCTTCCTCATAAGTAAAAAACAAAAGAAAATAAAGCAAGTACATGTGTGTTGTTTGTGTGCACGTGTGTGGGTGTGCGTGCGCGGGTGTTTTACTGTAAGACAATTGGCAATTATTGAAAGACTAGTACTATACACTCAGTGTCGTTGTAATTTTTATCCTGTAACCACTATTAATTTGTTTTTTTACAGGCACTCCTATATATGTCTACCACCTTGTTTTCCATACCCATAGACTTAGAACTTCTGTACGAGAATGAAGTACGCACTTTCGATCTGTCCCATTTCATAGATCTATATGAAGCACGAACCTTTTCTTTCGCATTTTTGTGGAACCTTAAAACATGCCGCCAAAATGTGGGTAACCATACTGCATTGTCTGCATTCGCAATGAGTATGGTGATCACAACTCGTGAATTCTATTCATGCTTGCATCAGACAGAATAAAGTCACACTGGCAGGTTCTTAAAAAAAAGGAAAAGACAATGTCTTATTCTAAAGAATAGCCCTCCCTATACAACAAGTCAGTTGAGTAGCGTCATGGTTTTTTTGTAAGCTATTTTTAACATATGTAGCTCGTTGACCCTTTTCTAATTTAATTAAATTAGATTTATACGTGGCTCCCGATACCACTATGCAATAACTTAATACTGTTTGGCAATTACTCAAATATGTTAATTTTGAAACATTATTATCGGCGACTGAGCTCAATTTTTATAAACATGTGATAGCTGTTTCAGCCATTTACAGAGAGAGTCTACTTGGGCTGAGCAGCCCAGATGTTGATCACTTATGACACTTAAATATTTGATGGCTTAAACTTATTCTAGATTAGAGTATTCACATGTTTCAATGTGTCGAAATATTTTTACCTGATAAAAAGCCTGTATTTGCTTTAAAATATTCAATTTGTTACTTTATTTTACTTAATAAGTAATAAATCATTTATCTATGAGAATTAATGGCGTTAACTACTCTATTCTTATCAAATTAAAACTACTAAGTACAAATAGAGTCAAGTTGAACTTTATGACTGAACTTTAAACATGATTTCTGCGTTTACAGCTCTTATCACTAGACTAACTTTTAGAATTGATGTTTTCTCTTTCTTTGCTGGTTGACTATAGTTTTAAAATGAGGTTTCAAGCGGAATAAAATCGTTTAACGGTCTCTGATACATTCTCATGTAAATATATCCAATTACAAAAGAAAATACTTTTTTTCTTTAAGCGGCTTCTGTTCTTCTATTCTCTGTTCAAGATATTTTGTATGAGTCATTTAACACAAAGAGATATCGGTAAAGAAGATTTTCTTTTAAAATATTTATCAGAATTGAGCGTGGATCAAAAAGAAAGACCTCATACGATCGTTTGAGATCTCAATGGATTGAATTACGCAGGATTGTCGGTAATCGATATGATATTTATTACGGTGATTGTTTTGAGTGTATGTGTGGGTTTTAAGACTGCGTGTGTGTTTACTGACTGAGTCGTCACGTGCTTAAAGGAAAAGGCTTAGTTAGGTACTCGATGGTGGCGAATTTTCTGTCATTTCTAACTAATTTGGGCACGTTTGTCTTCAAAAGCTAAGATGTCAACAAGTTATTTGTGGTTTGGGTGTTACTGTTCGGCTGATTATTAACTGTAAACTTAAAAAAATCGAAGAGAGAGGGAGATGGTGGGAATATATAAACCTAGTTTTCATTATTAGACCATTTTCTAGGAGTTCATGCCAAATAAACGGAAGTAGTTTAATGGTCGTAGTTTTTTTTAGAAGAAGAACTGCGGCACGAAAGGTCGCAGGTTCGATTCCCGTTCAAGTCAAACATTTGTGTGCATGAACATTTATTTTTTGATATGACCTGACCATATCAAAAATTTGATGTGTATTTCTGTGTGTAAAATGTAAATTATAAACATTTTAAATATTTTTTTATGTATTTATATTAGTAGTCTGGCAGTCATACTACAAGGTCTACTTTGTTCGGGATTAGATGGTGTTTTTGAATGTGTAAAATATTATTTTTATGCTACGTTAACAATTTTTTTTTATTAAGGTATGTAGGTTGATATTTTCCATACATATATATTTTAAATAAAGTGCTATGAATGTTATTTTTCTACTTGAAATAGATTTTCATAACAAGATACACTTACATATTTGTAAATGAGAAACGAATAGAAATGATCAACGATAAGTTGTGCAGAAGAATATAAGATTACTCTCTTACACTACTGTCATTTAACATTACTAGATTCATGTGCGCCTCTTTCTTCAATTAATATATTTAACTATCGAATGCTCCTGTTTTGAGAGTTATGATTCCTACATACCTTTTACTTTTATAATTTAAAAGAACTGGTAGAATAACTCGTCCTTAGCCCGTCATTTAATGTTATCATTTTCATTTACACAAGGATATGCCAGTATCTTTTTCACCTATATATGTGTTTTGTACGTGGTATATTTGTGAAGAATGTGTATATTTATTATTGTCTTTTTTTTAACACCTGAAGCTGCATAGGCCGCTCGTATATTGGTTAAATATTGAACATGGTTGGCGCTTCTTGAGAAGACCTTCGTTAAGCAGTGGACGGGGATAGATTGATTGAAACGTTATCGTAATATTACTGGTAAACAGTGTATGTATTTAATACGAAAGTAGACAGTTTTAACAATTTTCTGCAATCTGTCATTTGTGGCAAATATACATATGTCTGAAATATTATTAATATACATATTGACACAAATAAATTATCACACAGTCTGTGTAACTGGAAATTGAACATGGACAACCTACTAAAACGTTAGACAAATTCACAATCCATTCAAGGATAAGCGAGAATGCCTATAAACGACATACATTGTAGGTATTATTGAAACAGTGGAATATCGATAAAATAAATTAATAATCCGCAGCGCAGTACCCGATTGATATCCCTATCCGTAGCGTTTCAATTAATTCTAATAATACCTATTATTCCAATCAAAAACTTTGCTCGCGACTTGTGTAAGAAACAAATTCATACAACCGTGATTTGCGGCGGCATCGTCTCAAGTTATCTTGGAATTTCTTCCGAAGCGAAGGAAGGAACAGTTAAAATGCAAATAAGATTACAATTAGATATTTAGATCCTCTTACAACCCACTTATTTTGGAACAAGCTTTTTAATACCAGGATTGTTTAATTAAATATTTTATAGATGATACAGACAAACAACGTTTGTTTAAACGCCAACTTGACTCTTGTTCATTGAGACGTTATCTCAAGTAAGTATATAACCTGAACTGATGCGTGATATTATATTTTTTTCTAATTTCATCTTTTTAT
Organism: Hypercompe scribonia; assembly: GCA_949316085.1. Taxonomy (NCBI): domain Eukaryota; kingdom Metazoa; phylum Arthropoda; class Insecta; order Lepidoptera; family Erebidae; genus Hypercompe; species Hypercompe scribonia. Next base: position 14,418,836 of record OX438969.1, on the reverse strand, counting down.
ACTGACGGGTTCTTTGGCTTCGTGGTGAACCCTTACTGCTAAGCCGGAGGTCGTCAATTTAATTCACTCCAAAGAAAAACATTGATCAGGATCAATTTGTTCTAGATTTGGGTGTAATTGTAGTAATGAAATAGTGTGTAGAATTTAATAGTAAAAACTTGTGTAATTTTAAATGCATGATTTGATTTTTTTCGTTTAGTCCACGTGATTAAAATGCGCTGGGTTGGCTGATTATGAAGTCACTACAATTCGATACGATTTAAGTCGATACGGAGAGCCGATGTTGTGTACGATGTTGTTTATTGGCATGTAACTTGTTTGTTATAAACAAGTGTATTATTTCCATAAAATAGTGTTTTACTGTTTTCTTAAGCTGAAGGTACAAACTTCATAAAAATAAACGTGATTATGGCTAGAGCATTTTTAAACAGGATTCTGATTAGCTTATTGCTTAAAGAAATTTGTTATGTGCTTTTTGTTTTGAAACAATTGACATTACATATTGCGTGAGTTACACTGAACATTTTGGGGCCTATTTTGATAATTTAAAGATTGACGGGAATTTTCATAGAAAATATACTATTTCTTTTCAAAAGCTTATTATGCTGGAATCATTAAAGACATGTCCATGTATATGTACACATAATTGAAAACGCGTTGTAAAATAAAATATTTTCGCTATTATTACGACACTCTGTTGTTTACTAGAGTGCATAAACCTTATCAGTACTTTCGAATGCTCATTATTAGTCAAACCTTAAAAGTACATACTGCGATGTAAATATTATCAATCTTCTTGTGCTTTAATACTGATGTCCGGCAAAGCTTTTGTACGCTCTTGTATGTATGCCAGAATTCATGACAGGGGCCTGTCGAGGGTTATAGGATGAAAAACAATTTGTCAGTAACACACTAGCTAATAACATTTTAAAACGTGGTGCTATTTTGATTTTTGTTCGACTTAGATTCGAATCTTCATCTGGAAGTCACTTAAAACATTATTTATCATTGTGTGTAAAATTTTCTAATCTTCCATTGTCCACAGCTTGGGTCTCGAAATTTTAGAGCAAAAAATAGTATTTACCTTACTCAGTATACAAATGTATGTCAGTTTCTTGAAAATTTTTCAGTTATAAAAAATAAAGTAAATATTTTAATATAAATACACAAATATTTTTATCTAAAACTTATATTGAGATTGACTGTCTTATTGACCTAGCGGTTAGCGTATAAGACTGTCGATCAAGAGGTCTTGAGTTTGATTGCTGGATCGAGCCAAAAGAGTTATTGACTTTTTTATTATAGAAATGCCTACTATCGGCTTCGATGGTAGGATGATAGCTTGGAGGTTGGCAATTAGGATCTTGAAGCCCCGTGCCTCGGAAAGTACGTGAAGCCGTCGAACATACGCCTGATCCTGATGATCTGAATCATGAGTGTGAGAATAAATACTGCACTTGTACTTGTGTATATACTTGTGTGCTCTAATATCTTCTACTAAGTTGGCTGGTCTTTGTTGGGACTGAGGTCCATGGCTGAAATCGACTAGAAATATATCTTTATCATGAAGATTGTCCCTTTTAGGCAGAAATATACTTTATAATCGCACTGACCATAAAACATATTTACGTTTCGTAACCACATGCATACAATAAATTTCAGGATATGAGAGGGTCGATCCCCAAAGCAGCAACTGTAACACCGGTCACAACCCGCTTGACCCAAAAACCCGTTGAAGTGGTCCGAGAGGCGAACGATCGTGCCGATAGCTCACGACTCGCCCCACACTCGCGAGCTACCGAAAGTCTGGGGACACTAACATTACCATCGACTTCTATGCCAATAAAACTCTTAAGACTTCACACAATGCGCTTGTTAATTAAAAATCTTTTATAAGCTGCTTTGACCGCTATTAGTATATACATTATAATGGATATACAGTTACTTATTTATTTAAATTAATCGTGATTTCAAGAAGTTACATTAAGAGTATAATATTTGTAAGTTGATTAAGTTTCCACCTACCGCCCACATATGGCGATTTTTTGTTTTAATATCATTTTATATGATTAAAGTAAGGTTTATTCTTTTTCCTTAATTTTTTAAACTTAAAGATGAAGGATTTTTCTGAAAATAAGATCGACTTTAACTAGACAGATGTTTCATAGATTCACGCTAGTTCATTTCCTCAATATATGTACCTACATCCTTTATTCCTTAAGTTTTAACTCATTGTATTGTACAAAGAATTGAAGGAATCATTTCGTAAATAATAGAGTTCTGAAGTAACAAACATTAAAGAAATTAGAACCGGTTTAAAAAACACCGTCTTCATCATTATCGACCAATCGTTATCCACTGCCGAACGAAGGCCTCCGTCAAACACCGTGAACTATCTCGGTCTTATATAGTCCACCTCTATCTGCTGCTAGTGACTCCTTAAATTATAGGTCCATCGTGCCGCAGGGTGCTTTACACTCCGTTAATATAACCGCGGTCTCCACTCTAACACTTGTCGAGCTCAACAACCATCAGTTCCCCGAGCGATATGAACGAACCATTTCAGTGTACTGATTCACCGTGAGATGTTTGGTTACTCAAGTTCTCTGTCAAATAGTTTAATTTAGAATTTTATCGACTAGAAAAAACAACTAAACGACTTTTAACTTACGAAACAATCCAACAGTACGTGTCTACGTGTCTACATTGTGGCTCCGTTTGTCAGAAAAGCACCGAGTTTAAGAAAGATATCTGACAGATAAAACTAACCATGAAATTTCAACTAAAAAGAGAAATAGACATAGCATTCTGTATATTGTTAACTGCCACTGAGTATTGTATCGTTAGAATCTCAACGAAGCAATCAATTATACGATTCATGATTGGTTCTTCTGGATCTGCATGTCGATTGCATCCGTCATATGGATTTGCTCCTCTCATTAAGTGTAAACGAAATTAAAATATATGGTGATATAAGTTGAATACTTATTTATAGTATATGTGTACTAAACCTCTTTTCTAAAGGGAGGCGTCTGAGTATACGCCTCCCTTTAAAGTGTTGAGTTGACTTATAAAGGCTGTTGATGACGATGATTTAACAGATTTGAGATTTTGAGTGATTTATGTTCGTAGAATTGGGCTCTATTTTTACATCGCTGTTTATACAACAATTATTTGTTTACATTGAAAAGTCAATTTTTGACTTGATTACTTTCTATGTTATACTATTTTCCCATTTTTATATCCAAAAGTCTCATTGATGACAGTAATGTTGTTCTCAATAACGAAGCTAAAAGCATGGTTGTTAGAAATTTTAGTATGTAGTAAGCTTCTGCTGATGCCTTTGCGTATGCTGTAACACGTGTACGTGTAACAGTGGCGCATAAAAAATAAAAATTGATCATATACAAAATCAATCTATGACTACCACACTTTCTACGGTCGGTTCTTCTTATACCAAAGATCAGGGGGACAAATGACTGCGTAATGACCATGGTCGTTAGTTTTGTCCGAGTGCAATGTACCCGAATACTTCATACATAGCTTCCAGCACCACACACGACACACTAAATCTATTATCACAAATAGTTGTGTTTTTAAGAAAGGAAGGCAATCCCTTTGTCGATACGTCGCTATATCCAATATAAAAAAGTACATTCTATCTAGATTATCTAATGTGAACTGTTCGGAGATCAGATTAAATGGATTCAATTCTGTATTAGCGGGCGATTGTTATCTGCGAATTTTCAATAAACATGTCAAGAAGACATATGGTGGGAACGGGCGCGGTCGCCTCGCCTTTCAAGAGCCTGCGACGTCCTCGCTCCGTCTGGAAAGCTGTGGAGCGGGATGCGGGGACGGAACGTTGACCTGCCCTTCATCCCTCACCTCGTTTCCCCAGCCGTTTCTAATATATATATATAAATGTCAACCTTAAAACCACTGGCATAAAGACAAATTTTCTAAATCACATGTACGTAAGTGAAGGTTTATCGAAAAAATTGTCATGCGCCATTCGCAACAGTATCTCGAGTGAGTTTCATGTAGATTATTTCGTCATAATTATAAAATTACAAATGACGATGTAAGATTTTATTACTATTGTCTTGATATATTGTTAAAAAATATGGTTTGATTTTAAAGTTGTATATATATGTATGTTAGTTTAGTAGTATTTTTCAAACCACAGCAAATAAAAAGCTCATCTAATGGAAAACTTTTAGCGGGTACAGAAAAGCGTTGCGTATATTTTGGTTGATCCAAGTTTACAGTTGATTGACACCAATCTGTGAAGAAAAGTTTAAGGCACCGTTTTTGTTTGAAAATATTATTTAAAACACTATATATGTATCTAGACTCACGCTTGCGTAAAAAAATCGTCCAATTCCGATTTTAGCAGCAAAAAATGGGTGTAAAGTATGGTAATATTTACTTGAACTACCATATACGATCATTTGGGGTTCCTATCTAATTCAGTGAAGCCACTAGAGATCTATACATAAAATGGTATTGGTTGGACTTCTTACATTTACCACTTTCTCAACGTAATTGCATTTCACCTTGTTATTAACAGTTCTGGTGATAGATCAATAAAGAGGTCCACGTGCACCCTTGTGTCGTGCAATGTTCCCGCCACGTGACACCCGCTCGCCACGTGACCCCCGTCACGATTCATCTACTCTATCGAGTCATGGGCTTCTTTACACCTAGTTCTTCGGAAGTTTGTCATAACCAGTACTTTCTTTGCGTGCGGGTAGTGTGGTTCTAGAACAATCTGCGCAGTTTATTAGTGAACTTCTAAACTTTGTTCTATACACATATGTATATAATAAACGATACAAGAACTATACAAAAGATATTGTAAAATTTTTTAAATACAAGCAATTTATACGAAGAGAGTTCTATTTTTACCCGCCTACGGTAAAGGCAAAAGGTAGGGTAATAGTTTTGGCAGTTTATGTATGTTTGTGAGTTTCACAGCAGCGCCTAAACTACTGAACAGATTTAAATAAATGAGGTGCTAATAGATTTGTAATAATGGCCCGGCTGATATAGGCTACAAAGTTTTTATGTAATCGGGTTATACTGTTTAAATTTTTTCTTGTTACATTTGTAATTTTTTTTCTGGTTAAAATACTTATTATTAGTATTTCAATAATAGATTCTTTTTCTATGATAAAGTGGACAAAGGAACAAAATCAGTGAATATCTATTTTTGGGCATAGGCTATAACAGAGGACAATTGAAATTAGCATTATGTGTCACATTTATAACAACTCATTTTTGCATATTTATTCTAGTTAATACATGTTTATAGCTGAGAAAAAACGATATAAATAGACCAGACGAATAAAAGATTGTACGATTAAAGTGTTGACTACTTTAATTGTTTGATATAGGCATACATTTTATTATTATTATGTAGACAATACAATAAAACACATTATTGCAAATCGTCAATATTGTAAGAAGAGAAAACAAAGAGAGTAGTCGTATGCATTTTTGTACTCCAAAAACAAAACAGTTACAATTAACCCGATACTATACTGTATTAATTATTACTTCTAAATTCATTTTATTTGGTACATATTCCTTCTACAGTCAAATACAAAACACACAAAAAATTTTTGCAGCTTTGTTAATCATATTTTACTATTTTGTCAAAAATTCACATAATACATTAGGCGTGAATAAACTATCTGAAGGCTTAAAAGCCTTTTAGACAGATTGAAATATCACTTTGGTTGCAACGCTCTGATGTATAATTTTATTTCTAACTCATCATTTAAAAGTCATTGGTCATTTTAAAAAAAATCTTATTAATTTATATAGCTCTTGTAAGGTTTGAATGATATGTGACTCTAACAATAAATATCTGAGGAAGTATAAGGATAAAAACACCTGTATAAGACATGTATTATACTAAAACAGTTTGAAACACTTCATACAGGCAAAGCTATCATATCTATTCTATCAAATTGTCAAGTGGTATCCATTTATGTTGTACGTACGTCTGAGGCCCGAGCAACTTGCCCGCATCAAGCGGGAAACTAGTGCATATTTGATGTGTGCGCAGCGCGCGCATCAACAATTCACATCGTCACTTACCTAACAGAACCCGAGGCGACACTTAACCGTTCGACGCTGAAGTTCTTGATCGATGTAGCCGTTTAAATCAAAATTAAGCTTCTCTGACGAAGGGACGAAGATTGTTTAAGTACAACTGCTCCTTAGAGGCACTGACTCGCTGCATTATTTAAGGCGCAATTAATTATGCCGCCCACTGCCAAAAGCTTGTCTAGTTAACGTTTAATTTTGATCGCTGCTGATTTTAGTAGACAACCTCTCCTTTTTAATGGAGAATGTAGTTTAACATCTTGATGATTAGAATACGTTTTAAGGAATTAGTATACAGAAATACTTTTATGAGTATGTAGTTTAAAAGTTATCCTTTTGTAAGAACATAAATATTAAAATATTGACACATGGTGCGTACGTCACGGGAATAAAATTTAAATTTAAAACAGAAGTAATACTGCCCATTTAGACTGTTAAGACAATAGTATAAAATCCGCCTGCAGGATTTCTACGTTCATTGGGTAAATTATTAAAATCTAATGTTTATGTAAAATCATAAATTTAGAAATATTTTTTCCTGTGGTGCCGATCAAAATGTGGCTGCTAGTAATTTTAATTAAAATAATATTAATTTACTTTTTCCATAAAAAAATACTGTCACTTGTTATTACATTAAACTAAAATACACTTCAGAGTAATATACTTAAAGAATTTGAAGTCGTGGTTGCAGTTGTGCTTTCGGCCGCAACCTATTCGTAGCCAAGTATAAATAGATAATATTTGGTTACATTTATAAGTTATATATATTACTAGTCATATATTTTGTGCGTAATAAAATACTTTTGCCTACGTAAAGGGGCCACAAATAGGGGTTACTAGCTGTTAAAGATAGATTAAAGTGAAAAAGAGTTAGCACCCTTTATCGGTTGTCAGACAAAGATGGCGATGGACGTTGGTTGAGAACACTTACTACTGACGCATGCGCAATGGTTTTAAAAATACTTACAGTTGGTAATCACAGTCGCAAAAATTATACGGCTTACATTTTTCGACTGAGATGTTGATCAAGATCCTATTTTTACAATTATTTATAAGATCAAACTCAGAAGATAGACGTTTATAATCTGTTCAATGTTTTTGGAACGTGTAGCTATATGTATATGATACTATTTTAAACAAAGTATTACATTGTTATTGAAACAAAATGAGACGATTTCTTGGTTAAGAAACATTTTGACAACTCTCACTATACATGGTTCTAAACGTAAATGTATCAATTTATTATGCTTAGAAGAAATTTAGAAAAAACAGTAAGTTATATTTTGTAGTGACGGGATTCACTACAACTTAGAGTTGACTCATAATTTTGTCTTACATATCACAATCTTTAATATATTCAGATTTCGTTTGTTAACGTTTATTGTATTGTTATTCTTGTTGATTGAATTCCTTTGTTTCAGTAATAAGAAGTACAGAAGCTCTTCCCATGACCACTATAGGTGCATTTTGGTCCAAATATCAGTTAAATAAAAGAGTAACATACTTCAAAAATAGTATTGAAAGAGTAATTGCACACTCTACACAACAATTAAAATTAAAGACACGTAATAACGGTTTAGTATGTAATTCTATCTAACAAAACCCTCTCAAATCTATAACATTCAATAACATAATATAATCCGTTACACGAATTATTGCTATTAGTCCTCGCACCACACAATTATTGTTTATATAGACATAATTTGATGTTAATGGAACACGATATTGTTGTCGAGAAACAATTTTATCGCATGCATTATTAAATTGCGTCGCCTAGAGTTCAACATCGACGGGAAATGTTAATAAAGCTACCCACGGGAATTTCACCAGAGTACGCACAACATTTAGTAGATAGTGATGTAGTGGATACGGCTAATTTGGCGTCGATTAACTAATTTGTGAGTTGCATCGTATATTTACTGTGGGTTTTCGACCGTGATAACTTGCTGAGACCTGTAAGATTTGATTAACACGTTACAATTTTTAACACTTTAATGTTGCCTTATGTAATTTCAATATTTTTTCTAGTGTTATAAAACTAAAGCCTAAGTTCTGTATTTAACTTCTCCTACCGTTAGGGTGGTATATTTAATGTGGTGCTCTACCATGTAACGGTTCTTAAAGGAAGGTATACTGGCAGGTATGTAGGTAACTTAATATACTCTAAATTGCGTTACTACTGATGAGAGTAAAGCGTTAACATACAATTATCGTCTATAAGATTATGATTAATTCTGACTTTTTTAAAGACTACTTTTTCTTTAGAAATATTTCTGTGTCGCGGCGAAATTTACACATATACATGAAACGAACATAAAGAATAGCTAGACTAATAACAACAATTAGTGGATCACACAAAGAATTATCTTTTTCTTTATTTTAATAACGTGAGTCTACTCTGCTTGGTGGAAAGCATGAATAGAATCCAAAAGTTGTAGTCACTATACTCATTGCGAATGCTGACAATGCAGTATGGTGATCCACACTATGGCGGCCTATTACGATTTTTACGCCTCACTTGGGGACGTAAAAGACATGACAGTCATCGTAGCATTATATTGCACACATTTACCGTGACAACTGTCACCTTGCATCAATGGGCATTCGGTCTCGCATTCACCAACGAAACACGATAGCACGGATGCTGTTACTTTAGATTGATCTTCTGTAGGAGGGTAGTACTGCCCGGGCGAGCCGGCCCGTTCATGCTGAATTCAGCGTGGCTCTACTACCTGGTGAGATTTACATTCATAACACTTTAACGCAGTAAAAAGCGGCGTGGTGACCGTTTAAACAATTTTTATTAAATACTTTTTGATATGAACATTACGTTCTTTATTAAATTCACGATGATAAATTTAAAATTAAAGATCTCTTAAAAGTTTTGCTACCCCTAACTTGATTTATTTTTACACAACAATTCCGTTTCCAAAAAAATTGAAACGACTTAAATCAATTTTGACAAAGAGAAATAAAAATGAATAAATAACAATATATCAAATGGCAAACTAAAACAAAAACGACTCTCAATATAACTGGTAACATTATTACAGCAATAGATACCTTCTAGACTGTTTGAAGTCGGCGCCAAACCTGATAGATAATTGATAACGTAGGTACAAGGTGTCGCGAGTTTGCGAGGGTCTTCATGCAGCGCAAAACACACTAAACGAGCTAAATTGTGTTACGTATATCTCAAATGATATTATTGTTTTGAATGCTATATAAGTATTTGACACGTTTGCGTAGGTAATTGAATTGGGTAGTCTTTATTACTTAATAAAATCTGTGATGTATCATTAAAATTATATTTAATATTTAATTATTTGTCGAGCTGATATAAAGGTGACAGTATTACTTACTAAGTTCACTTCAAACCTACCTTCTAGTCTAGAAAGTATTTTTTGTTGTAATAATATTAACCACATTGAGGAACGTGTTTATTTTAGTTTTCCATTAGATTTATAATCTGTTTTTAATTTTTAGTTCTCTTTGTTAATAATATTCATTGAAGTCGGTTTAATTTTTTTTATCCTTTATATATATTGGTAATGAGTAGATATGATTTTTAAAAATACTGAGACTATAATATCTATTACCAAACTGGTATATGTTAAATTATATTAAGCTTAAGTAGGTAAATAAGTCTGTTACTTTATTTAGATAAGCTTGTAAAATATTAAATTTGAACCCGTGAATAGACTGTTGTAAATAAATATTGCTTGATTTCTCAACATTAGGAACAGTATTTTTTCATATATAAAAGAAACCAAAGGATAAATTCTATTCCTCTGAATCTTTGCCAAACTAAATTGGGTTCGACTTTAACTCTACTGCAATACGGCAGAAATTCAATTTTTTACGTGGATCTACTGCCATCCGACCTCCTCAACCCGAGTACTAAATGATATCGAAGTTCTAAAGAAAGATATTCGAAGCGGTTGTTCATATGGCAACAGGAACTGACAACTTGACGTGCGCCCCAAGATTAGTTATCCATCCATATACCCACCTGGCTAGAATTGTTCAATATTACAATGTGTTGACTATTCGGTTACCACTTGGATATGAACCCCTCCCAAAGGAGCCACGGAGAACCCCTTCTAACTGAAAACAATTGCGTAACAAACATTTTTAGCCAAAATGTTTTGTAATCTCATTTATTACTTTGCCGTGCACATATCTTTATAACCCAGCACAAACACAAACTAACAAATACCTGGAAAGAGTAAAATAAGTTAATTCAAAGATAATAATATTGAAAGAGTTATTTTCTAACTTCTAAAGGTCAAGGACTCTTCCACCATCGGCTCAGTAACATGAGATACCGACTACTAAACGCAAATACTTGCATTTAATAATATAAAACACCTAATACATATTAAACACCTAATGCATAAAAACCTTTAAAATTATCTCCTTCATGTACTTTTCAATCTAATTCTAAAAAAGAATATAACATATACACTTTAGGTAACCTTCATGAAACTCGTGACGATTAGGATATATCCACATAATCGTAATCCTGTGCCAAGCAAATGTAGAAAAATATTTAAGCTTTATAATAAAATACTAAAATAAATTAATTGAAAAGGCTAGGATAAATTTCTTGAGCAGTCACCTTTACTTCGAATGACTTTCGCAAGGACAGTTGGCGCACTTTTGCATATAATTAATTCAGCCAACTTCAGTCTGAAGAGGCTTTTTAGCACAAGACAGAAAGTACGGTTTAACTTATTTATTCACCAAGAGTATAAATTTCACATTTTCTGCGAGCCTCCTGTGTTTCTCCCCGCACGCTGGATGTTTGTAATAAATGAACTATGCCTATACTTATTACACTGGTACATTAAACGACATTACTTTGTAAGTACCCACGTAAGTAGCTCGATGTTGTCTAAGAAAATATCTGTTTTTTTTTTACGTAATAGTCTCAGCAACTTACGATGGAGTGGGGTAAGCAGTAACCTTACATCAGTTATGCTGATATTCCGTTAGGTATTAATTATATTATCGTCTTATTGTAAGACTATAGATTTATCATGGTAAGTTCATTTTTCCAATTTTAATTAAGGATTCCGTAAGAAAATCAAAATATTACCTGTGTAAATCTTTGTGTAAAGAATAATCATTCACGTTTGCTCAAACCTGTAAAATAACGTGAGATAGCTTATTAGATTATAAAAGCCTTCCAAGAGGGTTAGCATAACCATTCTATTGAACAATGCTATTAGAAACAACTGCTTTACTCTCATTATTATCTCACTATAGCTGTATGATGAGTGTACTTGTTTAACATTTTAATAGTATGAAAAGTCTACATAAATTAATAAATGAAAATGAAGTACTCTTTCGTTGAGAATGACAAGACTAATTGAAAAGTAATAAAAATCTAGTTCGTGTCAAAATAATAGAGAACGCAGTCGGTATAGATTCCGTGTCAGAAGTGACCTACAGCTGATTTATAATAGTACTAAGGAAGAAAATATTAAAGGCTGGTGTCGTATCTAAAACACACTCGTTTTAAATAGTAGCTCGAGAAGGCGTAATATTTATATTTACGGCAAAGCGATCATGTAATACCACTCATAAACCACGATACGATAAAAGTACTACAGTAAATATTTAATGATTCTTACTATCATGTAAGGTACTTAAGGAAAAAAGATCTGGAATCCTTAGGAGAGAACCGCTCATTTATAATTGAAAGGGAAGAAAGGAGAATGTTCCCCAATGTATGATATCGCGTAAGCGTTCGAGGTGGAAGGCTGAAATATATTTTTATTTACGAACAAGGATGCGATTTTGAAACTTTAAGATTTGAACCCGAATTTAGATTTAATAAATCTGAAAATTTATTGAACCACGCTTATCGAACCACGAATCATCCGCTTTTAGCACCAATTTTTAATTATTAACAATTCCGTTCAGGATTTCATATTCCAAGAAGGAACATAATATTATTTGAATGACTATTACTCTTAAAGTAACAGACCAAATATAATCAAGAGATTATCTGAACTGCCGTACCCTACGCTATCGCAGACGAGATGTAAAAAATTCTTTTTTAAATGTAAGTAAGGTATAACAAAGCGTCTCCCAATTGATACTAAGCCAAACCACAGAAGTACGGAAGGACAGTCAAATAGACCGTTATGTCAAATCTATAAATAAGCGAAGTAACCTTCACGGCTTTGGCACTGCGATGTAAAGTTAAAATTATGGCACTCTAAAATTTGAAAATTAAAAATATTTCTTTATTGGGTTCGAGGTACAACTAGAAAGTCACAAACTTTTACGTCCGATTATGGGTTCCTTATTACTTATTTAGGTACTTCCATCCTGGATCGGATTTCTTGTTAATAGATACTTGAGTGCAGCACAAAGTTCCCTAGTGTCCTATTTAGACGTCTAAAGGCTCTTCTATTATACGAAGCTGTCAATTACATACACGTTTGTACACGTTACACGTTTGTAGTGTTACTAACGTTTTAAATGTATATGATAAAGACATACTTCATTAAATAATTCATTGAATCGAAAGACTTTTGTCAATTTTTTTTGTTATTTGACTTTTGTCAATTGTGTTTGGCGGTAAAGTAATTTTATAATTTATTGAAATAAATAGATAAATTATTACCACAGGAAAAAAAATCTAGTTTAAAAATAAAGCTTTTTCTACTTATCTTTTAGATAGTATTCATTAGACACTATAAATGCTATATTTCTTAATGGTAACCCACTGTGAAATAGAAGATATTTTACTAAATCTTTAGAAATAAAAGTAATGATGGGCTGTATACAGTTGAACTAAATGTGGATTCGATTAACGCGGCCATGCATCTATCTTGTAGGAAGGGCAATAATCATTTATATCGTTGAGTTAACAAATTGTTACAAATAGTGGGGTACGCTCAGTGAGCAGAACAGGCGCACAATGACGTCTGCCAACGGCGGCGGTGATGGTATGCATATCATAATGAGGAACTCTTCGTAGTAGCATTATGACTAAAGCTCGTAGAATATCTACGTCTTCGTAGCTCATTATTTTTCATTAGTCTCTTATTTTATGTTATTTTTATTTAAAATAACATACTTTTTGGTACGTAAATTGTTATTCATGAGAAATATTGAAATTTCGCATTCAATTATATTATTTGTGATTATGTGGTACACGAGCATCAAAATGTATTTATAATACAATTACGGGCATTAAATAAGGTCAAACCGTCAGGCCATTTGAAGGTATGTAACATCTATTACGTGATCGCGTTGAAGACCAAATATACATACATTTAACATAGCTGTTAATTTATAGTACAAATAGTGACCATTTAGTTTATTGTTACTTATCTGTGGTATAGCAATGTCAGGCAGTGACTGAATCACATGTAACAAGTTTTCTTGCGACCTTTGCAATCAATGAATTTGGCTAAAGTTCTAATTTCAGATTAAATTTCGCGATTATACTTATTCCATATTAACATAAGTTTTACTAAAGGGTTGTTTTGCTATTTTAAGGGTAATATTGTTAATAAAGGTTTAATCAATTAACAAATTAGTTCAATATATGATTTTTCTTGTATGTAACTACATGGTGCAGTTACCAGATAATACGACGAGGTTATATGAGGTTACTTTACTCGCAATTTTTTTTATTTTGCTTTTCCGTATTAGGAATGGTTACCATTGGCAGAAGATTTTTAATAGCTCCAATGGCATTTTAACTAAGATTCACAAAAAAAAAATAAGAACCCGTGACTATTACTTTAAGTGTGTGAGTAAGTTCAAATTATAATACACTCGCCGTTGATATTCCTATTAATATCTACATAAATACAGTGAGACACTGTAAATTGATTAAAATAAACAGGCTGAACATATTATAACAGTCTAAGCCATAAGTTTATCGATAGTAAGTTCTTAACCGTTAATTTCCTACCTTTTAAATTTATAACATATTGTTTCCAATTATTTGTCCACACTTTTAAAACGAATTCCTAGATACAAGACGATGCATAGAGCGATAAAGGACAGCTATAAATACATGTTTTGTTTTAAACGGCTTATCTGAGTTCCGAGGCAGACGGCGCGCGCGGTGGGCGCTCCAGGTAACGGAAGCGTCTGATCAACCGAGCTCGGGATAACGCGATAAGAGGATTACACCATACCTCAGCTTCTGTTTGTTTATTTTGTTAATTTTGCTCTTTATTCTTAAGTCCCTGCTATAAATCTATGTCTATGTAACGTATTGGCTAATACTATTTTTAGTTTACAAGCTATTTCTACATCCTTCGAAATATAGCTATAATTATCAAGTATTCTACATTTATATCTACTAATTCTAGTCCATATTATCGATGACGTTAGAGAAAAAATGGATAGTGGCAAAGTAACAATATCCTATATCTTTACCAGACTTAAGTAACACATTCAATACTGTTGATTTCCACGTTTTCCTCGGCATTCTTCACTCTTTTAACATATCTCTAGAGGCAATTGGTTGGTTTCACAATTATCTGCTTGGACGTCAGCATCATATTCGTCTTGAAGACTCCCTTTCTTCAGGGTTTTATACTACTGTTGGTATCCCACAGGATGGCGTGGCTTGGTACCGACTTCAAACAGATGATGTGTATAATATTTATTAAAATATTTTATTTAAATTGATAGGTATAAGGTAAGGTATAAGGTTAAGACAAGAATTATCACAGGGGTGCATGGCTAGAAAACCTCCACGTGGTGCACCCTGGTAACGATGGTGTTCCTCATTGCCAACGGTTAATATTCTAGCACAAAGAGGAAACCATTTTCTTCGGTAATTCGGCCGAGACTTGGTCCAACAGAGCGAGCGTGTCTGTCGGGTCCTCTGTTGGTTCTTCGCTCTTCGGAGCAATGAGGAGGAAAACCTCAGTAAAAAATCATGATGGTGGGACCCTTTCTAGGGTCGGAGTTCCTGCGCTCAGCGGCGGAAAGGGTAGGAAGGGCTCGGTGTGCATTTACACTGCCACCGTGCAGGTATTAGGCGACATAGCTTCCCTGCCACCGTCGATATATCGTAGTTTCGAGTTGGAGTCTCGTGACTCCAATCGGGGGTGAGGGTCTTGGCTTAACCGCCCGGACTGCGAGGAAGAAAACCTCTATAAAAAATTACCCTGAATCCCGTGGTTTGATGCGTGACCAGGGGATGCATGGCTGATGAGTTTTTCAGTCGTAAGCGCACCCCCAGCCGAGGCACCTGCGGACCCCTCGGTTGGGCATAAATGTACGCTTGCCCGGGTATTGGGGGATCTCTGCCCGGGTCGACCTATAGTTCTCCTCCACTCGTGGGTCTAAGATGCAATCTGATCAAATCAAACACAAAAATATAAATGTAGAAAGAGAGAAGGAGAAGAAGGAGAAGAAAGCTAATAGCGTAAGAGTGGACGACTTCTCGTCCAACGTAAAGGACGCATCGGTTGAGACGCCTATGTCGATGAGGTTTCCAGTAGTTATCATGACTGCTGGGAGCTGCAGAACATTGGAACGACTGTGTTCTAGATCTACATATTCATTAGATAGTACGGGAGGTGACCTGATGGAAACGGAGCTGTGCAACTTCTGAAAACGCGAGCGCTCCAGGGACGAGGAGAGCGACACGTTCCAGGAGATGTTGCCTCTTAAAGTCGCTAGTAGCCGTAGAGGAAGGTCGCGAACTCCGGTCTCGATCCCGTCAGACTCTGTCTTCTGTAAGGCGGAAGCCTATAGGCGAGTTACGGCGGACGGCGAAGCACTTGCGGAGGAGGAGATCGCAGATCTCTTGGCACATAAACCAAAGGCCGCACTGGCACCGTCAGCGCTTCCCATTGTGGCAGGTCGCGTGTCCTATGCCGCGGTGGCATCGGTGTCTGCTGCACCCGCAACTGCTCTGAGGGCCCAAAACAGCGGCAAAGCTGGAGCGAAGTTCCCACCGTTCCATACTCCAACTGCTGTACCTGGCACCTCCACATCTACACCTCTCACCGATGGTTGTCAGGTAGTCGGGGGAACTAAGAAGTCCCGAAAGCGGGGTAAAAAGGTAGCCCGAAAAGCTGCCTCTATCCCGCGGGCACCATCGGTTGCGAAAAAGCCGCGGAAACTGCAGGTGCCTAAAAGCGCGGCTGTGGTGGTCACCGTAACACCGGAGGCGGCTAGTGGTGGACTGTCCTATGCGGCCTTATTTAAGAAGGCCCGGGATAGTATAACCACTGATTTCGGGACTGACAGGGTCAGGTTGCGCCTTGCCCAGACGGGAGCTCTAGTCCTCGAGTTTCCCGGGGCTGAAGGCGCAAAGACGGCTGACAGGTTTGCCGAAAAACTGAGGGAAATATTTGCAGCAACGGATGGTGTAAAGATCGCCAGGCTTACCAAGTGCGCAGAGTTGCGCATTTCGGGCCTGGAAGACTCTGTGACGGCCGAAGATGTCCACGTTGCAATTAGCGAGAAGACGGGCTGCAACACGGACAGCATTAGAGTCGGCACCATCTGCCCCGGTCCGGGGGGACTTGGCGCTGTGTGGATCAGTTGTCCCGTGGCGTCGGCCAAAATTTTAGGCTACGCTGGCAAGATTCTCATTGGTTTCGTGAACGCCAGGATTACAGTCCTGGCGCCGCGACCAATGAGTTGTTTTAAGTGTCTGGCATCGGGTCACACACGCGCCAAGTGTGTTAGCTGTTTTGACTGCAGCGGACTATGTTTTCACTGAAACCGGTGCGACCTGTACACGTGCCCGGAGGTCCTATAGCTGTAGTCGAGGGCGATACCGCGAAGAAGGCGAGGAGGCGTCCTGAAAGAGGTTGAGATGCTCTCGGATCACCTCTACATCCGTTTTGAGCTCTCCCGGACCCAGGACCCTAGTAGGGGTCACGCGGCGCGGCGTTCTTCTCGCTTTCCGCGGCGGGCTGTAGCTAAACTAAATAGAGACTTACACACACACACAGGGAGGCGCCCATCATCCACTCTTGGCTGTCTCCGCAGGCCCCGACCGAGGAGATTGACACGGAGGCTGGTCGCTTACGCAATGCGATTACGCAGATCTGCGATGCGGCCATGCCCCGCATCCGAGGTTGTCGGCCTCCGCGGGGGCAGGATTACTGGTGGTCCTAGGAGTTCCTCCGCGCAGCCTGTTACACGTGCCCGGAGGTCCTACACTCTTAGTCGGCGGCGAAACCGTGAAGAAGGCGAGGAGGACCAGCTTCATGAGGAGTACTGAGAGCCGCGGCAAATTCTGAAGCTGGTCATCAGCCGCGCCAAAGAAATTAAAAGAATGGAAATGCTGGAGGGCCTCGATCGTGATCCCTGGAGTCGCCCTTATCGTGCGGCGCGACAAAAGCTCCGCACGTTAGGCCTCCCTCTTTCAGAATCACTCCAGCCCAGCTTCTTGCGGGAAGTGGTCGAAGGCCTTTTCCGCAGTGGGTGGAGCACACACCCCATTCGATTGCCTGCATGGTAGAAGACGACGGCGGCTACGAGGATAATGTTCCACCCGTCAGGGAATCGGAGGTAGGGGCGGTTGTTCTACGGATCCGCTCTAAAAACACCGCCCCCGGGCCAGACGGGATACCTGCCCGAGTGATGGCCCGAGCCCTCGAACACATGTCGGAAGCAGAAAGCTGGTCCTATTAAGCAAGCCGGGATGGCTTGTAGATTCAGTAGCGGCCTATAGGCCCATTGTGTTGCTGGACGAGGCGGATAAACTGTTTGAGAGGATACTCTCTGCCCGCATCACAGAGGTGCCGGACGCCCAATTCGGTTCTTGAGCGGGGCGTTCGACAGTCGATGCTGTGTTGCGCCTGAGGATCGTTACCGAAGAGGCGGTGAGCTGTGGCGGCGTGCTGTTGGCGGTGTCGTTACATAACGCCAACGTATTTAATAGTCTGCCATTTAGCTGCATCAGGGAAGCACTCCACTACCACGGAGTGTCATTCTGGGCGGCGGCTCTGACCACCCAGAATAGGGTTCGTCATTGGGGTCCACAGAGGATATTGGCGGTTGGAGCCATACGCGGTTACCGCATCGTATCGAAGGAGGCGGCGTGCGCCTTGGCCAGAACTCCCCCGTGGGATCCTCCTGGGCGGGAAGCGGCATACGGCACCCGCCCGAAGAGATACACGAGTAGCGTAAGGCCGCTCGTCGAGCTACGATGGATCGCTGTTCGTCCCGGCTGGCGGCCCCACGTGCTGGCTTTGCCGCCGTGGAGGCTCTCCAGCCGGTCATCACCGAGTGGGCAGGGCGACAGCACAGGACCCTTTCGTTCCGACTGACGCAGATTCTTTTCGAGCACGGTTGCTTCGGGAAGTATCTGCACTCGATTGCCAGGAGGGAATTGAGTCCCGCCCGTCATCACTGCGACTGCAGTGAGGACTCGGCTCAGCACACGCTAGTGGTTTGTCCCGCCGTTCTTAAATTAAATTGATGGAGACCACTATTTTTCTTAAATTTAGACAGATTTTTATGAATATACAAAAGATTCTCGTAAATGTATTGTGAGTGTAGTGTGAGAATGTTAATTTCTTTGAATGTGTTTCTTAGTGACTCACGAGGGCCCATCTTATAGATAGCTCTAATAGCTCGTTTCTGGAGCACAAAGATTGAATCAATATCAGAGGCACTGACCCAAAGCAATAAACCATAGGACATAATGCTGTGAAAGTAACTGAAATAAACTAATCGCGCAGTATCAACATCCGTCAATTGACGAATCTTTCTCACAACATAAGCTGCAGAACTAAGTCTACCAGATAACGTTTCTATATGTGGGCCCCGTTGTAACCGTGAATCTAAAGTTATACCTAGGAAGACAGCCTTGTCTGTCAATTCCAGTTCCTCCTTGTTCATCAAAACACTAGTTTTTACTTGTTTAACATTCTTAGTATAAAATTTAACACATTTGGTTTTACGCCTGTTTAATAACAAGTTATTAGCGCAAAACCAAAGTACCATTTTAGAGAGAGCATTGTTTAGTGGAAGCGTGCGTACCAGCACCTCATGCCGCCTTGAGTGTGGCCGCGGGTGGACGGAACGGGTTTTCCCCTCCATCCGCTATAGTGGCCAGCCGCGAGGAGGTGACGTCCGCGGGTGCCGTACGTCACCTAAATAGAGAGTTTATCCGCAGATGGTATCCGCGTTAGCGGGCAGGTGCTAGGAGGGATCTGGATGCCGTAAATAGCTGTGCCCGGATACCAGCGGATATCGATGTCCAGCGCAGAGTGGCACACCGTGTGGTTTTAGTTGGGCCGATTCCGACACACCACCCCGCCGTAAACCTCGGTGGAGTGACGGCCCGAGGGGGTTCCAACACGTTAAAAAATAACAACTTATAGATGTATATAGCTTTCAGGCTATAAAAATATTTATTTATTTACGTGCATTTAAAGTTTATTGGAAATAATTAAATGGTAGTTACTAAGTAAACTTTTAATTTGAGTTTGTCAGAAAAACTTTTTGTTTGTTTTTTTTAAGATGATTGATTGCTTTTTATATTTTTTTTTATTTATATGTCATATATAATTATTTTTAAGATTAACATAAGTTATATATGATAAATATTTCATAGGCATAGACCTTATTTGTTACCCGTACTTTCGTAAATACCTAGCACCAACTTAAAATAAAATCAGTTCATCCAAAGGTTATCTGGTCCAAGCTATTGTAAGCAGTAAGGGGTACTCTTTATACATAACATTTGTTCTCAGTTTAGTAGGGTTAGTTAGGTTAGTTATTACTGTATTATATTTACATGAGTTTCTTTTTTTTGTCGGTATCAGACCAACTAAAACCACACGGTGTGTCACTTTGCTTTGCGCCTGAGAAAGCAGGGATGCGGAAATTGTTGTTATTACGACATCCGGACCATGTTTGTAATCCCTGATGTACGAATAAAGTATTATCAATCTATCTATTTATATGGACATGTAATAACTGTGTATTTGGGCATTTGATTACTTTAAATCACTTAACTATTACGGACACTATTCTAATTCACTCAGTTTAGGTGAGCATTTGTATGTCCCGGATGGTTTAGTAATAGCATTTCGTGGATTTCTCCTATTACAGGCGCAGGGTGGCACATCGTGTGGATTTAGTTGGTCCGATTTCGACACACCACCCCGCCACAAACCCCGGTGGAGTGACGGCCCGTTGGGATTTCTTCCCATTCAAAGAAAAGATGTGTGAAAAATGTGTATTTACAAAAAACAAGCATATTTATTAAAGTGCTAAAACGTAAAGTATAGGTTTGTTTATTTTGTATCGAGATAGGGATATGTAGTACGAGTATGTTCCTGGCCATTCTTATAGTTATTACTGTCAAAAGTTCAAAAGTCTAATCGTGGGCGAAATGAGCCTGCTTGCCCTGCTTGTTTTTCAGTGGGTGACTCTTGACTTGTAGGTATACTTCAAAACTCGCACATATGAGTATGGATAGGGCCAGTATATCATATGTATAAGGCCCTGCTTGAGTAACATCTGTAGAAGCTACATATGCTTTTCTTTTGCCTTCTTTACAATCTTCATTTCCTTACTTTTGTGTATTTATAATTTTAAACTACATGTACATAGTTGCAAGTTGTAACTATCTTTTCCGTAATACTCGTACAAGAGAAGTTTAAATTATGGTTTATGAAATATGTGTATTAAACAATATGGTCCTTAATAGTTACATTGATGCCTTAATTTTTAGTCAGTCAATTTTGATGTGGGTCATATTTACCTTACATGATATTGAACACAGTAGTTATTGTACGCAATATAAAACAAAAGAATATACATTTTAAAAATAATCACTGTGAAAATAAAAGTTATTAAACTTGGTATACTTGCTACGGATTTAATACAGCATAATAATACATTTTAATTAATTTAATACAATATAATAATACGAATACAGCTAGCGTTATAAATAAAGAAGTTCTCGGTACAAGTACCTGAAAAAATATTATATAATGAGATTGTCTTCTTTCTTAGGTATCTTTTGTAACTTTCCAAAAGTTACAGTTACAAAGTAGCACTAATGGAAGTCGTAATTTACGTGCTCGGTTTCGAACGCAATAGGCAGAGCCTCTTAGAAAAGATTCATGCAATAAAAACTCACAGCTATTCATTTCAAGTTGAAATTAAAATAGATTTATTGAAATTAAAAGCAGATTTCACAATGAACACTATGTATAGAAATAACAATGGGTCGTGATGTGGCTAATTAGAATATTGCAATTTTAAGTTTACTAATTTATGGGGTACAGTAGACCAAAACCTCTTTTTTATGGAGAGGTCTATGTCCAGCAGTGGACTTTTAAAGATGTCAAAGTGTACGCAAAATTTATTTTTTTTCAATCAATTAATATATAGAATTGAATGCAATGGTACATATATGCGACTATCATTGCAAGTAGATCCATGTACAATATTTATTCATATGGATTACTTGTCAATTTACTCAAAGCACTTAATACACAAAGAAAATAATATTACGATCGTTTTGTGGTTGCCATACACAGGAAATTTTTGAAAAATAGAACCTTTAACTCGTAACTGACTTCATAATAAAATCAATACCAATCTTGAACAAATGATTAACGTAAAATGTAAATATTTTGCTAGAGGGCTTTCAAATAGTCTGAAGAAGGCACTGACTTTTCATAAATAGCTGCCTCGATGCGAGCTCGCATTGCTTACTTATATTCTCGACCCATTTGTAAAAGTAATATGCCATTCTTACCATTTCTTTCGCTTTTAATCTGTCTTTCCTGTGAATTTACTTCTAATTTTTACTCATCATTATCATCATCAACGGTCTTGAATAGTCTATTGCTGGACATAGCATCTCTTTAGATAGAAGTTTGTAGGCTACACTTTACTGGCCAGGCAGGTTTGTATTATTTACTAATATAGGGATTCATGAATATGATGAATTCATAGTTACCAAAATGTGGGCGTTCAGTACATAACCTATTGGAGAATGCCGAGCTACTTTACTATGAACTTAACTAAAATTAACTAACTCAGCTGTTTTACTATCAAAACACTGTCTTACTATATATAATGTATGTGCCAAAACTGAAGCCAAAGCCAGAGAGCCACAAAGCTGTTTCCCAATCGTTTTGATAAATTTGTTAGGCAATATATCTTTGACTTATAATAGTAATTGTAAATGTGTCAATAGTAAAGCAATATTATTTGTTTAAGGGGATTTTCATAGTAAAAATGTGGTTTAGAATGCCATTATTAACTTTATCCCTTCAAAAATCATTGTATTGATATCTACAATTAGTTAAATAGAATATAATTTCAGCTAATAAACAATGTTTGAGCTTGGTTAATAATTATTGTAAAATAAATAGTGACATTTAGAGGGAATGCCTAATTTTATTATAGATACATACCTATTAAAAATTAATACAGCCGACGTTCAGTACTTTAAATAATATTGGTTTATGTGGCAGTAAAATCTCTTTTATTAACACTTATATATGTCTCAAATGTAGTTCATGCCAAATAAAAAAACCAAATCAATAAAAAACAATTTATTTATTAGCCTTTGTGCGTTATTACAATAAACATTGTTAAAGATATTTATAGTTTTGAGGCGGGTATAGGCTCTTACGTCGACCGTTATCGGATGAGTGTTTGTTAAGGTCATGCTCGCCCTTTTCCATAAATTTCTAGTGCCGTCTTTAATCACGGATGGAGATATAACTGGTCTAAGGCTAATTTTTAACAGAAAATCCCTTACCCCATCAGTTTCCTTACAATAAAATTGCTTTGTTCCTTTTAAAAAAAGGTTACGTTTACAAGAGGAATTAGCGTCAGGTAGGTTGCAGGCTGTTAAAAAACTAGTCAAAACTTTTTGCACCGACTCGAAGTAAAATTGAAAGGAAGGTAAAAAATTTGTACTCATGTAAAGTTTAAGGTTGAAATTATATTTATATAAATAAACAACTCATATTCCTCTTCCATTCTGTCTCATTGGGATAAATGACTTGACATAATTTATACATAAAGTAGATGTCAACACAGGAATGAACGTTGAACAGTAATCGATCTGTATCAGCCGCACCGTTTCCAAGTACCCCCTCGTTGATTTTTGTAAATGGCTAAGATAACTCGTAGATAAAATATTTCTCTTTTTGAAATTACCATTTAAAAAAAAAGAACAATAGTATGTCTATACATACTATTGTTAATTTTTTTTTTAAATGGTAAACCAGACACTATTGTCTGGTAATGGCAATTTAGTAGTTTTGTTGTAAATTAGCAAATAGGTATATAGTTTTTTAGTTGTAAGCGGAGCTGATGTTATGTTCTGTGTGAGACTTGAGCTGTACATATGGTTCTAACGTCATTTCACTTATGTAAACCAGCTTACCGTTCGATTACTGTGAGCAATTATTAAGACGAAAAAACATTAATAAAGACCAAATTCACTAATATGCTTTTTTATTTACTCGCATTACATACAACGTTAACATCACAATTTATCGATATTGTTTTTTTTTAAAGACTAAAAACATCGAACAAAGGTCTGTTAGAATACTTGTGTAAAATTTATTACGTTTAAGGCAAAATAAATGAATTTTTAAATATAGGTATTTATTTTAAGCTTAAACGTGAATTTTATGTTAAAACTTTACAACTGACTAGATATTGTCACCTCGTACTTTGCTTACCTCGTACTTATACTTTTGCATTTGTAAATTCAAAAGTACAAGCATCGTAAGTCATTTGTAGTGTTTTAACATAAAATACACGTTTCAGCTTAAAATAAATACCTGTATTTAAAAATTTATTTATTTTGATTTTAAATTTTAGTTATGACTCAAAAATACATGATACGGATACGTGGAAGTCATGCAAATTAAATCCAGATGGTAACTCCAGCACCCAAACGCAATTATTATAATAATTCAGCAACGATCAGCAGTCTCTGAGAACTTTTTCCAACGACAATAAAGGAGAGTTCTTCGTCCTTTCTTGAAAAGGGGCACCTGAGAGAGGAACAACAACCACGTTTTTCTCAAAGGAAAATAGACGTGGCACAGCGAAGCAAATTTTTATTCAAGCAGTTTTACAACGTATAGTGAATCTCTTTTTGAAGTTGGTGTTTCGTATGAAAAACACATGACGTAATTTTTGCAACTTTGTTTAACTTTTAAGCACGACTTTAATTCCAAGGACATACGAATATTTGAGCTAATTATTTATAAGCTATTAATGTTAATAATATAGTAAAATTAACACAGAGTATACTGTTATTAAAGCAGTTTACTTAGTGTAGTTTTTAATGTGATAATATTAAAGTAAGTTTTAAGAATTGGAAGATTCTATCTAGAGTTTTAAACAACCTTAAAGTAAAGGGAAAATGAGACACAAGAATGGTAAAACCCAGAACTTCTTATATTTTGTCAGTTTAAAGCAGTGCTTGTTATTGGCTGCTCCAAAACTCTGAGGCGAGATTTCATTTGTGTTTCAAATATGCTTTAACATGCTAATGGTAACGAGGTTTTATTAAATATTTATTACGAAACGATACACTTAGTTCAGCGGACGGTTTGATATTTGGTGCTTGACGGCACGTTAATGATACCTTACATTATGGAGGAAGGTTTCACATGATTTGATCACAGTGAGTCGACACTTGTCCAGTGGCCTCATCCATCAGAGGCGTCGTGTCTGCAGTAATTCTTGCTAATACATTACACATGTAAAGCTAACTATCTAGTTATCTTTATATATGATAGTGTGATATTATTAATTTTGTTACTTATAATCTGCAGTATCATTAATTCTTGTACATGGAATTTAAAAGACAAGTAACAGTAGGTTTTAATTGTAAAACAAGCTAGGTACTATTGAAATATTTATTTTAAATATTTGTTGTTTAAAAATGTGGAAGTTTATAGTTCAATGGATTTTTCTATGATTACGGGCTTAACCTTAAAAAAATCAGTCACAAAATCTCTATGTTCACTTTTTGATTTCAAATAGTTTCTGTATCTTTTGTTAAAGACATTAAATTTTTATATTACGTTTATAGTTTCAGTTGTGATACAAAGTGTTGTAGTGTGTACACTATGGTACAAAGTGTATAGCAATAAACATCAGTATGTTTCAGCGAGGCTTCTTAATATATATTTATTAGATAGTCATCTCCGTTTATTAGCCGACATTCGTACTACATAAAAGTGTCTATTAATACTGCTTATCAGATCTTTCGATCCATAAACACACTTGCTAATGTAGTATTCCCATCAATTGCTTAATGCTTTTTACACTAATACTGGTTTGTGATGTAATACATTCTGAGACAGAGGTATTTTTTATTATTGTCATTCCAACTTAATTTTTAGGAGAAATGAAAATAAAATATTTTGCTAGAAACGTTAATTTGATTGATCAGGAAATTGATGATATCAAAATATTAATGTTGCAGTTATACAAAACCTTTACGTGCTGGTCTAGTTTGGATGATTCTTGAAGGCAGATCGTCATTACATTGTGTTTGATATTTTATTGTGTTCAGCCTGGCAAGTTACAACAATGAATCATATAAAACATGAAATTCTTCAAAAGCCAACGTATTCCATGAAATATAATTTATTATAATTTTTAAATTAATCGATTTAAGTAATTTGTTTGTAGGCATTAAGAAGTAAGTCCAACCGCACCGTTTGATTTTATAAATTCATATGATTTTTGTTTTTATTGCTATATTAATTTACAAGAAAATATTTTTTTGTTGATGTTAATAATAATAAAATATTTTTCATTGTTTAAAAACGATGTGACGAAGAGAATAAAGTAAATTTGTAGATTTTATGTAAAAATTTAAGATTATTGTTCCCATTTAGGTAAGTAAAAATAAGCAAAAAGTCAGTGAAATTCAAATATTGAACATATTTTTAAAAAATATATACGTGTGTGTTACGTTAACATAACGAGTTAGGAGGCACCTATGAAATACTATTCCTCTAGCTTTAATATTTCATAAGGTGTAACGTGTGTTGTAATTTTGCGAATTTATGGATTCCATGAAATCTATTTACCTGGTATTTAATCCTATTTGTTTATTAAGACAAAGTAGGGAATGTGATCTGTTAACCTTGGCACAAATCGATAAGTTAACAAAAGCGAACGTGAACCCTCATACTATTATTTGGTTTATTTAAAGGTAATAGTATAAACAGAAAGCACGTATGGATGCGGTTATCGAACGACACCTCGCACCCACTCTATGATTGATTGGGTATAGGGTTGGAGGCAATCGCCCCTCCTTTTGACTACCTTCTCCCTCACCCGCCCTCAGCGGTGGTTCCGAGGCAGCCAGCTGCCGGCGCCCGCTGAGACATCGTTGCTTGACATGATGTTCATTTGTTCTGATTTGTTAGACACCAGGGCGCACCACGAGCGCGCCGACTTCGAACATTACTTGATTAGAAAATATTATTATGATGTACCTCACGGGATATCGAGAACATTTTGTGCATAGTATATTTTTATCTTTATCTTTACGCTGGACTCTTCCGCATCGTATTTTTTCGTAAAATTACGTGCTGGTACAAAATAGAAAATATCTTCATTTTTCCAAAGAAATTATACGTAGAACACAAAATTTATATACAGTGAGAAACTACTAAAATATATCCTAAGTAAGTTACGTAAAAAATGTTATCAAAAACATTATACATATGTATATACTCTGTTGTAGGTACTACTACGACCTACAATATGTGCTAAAATTGTATTCACTGCTATAAGACGCGTCTTCCAACTTTATGATGTTGTAAGTTGTGGTAATTCCCAAGATGTGATATTAAATAATCAGCTGAAAATCTACTTCCTGACCTTTAGGTTTAGATCAATAAATATGTCAACCGAGGTATTAATTTCATACCATTTTCTGAAAGTTGTTTTCAGTATCCGATAAATGACGATACAGTGTCAATCATATATCATTTATATTTTTTTCTGTTAAGATTGCAAGTCTAGGAGGATCTTTATAGCGTTATCGAGGATTTATGTTACACTAGACTTGTCGCATATACTTTCGCAATTCTAAAAACTACCCAAACAAAAACTTGTAATAATATTTGGGCGATTCAACTATCATATTCTGTGAGATGATAGTTTCTAATCGATAAATCTATCTACTAAATGTATTGTGTTGTGAATGTACCTATTTAATTGCGGGTGCCTATTTTATTTCCACTAATGAAGTCTAGTTTTTTTTCACATTGAAAGTAGCCTTACTAACTCTTTAAACTGTAAGCTAACTATCACTCACCACCCTGTAGAAATTGATTCACCTATTTTGATGTTTAACCAGAATAAACAAACAGATAAAATTTTCAAATGTGATTATGTGACGTATATGGATTATTTGTACACCGCGTATACTCAGACTATTTACGAATTTTACTCTTCACAATTGTCTTAACTCAAACAGAATTATTTATTTGTTCAAAAATGCACGACGTTTTTTAATAACTTAAATCAAAAGTTTACTTAGTAAATATTATTTGACTTTTCTCAATATCGAATTTTATTAACTTATAATTTATTCATCGGTTTCCTTTTTTTAATATTTTTATATATATTATTTCTCGATTTCAGTGTAAAGTAATCGTAGGCACATAGTAAGCTGAAATATTTCATATAAGTCGCGAGAGGTAACAATGTACCTTAAACGGTCACGTTCAAATGTTACTCCTGCTGATGCGAATAGCTGCGGTGGTTTGAAGCACATGTTGAAACTGGTAACAAGCTCCAAAAGTATGTTGCAACACAATGTTAAACTAGCTTAAATGAACATTATTATTAATATTATTATTTCTTTGATGTATTAGGTATCTATCGATATTGGATCCGAGTAGAGGTCGTCCTCCCAAGCCTTCTTCGCAGCCTCCTGCCGTTAAATGATGTCTTCACAGAAGGTTGTGATCGCAGTAAAACAGCTATTGCTACCGGCCATGGAGCTGGTAGCGAAAGATCTCCTCCAATAACTGTACTGAGGGCTCAACGCTGCGCCACCCAGGCGGAACAAGCAGCCAGCCTATGCTGAACCGAGTCCTTACTACAGTCGCATTGGTGACAAGTGGGACTAAATTCCCTCCTCGCGACCAAGTGTGATACTTCCCGATGTAATCGTGACCGGAAAGGATCTACGTCAGTTGAAAAGAAAGGGTCTCGGTTTGTCGCGACTCTGGCTCCATCCAAATCGGGCAAGGGACACCCAAGGGCAGAAGTAGCACAGACCAGCTTTGGAGCAAGATGCCTAAAGTACTCGTCAAAAGCCATCTCCCGTCAAGGATCGGGTCGAAAAGTATCATCTGTCTGCCTCAACCAGTACGAAGACCAAATTAACTACGATGGAGGCGATTGGGGGTGGACCACGACGGGGCCCATTGAACAAAAGGGCATCCCGCTGTCTTATCCAGGGTATCTTGTAAACCCGGAACCTCAATGCGGCCTACCATCAGAGAGACTCTCTTGGACACCGGGTGCGATGCGCCGCACCGCGGGTAGAAGGCCTGGCCTCGAATAACCCAATCGTAAATCATATTACACTGTCGAAATCCGAGTACAGACCCCTGCGGAGATCTGAGAGCATTTCAATCTCTTTTAGAACACCCCAGTTCCTTACTCGTGCAGCGAGGCCAGAGATAATGAACGAAAGTTCCACTATCGACCCCCTCTACTGTCGCACACGCGTGTCTGTGGAGTCACTGTTTAATAAATAGAGGTCCACCTAACCGCCAACTACTCTACGGCCTCACGACTTGAGTCCGTTCTGAGGAAACCTATGCGATGGATTTTGTGTTGAAGTCCGGAACCAGATCGGATAGTGCGGAGAGAGAAGACAGAGTGCAATACGGACAATATTAGGAAATATTGTCGGCCCTGCACCCTGTCTTCTCTAATTGCTCTAATTGCAACGCGGACATCCCCGGCTGTAATAGAGTCGTCCAGGTCCGAGATACGTAACTCTGTACACTTGATAAACCTGGCGATCTTCACGTCTTTCATAGCTGTAAATATTGTACTTTTTGCCTCAGGAAGCTCGATAAATCTAGTTCCCATCTGAGTGAGATGTAACCTAATCCCTACCGTTCCGAAATCATTGACAAGACTGACCCGGTTCCTCTTAAAGATGGTCGCATAGGATACTCCACATGTAAGCCGCCTTCGGTAATACGATAACCACTACAGCCGCAGTTTTAGGTAATTGAAGTTTGCGTGGCTTTATTAACTTTTTTCGTGGAAACCACTGCCACCGTTAATGTCTGCGAGGTAAAGTCTACTTTTTGACCAGCGTTTTTACCCCGCTATCGGGACTTTTTAGTCCCCTCTACTATCTATCAACGATCATTGGAAGGGATAGATGTGGAGAGTTGGGTAAAGTTGTTGGAGTGAGGAGTGGAGTGAATCCTGCTCTAGTCTTGGTCGCTGCTTTACGTCCCTCCCTTGGTGCAGCCGTCTTGATAGCTGCCTTACCCCCCTAGTGTCCTCAGAGCAGAAGACAGCGGGAAGCAATGTCAGCACTTCGGTTTATGTGTAGTAGTAGCGCGAGTACCGCGAGTAGCGGTCGATAAACATGGGTCGGAGACAGCCTCGCCTCCAAACCGGTGAGATGTCCATCCATCATGCGCCATACTGCACCCTTAGTTTGGCGCAGGTGGGCATTAGGGATAGCATTGACATTGACATCCTTTCGAATACAAAAATAATTTTCTAAATCGGCCACAATTGACGCTATAGTCGGTAAACATACAATAAAAAAAACATACTGTGGAACATAGAATCTCCTCTTTTATGAAGTCAATTGAAAAGTATGTCTGTGAATGCCCGACGCCAGCTATAATTAAGCTATAAAATTAAGTTAATCCCAAAATGTAAACAATAAACACATTAACGTTAGTTAGCATTAACCTGTGTTAAGGGAATGCAGTGTCAATAAGCTATTAGATGAACGAATGATCATAAAAGGACATTGTATTGGCCACTAAGCGACCGGTGGGTTTAATTGTGCCATCCCCTAATATCGTGCAACATCAGTTATGCGATGTAGTACGACGTGTTATCGCTTTCTAGGCAAACAACACATACACATAACATGTATTTGTAAATAGGTAGTCTGTTGGTATATGCTCGTATTATATACATCATGTGTTTAATGAGTGTACATTCGTGGTTTGGTTCCACTCACATAATGAGAGCAAACGTATTGCTATAAACCGAGCACTTTAGCATTTAAAGATGGATAATTGAGACAATATTAAAAAGGAAAGGCTGGTAAGATATTGCTTATGTTGATGAATTAGGAAGTGTAAGTAAAAGCTCTAGTAAGTCAAGATCATTTACGTGAACAAGGGGCCGGCGGGCCGTTACCCCACCGAGCTTTACGGCGGGTGGTGTGTCGGAATCGGACCGACTAAAACCACACGGTGTGCCACTCTGCGCCTGACATAGGAGGGATCCGGGAACAGCTGTTATTACGACATCCAGATCTCTCCTATATTATAGCGGATGGACGGAGCACGTGGAGCCTCCAATCGGGACGACCAACGAGCCATCGTGGCTCGACGAGCGGCCTTTCGCCACTCGCGTATCTTTTCCGGCGGGGGCCGGATGCCGCTACCCACCCGGAAGTCAGCCGTTCGCCGATAAACTTCGACGAGCACTTCCGCCTCCAAATCCCACGGGGGAGTTCCGGCTAAGGCGCACGCCGCCTCCGTCGATACAGTGCGGTAACCGCGTATAGCTCTAACCGCCAATATCCTCTGAGGACGCCAGAGGCGAGCCCTATTCTGGGCGGTCAGAGCCGCCGCCCACACCGGTGCACCATACAGCGCCATTGACCGGACAACTCCCGTATATAGCCGCCTCGTCACGACGCTGGCTCCACCTAAATTAGGCAAAAGTCGGCCAAGGGCAGAAGCAGCGCCGACCAGCTTTGGAGAAAGCTGTCGGAAGTGCTTGTCGAAGAGCCACATCAAGGATGGTGTTTCTCTACCCTAACCGTGAAATTACGCCGACGATAGACTCTCCTGCGACCGTTTGCACCAATTAGACGTGTCGGACACTCATCGATATACAATATGGAGGCCCATTACTCTTCAGTCAAATTAAGATGTTCGTGAAAAAGCTTTGGACAGTTTGCTGCCTTAAAAGCGGTGATTACCGATTCTTTAAGCCTCCTTCTTATTGTTTGTGCACTCACGTTTACTCTACGCACTTTATTCAGTTCTGTTTTGATGTTTACTTACGTAAGAAAATGATTTTGTAGTGACGTTGAAATAACAAATTGGTTGTCACGACAGGTGGTTGTCCGAGTTCTTCTGGTATCAGTCTGCTTTTGTGAAAACCTGTCTTTTCAGTATACTCTAGAAATTCTAGACTAGTTTAAATTTCTAGCAATCGTTCCTTGATCCAAGCCTTCAGCACCAATGCCACAGTTAGAGTGACTTATTTGAACGAAGTGTATGGATACTTGTTTTGGAGTTTAAAAGACCAATAATCAATACTATTGGTATCAAAAATTTAAAACGAAATGAACAAAAAAAGAAATCATATTTTACTTTTTAAACACACAAAATTGAGACTGTGCATGTAATTTTATCTTTTACTGCGTCTAATTCAGACTGAGTTCATCTTAGTACACCGAAGGAATACATTAGAACTGGCATAACTCAAACATTATAGAATCGTACCTTGTTACAAGGAGTAACAAGGTACCATTATAGTACTAATAAAAGATTTTTTAGTAGTTTTGTCAGGCGGCCAAAGAAGTGTTCCTGAAACATTTGTTTCATTCCAGATTCTGATATTGTCAAGGACTGTGAAATGTGTAGACACTTACTTGTAATTACGGTGGCAGATAGAGATCTGAGTTTTGTTGAATCTAAAAGTTTAAATTATTCAGATTCTAAAATCACAACCTTCTTTACAAATTCCATCTTGATAGAATCATTAAAGTTCTATTAATTAGTTAATGAATTAATTGCCAATGCTAGTAATAAAAACCGTAAATGCACTGAGCTGAATTGATTTTACAAAGAATTAAAATAAAACATTTGTGTTTCGATGTTACAGGAAACGTATAGACGTTGGGCGTGCAGCACAATGGTGCCGTTGTGGGTGGAAGAGGGTGCGGAGGAAGGCAGCGAAGAGGGAGGCAGAACGCGCCGCGCGCCTACAGAGCACGCGGCACGCTGGCACGCGCGTCACCTGGAGCGCGTCGGACATTTGGACCGTCGGCGCAGTGCCGGTGGCGTCGTGGGCCGATGGGTCCGCGCCGCCGCCGCCGGCCCCGGCCGGCCCATAGTCCGGCTCAAGCCCTGCCTTTCTGTCTGCCAGCTCGTCGAGCAACACTGCCCCTACTTCCTACCTGCGGATCGCGCGCCTGCATACCCCACACAATACGCCGGCGAACCCACGTTCCTATGTCTCGGTGAGTACTTTCATTTGTTTGATTTAATAATTGCGAAGAAATAAATATTTCCAACAATATAATTGTTACCACAGATTCGATATCACAACAGATTGTATATAGTAGATATTTCTTCAGTATTTTTGTCACTGCCAAAATTAGTAAACATAACGGCTAAAGTAGTTTTATATAATCATATCTCTAGTTTCGCTATTTTGACATGTTTTCAGAACCTAATCAAATTTATTTCTGTAGGTATGAAGGTCAACACATACATATCCACAGTGTAAAATTAAAAAAAATAACTTTTCAACTATAAATCTTCTTTATCCATTGACACTCTTTTATTTCAGTTTAATCAATGAATATATTGTTTGTTCATACATAAATTTTTACGAAAATGGTAAAATTAAACACTAGAACCTAAGGAGGATTTGCTGCCTAAATGATTATCCAATAATAAGAACTCAAGATGAGGTCAAATTTCCTTCTACTATACGTAAAAGACTGGCGACATCTTAAAAAAAATACATAAAACGACTGTCAGTTGGGGGTGAAGCTTTCTTATATTTCTGAAAAATGACATTTGACTTAGAACAATTGTAGCTTCAAGTTTTCGGTGTAATATTTTTGCAGGGATAAACGTTGCCAAATACTTTTGGTATACATTTTTAGTATTGCAGCAATTTGAAAAATAGAAAGTAGAATAAAATAATAGTTTTGTAAAGTGATAAGGGGATCTGTTGATACACTGATACGACTGATTTCAGACCCGCGTATCCCGGAAACGGGTGCACAGGCGAACAAGTCCAACTACGGGTGGGACGAGTGCTGTTACTGGTACTGCGAGGGGCGGCTGTGCTACCGGTGCGAGTCACGGATCAGCGAGGCGCCGCGGCCCGAGGGGGAGCGCTGCGCCGCGGTGGAAGAGCGCGTGCCGTCGTGCTCGGTACCTTATCAGGCACCGGGTGGCACCGGCGCGCTCTCCCCAGGCACGGCGCTAATCCTCGCTGCGATACTATTCGCGCTCTCCATATATGCACGGACTCACTGGACCGCAGGCACGCCAATAGTGAAAGTGCGCGATTCAAGGTTATAGTTTTACGTTAACGTGCGTCGCACCCGCGCGTCCCGCGATCGCCGGTCTGCGATCGGAACCTCTATTAGTGCTGTACTTATGATAATAAATAACGCGCGGTTACGATTTCGTACGAGACGTACGCGAGTGGCGACGCTGGCGAAGCGCGCTTTGGTGCCGCGACTCGCGACGCCCCTGTAGACTCTAAGATAATATTTGTGTCCGGTCGATCGATTTGCCCGAAACATGGAAACACCAAATAATGATCAGATTTACATATAACTTTTAATCATTTATCTCGTAAGCGCTGTTAGCCGATGTTCCGGCCAATTTGTTAATATTTTTGGCAGAAATTGTAAACAAGAATCCTCACGATGTTTTGCAACAAATGAAGTGTTATATT
Source organism: Hypercompe scribonia (assembly GCA_949316085.1). NCBI lineage: Eukaryota > Metazoa > Arthropoda > Insecta > Lepidoptera > Erebidae > Hypercompe > Hypercompe scribonia. Next base: position 14,384,798 of record OX438969.1, on the reverse strand, counting down.
TTACATAGGGTTTTACAGTTACATCGTTCATAAGCACAGAGTTTTAGTTATGTCTCTAAGTTATGTACCTTCATGAATAAAAGCAATATTTTACAGGACTTGTAGAAGCAAAACTCTCTGTGACGATAGTTAATCAGTCACGATTGATACATACACATTTAGATAATTTTGTGTTAGGATTCGCGCGACGAAACTTTAAAACTACATTATTATGTAGCGTCTAATACGGAATACCTCATGCAATAGGAAATAGACGTGTCATAAAAATACATACCAAGTATTTGGATTCCTGCCGCCCTCAACCGCCGTGGGATAAAGAGTAGGTGTCACGTCCTGTCTCCCTCACGCTTAACGACCAAGTTGATGATAAACTAATGTATGTATAAGGGCACGATGTCTCTACTCTTTTGAACATGAGACAATAGGTAGGTGTACTTACTGTGGAATCGTTTATTAGAGAGTTATTTTTGTAATGTTGCACTAGTAAGCGGAACGTAGTTTTGTGGCGGCAGAGTGGGTCAGTACTGTACATGTAAGTGTTTCTGGGTATGTGGTTGAACAAAGATCTTCTCTAACTAAGCTAACCTCTACCGCCACGATGCTATCTGTACGCGTGTGGACGCCTAAATAGTTGGTCTATGATGATTATGTATAAAAAGAGTCAGAATGGTAATATAGGGTTAATAAGTAGTTGTTGTTTTGTAAGAAGTAAAATATGACTACAACATATAATGAAAATTATATGTAATATATCCGTCTTATGAACTAAATCAACATTCAGATTTAACATGGTTGAAAATGATTTTTATATAACTTGATTTTAAATATATATATTGTATATTATAATAATATATGATCGTGCCGATTATTGATAATGATATTTCAACTGTCAAGCTGAGTATCGTGTTGTCGATCACAACGGTAACGGTATTTGTTAGTTTTGACTTTATTTTAGAAAAATATTAAATTATAGAATTATCGTTAAACATTATGTGATGAAGACAAAATATGGTTATTAAGACTTTATTGAATGGACATTTGTTGAGATATTATCCTCGGTCGGGGATGTAGTTGTTGTATTCAAATGATAAATGATAATAATATTAAGTAAGTTATTTTTTACGTTTTTATCGTGTGTACATATGTCAAAACGGTTTGTTGTTTCCACTCCCATACTTAATCGTCATCACCGAAGGTGCTAATGGTCTATTAACGCTTCTTAAAGCTTCGTTTGTGTCAACTTCCAGTATAACCTGATCTGTTTGTCTATCTGTGTGATGAACTTGTTAGTACGTAGGTGCTCGTAGCGACAGGCATGGGAATGACCCACTTCGCTGCTCTCGACGCCCAGCTACGACGCCACGCGTGACGCCTCCACACTCATATCACTTCTACCTAGGCTACAGAACCTAGCCAATATTTTCATAGTACATATTTTCAAGTAACAGTTTCCCTTCAGTGGGGTATTACCTCCAATAGATTAGGTATATTTGGATATAGTGTGTGCGGAATCGCGACAAAATGGATCAGTAGGTCGTTATTGTTTCAATCGAATGTCTAATTCGCTGTTGATCCCCAGTGCCTTCGCTTGTGTCGAAGTAAAAGCGTCGCGCGTCCACGATATTAATGGTAGGTACTATTGGCATCGAGCTCTCAGCACTAAGTTTTACTCGTTACGCACTCTGTGATTATTGGTTCACCTTTACTGATTATGTCGACTTTCATCGATTAAGGTAGTATTCATCACGTTTCGCGCTGTGACTGATGGAACAAGATAAGTAGTGTAGCATCCCGTGCACGTATAATGTCGTTTCGTTCAGTAACCACAGTTGGAAGTAAAATGTTGAGAATCATAGTTATAGTCTCTTCAAGAGAGTTTATATAGTAGGTTTAGATTCGAGAGCTGTTAACAATAAAAAGTTTAAGATTCATTATTTTGCAAGAAAATCACAACCTACACACAATACTGTAACGTTTTAAAGTCAAAATTAATATGTTTGACTAAATTTTATGAAGGTTTTATTTGATTTATTTGAGAATTTAACATGATGCCTGCAGTAATAGTCAGAGGTATTCAATTAGATTTCGTTGTCGGTGAGTCAGATTCTATTGCACATAAAATGTTATAATAATAATCAAGAAATCTTTCTCAAGTCAATCGTTGCTCTACTGCGTAGGTGCTCTTTCACGATATCTACGTGTATCTATATGTATTATCAAGGTGTCTAAATTTAGTAATAGAAAATGAATTACTAGAACATAATTAATTGGAACAATTTCGAGCACTCGTTAAAACTTACACATTGACCGTGCATTTCTTCTTGTGAGTGTCACCAGTGTACACTATCGATATCTTCAATCGTTCACTTAATTAGAGTAGATAGTGAAGGGCCAAGGGAGCGGTTCAGATGTTATGTACGGTTAAAATTTTAGTTCAACAGGTTGACAGCAGTATTTATTTCATTTACATTACACGTGTATAACCGAGGCTTTAGACCACACTACAACTTAGCTACCGCACATCTCGTATTTTCACAACACTCGGTATACATTTCTGAATTGTTATGTATAAGTCATTACAAATTGTTACCTCCTGTTACGAAATGGTTTTAACATAGAGGCGACATTAGCAATAATTGGTAGTAAATATCAACCAAAATACTGTGGTGGGCGAGGAGTGCGATGCGATGCGGAGCGATGATGAGGTTTAGGAGCGGAATAGAGCGGTCGCGCACCCGCAAACTGCGACATACCATACAATTCCCATTCTAGGTATAGCGTAACGGGTGTTTTCTTAATATTTTGTTCAACGTTTGATGATAGTGTAATATTACGTTTTTAAGTAATATACGTATGTTTTGATGTACATAAATAAAGTGTAAATGTTTAACGCACAAATAATATGAAAAAGAATGCTGAATATTTAAAGCAGTGTACGAAAATTTATGTATTTAGCTGTAAAATGTATCTGGGAAGTAATCGATAGAAAATATGCAAGTAGGAACTGCCGTACTCCGTCTGCTAACGAACAGTAGTTCGTTTGTCTATCGTTCATCTCATTCAAATTGTACTGTGTTGTACTGTTTAACCCTGTTCTTGCACATTGATAGCGGCGGGGTAGCTGCAACTTTGTACCAGTTCGTGCGGCTATGAATGCCGTTTCCAATGGTAATTTACAAATATTGTTAAAAGTTTGTTATATTAACTGCACCTACTACTCAATATGTTAAGCCCCTCACGTTAGGTTGCGCGACGACTCAGTTAACTGTCACACACACGCACAAAGCAAACAGAGGTATGCGCTTTCGGGGTCGTTCATCGATGATTAAGCGTTAATGAGTATTTATCTACATAATAATAACTCTCAACATACATATAGAGATGTAAGCAAAACACCAAATCGTAGCCTTTACATGAAATCTCTGGAAAAATATTAGGTTAAACAAATAGAACGACTTATTGTATTTTCTATAAGTTTCTACTTGTGCAGTATAAATATGTTTCGACGTTAGAGCAGTGCAACTTTTTCATTGATACTTTCATTTTGAAGCTGATTAACATATTTCAATATAGCAAAAGTAAATATTAAATCTCACTATATTTTAAGACTTCTGAGAAGTAATTTAAAAAGTAGCCTGTAAGTAGTAATGGCGTTATGGGTAGAAGATTTAAAAAGAAAAACAGATCGTATTTTTTTTCATAATGTTTCTCACGGGGACAAGTTAGTACCAATGAAAGAGTTATCGATTGGAACGATCCTATTGATATTTGTTTTTAATAGTTTTTGATAATGTCTTAATGTTGAATGTTTCAAGTGCAATGAAAATGTGTATGTACATCGGTAATTCAACTGCATCTTATAAACAATATTATATAAGTATATTGTAGATGTATCATAAATAAAAAATATGCACGAAGCATATTAACAGCACTTCATCTGCACTAGTACTTATATATTTTATTTACATGTACTTAAGTCCGTGTAATATTTATGTTTCATACGAAGTATTACAATTATTGTTTGGTGACTGCCAGTATATGGTTCTACACTTAGGGGTATAAAATATAAGTCGTGGCTCGGCTGTGGTATTAAAAGATTATATAACTTCTCAGTAAATAGTGAGAGGTTGTCGGTTCGAATATCAGTCAATTCGTCAATGATGTGAACCAATTACTTACATTACAACTATGTTTTGTTTGAGTCGTAAGCGAAACGGTAAGTTTCCTTATAAATAAACTCAAAAAAATTAAGATTTTTGTAACTTTCCACGGCGTCTTATATATAAACTGCTCGAGCGCCTCGTGGTGAAATATTTGACGCCAGCAATATCTGCGGGTGATAAACAGTGCCATGAAACTAGTGCATAGTTATAATTGATAGTTCCTAGTCCGAAGAAAATCTTTTAGGAGTATACATAGTCATTGGGATCGTAAGTGTGCAATGGATTAACAAATAAAATAAGTGACTGCAATATGTTATGTAATATACAATTATGTTTACTGAAATTGACACGCTCACAATAGGTATTAAGCACATATGTACCTTTGTATTCCCCGATGTTTCAACCAGGTTGCACTAGCCGTGGTCATAGACCAGGCGCGTCAATTTACGTACACATACCTATATATTATGGAACGCGATTGTTTAAAAGTTAGTATATTACACTGCCTCTATTAGTTCAATTCTTTCTTTTAATACCACACTGATCTTTAAAAAACAACGAATATGATTCACGATTGAGATTTTGTAATACAGCTTTTTTTGGTATACAGGTAATGATCCAATGAATACGAGAAAATTGGAATATTTGTCGTATTTAGAACAGAACAATATCTAAAGCAAATTTATGAATAGGGAACATTGCGGTATTATGGCTGTATGCGTTAATTGTGTTTGTACTGTGTAGTTGAATGTTCCGTTTGGTGTTTATCGTTTAACAATGGAATCCATATAATTGTGCGTGACGTGCTACTAATAGTAGATCGATATGGCCTTCGATTTTGCAGTTAGAGAAAAGTTAGGTAAATTAAGCCACAATTAATGTATCAAAGATCTTATGATGATGACAAAGTTACATATAAATAGATTTAACAATTTGTACGTTATTTTAATCCGAAATTTCATAACTAAGTGGTTCATGAGTAATTCAACCCCGAAAGTTTCTCTTTAGATGACATATTTCTTCTAAATCTATGGATAAAGTTATATTTATTGTTTCATATCATGGCAGTTTGTTTAATACACAGATATGTAGATACACCATAGACATTTTTATACAGCGAAAAAACCTTGATGTAAAAAAATAGTGCCATATAATGTAACATTCTTTATGTTAAAATAACTAAAAGGGATCTTAGTTTTTGGATCATCGTCTAAGGTCCATTGAACACATTTGAAATATGAACTTTAAGCCTCCAAGCATGTAGTGCAGTTAAATCATAGTAGTGTTGTCAATTCTGAATAGAAATATTAAGTTTACTATCAAAATAGATGCTAACATTCTATACGATCAAACGTTTCAGTTTACAGTTACTTGAATTGATGTAAAATTCTTGTGCGTTCGGTACACGCCGAGTGAAACTCGACTACAAATGTCTACGGTTTATCTCCTTATTTGTTTCATTTGAATGTCTGTTCATAAATTAGTATAAATATAATGTATGTAATTAGTGTTATTTCCATTTAAAAATAAATGTTTTGTGTTATGTTGCTAGTGTTACGTTGGCTCTAGATTGGAGTTGTAGCCCATCACCTGATGTACTATTTAGTTTCCAGATTATGAGTTACAATTAAGTTCTAACGTTTTCTGTACAAAAACGTAAAAATTCCATTCATTCCTAATGAGTTCTAGATCATATAAATATATGTATGATTATGAGGACTTCAAAGGCACCACACCTCAAATTAAAAAGTTTTATGTTAAAAATCGTTATGTTAAAAAGTACGTAGTTAGGATTGCACTGTTGGAGAGTGATTATATTTAAAAATACTCGATCTGTCCACAGGACTGCTTTGAACATAATTTTAATCTCTATAAATAATATCATTAAAATGCCTAATTCATAGTGAGAGAGGTAGAGTAGAATAAAATGTTAACTCATAATGATTACAAGGGTTAGAGGTTGACGGGGAGCGCGGGGCGCGACGCGCCGCGACGGTCTCGAGGGGGCACAGAGCAGGAAGCGAGGAGCGAGCGCGGGCGGATCGCGGCCCGGCCAACACTGCCACAGCACGCGAGCTCGATATATTGATATGATCTAGGATGTGTCGTAGGTGTTTCTCGAGTAGTGATCGTGTAATAATTCTTATGTTATGCCTTCTAAATCATTATAAAATGTTAGTGTGCGACGACGACTCAGAGGTGGTGACGGCCGGCACGGCTCGTCAGCCGCTACGCATCTACGCCGTAGGCTGCGTAGCGGCAGTGTAGTCCGTTGTAAGGCGTGCCACCGTCGAGGTCGCATGTAGACATCGTTCAACACTCGAAGTAAGATTAATCACGTTCGAATAATCGTAGACAGATTTTGAAATTTAATATTATTTGCATTTTCCTAAGAGTTAGAACGATTGAGACAGTAGGTCGCACGACCGTGTTATGATGAATTGTGGAGATGTTTATTAAAAAAATACGTTTATGAAAATGGAATAAAAATGAAAAATATTGTCATATAAACTTGTAATTACTAACTTAAGAGGAATTATTGGAGAACCAGAAAAACGTTAAATAAACCGATTAAAAATACAAGCGAGAGTATTATTTTCACTCACACATCCACTTTAAACAAATTTTAAGGCTGACCTGATGACTTTTGGAACGAAATCAACTTAATAAATATCATTTGGAATTGAAATAAAATAAAGAAAACTATTTTATTTCTTGCTTGATCACATTAAGCCTGTCCTCTGTTATATCTGCACATTATATACTAGAACTATCCTAATTCTATGGGAGGCTATAAAGGGTTGCTATAAAGCATTATATAACTCACCTTCTGTACTACAAGTTTTTTGGTCTAATGGTAAATTATCCTGTCTGCTAAGGTCGAGGTCGAGGACTCAATTATCACCTAGGATATTTGTTTGACTAGCCTGATTACTACTGTGTATGTGTGCGTAACCGAAATGTGTATCAATATATATGTTTATCAGCACTTTTGTTGCTATAATACTGACTCAGCCTAGTTTGAGATCAGACAATCATATGAAGCTATTAAATCATTTGCTATTGTGAGAATAAAATTCACTTTTCAACGTTTTATTACAAGCAGAAGCACATTTATCTCTATGGTGTTCTTTCTTAATCTTCAGCAGCAACAAACCGCGAACTGCGCATAGCAATCTGTTACCTTTTTTTTTATATTTAACCTACCAAAGTGACTCTATTCTGCCTGATGGAAAGCATGAATAGAATCCAAGAGCGGTGGTCGCCATACTCACTGCGAATGACGACAGTGTAGTATGGCCACCCACGCTATGGCGGCCTAATGAGATACTTTTTCACACCCCGCTTAAAGGACCCGGGATCGTAGTGGGACGGAAACACGTACGCTAGTAATGAATTCCAGGCTTTAACCGATCTGCACAGGAAGGGAGAGCTGAACCGTTTAGTTCGGGAGCGTATGTCTACCATTCTGAAACGGTAACTTCCAAGGTCAGCAAGAGTTGTCCTAAAGAGGAACAGAGAGGATGGGATTAGTTGGAAGAGCTCATCAGAACACTCTCCATGATAAAGACGATAGAGGACTGCCATAGAGGCAACATCTCTTCGCAACTGCAGAGACTCAAGGGATTCAGTGTCTTTCGGGTTATTTATAATCCAGACTGCTCGCCGCTGTAACCGATCCAAAGCGTCCAGCAAATACTACGCGGATCCATCGTAAAGATGAGAACAGTACTCCACGCAGGAGTGTACCTAGGTCTTATAAAGATGACACAGATGCTGAGGCGCAAAGAACCGTCTTACTCTGTTCAGTATACCCAGCATCCACGAGGCCGCCTTAGTATCCGTGGCCGTGGAACGGTTCGGTCTGAAGCCGTATTACTGATCATTTAACAACGAGTGATCCTCCAGGTGACGGACTAGTTGTTTATTAATGACACGCTCGAGCACCTTGTAGATAATGGAAGTGATGGCTATAGGTCGGTAATTGGCTGGGTTGGAGTGGTCGCCTTTTTTTGGGATGGGTTGGACATTCGCTTCTCTCCAGATCTCCGGAACAATCCTGGAGGAAAACAACAGGCGTTATAGGCGTGTCAATGCTGGAGACAACTCTGGTGCGCAGTTCTTAAGAACCACTGCCGGAATACAGTCTGGTCCACTGGTTTTCCGGACGTCGAGTGACTGTAGCTCCGCGCGGACGTCACTTTACCAAATACGAATATCCTGCATTGTAACGTCGCAGGTCGGAAAGTTGGGCGAGTATAGACCACGGTCCTCGATTCGGGAGTTGGCCGCAAAAGGTCAGCAAGCAGATTCGCTTTCTCTTGCGGCTGATGGGCGAGCGATCCGTCGGGATACTTCAGCGCTGGTAGCGAAGATTGGCAGTGATTGGACTGCTCGGCTTTGGCCAATTGCCAGAACTTACGGCTACCCGTAGGGTGTGCAATGAGTTCTTGGCCAGTCTGTGCAATGTACTGAGCATCCGCTCTAATGTAAGCCCTCTTGCATGCCCTGGTGGCTTTGTTGTACGCTGCTTTTAGGCGATCTACGTCTTGATGGCCTTGAACGCGGGCCCTGGCCCATGCGCGGTAGGCCGCTTGCTTGTGAGTAGCAGCGTGAGTGCACTCACTATTGAACCAGGGCTGGGCCTTCGTGCTGTCGACCTCACTGTAGGGAATACAATATTCCATAGCGACAGTGATCTCGCCAGCAACGGCAGATGCACTTTGGGAAAGATTTCTGTCTTTGACGCAGCGCAGCAGGGGATGGATGCATCCCCTGGGCTCAACGCTGCGTCAAAGACAGAAATCTTTCCCAGGGGATGGATGTAGGGATGCGGGGTGCGGAACCTCCACCCGGTGCACCCTGGGCAACGGAGGCGGCAGTGTCTCTGGCGCTAAGTGCGAGAGACACTGCCTTCTACGGCAAATTCCGGCCGAGGTGGAAACAACTCTTGTGAGGATAGTTGAAGGCTTTCCACGTGTCCCACCGTTTAGCGGAGGGCATAGTGGAGAGTATACTAGCGGGCGGACGGGTTCTCAACTGCTGGCATTGTCAGAAGTTGTGGACATTGATCTGATGCAGACCACCGTCCGGCCAAGTCGTAAACCTTACTGGCCGCAGTCAGGAACGATGGCTCTTTGAGGGCTACGAGGAAGGAAACCTCTATAAAAAAACCTTGGGGCGGACGGACTCGGTCTGGTACAGACCCCGTTCGGCTCAGCCGTAATCCTGAACGGACAGGACCGGTGGTTCTTCGGATACGAGAGGACGTAAACCTCTATAAAAAAACCCCAAGCCCACGCTCTGACGCCTGGCAATGGGCTGAGTCGCTGGAGGGAGTCCAGTGCCGAAGGCGTCCTATTGTCAGAGGACATTAACCTCAAATGTATGGCATGGGTAAATTAAAGGTATCACCTACCCAGGAGGGTCCCAGACGCACCGCGCCTGGGGAGTCCTTCCCGGAGCCAAACGGCTCCGGCAGCTCCCAGTCGTATTCTGGGGGGAGCAACCACTGCCAAACCCGCCCGTCGTCGAGCGGTAAATCCGACGACCAACCAATCGCGAAGGACGCGGAAAGACACGGGGCAGTGTTGGATTCTGACACTGCCTCTGACAGGAGCGGTGCGAGTACGCCAATAGCCTCAGCTGTAGAACAATACCAAAGGGGATCACAAAAGCGAAAAAGGCGCCAGCCCCAATCGGCGGAAAAAAACAAGCTGGAATCCGCCTCTAGTGACGAAGCCACGGCACCCAAAGTGCGAACAAGCTGTCGAGGAGCTCGCGGCGGAGGCCGACCTCCCAAAGCTGGGCGGGTCACCACAACAAGGCAGACTGCCGGAACTATGGCAACAAAGAAAGCCCTCTGTGAAAAGATCGAGTCCGAAAAGACTACGGATATCATGTGCGGTGATCTGAGCCTAAAAGAGCGCAGAGCGACAAATCCTGTGGACCAGATTGAGGAGGCAATTAGTGTAGCCGACTGCTTCCTTCAGACGTTCCAAGGACCAGGAAGTCCAGAACAAGAGGCTCTTTTGGCGGTCGTGCGAATTATCATCGGAGCGGGAAGACTCCTAGTGGCCGAAAACAAGGCCCACGAGGGGGAGAAAGCCAGCCTTGAAGCAGACCTTGCTGAAGTGAGAGAGAGGACGTTAGACTCCTCTCATGGTAATGCTGGTGCCACGCCTGCGCCATTGACATCATCCTGCCGAGTGGAACCGGACATAGTCCGACTCATGGCGGAGATGGACGAGCGGCTTTGCCAGCGTATCTCTGCAATAGAGAACGTAATTTATCGCCCACCTCTAACTCCGCCAAGGGTAACCTATGCAGCCGCTGCTAAAGCAGGTTCAACAGCCCAAACAGTAGCAAGAGTGGTCAAGCCAAAGACAACAACAACGTCGCAAAAGGCCACCCAGGAAAAAGGGAAGGAGAAGAGGAAGGTGAACTCAACCCAAATCCAAACCCCAGTCTCAGCCCCGGCTGATGTAGCACAGCAACCGAAGGAAAGGATCTGGATGGCAGCCGGTGATAGGAAGAAAAGACGGAAGGCCGCCAAAAAAGCAGATAAAAATGCCAGAAAGGCCGCCGCCGCTGCAACAGGAGCGACAAAAAGACTCCGAACCTCTCGTTCTGCGGCAATCGTCGTCACTTTGACTTCAGAGGCAGTAGAGAGGGGTTTGGGGTATGCTGAGGTCTTGGCGAACGTCAAGGCCAACGTCGACCTCAAGGCCCTCGAGATACCGGGCGTCCGGTGCAAAAATACGCGAACAGGAGCCCGGCTTCTCGAGATCCCCGGTTCCACCAGTGGCCCCAAAGCTGACGCCCTAGCGGCTAAATTAAGGGACTCACTGGACGCAGCAGACGTCCGAGGCTGGGCACTGGAGAACTGGGCCGAAAGATTTGGCCTAGTTACCCTAAACCAGGGGTCCGTTCCCACGTTCATGACAGCGAGGGGTAGTTCGATCGTGGACATTTCGTTCGCGTGCCCCTTGCTGGCACGCCGTGTTGAGAACTGGCGGGTCATTGTGGGGGAGGAGACGGGTTCGGATCACGGATACATTCGGTTTGAAGTCTCCGCTCCCACAGATGGCGTGCCGGTTGGACGAAATCCACCTGAGCTGCGTTGGGCGCTCAAGCGCTTAGATCGAGAGGTCCTCCTGGAAGCCGCCATCGTACAGGCCTGGACTCCTGCACTGGACAGGCCTATAGATGTGAATGCCGAGGCATTATGGTTCCGGGAGGCCATGACCCGCGTCTGCGATGCGGCGATGCCTAGGGTTCAGCCCAACACTGCGAGACGCTAGGTCTATTGGTGGTCGCCGGAGATCGCAAGGCTGAGACAAGCCTGCGTGACCACGTGCCGTCAATGGTCTAGGTTCCGCAGAAGGCGTCGCCGCCCCGAGGATGCGGCAGCTCGAGAGGCGGAGCTTTTGGTGGAATACAGGGTCGCCAAGAGGACTCTTCAGGCAGCGATAAAACGGGCCAAGAGCGAGGCCCGCCGCGAGTTGCTGGAGACACTGGAGCGGGATCCATGGGGACACCCTTACTGTATGGTTAGTGGCAAAATGCGGCCATGGGCCCCGCCGTTAACCCGATGTCTTCAGCCAGAGCTGCTTGAAAGGGTTGTCGGCTCCCTGTTTCCATCGCATGTGGTGGAGCACATACCACCACCGATGGCTCCGCCTGCAGCGCCTGAGGCGCCTAACGTGGACGACGACGACGTGCCTGAGGTCACTTGGGCAGAACTAGCGCTAGCGGTGCGACGGCTTAAAGCCAAAAACACCGCCCCAGGACCCGATGGCATCCCAGGACGAGCATGGGTCCTGGCTCTGGATGATGAGGCGCCGGCTCTCGAACCCCGACTGAGAGAGTTTCTCAGCGCATGCCTCGAGCAGGTTCAGTTTTCGAAAATATGGAAGACGGGAAAACTGGTCCTCATCCGAAAGGAGGGGCGCCCAGCGGACTCACCATCCGCTTACCGGCCCATAGTGTTGCTTGACGAGGTATGCAAACTCTATGAAAGAGTGATTGCATGGCGCCTCGTCAAGCACTTCTTCAGAGTAGGGCCGGATTTGGCGGATAACCAGTACGGTTTCCTTCAGGGGCGCTCCACCGTGGATGCGATCATGCGCGTGAGGACTCTAGCGGAAGAAGCCGTTTCTCGGGGTGAAGTGGTGTTGGCAGTGTCGTTAGATATCGCCAACGCGTTCAACACTTTGCCCTGGAGTTGTATCAGAGAGGCGCTAGTATATCATAAAGTGCCTCTCTACCTCCGCCGCGTTTTCGGGGCGTATTTGTCGGAAAGAGCCGTTATCTACTCAAGTAGAACCGGTCTCGGTCGACGTGAAATGTCGTGTGGTGTTACGCAGGGGTCGGTCTTAGGGCCTCTCCTGTGGAACATTGGCTACGACTGGGTGCTTCGTGGTGCATACCTAGATGGTGTAGCCGTCACATGTTACGCGGACGACACGCTTGTGACGGCGTGCGGCAAGACACACCGTGAGGCAACCCTGAGGGCCACGGCCGGTGTTGCCCAAGTCGTGCAGCGAATCCGGCGACTGGGTCTCGAGGTGGCTTTGCACAAATCCGAGGCCTTGTTTTTTCATGGGCCTCGGAGAAAGCCACCTGATAGACTCAGCCTCACAGTAGGAGGTACTCGCATCGGCATCGAGCCCTCTATGAAGTATCTGGGGTTAGTACTCGATGGCCGATGGGACTTCGGACATCACTTCCGAAGTCTGGTCCCCAAGTTAGTTGGTGCAGCGCGTGTATAGGCACGTTTGCTGCCGAACATGAGGGGACCCGATGACTCATGCAGGAGACTCTACGCTGGAGTTGTGCGGTCGATGGCCCTTTATGGGGCCCAAGTATGGGCGGAAGTCCTGAAGGCCAGCAATATTGCGTTACTGCGACGACCACAGCTTATGCTGGCCATTAGGATTATAAGGGGGTACCGCACGATCTCCTTTGAGGCGGCGAGTCTCCTGGCCGGAACTCCACCATGGGACCTGGAGGCGAGAGCCCTTGCAGCTCTCTATCAGTGGCGCAAGCACGCGCGGGAGTTGGGTCGGAGTCCTGAAACCCGAGACATCGAAAATCAGAAATCCCAACTCCGCCAGGCCCTCGTAGAGGAGTGGAAGGTACGACTTGGGCAGCTAAGCGCTGGACATGCCGTTGTTTCGGCGATAAGACCCCTTATGGAGGATAGGCTTGAGAGGCATCATGGGACCCTCTCATACCGACTGACGCAGGTGATCACTGGAAAAGGATGTTTCGGAGATTACCTGTGTCTGATCCGTAAGGAGCCAACGCCTGAATGCCATCACTGCGATGGCCGGACCGTGGACACAGCGTTCCACACGCTGGCAGAATGCCCGGCATGGGTGGAGCAGAGACGTGACCTCATGGCGGCCATTGAAGTGGGGACTCTCTCGCTCGGTAACATGGTTGCGGCCATGATACGGAGCGAGGGTGCGTGGAACTCCGCCGTCTCTTTCTGCGAGCAGGTTATGCTTGCGAAGGAGATGGCGGAGCGGGACCGAGAGAAGTTTAGAACTCTCCCGGTCCACCAGGCCCGGGAACGGGCTAGGTACCGCAGAAGGCTCAGGCGCCGGAGATCACTAGAAGATCTCTGTCCTCTATAAGTGCAGGCCTGGGGGTGACAAATGAGGCCATCTGTCACCCTAGCAGAAGCAGGTTTCCAAGAAACCATGAGTTTTCCACACAGGAGGGGGCCACTGCTGCCGTAGTTGGTCCGAAGTACGTCGGGGTTCCAGGGATTTCCTTACTAGGGTGCACCTGGTCCCCTAGCTATTGGTACCTGAGACGGCGTGCGGTTTTTGGTCGGTTTGAGTCCGACATAACCACCCTGCGGTGGTATCCGTGGGGATTTCCGCACAGTACAAAAAAAAAAAGGGGATGGATGCAAAATAATCTCGCATTCTATCCCAGTCTGCTGACGAGTAGTGCCATAACCGTCGTCTCACGCCACAGGTCGTGGCGGCGCAACAGGGGGCACCGTGGTGGACACCGGGTAGTTATCGGAGGATCCCAGAGAGGAGAGAACCGATACTGCGTACTGCGCTGGGTGACTCGTCAGCAGTAGGTCTAGCAAGGAGGGCACTTGACTTGTTATGTCTGGTATCCTGGTGGGCTGGAGTACCAGTTGAGTGAGATCATGCGTGAGAGTGAATGCGTGAGCGGTTCGACCCGCATGGTCAGTTCTGGAAGACCTCAACCAGAACTCATGGTGGGCAAATCTCCCAGAAACACCAGCTCAGCGGTTGGAAACTGCTCCTGTGCCTTATCTGCTACCTGACTGAGATGGTCAAAGATGCGAGTTGTCTCAGAGTCTCTTGTATTTTGTACCTATATGCATTTGATATTAATTTTACAGGTTTCTGAGAATAAATGTCAAATAGATAAGCAAACAAAATGAGGAAATAAAACAAGAAATAGGTATCTTTAAATATTTTAATATAAAAAATCATCGCTTACTTCAATATCACACTCGAGTTTACATCATCTATTTATATTAAGTATAAAAACTATGACTTCGCATTAAATTATCGTTCTCGCAACAGTATAATAAAGTGCACTCATCATCACAATAAGGCGTTCGCTATACACAATATACCGAACGTGAACAGACATACACAATACGATCACAGTCCGTGACGTGGTCCGAACGAGGTCCGAATCTTGCAACACTTGGAAGCGCTCAAAAGCGCTCGGAGGTGAGTAAAAGCGCCTGGAAGCGCTCAAGGGCGCTTGGATGCGCTAGGCTCGTAGTGCTACTAAAACTGTCAACAGGACCATTAGTGTTGACAGCGAAGTTCTGGACACTCCCGCACTGTTTCGCCGGTTACCGTCGCCCGAAGACTCCGCACCATCTGCACACATAGATTATAATAGTATTTGCGAGCTCCCCTCAGTTCGCTTCAAGTGCTTATGTGCCACTATACAATATGGTGGTACAAGAACATTAAATAACAAGTGCACTACATTTAACATATATTAAACGAAAACAATGAACTATGTGTCGTATATGACAATGCTACCACCGAAAATTCCATTTATCACTTTTATTCACATAATGGGCTTAACAGTATAAAATCATAATGAAATTAAAATAAACCTACAGATGCGGATGAGTGAAGTCGCGGCGGAGGACGTAATACCCTCCTTATAAATGAAGCGGATCGGGGCCACGTATGAACCACATGTTACAGTCTAGCCCCTTCAGACTGAACGCTGATCACTGAAACATCAACTTGCCTTTAGCAAGATTACTTTAGTTCACCGTAACCGATACCCCTAGTGCCACACTAAACTCAAACTATATACAATTTATTTAATATCTACTTCGCGATTTACACGTGCATTCTACCTACTCTAACACTATATATTAAATATTTTCCAAAAAGTACACTACTATATTAAGGTTTGTTTAGGATCAAGTAAAATTACATGCTTCACGCTTTGTTAGTTACAAAAATAGTCGTTAATAGCTACGAATTTCTGTCAAGCCTACATGCATACCAAGAAAGAAGATGTAGTCTAGGTCTCATCAATAGTAATATTTTTGTTCATGAATAACGAAGTATTCAATTAATGAATTAATATTTTTTCCAACCCAGAATTTGTGTTTTAAGTTTTTACAGAGGAGCAAACGTGATGAAACACTGTTAAAAGTGCTGTATTGTTACAAATGTCAAGTTTATCTTACACTAGTACTCATCTTCATTTAGTTTTTGTTTGCGAACTGCAATCGTTTAAATTCTCAACACGATTACATTTATTTTATGCTTCGATAACCCTGAAAGTGACGAATCTAGCATCAAATTCTATTACTGAAATATTATTAACTATCGCTATACTAAATTATGCTACTACCACATGTTATCTAATTACTGTTTTGTAAATAGTTAGAAATAACCATATCTAACATAATAGTAAAATGAATTAAGATTAAGAGCAGGCTGGTAAAAGGTAAATAAAAGTGCAGTAAGGTACAGCATCCAGTAGACGATTATAACATGATACGAGTATATATATGTATTTACGAGTTTAAAATTACAAGACTGTTGTGCTGCACCAAATTTGTTGCTTTTACTTACCTACCTTTGCGCAGGTTGTGTCAATCAGAGGCAAGCAAAGCACCGTTTGAATAAAATATAATTATAAACTAAGCACTAGCAGGAGTGTTCCGTCACTACATTGCAAGTGAAACTAACTAACATGCAATAAACATGCAAAGGTGGAATGAAATAGAACGTACAGTCAGCGCGTGACAAGCTCGCCGGTACTAAAATCACTTATGTTCTATAATCTCACTGGTATTTGCTTATATTGTATGTAACTAATTGAGTCTTTGTTCTTTATGCAATCTATATACAATAATCAGGAACACTTCACTGAGGCTATTTCCTGAACCAGAAGAATGATCGTGGAACGGATGATTTTACACCTAGAAACAAAACACACACATCGAGACGTGGACACGCCCAGCCACCGATTTTTATGTATTATCAGTTTATGAGCACGGTGACTGTTTGCTTTTGTGTCATTAACAAAACAGTGATAAACACAAATAAATTAAGGTGCAGATATTTACCACACAAAGTGAATTTAAATGTGACATATTTGTTGAATCGACGTGATACAATATTTTAAACATCTTTAATTATGTAAAAAAAATATTTGATATTTTCTTTCAATTGGTAAGTCTTGGTAGTCGATTCTGCAAATATTTTTGTCAATAATTTGGGTGTACTATTGACCTTTAATTATTAATTATATAACTTTTGTGCTTGTGCCAAAAAATATTACGCTTGCATTGCAAAGTGAGACTATTTGAATTTATCAAAAACATTGAATATTTTTATTTCGTTGTTGCAACCCGTGACAAACTTGTATGTTTATTTATTAAATATTTATAGATATTTTAACAGCTTTTAAATTATTAAATTTGCTACGGGTTTGAACAACAGCAGGTAGGATCGAGGCGCCCAGAAGCCGCGTAGTCGTCAGGTCACGGGGACCGGCCACCGTCTGCCACTGCATTTTCCCATAAGCACCATCAAGTTAGCAAAAATAATAAATCTTTTCATATTAATTTGAGACAACACAAGCAGATTGATTAGTTTTATTAAAAGCTAAACTGGTTCAATATTAGTAGTTACTGTTACCGGAGCTAGTTAATAATTGCTAGTTTTATGTTAGTCGGCACGAAATATTTGAGTTTATTAGTAAATTTGTTAGTAAAAGGAATAGGTATGTTAATTAATTTACGAACTACAATTAATAAGAGAGAAATTTCTAAATTAACAACCATGGTTTAAGTCAAAACAAAATCGAGAAATAAGTTTGTTTTGAAATGTAGTTGGTTCTACAACACTTAAAAGTTTTACGAGAAGAGTATATGATATACAACTAATAGACACAAACAGTTTCATTCACATACACATAACAGCTAACATGTAACAGTGGAATCGACGAGCGGTTGAAATCCCTTGTTCAATGTTTTTAAAAGTCATTACGTGTTCGTCTTTTTGTCGTAACGAAATCATTATACTTTTTTTACTTCAAAATTCTCCTTTGTCATCACTTATTCAATAAAAAAAACATGTAAAAGTTAAAAGATACTGAGTCAAAGTCGTTGTCGAATTGTTTTGTGTTTGTCTTTTGATGACAGATTGCAACTAGATATCGTCGCTTCGTTGGAAGAAGGTCTATGAAGTTTTATATTTAAATTCGTCAGTTTACATAGAAATAAGAAATTAAATGTAGAATTATCTTGCCCCATTTAAGAAGTAATTCATTTAACTTCTTTGTATTTTCGAATTGTGTAGTAAAGTCATAAATTCAATGAACGAAAACTGCATATCATAATCAAAATTTTTGTATTATCTATCGCTGGGAGAGAAATTGAAATATGCAGCTTTATTATTGGTGATTTATCAAAGTATAACAAATATAAAAAATTAGTTACTGTCTGCAGAATACGATGATACTGCAACCTCAATATGCTATGTTGCAATTTTCATCAGATATTTTTATCACTAGCAACAACTTTTAAATTTATGCTTTCATTTTAATAGGGAGATGGTCAGTTCCTATTCAGAGTCGTTTTCTTTATGTCATGTTTAGTCAAGGCGACATCCAGGACCCCCCTACCTGCGTCGAACAGAATATCGCCGACATCGTCTTCAGATGACGGCGGAGCGTGCGACAGGCGCGCGTTACCTCCGACGGTGCCACGCGGCGCACTGCTGCAGCCCAACCACCAGAATGCCGTCGATCGAGGGAAAGCTGGGTTGTCTGTGTCAACCTGGATGGAAATCATCAAAATGTAAAAATCGAAAATTTACCTCGAAAATTTACTTTTTAACGTAATAATTTCAATTAAAATTCAACTGTTAGTCTAGGATCAAGCGAGGATCTAAAGAAACAAAATGTAATTTGAAGGTAATCGTGAACCGTAGCTGCAATGAAAGTGCTTTCAAAGTCCATTCAGAACTTTCCTGTTATGTAACTATGTTGCTAGTGATATCTAGTGGCTAGCTAGTGCTATCTTTGAATAATATCTCTTTCTACGTACACTACGTCCAGTCAACATCAAACATGTTTATTTTGTGAGATAAGCAATATAATTGATGAAATATTTTGAATTTGTATAATATTTACCATTAGTTTTTACATTTGAACATGTTATTGTGAACATTATAAATCAGATATACCCATATCTTGTCTACTTTTACATTTGTTTTGCTTTTCCAAGTACAATAAATAGATAGAAGGATGTACCTCGCGAATAGTCCACAACTATAACAATAATACATCAACGGGTATATACTTACAGCGAACGTTCTATCATTAAACCGCCAGTAGGAGCCACCTTTGAAGAAGTACGTATATCCATTAGTATATTGAAGAGCAGCATCAATGCCATCAGGAATGCCGTCCCAGTTGGCCAGAGGTTTAGGGTATGTAGATTTGACGGGCGGCCTCTGAGCAGGGTCAAATCGCCAGAATTTAGAGCCCTTGTAGAAGTAGATTTTACCATTGCCTGACCATACCAAAGCAGCATCAAGGTTGTCTGGGATACCAGTGAAACCTGCAATTGGGAATTTAAAAGAAAAATACAGATGACGTGTCAAGCCCAGAGTTAAAGTTTTTTAATTTTATATTTACAGTTTTTCTATTTTCTTCAAGTCCGAAATACGATAAATACGTATGTTTTTAGTATAAATTTACAAAATTTAAAAATATTTTCTTAGTAACATGAGTTCGATATTTACCTTCGCTAATATCTTTAGGATAATCTCCGTCCATCTTCTGTCCATTGTACCGCCAGTACTTGGAACCCTTGAAGAAGTATGTTTTGCCATTTTTATATGTAAAGGCTGCATCAATATTTCCGGGTAGACCAGGCCAGGCGCGGGATATAAGGCGGGGGTAGCCAGATGCCACTCCGTCTTCTGTTAGACGCCAGTAGTGTTCGCCTGAAATTAAAATAGTGTATAAAATAAGTAACATTATATCAATTTAATTTTAGGATAGAATTTTTTAGTACAAACTATATTGTTTTATATCTAAGTCGATTAAAATTATGCCTTATATTATCTGCAATTTAATTATATATTAGACATTACAGACATAAAGAAAAAAATGTACATTTGGAACTAAAAACAATGCAAGAAATAAAACAAAACGAAAAGGATGGTAGCCATCAAAGTGTGAAACTGTAATACAGCTACCAATGCTTTTTTGACTTTTCCTGCGAGTGGTTACTGATTTGTCTTATGTACCTACATACAAATGTACACATAAAATTACCATTGATCATGTATTTCAGGTGATTGAGGCTACAAAAGTGGTAACAATTGTGATAGACATACAATAATATAGATCTATAGCGTACCCTTGAAAATAAAAGTGCCTCCATCAGCAGAGTTGAAAATTGTATCAAACTTGGAATCAGCACATAGCGCGGGGTCTTCGGCAGATGGTTGCTGTGTGGTCGCTCGCGGAACAGAAGGCACTGGGAGCGATCCACCAATATCTGTTTGCGTTTTGTGACCGTAGAGAGCCTAGAAATTTTTAAGAAATTTCATTTAATTTGTTATTTTTTAAACTGCATTTGGGTAATGGGCAAATTGGAGCGAAGCCAATGTCAGTATTTATTAATGTCATCTAATTTTTTTAATTAAGCCTAAGGGGTTATTACAATTAGTCTATCAATAGAAATAACACCCATACCAGAAACATTTATTTTTCTTATTGTATATATGTATACAGTGTACAGTAATGTAAATATGAGAAAGCCTTCCATATACATAATTTCGATTACAATTTATTTCATTTGTATTTGACTGACTCGTTGATTTAGTGGTTAAGGTATGCGACTGCCGTTCAAGATGTCTCAGGTTCGATTCCCGGGTCGGGTCAGAAAGTGTTATTAAGTTTTCGTGATTGTAGAAGTACCTAATAACAGCCCCGAGGTTAACCGCGGTTTTAACCCTCAAATCTCGGAGAGCAAGGTATATTTAAAACGGTTAGGTAAACATCATCATCATGAATATTAGACTATAAAAATATTTAGAAGCATCTATTACCAGAAGCTTCGATCCCGTGGTTATTTCTTCATTTGTATCTACTTATAAGTTTAAAATGACGCATTTCTATGTAACCATTCATCTTTTATCTCCTTCAAGGACGAAATTTCCAAAAATTCTTTTTTGGCACTTACAACATACAAAGAATCAACTTCTAACATTTCATGCTTACAATTTAAGCTCTAAATTAATGAATCAGTCACTTTCGGCTAGAAAGTATTATTATATATATATAGACACACACACTAACCTGGATACCTTGAACATCGTCCTGGTCGAGTTGGAAGGCGGGGTCGTATCCTCTATAGAAGGGAGCCATGAGAGCTGATCGCACATCACTGTGAGACAACCCTAGCGAGTGGCCGAATTCGTGAGCTGCCACCTGCCATTGAAATTAGCGTTATCATCACTACGTGAATTTGTGCTAACCGGTAGTTTAACAAATTAAGATGTTAGTCAAATAATATAACGTGAAGTAAATATAACGGAGATTTAAATATAGGTACAAAGCCTCGCTATAGTAAATAGCTGTAGACCTCGCGACTGCCATCATATATGTAGGTGTGGATTTTATACTATTATGTTTTTATGTTTTTCTTGCAAAATTTATACCCTCTATATAATATGACTATTGACAATATTTATTTCAGTTAAACCAGTTACAAGTACTTATCAAATTGTCAAGACTGGTCAATCAGTCAAATTAAATCTGAATTAAAATAAAAACAGTTGTAAGGCTAGTTGTCTGTTGCAGTGCGTATATCACATGAGAATAACAGGCAAAAAATCAGAAGGATAGCTTTTTTACAAGTACATTAATTTTAAGAGCAAACAAAATAAAGGGGAGTGTAACGTAACCATTACATTTTATACAAAACAATCACGCAAATGGCTATTACATTTGCTTAATTGCAACCCGAAGAAGACTAGCACCAACCAATGGTATTTATTTTTTTTCTTTTTGAGTTTGCCAAAGTGACTCTACTCTGCCTGATGAAAAGCATGCATAGAATCCAACCTCGCTTATAGAACCGGGGCTCATAGTTAGAGAGAGACACATATGCTGGTAATAAGTTCCAGGTTTTGACTTATTTGCACACGAAGGAAGATATGAATCGCTTAGTGCTAGAGAGTACGTCAATCATTCCAAAATGGTGACTTCCAAGGAGGAAGTGTGAAGGCGGAACCAGTTAGTACAGCACATCGTCGTCTCAAAGGACTCGTTACTATTTAAAACAGATTTCTTTTATCATTGTTGCTTCACAAATGCAGAATTAATAAAACATTTTAGTATTATTTATTATTAGAGGACAATTTTATGCATTATTTACCTGGAACAGATTGGTGCCTCTCCTCGAGTTAATAGACCACATCTCAGCGTCGTCAAAGTGAGCGTCTCCACCGTATACCTGCGCAAAAAACACGACATTAAGGAAAATAAGCATCATTATCAATGAATTAATTATCATTATATTGTTGTTAAACCTTTGTCCACTGCACGTACACAGTTCTTAGTAATTAATCAAACGATTGACTTACAATCTCTCATTATACCATCGCTAGTCTCAATAACGATTTGGGTACACTATTGTTATGAGTAACAATATTTAATTCGTAAGTACAAGGGTTACAAACTATTTTGTAATTATTAGATATAGTTCAAAGTTGTATTTTATAGTTATATCTCCTCTCACAACTTCTTGAAAGAGGCTGACTCAATGAATAAACAATCTTACTTTTATTTATTTAGACTCAAATTAGGGCTTGTGTTCAGGCGATTTAGGATTTAGACCAAAATATTTTGATACATTTTCAAATACCGAATTACCGAAGGATATATCTACCTATTTGAATAATGTTATTAGGCATATGAATTTGACTATTCACGTACGCAATACAGCTGTGTAGGGATTAGCACAGTTAATAGTAATCTTATATTTATTGTATACTTTATAGACCTGTGTCTATAGTGTAAATACATTAGTGAAGTCTGTTAGTAAGCCACTAGATAATTCACATCGGCTATCTAAGACACACACACTTGAGGCTGGTAACATACACTTTAGTGGAATAAGCTACAATTAAGAATATGTCTCAATTTTTAAAATGTTATTAAAGTTGGGGTGATAGAGGTTGTTTATAGCGCAATTTATACTAATTGTTTTTATAAGTTTTGTTTCACATTTCTTTAGTTGAACCATAATACCGAATTCCAACGTATCTAGCGTTTATTATAATCAGTTGGCAACATCATTTAAATTCTATAGGATACCATTATTTGTCTATGCTAATCCTTACTATCCTGTCTAGTTTTGTAAACTATAATAGAGTCGTAGAACGACAGTCAGAACTACGCCCGCTTGGTTATCACATTAGTATAATAATATATACATATGTACTTTCACTGAATAGAATCATCTGTTACATCCGTTATTTTTTTCACGACACCATTATGCTGACAACTTTATTGTGGCTGCAGTACATGGCTTGTGCATTGCTAACATATGGCTAACAAATCAGGAAATATGACTCAACACATGTGAGTTAAAAGAAATACTAATTGTTTTTTTATACCTGGCACATATACGTTTAGCCTTCCTGATGTTACTAGCAGATCACTTTAAGTGACACTGTGTTTATTATTTAAAGGAGCTTTTTTTAGTTAGATATGTTGTTTGACAAAAAATAAGAAAAGTGCAACATGCTTTTACATCATGTTATATTTAGACTCTTGATATTTTTGACTATTGTAAATAACTCATAGATACCGCTTTATTCAGTTAGGTAAGCCATAAAGTAGTAACTTAAATTGTAGAACAATAAGTTTTATTTGTCAATGTATTTAGTAAAACATACCAAGGCCAACTTTGACATTAGCTAAAAGTTATCCTATTGTTGTAGTTCTGTACATAAATAAATAATACATAAATTGAAAGCCATACAGAAATAAATACTTACGGGGAAATAAGCGTGTGCAAGAGTGCCACCGGGACCGTCGAACGGATCACCGTCTCCGTGCTCTCCTTTTTCAAACCTAAAATTTTAATAACAACTAAGTAATTGACAAAATATATATAAAATAAACAATAAAACTTCAAAGACGTTGAGCCATTTAAAAAAAAAGGACCCTGGGTGTTAAGCTCCGGGTTAGCAAAGTTATGGGTTTGATACCAACCCTAGATAAATAATGTTGTGATGAGCACGATTATTTGTTGTGTGTGTGGGTACCATTTAGATAAAATGTGTATGTATCCAAAAACAAATTAGTATGTCTATTCGCAGTCTGATTACCATTAACCATACCATGGTTAGCACAGGTTACCTAGTTTTCACATGTCGGACTGCCTTAGGGAGGTTCTGGACGCTAGCTTGGCCTCCGGGCGCTTCCCTGAGTGCTGGAAAAGCGGGAAGCTGGCCCTATTAAAGAATGTGGCGGTGTGCTGTTGGCGGTGTCGTTGGACATCGCCAAGACATTTAATAGTCTGCCATTCAGCTGCATCAGGGAAGCACTCCACTACCACGGGGTGCCAGAGTACCTGAAGCGGCTTGTGGCAGACTACCTTGAGGAGCGTACCGTCATGTACGAGGACCGAGATGGTGTTCTGCGGTGGCGGCTCATGTCGTGCGGTGTTCCGCAGGGGTCTGTCCTCGGACCACTTCTGTGGAACATGGGGCCCAGTCGTACTGGGCCCTTCGAGGTCGCCTCCCCCCCCGGGTTGGGCGTAATTTGTAACGCCGATGACACATTGGTCACGGCCCGGGGACCGAACTTTCAAGAGGTGGCGCGATTAGCCACTGCGGGAGTCTCTCTGGTGATCAGGTGTATTGAGGCACTGGGTTTACGGGTGGCCCTGGACAAGACTGAGGCCCTTTTGTTCCATGGGCCCCGTCGTGGTCCACCCTCCGGCGCCTCCATTGTAGTCAATTCGGTCCTCGTACCGGTTCAGGCCCAGATGAAGTATCTGGGCCTGATCCTTGACGGCAGGTGGCTCTTCGACGAGCACTTCCGACAGCTTTCTCCAAAGCTGGTCGGCGCTGCTTCTGCCCTTCGGCGACTTTTGCCCAATTTGGGTGGAGCCAGCGTCGCGACGAGACGGCTACACACTGGGGTTGTCCGGTCAATGGCGCTGTATGGTGCACCGGTGTGGGCGGCGGCTCTGACCGTCCAGAATAGGGCTCGCCTCTGGCGTCCTCAGAGGAATTTGGCGGTTAGAGGCATACGCGGTTACCGCACTGTATCGACGGAGGCGGCGTGCACCTTAGCCGGAACTCCCCCGTGGGATTTGGAGGCGGAATTGCTCGCCGAAGTTTGCCGAACGGCAGACTTCCGGGTGGGTAGCGGCATTCGGCCCCCACCTGAAGAGATACGCGAGTGGCGAGAGGTCGCTCGTCGAGCCGCGATGGCTCGTTGGTCGTCCCGGCTGGAGGCTCCACGTGCTGGCTTTGCCGCCGCGGAGGCTCTCCAGCCGGTCATCGCCGAGTGGGCAGGGCGGCAGCACGGGACCCTTTCCTTCCGACTGACGCAGGTCCTTTCCGGGCATGGTTGCTTCGGGAAGTATCTGCACTCGGTCGCCAGGAGGGAATTGAGTCCCGCCTGTCACCACTACGACTGCAGTGAGGACTCGGCTCAGCACACGCTGGCGGTTTGTTCCGCTTGGGCGGCGCAGCGTGGGGTCCTCACTGCAGTTATTGGAGGAGATCTCTTGCTACCGGCCGTTATACGCTCCATGGTCGGTAGCCACAGTTGTTTTATCGCGGTCGCAACCTTCTGCGAAGACGTAATTTCGCGGAAGGAGGCGGCGGAGAAGGCCCGGGAGGACAACCTGCACTCGGACCCAATTCGCCGCCGGCGAACCGGGCGTACCAGCGCCTCATGCCGCCTTGAGTGTGGCCGCGAGTGGATGGGACGGGTTTTCCCCTCCACCCGCTATAATGGCCAGCCGCGAGGAGGCAACGTCCGCGTGTGCCGTACGTTGCCTAAAAGGAGAGTTTATCCACAGATGGTGCCTGCGGTAGCGGGCAGGCGCTAGGAGGGATCTGGATGTCGTAATAACAGCTGTTCCCGGATCCCTCCTATGTCAGGCGCAGAGTGGCACACCGTGTGGTTTTAGTCGGTCCGATTCCGACACACCACCCCGCCGTAAACCCCGGTGGGGTGACGGCCCGAGGGGGTTTCCACACGTTAAAAAAAAAAAAAGTCACCTAGTTTCAGATCAAACTGTGAAGATGTGTGAAGTTGTAATCACTTTTAACTTATAACATTTTCAAATCATATTCAGTTACAATCAATTCTAATTTGTTTTAAATCACATGAACACGGGGTGTGAACGAGTAGGCTCATGGCCAGGAATGAGTCATGATTAGCCATCGGTATCCACATAATATTTACATATAATCTGGGAGAGTCCAGCTGCTATCTTAACCACCTTGAAATTATCTCTAAGAGTAAACGGTTATCTTAAAACAATATTGATTGTTATGAAGTCACGATCACTGTATTGTTTTTTCTCTTGCCTAATTACGAAATCGTCATACTTGTTAGATGATGAAGTATAGAATTTGAAAATGCGGCAATATACCCTAGGCAAATGCCACTCTGTCCGTGTGATGACGGACGGTGACGGATTATCACCATCCTTATTCATGCCGTGGACTTCGTAAAAGTCGACTAAGGCTAAAACTTATGTAGAAGGGCAGCTCAAAAAAAAGAAGAAAAACTTGAAACAAAACCTGTGCCAACCGATCTAGCCAGCGTAGTATAATAAGACAAAACCTTCTCTCTAGAAGATGTCTATGCCCAGCAATAGACTATTAAAGACTGTTGATGTAAATATTACTTTAATCTTACAAATTCCCACAGTTTAACGTTAGATAAAAGTAGTTGCGTGTGTTACAAGTCGCTCAATGACAACCATTCAACATTACACAATAAAGATTACCCTCTAGTTGTGACGAAAAACATATTATTACTGATTCAAATAACTCTACACAATACAGCATTGACATAATTGCGTACTGATCTAAACGCTTACCGTAAACAGAATGACATCGAATATAAAATAGTAAAACTCAAAATTTGATTCGTTTCGCACGACTAATTTGTTTATATTCATAAACTAAACAGTGATAAATTTAATTTGACATTTTTATGTATTGTATCAATTCTGTCACTGTATTTCGGTTTTGTAACAATGTATTTCATAACTGTCATTTCGGTAGCTTACAAGTCGCAAGTTGCACATAACGTTCTGTCAAGTCAAATTAATCTTTTATTCTGAAATGTCAAAACTTTACGTTCCATAGACATTTTTATGCTATGAGAGCTTGTGTCAGGCTGGTATAGTAAGCGAAACAATACACAATAAGAATTAGACCTATTCAATAACGTAAAACGTTTTGCAATAGTAAGAAAAGCTACCTTGATATCAGATAATGGAATAACGAAAAAGAAAATGACCTTGGGCTGTTTATAAAGGCTCACCTGATTTCAATGTGGACTTGTCCGGACCTCTTTTGAGTGAAAGTAAGGTCAGTGTAGTCCGACCACACTGAAAAGGCTTTGGCAAGCTCGTTGTCCACCTCAGCACGGTTCAATTTAGACGGGTACTTCGAGATCTTATACGTAAGGTTTTTTACACGCCATCTTGAACCTGAAGAAACATAGAAGTTGTACTGTATATACTAATACACTAACGACAACAAGTAAATTTTATTTTTTATTTTATTATATTATTTGACAATATTTCAGCAAAATACGGCAGTATAAAAATAGAATAAAGAAATATTCCTAAATAATAAAGTTGATAAATTAGTTACAAAATAGTAATAGTACTTACCCTGTAACGCGTATCTCTTGGCACGGCTCTCACCAAAACCAACTTTATCTCTCACACCGCATCTTGGCAATGACATCATTTTAGTAGTTTCTTCGTCCAATTCACCTGTTCACAGAAATTGAAACTTTTTGAAGAAATTCTTGACAACATCAATTTAAAAAACAACAAAGTAACTATTCGAGGTAATCATCCTAGCGTTAAAGTACTGAATGTCCTAAAAAATTTGTGTGCGTCAGAGTATTTTAAATTGCAATTATATTATCGTTAACGACATTAAACGCTACTACATGTCAAAAGACTAACATAGAGTTTTTGTAACATCCAATGATGAGGAAGTCATTATGCAAATACATCAACTAAAACCGGAGGTTGAAAATGTTAAAGAATCAGGAACTACGGCACCGGCCGGTGTGACCGCGGATTATCAGCTGACAACTTGGAATTCATCATTCACTTCGATTTACAGTTATAGATAGGGGGAATAACAAATTACGTGTAAAATTTATACACCATAAGGAAAACTCCATTCGGTTCAGTATTAGCATGACAGGAATTATAGATGACGCGTATGTATAGTAAAAACAGATTTATATTCATGAGATTCATGTTTTTGTAGCTTCTAATATCTTTTCTTTAAAATGATTAAGGCTGCTGATATGTATCCCATTTCCACTAAACGCTGTCGTTATTTTTAAGGCGTATTATAACATAAAATCAGTGACAGCTAGTTCCAACTCGTGCACTGACCGATAATGAATTATGTATTTATACGTCTGTGCGTTATATGCTTACATAATAACACTGCCTTCAGTCATAGTCAAGACCAATAATCTACTTCTCGTGTCAAGGCACGTACATGAACGAAGACGATGCGAGTTCTGCCCACATAATTCCAGTGCTTTAAATACTTGGTGGAGATCGCACAGACTTATAAATTGGTTGGATGTATGTGATTGTAATAACTGTTATAAGATCGGATCAAGGCTATTCAATGACCGACTACGGACAAAGACTAATAACCAGCTGTAAGGAGATAATGAGATAATAGGCTTAATGTTAAAATGTTAATACAAATCTACTATCTATATTGGGGCTAAATTAACTAATATTAATAGATTTTATTATTTAACAGAGTTCTTGGTAATTAGATAATTATTTTGTATTTTATGGCAAAATATATATGGTTATAACTACTCCATATTATTATACTACTATGAAAAGTATACTTAAAAAATTGAGACGCAGTCATAGTAAAAAGTAGAAAATAAGTGAATTAGTAAAGTTAAAATTTTATGTTAATTTATGTCATAAAGCAAGTGACAAAAGGAATAGATATTATATTTAGGGTAAGCCTATTGTCGTCTATGAGACATATTTCATAAATACAAGTTTTACTGTAATTGTGTAATATTTTTGACGGGAAAACCTAGAAAAACTGATATCACCCGAGCAAGGCACTTCAACACTACTTGCCATTCCTTCAAGGTCACAGAAGAGCGATTGGTAAATACACATCTAGTAAAGACCATTTAAAACTTGACAGTGATTGATAGCGGTACCTTCGATTTAAACCCTACAATATCTTCCCTATTGTCTTTTCTCTCAAGGATGATCTATTACACAATTATGACAAACTGAAACTAATTCTGCTTCAGCCGTAAAAAAATCAATTTTATTTATCTTTTAGTAAATCAAAGCAGATAATTTGCGGATAGAGCGACTTGCGTAAACAACATCACAACCAACAAGGATAAATGACTTTAGCTTTCACAAACCACAATTGATGCCTTTTAATCAAAGTTAAATAGCCCGTGAATATTTAAAGACGCCGGAACCTTCATATAACATTTACAGAACTGAGTTATTTGTGACAATATTGACACAGGACGTTACTAATTAAATAGTTAACCAATGCGTCACAACTTGAATTTCATTATCATAGTTCACTAAAACTGTTTTGGTAAACAAAAACTAGTACCAAAGTAGGAATAGCATGTAAGGTCAATATACCATTTCAAGTGGTATTCTTATGTTAAGGCTACTTAACTGACTACAGTCTAAAAGATTTCAGGCAACATTTTTAAATTGTAAGAAAAGCATTGCAAGAGTGTTTGTTTTGAACTTCAAATACACTTGTATATAAAGTCCAGTCGTCAGAAATATTGTTATATTACGTACATATCTATACGGATGGTTTGAGGAGTTAAAGTTATAGCTCGGGCATGTCATGAGCATATATTTGTGACTGACATTATTTGTTTCCAAGAAATATGAACTCTTTAACGTGTATCTTTATTTTCTATGAAAAACTTGCTTACCTGTCGCGTTCAGTCCTGCAAAGCCTTGAAACTCAGCAATAGCTCTTCGCCACGAGCTTTCATCCATGATGTGGCCACTTGAAGGATTCCTCACAGAAGGACTTAAGTATCCGTACTGCGCTAAGTACATCTGAAAGTATACGTCACCTTCAGTCTGCCGCATCCAAATAAGGAGTAGGCCTCTGTTCTCAGACGAAAGATGTCTAACTACGTTTTAGTTTGTGCCTTCCACTAATGTGCAAAATTAACAAATTTACTACATTTATGATAAAGACGTGCATAATTTACGTGTTGTTAAAAGTTGTGTCAGAATCGTAGTAAGTGGAGATCAACTGACTCTGCCTGCCACTCTGGGAAATAGGCGTGACTCTAAATTCTTTCGACTGAAAACAGAGATTTGGAATGTACTTTTAATTGTACAACATATATGTTATTATACTTTAAATACGAGCAATATTTGAAATAGATTTCTTATTATACGTAATTAATAACAGATGTACGTTGAATATTTAACAATTAGTGTTCTAGTCCTATCATTTTCAATGTGTCATATTTTATAACTTTTAAATGTTTCTCACATGTGGTTTCATGTCTCAATGCAGGTTTTTCTTCAATAGTTTTTACAATCTGGATTCAACAGCACCATGGTTTTTAAAGAAACATTGTAGACAAAAATAATTTTACTATTGTCTACTTAGTTCTATTGATTTTACGCAGGAACATGTTAATTCGAAGGACGCACTTGTACGTATATTATATACACTACATTAAAATTGCCTTGATGAAGGACCGTATTTCGTAAGTGGTGTATAATTCAGTTTACTCTTTTATTATCATGTTTGCAAAGCATTATACATATTTGGATAGTAAGAAATTCAGTTCAAAGAACTAGGAGCCATTTAATAAAGAAAAATTTCGTTTTATAATGGTTAATCGTCAGATGGCCCGATTTTAGAGATGAATATATGAACAAAAGTAAAATAGTAATTTTTATGGCTAACAATTGATGCTATAAATACGTCATGTATTGTCCCACTAAGCTACTAATTTGCTTGTTGAGCCTTCCTTATCTTGTACAATGTACTTACAAACGTTATATTATCTCATATCATCGCAAGGTTATCCACCCATTGTTTACTGTCGACACATTTGATAATAAGAAACGTATTAGTGACTTTAATACATTTTTAGAAAAACATTTTCTAATTCAGGTTAAAAAAGTTGTGAATTATGGCATAATTTTCGTCTATCATCAGCCTATTGCACTGCTAGACACAAGCCTCTCTTCTTTCCCTAACCAAGCAAAATGTATGGTATGTCATATATATATATATATATAGGTTCTCTGTGTAATTATACTTCGCTTATAATAACAAGTTGTAACTCCTCGATGTATTTAAGATAAAAGTAAATGAATACGTTGATTTCTTAATTTTCTATTTACTTACACAGGTTGTTGTTAATGGAACTACAATAGAAATAGCATCAATTTTTTTATTTTCAATCAAGAATTTTTAGCCCACGAGACTTTAACAATATATGTTATATTCTTCCTAAATGATGATCTTCCTGTCTTTCAAATATTAGTGCACATTTCGGAAGAAAACTTAAGTACGATTCTTTGCCAATCCAAAATTTTATCTACACAATATTACGAAAATGTACTGAATTTGAAACTGAAAATTTTGTTCGTTTAAAGGTACGACCTAAGCAGTTAAGATGAGAGTTCAAAGTATGACGACCTTGAGCATTGGCAGTGGCAGTGGCGGGAGCGTGCTCCGCATCACAATGCGTATGCGCACATATCTCCGGCTGGCACCGCGCACGACGAAGTCGCCACCGCTCTTTGTTCCCTCTTACACCGGGGAATACTCAACAATATGACTGTTAATCCACCCAGTCAATGGCCCCAAAGCCCATGTTTACTATTGTCCATATAAATGCCTTGAGAATACTAAATATAAATAATATTTTCAAAGAGTTCTGTTTGTTAAGCAAATAATAATGCAATTGATAGATATCACCATGAATGTGTGATTGGACTCTCTGATGCTATTCGTTATTAGTAAATACTGTGGTTGAATCATACTCCTTTCGACTATCTTTTATTTTTATGATTTTACAATTTGAAATTAAACCACAATTTATATGAATGAACTCTCATTACTGCAGCATACATATACGTAATTTTCAAAATCCTAATAAACTTTGATTTCAAGCTACACCAAGTCTGAGAACCCTATACTCTATCATTAGCGCAGAAATGTGCTTAGGCTGTTCGAATAATGGTTAACTATGGGGATAACTTATTCCACAATCGTACGACCAGATTTAGAATACTGTCTACTGTTTATTACTACTGCTCATGTATCTTTAACAGTTATTTAAAAACCCAAATGATGTATTAAGTATATATATCTAAAATGTCAACTAAGTACTGGACTAGCAGGTCTATCAGAGATAAACATTGGTACAGTTAGTATACATTAAACTTTGAGTACGATTTTATTGTAAGATCACATTTTTGTTAAATTAATTCAATTCAGTCATATTCCTAGCACGATCGATCTCGAGTTTTTAAAATGTATTCGTATTAAATATAAATTCTTCCTAATTACATATTGAATGCAAATAACTCCACGTTCATGTCAATGAGTAATTTTGGGTGCGCTCAGGCCGCTGGCCAGGCCATTGACACACACGGATACAATGCTGAGTCCATTGTTTGTTACACAAACCGAAATGTATTACATGTATAAATGTAAATGTACCTGCTACATTCAGTCTACATATCGCATCGACCGTTTCCGTGCAAATCATTGTTTCATTTAAGTAAGAATTCTTTGAAAACACAAGGTCTAAACGTTAATACAACATTGTAAACCAACTGTAAAAAGTAACAAGTTGTGGTCAGTACTGGTTATTTTAATCTTTATGTAAAATAAAACGAGAAAGCTCTTTACGATACACAAGGATTGATGGAGGTGTTTAAATAATGGATCCGAGTGAGTATATCGGGGTCAGTGTGTCCTAATGACTAACGGGTACTGACGGAGCCTGCGATCGTACGAATCTTGTGGCAGAGCCTGCGGCGACGATCCACAGACCTACTTAACTCATGCAAATTTTACCGCCTCGGGGGACATCCAACGGCAATATATCACGCATCACTGCTATGTAACAATACTAATTGGAAAAAACATCGCGCTGGGCACATGTTTAACTTTTCAAACCACTACTCACCTCTACAAACATAACAGATGGACGATTATATTTCCTGTCAAACTGGTCTCATGAAGATTAATTGACTTAGTTGTAGTGAAAAAACTGACAAGGTTTCTTATTGAGTTACCATTTCTATTTAGTAATGTTTCAAGATAATATGTGTTTATATTAATTATTATTATAAATAAGTTCTTAATAAGAATCGCTTTTTTTAGTTTTAAATAATCTATAATATTCTTACTTAGACAAAAAATCTCTAGGACAAAATGTCATCATGAAATGATTTTTAAAACTTTAATTAAATTGTAAATATTTTCTGCTCAATGTTAGTTTACCAACAATATAATTTAAATTATAATATGTAAAATCAACCAAATAATTTACACATATTATATTTTATTAGAACAAAGAAAGTTTATTAAAAAATATGTGTAAACAGAAGCAATAAAATCTACTTTAAAATTTTTGAGACATTATAGGCAGATCTTTTTAGACAAAGTAGAAGGCATATTAAATTGTTTTTAAAAAATAAATTGCTGCCATAAAGATTTAAAAATTAAAAAAACATGTTTAAATTAAAGAAATTTAAACAATGAAAAATTTTTCAACAAAATGTTTTTATTACTCCTAAATACTGAGAAAGAAAAACATTGTCGGATTCATTCTTCCTTACTGTAATAAAAAACGATGTAATTACTAGGATTTTCACTTAGTCATGTTGTGTCTACAAGTACCTTAGTTCCGGCCTAAACAACCTTACGTTTACATCATATCATTTTTTAAAATGTATGAAACACACATATGACCTTATTAACTCATTAGTTGTTCTGTAAAGATCCAAGGACAATTAGGCTATAGGCAGTTTCATATCAAACTCAATCTGAGCCTGTACGGTAAACAAACTGCTGATAAACATTCGTGCAGAGTTTATAATATTATAATGTAATCACATCCCGAAAAATATTTTCAACCTCGAAACATAGTTAATCGAGATAATTCCTATGAGAATCGTGAATTCAATTTTATTTGAGGACATTACTCTCAGCATTCAATATTGCTTAGACACCAGGTCAATCAAATGAATGTGTAAATAAAACAATCAATAATTATGCAGTAATAACATTAACATATACGTGTAGATACAAATACTGTTAGTATTCAAAGAGGGTAGAACAAAATAGGCGTAACATTTCATGCGCAGGAGCAGTATGGGATGATTATCTGTCGTTACACGATTACAATGTAGGTACAACATGCAAGCATTTAATGACAGCTACGGTATGATTGCGTACATCATTCACTATTGTTTAATAACCGCTGACATTGGTTCAGTTTCGCGTGGATTATCATCTATCATTACCTCACCGTATAAAGGCTGTAACAGGTACCGACCTGGATTAGACGGGCTACTCATCAAGTAGCTCTTAATAATGACATCTACGGACAATTTAGTTTAACGTTTTCTGAAAATTGATCAGAGCGACGACCGCTAAATCGTCCAGTTTTAAATCTACGTTAGATATTGTTTACCTTCATAAATTTGAATTCATGAATGTATCACTAGGTTTAAGGGTCTTGATTTCAGCCGACCTCTCTAAATCCTAGTTTTTTAGAATGGAAGAGGTAGACATACAATGCAATCGTCCCATATTATGAAATCTAAAGAATGCTACGAGATATCGGATATCCTCTCATAGATCATTCTTAAGCGAGTCACTTACTAAATACACCTTGCTCGTGGGCTGAGTCAGCATCCGTTAAGTGTAAATTGCCACGGAGTAAGTAAAGGGATTACTGCTATTAATACGCTTCGTATTTATACGGTTAATCATGGTCAATGTTCAAGAGTATTAAGAAGCCAACATGAATGCTTACATCTATCATATGCAGTGTTAAATTATGAGGGCGGCATAGGACCAGTTGTTGTGGCGAATCTTGAGTATTCTTGAGGCAGGTATTGTAGGTACTTTATAGCTATTTTGGCGTAACAATTTAGAAACAATTATTTAGCTAAATAGTTACTTGTATTTGTAGTTTTTAAATAACATTTAAAACGTGCATATGATATGATCATGGATAATACTCATAAAATGTGATAATTTATAATAATAAAAAGTATAATGATAAAAATCTATCTCGGCAATGTAGTTGTAACAATTTAAAAAAAAATGAAGGCACTATAAACATCGAAAAGGTAATAAATAACCCGTTAATTGCGTTAATTGTGCACAAGTGATAATTATGTAAAGTAGCAGGTTGTATGTAAGATTTGCTTATCATCACAATAGCCAGGTAATCAAAATGGATCATCCGAAGAGCTTAATAGGAATTGTTTTAAATATGATATAAACGGTCACACGACTTCTAGGAAGAGTATCTATGAGACGGTCATTCTGATATGCCTTACTGGGAACAGGGTCTGCCACGTGCAAATATTCGTAAACATTTCCTCAGTTTAGTGATGATTTCACTATCCGTTGAAAACGACATTTTTGTCCATAAAAGGATTGCACCGAGACACAAAACAGGTAGTGAAATATGGTCCGGAACACAACTACTACCTGAATGACGTTTCTTACCTAAACAGAATAAATTTCATGTTCTTGTAATAAATAAAATCTGGTGTTCAATAAGAAACCATTATACATATCTGCAGCTAAGAAGCTAAGTTTCATTTCAAGCCTATTAGTTAAGTAATTTTGTAAGCTTTTGTGGGATTAACTGCGTTTAAGTCCCCCGGTCGTAGTTGTACGCAAAAGGACATTAAAAAAAACTTTCAAGAAAAACAAAAACCTTTAATAATCATGGAAGGCATTCCAAGAATTAATATCATCGTATATGTAAATCATGTTTTTAATATATAGGTATTAAATAAAAGTATTCAAATTATTCACTAAGGCGACGTTCTTTAAAATTAAAGGCCAAGTAAGGCCTAGATGAGAGATTATAATAACTTACTGTAAAGTCTAAATTATTTATTTTAGTCAATTGACGAAACCAAGTAACGGCAAATTCAATATTTCAGTTAACCATGAAGTCTGGGTTTCATTTTGTTCATTTTTATTGAACAGTAGGTAGAACAGTTTATTTGAAGGTACTTTGGTTAGATAGAAATCAAATCAAAAAGACAAAAATGACTAAGTAGTACGGATAAGACTAAGTAGTAGAAAGGACTTTGTTCCTAACAATAAATTATTGTTGTTCTGAAAGTTAACTTCTAATAACATAATAATTTACAAATATCTATAAAATACTTATTATGAATATAAAATGAATTAAGAGTTTTTAAACAAAGACAATTTAATTTATTTTATTTTGACATGTGCTTTGTCAACAACAATTAACATACCACGACAACTGGGCACTTGAATGTCCGATTGTAACGCATTATTTGTAATGATATTAAAGCATGGTATATTAAATAAGAAAAATATGTCACGCAATTGCATTAATTTTAAAAAATTATTGTCAAACACGTTCCGTTCCATTCACCACACGGCTAGGGTGACGTTATTTGCCCGACAACCCGTGGACTTAATAAATATTTACTTACAACGCTTTGTGTAGTAATTAGAGCAATATCATAAATTACTTATTTATCTATTCATTGTATAAGTTACACTAAGTTTTAAACTACTGCGTATACGTTGACACTAATGTTATTCATACAACGTACAAGAAATTGTATTCTAAAAAACATACAAGAAAAGTACCTATATATCAATTATTTCAAAACTATGTTAGATTAAATATAATTGAAATTTTAGTGTATTTTTTCATTCTTCTGACAAAAAGTATTTCTATTTTTGGCTGAGACGTTAGATACATATTGTTGGTATAATAATAACACACATTAATTATTAACGTGTATATGTTAACCTGAGAACGTGACTTGTTTTAGGAATGTTTAAATATGTACTATATAAGCAAACAAACACCCACATAATTTTGATACAAAAATACATTTGTTGAAATACATTAGATTAACACAAATCAAAATTGAATACTTAATATAAGCTTAAGATATGTTTTGTAACACAAACATGTTGTTTATCCGTATGATCGTGTTATATTAATAAATCAGTTTAAACGCAGCAAAATTTGTTATTGTGTTTACTATTAATATAGCACCTACATTAGAGTAAAATTATATGAGTAATACTTGGTTTTATAAAAGTTTTAAGCGCATTTTCATTTGCCATATAATACGGTGCCTGTATTGATACTTGAAAATTTTCGATTTTTAAACTTATTCAGTTCTGTTTTGATGAAATTACTTAGTAGCAGCGATAGTGATGTATTTCTAGACGGAAAAACTAAAGATTACAACATTTACTTTTCAATATTGAATACAACTGTGAGTGACCTGTTATCATTATCTCTAAAAAACCGTCATACGAGAACGGCTTTAGTTTTGTAGAGAATTGAGTGGTCTTAGAACTAAGCTAGTTGTCTTGATCTAGATATTATCACTGAGATAAGAGGCTTATCGATGAGGTAGTAGTTAAACGTCATCGCATTTCGACGCTCGTCTCTTGATCCATGCAAGATAGATAATTGCCCTGTAATTACTTTCAGTTATATAGCGACGGTCGAAAGATTAAAATATACTTTATCGCCTGTGAAACACCACTTTTCTGTATTAGAATGTAGAAAGGACTATTTGTGATAAAATAACTCGTCCTTTGTCTAACTTTGGCACGTGTAGACTTTGTTCTGATGATTGCTTGTCAATCATATGTGACTGTACCTACCTAAATGTATATAGAGTCATACTTTTATCATTAATTATTATATTATAATACATGTGTACATAATACTTTACATTCAACAGAATATCACTTAAGTCACTTATATAGTAATTAGAGTTCTTTAATTGACATAAAATACTTAGACTGTGTGCTTAAATATATCAGTACATATATATAATTTACAGTCGCATATGTATATACGGTCTAATGTTCTAAAAAACTACACTTCATAATTCTGTTAAAACTGACACTTAATTTATACATTTCAAATTCTTGAAATAATATCACGATGACTTGATCGTGCTGGCAATACTAGATCAAAAGATTTATATCTGCTACTTTTATAGTTACCGAAAATAAAATGGTAGCTTCATAAAATATTTAGTATGTCCAACGCACAACCATATGTTTTAGATGAATATGATATCAAAATTTACCGCGCATTTTATATAGTATCATCATATAGCAACCGTTTAATGTGCTGCTCAGAATATCAAAAGGTATCACCTAAACCTAACTAATTGAGAGTTACAATATTTCTGTCGTGACATCAAACAAATAGTAACAATCAGATGTTTATGTCAGATGTCTTAGCGATGAACAATAAGCAGTAGCGATCTGAGGATGGTGGCCGTGGTGCGCGTGCTGAAGGTCGGCGCACGTTTCCTGTGTGCGTGACGCGCATGCACACCAAACAACTCTTCAACTCCACTATAGTCACAAATAACCGTCCGTCGCATATACTATGACACATCCTTCAAAATCATTATCACAGGTGCATTGTATGCAACGGAAACATAAAAACACCGTTACCTCAAACCAAATCCATTGAGATTATTGTAACGGTCAGGTGACCGGGTCGCTTTTTGTCTCCGACGACCACGCCGGGGTATTGTCTGAGCTTTGTGTTCACAAAACTTGTCTAATTCATGTTATTCATCGGCATGCTTCACTGTGTTTTACAAACATCTAACAAAACATGTTTATCAGTTTAGATAATGAATTTATCTTAGCACGTTCCAGTTAAAATAGGCTGATATCCAGTGACATCTCGCATTTCAAAATAATATTTTGTCACGAAGTTTCGTGAAATTCGAAGTAAAAAAAACTATAACCCTGCACATCGTGACTTGAAATAGACAAACTTGTTTGTGGTGTGACGTAATTTTTTTTTATGTTTCCCAAAACGTTTATTTTGATGACCAACGTCAACTACCTTTAGTGAGGAACATAAACAAAAAGTAACTATAATATATAAAGGTAGTCGTCGACACCTTCTCGACAGTTACATATGTTTTTAACATTAAATTGGTAACACTATCAAAATACCGCACAACAAAAACAAGTGGTTCATAAAAGTAAATTCTATTCTCAAGCATTAAAGTAAATATTTGTTTATTAATATAAGTTTTTGAGACGGTAATATTATCACAGTTCATTGTTCTAAACGGTCAAATTAAATTTTCCGAGAGTTGGTCCCTTGTCGTGCGAGCGACACGTCTCGAATTTTTATACCACATTAATTGAATTAGACAGATGAAAACAAAGAACATCAGAGGTTCTTCACACTTTCTGCCACGGCTATTGTTTTGCGCTGAAACATTGGTCACGAGAATGACCCTCTGTATAAGGTTTCGTTTATCATAACAGTACTAGTATTAAATGCCAGGAAATGCCTTGCCCATGACAATGTGTAGAGTAAGAACCTCAGTTTCACGTGGCAAAAGGACAACGACCTACAAAGTATAGCCGAAATTGCTTGGATAACAGGGTACGTTGAAATGTACTTGTAAGTTTATAAGGTTGCTATCGTGACAGAAACCAATGTTCGTCACACGACACTTTTCGTATCCTAGTAACCATTTCTGCATTTCAATATTCAGTTTACGGTTGGTTACAGGGTCACTATTATGCATTGTTTAGTAGACAAATTCATCTTTTCAAGCTATAAACGAACGCTACAAAAGCTTTTTAAACTATACGGCAATGAGCAGTTCATTTTCAAAAGTGTTGTCTTATATAAAATGCTCATGTACCTAATAACTAAATTATTATGTATTTGATACTTTATCTACTGACTATCATAGTGATTCAGAATATTTCATGAATCACATCTCGTTCTCTAATTCTTTTGGAAATAAATGCTTGAATAAGATCTAATTAGATGTAGAAATGATTAGATATCTATTCTTCTATTTAAAGATGTTATCTATTAGTTCACCCTTTTTTTTTTTTTTTTTTTTTTATCGTGTGGAAACCCCCTCGAGCCGTCACCCCACCGGGGTTTACGGCGGGGTGGTGTGTCGGAATCGGACCGACTAAAACCACACGGTGTGCCACTCTGCGCCTGACATAGGAGGGATCCGGGAACAGCTGCTATTACGTCATCCAAATCCCTCCTAGCGCCTGCCCGCTGCCGCGGGCACCTTCTACGGATAACCTCTCCATTTAGGCGACGTACGGCACACGCGGACGTCGCCTCCTCGCGGCTGGCCACTATAGCGGATGGAGGGGAAAACCCGTCCCGTCCACCCGCGGCCACACTCAAGGCGGCATGAGGCGCTGGTATGCACGCCTCCGCCGCCCGGCTCGCCGGCGGCGAATTGGGTCTGAGTGGATATCGTCCTCCCGGGCCTTCTCCGCCGCCTCCTTCCGCGAAATTACGTCTTCGCAGAAGGTTGCGACCGCGGTAAAACAATTGTCGCTACCGACCATGGAGCGTATGACGGCCGGTAGCGAGAGATCTCCTCCAATAACTGCAGTGAGGACCCCACGCTGCGCCGCCCATGCGGAACAAACCGCCAGCGTGTGCTGAGCCGAGTCCTCACTGCAGTCGCAGTGATGACAGGCGGGACTCAATTCCCTCCTGGCAACCGAGTGCAGATACTTCCCGAAGCAACCGTGCCCGGAAAGGATCTGCGTCAGTCGGAAGGAAAGGGTCCCGTGCTGTCGCCCTGCCCACTCGGCGATGACCGGTCGGAGAGCCTCCACGGTGGCAAAGCCAGCACGTGGAGTCTCCAGCCGGGACGACCAACGAGCCATCGTGGCTCGACGAGCGGCCTCTCGCCACTCGCGTATCTCTTCGGGCGGGGGACGTATGCCGCTACCCGCCCGGAAATCAGCCGTTCGCCGATAAACTTCGGCGAGCACTTCCGCCTCCAAATCCCACGGGGGACTTCCAGCCAAGGCGCACGCCGCCTCCGTTGATATGGTGCGGTAACCGCGTATGGCTCTAACCGCCAATATCCTCTGAGGGCGCCAGAGACGAGCCCTATTCTGGGCGGTCAGAGCCGCCGCCCACACCGGTGCACCATACAGTGCCATTGACCGGACAACTCCCGTGTATAGCTGTCTCGTAGCGATGCTGGCTCCACCCAAATTGGGCAAAAGTCGCCCCAGGGCAGAAGCAGCGCCGACCAGCTTTGGAGAAAGTTGCCGGAAGTGCTCGTCGAAGAGCCACCTGCCGTCGAGGATCAGACCCAGATATTTCATCTGGGCCCGAATCGGTACGAGGACCGAATTGACTACGATGGAGGCGCCAGAGGGTGGACCACGACGGGGCCCATGGAACAAAAGGGCCTCCGTCTTGTCCAGGGCCACCCGCAAACCCAGCGCCTCAATACGCGCGACCACTAGAGAGACACCCGTGGTGGCCAGGCGTGCCGCCTCTTGGAAGTTCATCCCCCGGGCTGTGACCAATGTGTCATCTGCGTAACAAATTACGCCGAGCCCGGGGAGAAGACGGCCTCGAAGGGCCCAGTCGTATCCCATATTCCACAGGAGTGGTCCGAGGACAGACCCCTGTGGAACACCGCACGACATGGGCCGCCGCCTCAGAACACCGTCTCGATCCTCGTACATGACGGTACGCTCTTCTAAATAGTCTGCCACAATCCGCCTCAGGTACTCTGGCACCCCATGGTAGTGGAGTGCTTCCCTGATGCAGCTAAATGGCAGACTA
Source organism: Hypercompe scribonia (assembly GCA_949316085.1). Classification (NCBI taxonomy): domain Eukaryota; kingdom Metazoa; phylum Arthropoda; class Insecta; order Lepidoptera; family Erebidae; genus Hypercompe; species Hypercompe scribonia. Next base: position 14,342,925 of record OX438969.1, on the reverse strand, counting down.
TTAAATGCGGTGGCGATGTCTAACGACACCGCCAACAGCACGCCGCCACAGCTCGGCCCTCAGGCGCAGCACAGCATCGACTGTCGAACGCCCCGCCCGAAAATCTATTGGTTCACCCTATGTTATACCCTATTGAAAAATATAATTTGAGAATCAAGATGGCGGTACAGTAATAATAATACCTCCTCCTCCTCCTCGCGTCGTTATCCTCATTACTGAGGGTCGTGATTTCCTAGTTGAGGGATGATCCTGCTCCGAACAGTTGCACGCCACTTATTCCTCTCCTTGGCCGAATGGAGGGCAACGTGTAAGTTGGTCTCCAAGGCTGTTCGGATCTGGTCAGTCCACCTAGTTGGGTTACGTCCTCTTGGTCTCCTGCCGTCAACCTTTCCGGTGACCATAAGTTGCTCAAGGTTGCTCCCTTCTTTCCTGGCGATGTGACCAAAGAACTCAAGTACTCTTCGAAGGCAAATAGATGAGAGTCGGGTCTTTACTTTGAGTTCCTGTAGGATAGACACATTTGTGCGGAAGGCCGTCCATGGGATCTGAAGCATTCGCCTCCAACACCACATTTCAAAGGCATCGATGCGGTTGCGGTCAGCTTTCCTCAGTGTCCATGTTTCTGCCCCATAACTGAACATGGAGAATATCAAGGTCTTCACAAGTCGCATTTTCGTTTTGCGGGAAATGTTGCGATCTCTCCATATTCCCTGCAGCTGGGACATCCCGATCTTAGCCATAGCTATGCGTCTTCTGATTTCCTTTTCACAAGATCCAGTGTTGCTTATGTTAGCTCCAAGGTAGACGAAATCCTCCACTGTTTCCAGTTTAAGGGCACCCGAAAAATGCAGCTTATTACCCCGGTCAACCACCATGAGTTTGGTTTTGCTATGGTTGATTCTGAGCCCCATTTCAAGACTATATTGACAGATAATAGACGACAAGATAATAATACCACAGGACAAAATAGGCAGAGAGAACAAGTAAATAGACAAACTTATATATACAAATATTTACCACGAAGTCTTTATAAATTAATATAGAAAAATAAATTTATACTGTTATACACGGATATTAGAAATGAATTATACCATCAATGATTTTAAAATATACACATATTTCCAAACTAATATCAATGAGTTAAAACAGTAATGTGAAAAATCACATACGAGTAAATAAACGTCGTGGTGTCCTATACAACTTACTATACAAAATCTATAAATTAACAATAAATTGTTTACCACAGCAAATTATACAGGCATTCGATTGATTTACATATTACTGCCTGTCTTCATTGTTTAAATAATATTTTAATACAAGTGCATTAGTTTATAAAACTAGTATATTATAAGGGCATTGTTAAACAAGTTAAAACTTTACCTACATTTTTATATAGAGGTAGACCTAGATATGAGGATATTGTACTTTATTGAAGTGCAACAAACAGCGACAGTTACGAAATCCCCTATCGGTGAACAACGAAGTACCTACTTGTCAACGCAATCAATTCCTTATCCTATTGTTGCAAAACATTTAGAAAAGTACGATATTTTCTCCTGACTTTGTATCTTTTGCTTTCTGATATTTGGTATGTTGATCGTTTTGTATTACGAGTATAAACAGTGACATTAATTAAAACTAATTGTGGTTATTGTGGTAATTTCTTAGTAACTAATTCAAACTATCTTTTGTTGTTTGTTAATTTCATTGAAATCTTTAGTTTAATAACTATAATTACGTCTTGTGGAAGTTATTTTTGTAAAATAAATAATTTGTGTGAATCATAGATAGGTAGTTGTCTTGTATTGGTACGTGGATATTGGCGTTCTTTATTTTCAATAATAACTACATCCCGATACAGAAATAATTCAATAATATGAAATATAGTTTTTTTTTAAATAAAAGAATTCAAAATAAAAGTTTCAAAGAAATAAATTCTGATTATTTTAAAATACCTTGTTAATATATGTTAAAAAAGGTAAGTTTGATTTTAAGCTTGGTAACACTCGCGTTATTGTATTATATTCTTTAAATAAAACCAACTTGTTCTACCAATAAAAACATTGATTATTTTAATCGACTTATCGTGAAGTTAAAAATAACTTTCACTTGCTTTCTACCTATCATGATTGACCTACATAACATCTTTAGGTTAGAACAGTTTGATAAAAAAAAATTAAAACATTAAACTTCATCAGCAGCGAAAAAAAACTGTTATCTCACAACATAGGTTCACTTTACTGATGCTATTGTAGCAACCATAGAGTCTTCCACACATGGATTTTAAATTAAAAACACTTTTAGATGTATAGCTTGCCGAGAAAGTAGTTAATTAAAGTGTAACATATGTAGACGAACAATAAGAATTGCGAATGCGTGCAAATAGTCCTATACAAACATGGACTTCTTACTCTGTAGTAAAATTTTTTGAATAATAAATAGGCACTATACAAAAAGTAAACGGGTAAGTGGAACACATTGACCTTAACACCGTTATAACTATTTTACACCACGTTTAGAAGTTATCAAAATTTAATTGATTAGATATCCGTCAAAAATATCTGCGAATTCAGTAATTTGTGTAATTCAAATAAAATTACTTTTGAAGATATGACATTAAGCAGTATTACAGGATTTACTTGCAAACTCGCATTAAATGAATATAAACTATAGAACTATGTGTTATATATTATATAACATATATATATATATATATATGTTATATTTAAATTTTAATGTATATATGTATTAGCAGTAGCCTTTGGTATTTACTATCAGCAATATATAAGTACTAAAAAAATTACATTACATCACCTTTAACAGTGATAACGCTAATTAATGTTGCAATGAGTTATCATGATACTTATAAGATTATGTGAGACAATAAAATATACACATATTGCCAGTGATAGATATTAGTGGCTAATGAACTTAAAATTAAATCACAAGACATGAATAAAAGCCTTTTATTACAAAATCATTGCTACTATTACATACAATTTTGTATCGCATTATTCTTTCGGACTATTTGGCAGCGCTCCAATAAAGGCTTGGCGATTGAAAGATTAGGCAATCTGGGTGTATTAAAGACACATTTTCGATATTGTATTAGGTATAACTTAATTTAAATTTTTTGTGCTTAATATTGTCAGTTTTGGGCCTTATTTGGAATGAAATGAAAAAGAACGTGGTTCGGAGTGACGAACTTTTGTTAAATGAAGACGACAGTTTTAAAATTGGAAGTCTATGCGCAATGTGAAATATTTAATGATTAAAAACAGTGTTTGTGGACAAAAATTGATATCATTAGTAGGAAACCTTTATAGTTCGACGTTCCGTAGTAAAACCACTTTCACTTTCAGTCGCTAAATATTGGTCTATGGTACACTTAACACATATCATATTTTGTTAATCGTTAGTAACTCAAAAATTTTTATCTATAAACATTATATCTGCAACTTATTAGCCAGAGTAAGGAAGTAAATGTGTTGTATCTTATGTATGCCGGCGGCATACGGTCAGTGGACGATTGGTCGGTGCACTATGACCTAGAACTTCGCGGTGAACGAGATCACTAGTCAACGCGGCAAGAGCGAGTGTATGACTCAGTCGTGATTCCGAGAAACATTCTGATTTTATTATTTACATGTTCTTAGGAACCCCTTAAGCGATAAATTACTTAGTTACTATATGTTATGTGACTCACAACTGAATAACAGTGGTTTAGCTACTGTACAACTTGTAATAGAACAGTTATGTTTTATGCATAATCGTACATTATGATGAGAGACAGGGTTGCAGCTGGGCTTTCGGTTGGCCGAAGAGCTAACGGAGGCGGTCAACTTAGTAGAAATTACTTACAATAGCCTCAATTGTTATTTACTTAAATACTTAAGAAACTTATGAAGATAGGAGGCTAACTTTTGCTCAGTAAAATGGAGTGTTATAAAAATAGCTCATTATTTTTGATTATACTAAACCTAACCTGGTTGAATTTATAGGTAGTATCAATTCCTGTACGCCATATAAACCGAAATTTTAAATAATCTATTTATTTTGATAATCCATGACTTTTAATTTAAAAATAAACAGGACGTTGATATAAATTTAATTATGTCTGTATTCAGCATATTAACAATACTTATCATACTTTATTTATATGTACTATTTATATTTGCTTACAAATATGTTCATAGATTTTGCCCTCTAAGTATGACTAACTTCCATTACACGTAACGCAAGACATCATATTTCTAGAGACTTTTTGATAAAAATAGACGTCTTGTATACCAAACAGTCTAAGAAATCTTATCTTGATGATTGTCTGACACAATATGTACTTATTGCTAACAAATTAAAAATAAAAATTAGGCTGATGTTGATATGTAAGATAAACTTTGTACTTTGAATATCAACTTGTAAAAATGGAAACGTTTTTATTTGTTACATTGGTAGCTAATGCCCTTGGGAAATATTCTTGTTTCATATGCGACTATATTAGAATAAAAGCGACTATAAAAAAAAATGTTAGTGTTTATATGAGTGGAATGAGGTGATAATCCTCAGCAAAACGAAGTGAGTGTAACACCAGGAGAAGTACATTTCGGACGTTACTAACTTACCTTAGATCCTAAGACCCTAAGACGAAGGCATCATTCTCGAAATACTTGCACAATAAATACTTTAAATTCTTTATATAAATAGATACAATTAGCAAATACTAAATACACTCGATCCAGTACAAGAATATTTAAATTCAACGAATGGTTGTCCCAGTTTCGAGATCAATCTCACAATACTCGACACAGTAACAGTGAATATGTGGCTGCTTAAAGAACTGTACATTTGCGTAGTCAAAGTCAATAGTAATACTTACTTTTTATGTCTACAATAATAAAAAAGGAAGCGTTGTTTTGAACTATTGTTTTATTCACGTTTCGTCTTGTTTGCGGTGGCAATAGAAATAAATTATTACTCTAGGCGAGTGAGTAGCATACCAGAGACAAGGAAGCCTGGTATTGCAGGTTTATTTGGATCTAGTGAGTTTTGTCCAAGTTTGTTAATTCAATATATGAAAAAAAGATATAAAAACACAAATAGGATGTTGGTGATTAATTAATAGTCTTTGATTCATTCGATACAACTTCACGTATTTTACAAATACTATAGAAATGACGTAACGCCCATTGAGTTATAATGACCAATATCTTACTACCTATACACACATGTTTGTGACTCACATTGTATGTTAAACAAACAATTTAAGAACACAATCAAAATATTCTTGTGTCAGTTTAAAAGGCAACCTCTTATCTTGGTTGGACTAACTCGTTTTATGAATGAATCGAATACTATATACGCCTACGAGACTATATCTAGTATACACAGTTTCAATTCATGTTTCGGAGAGGCGATGCGGAGGTGAGCGGCGATCTTTTCTCTGAGAAAATTGACTCAACTCTTGATTATTACATCGTATGCATTATACATGATACTGAACTTCCGATTCCGATGACAATTACCGATTACGATAAGAATAAAGGATATCCTGAATGTGAATAAGACAGGTACGGTCACCTCGAGTTACACATTCTTCGTTACTTTATCACTAAGCGTATCTCAAGCTATCAATGATAGTGATAACAAGAAAATGTATTTAAAATCTTTATAACTAGTGTTACATAGAAATCCATTTCAACATTTGTCAATTTACTAAGTACATATGAAAAGAATGAGACTCACCATCGCCTTGTCGGTTCCACCGAAGGTTGGTGCCGCGCTACTCCTTGTAAGGAACACCAGAGCTACGGTCGCCGTCCATAATATCCTTAGACTACTCTTCAAACTGACAAACGCCATGTTTTCTGAAAATCTATGCCTTGATATGCTCATTTGATACTTTCTTATGTATTATAACTCTATAAAAATATCTAAATGTTGAAATATTTGTTAATTTCGTTTGTCATTACTCTTATATCGTAGGTTTAAGCTATGTTGTAGTTTGAGTTTCGTAAATCTTGAACACCAAGTTGATATGCTATCTGAAATAGAAAATTAAATCAATTAGGTACAATACGTTACGTAGATTTGACTGTACGGGTGCATGTGGGACCCATAGTCGTGTTTAAGTGTGTGTTAATGTGGCAAATTATATATATATGACCAACAGATTTTAACAAGTTAGAGTTCTAGAGAGAGTAGCATTAGAATAGGAGAATAGTTCGTTTTAATGAGTACAACTGTGTATTCCAGTACTACAATTTCTACATATAAATGTAATACCTTTTTCTTTCAATTGATATTGGGTAAGAGTCAGAATTGAAATTGAAAGGGATTGCAAATAGCTGTAGCACAATTGTAGTAAACAATTACATTTGTACCACATTCTTTGAGAAGAAACGTTTAGATTTGTATTTCTGTGGAGGTCACGTTGTGCGCTAGTGGCGTGTGTGTCATATCCGCGACGTCTTTAATTGCTCTGACTCACCGATCATCTGTACAATTATGTAAAATCGTTCTGGATCAATACAACTATACATAATATTATTCTATATTTGTTGATAAATAATATACGAGTGTATATCAATGTGTAATATTTTTGACTGAATGTTTCTTACGGTTTTATTGTAAATTAAGAAAGATATGAAAATTAAAGAATTGAATATTAGAACACTATATATATTTATAATTACTACAAATAATATTTCCTATAATTCAAATTCATGTTGAAGTTCAGTTAGATTTGAAAGTAAATATGACAATAAAATAAATACTTGACATCGATATACTTTTTTTAATCCTGCTTTAGTCAGAACAACGTGACTGAGCGATTATTGACCTACATATTTTTGTTGTGAGTAGGGATGCCGTGCTGTGGGCTTGTCTACAAATACTATTATCTTTGTAAATGATAAATTGTTTCCAACCCACACAATCGAGGGACCGTACGGACACGAAGCGGGGGACTGATTAGATATTCAACCGTCAGTGTGCTCAAGAGGTTGTAAGTACATTTTTCTTTTAAAGAGAACAACTGTATCCTGCTGTACGACTACTTTTAATGCATGTACGAGTATGAGTTTCTGTATTTAATAGACAACATGGACGAAATTACGCACTTTAAGTCTAAGTAGTACCTTGAAACCACGAAATAGTTAATGGCCTCTATTGGTTTGCTTTTTTCTTCAGATTCTTTTTTTTTTCAAATCTAAAAATATATTACTCTTAATTTTTAGATATACATAAATTTATATCGAAAAATTGTGGAAGATCACAATTTTTGACAATATGTCTTCGAAGTTTAAAAGTACATACATGAAAATGGGGCATCTACCTATTTAGCTAGTTAACGTGATTTTAGTTAGGCTTCAGAATCATTGATATGTCATGGTGTTGAAGTTAGAATACAATGACAGTTCAGTTTATAGTGGCAATGATTAGGCAAAACATTATTTGAATGATGGACGAATTTTGAAAACTCAGCGATCTCTAGTACACGTAAATACAGTTAGTAATTTATCATCTTAACTATAATATAAAAAGAAAAACAATTTAGCAGAAAAAGGTTGTATATTTGATTAAAGCGATCGAGATGTATCGCTATGGTCACAAAACCGATACAAAGGAAACTGAAAGTACGGTGTCAAAAATGTCGCCAGCAATGTTCCGCTCGTCGAAGCGTGTCGGGGCGCGGACGCGACGCCAGTTTCACCGACATTGGAACCAGATCTCTTACCTAACATCACTTTAATGACAATTTTTTCTCAGAGAATCGATTAAATTTTACTGTTTATTCGCTCTGACCCCGTGATAAATTCGCAATAGATAACTGGTAATTGTCTTAATAATGTTGGGATATAAAGGTTATTGTTTGTTTCGGTGTTATATTTTTTATTTTGTAGTAATCTGTGAGTTTTTTGAATGGCCTACTAAGTATTAGCAAATTTTCAAATAGATATAATATGCCTTACAACTTACTCTATAAATTTAGGGATAGTTGAATCAGTAAAAATCTTTATAAATCGTGTAGCAACTATTCTAACTTAAATATTTTGCATGTTGTTGTCACTTTCTTAATATATTATCAGTTTCAATGAATACTGCTTTAAATTTTTTTTTAAATTATGAAAAAAAATGCTAACCTTGTTTAGGTGTCATTTCATTATCGCAAACATTTTCACTTATATATTAATTTCACTACAACATTATTGTGAATATATTAATTATTATTATTATTATTTCAATATCACATTATTGCGTAACTTGTCGTTACGTATATAGATATATAATGATAAAATCTTACTTTAAGCTTTTCAATATAAATCCAAATAGACAGAAGTTATTAGTTATATTTTTAAGATAGATATTTCATACCAAAAAAGGATCTATTATTTTTATCTACAAACTTAGTACAAGATTCATTGCAGAAATGGCATCCAAACTATTAAATAAAAACGGCATATCAAAGTAAAACATTGCTCCTACACCATTTGTGCAATTGTGGCGACTTATATGTAATAACATGAGACTTTTATTCAGGGTATAAACGATCAACTCTTCATTCGTTCTCGTCATTGTTCATAAAAAACGAATAAATGTACTCCTATTCCGTGTCCTATAAAACCTATAAAGTACATGTGGAATTTCGCGATTGGACTCCCAAGTGACTTTAAATTAAAGCAACTGATTGACATCATCAGTTCATTGTACATGCGAGGTGTCGTGACACACTGTGATCTCCCGAGATGCATCTCAATGAGTGGGCCTTGTGGTCTGCGGGTAACTAGCGCACGCGCATTTCGCATTGACACAACATTGGCACGCTTCCTGCTTCCGGATACCCGCGGGCAATACTAATTACTTATGTACTATTATCCAGTTGTTATACTTTGTTGCTATACAGTTATAAAATTGCATTGAATACAATAAAAATCAAACTTAGTGCACGAGCAGTGTTTGTACACAAGTTCTAACACTGCATATGGACAAAATTTCAGAGATAATCATTAGTTTTGCGATTTATTCCGCTTAATTTTGTAAATGTGCTTATTACTTTTATTATATACTAAATACAATATTACTTTCTAATATCGGGACTTATAATGGTAATACTTATATCGTGTAACAAATATTATTGGAACCTTATTTACTGCATGTAATCTTTACTTGTTTAAATACGCGCATTAAAAAGTAAAAACTGTTTCTCGGTACCATAAATTATTATTTTGACACTTGTTTGAAACTCTTTGAAACCCATGATTCGAACAGAATAATATCGTCATAGCTATGTGTTCATTTGTCTTGTCATTAACATCAAATACATTTAATTTAATTTCATGTAACACTTTTAAAATTTGAGAAGTTTTAAGTTGTTATCTGATGTTCATATATTCAATAAAGCCGAAACATATTTCATGTAAGTTCCCTTTACCTATTTTATTTCACGCCTCAAAATCACTTTACTTCATTTGTCATTTAACTGTTTGATGAGAACCAACGAAGCTTGAGTCAGTCAATGTTTTGGTTGAATAAACTTCATGGTCACCAACGACTTCTAGTACAACCCTCGTACGTCAATTAATACGAATAAACATAATTACTGTACACGTTAGTAATACACGGCTTAGATCACACAATTAATTCCAATATACAATTAATTGTGGTTTTAACATAAATATTCGTTTTACTTCCTTTAAGGTATTTCATAAATTATTAGTTTTCTCAGAAATAAAAACTTTCCAATGACACTGGTATGTTTAAAATAAATCACTACCAACTATGAATGGGTTCATCCTTTTCTTTGCATACATGAAGATAATATGTTATAATAATTTAAACATTAAGTTAAAACTTAAATATTAAGTGAAAAATAAATTTCAACTGAAATTACATTCTAAAGTGCATTTGAAATTACTTCTTGCTTAGATAGGTTCAACTTATAAGATAATTTTAAAAGGTTAAGGTGTAATTTTTCTACAAGTAACGGTTCCAAACGTGCCTCTATACTGTTTACAAACTTATAGTAGCAGGTGAAAGAAGTATATTTCATTTTGCACCGGTATTTAAAAAAGCGATTAATTCGTCCTCATCACGATTTTTTTTGTATGAGTGAAGCTATCGGATCCTTAAACCCATCTTAATCTGGAGAATGGACCCAAAAGACGTCAACTTATTTGCGTATCTTGATTTACAGGTGTCCATGGGCGGTAGTGACTACTTTTGTGATAAAAAAATCTCGAAGAAATCACGTCCCGTATTGACATTAATAGTTGTCCTATGATAATACTGACGCATATATTGGTATACATAACTACTCGTAATGTTGTATTACTTTATTACCACATGTTAGTAAGCCATTAATCATAAGATATATCTGAAAAACTTTTTTATATTATCCATATTAACTTGAGCTTTGACTCATACCATAAAGTTATGCAGGACAAAGAGTGTCTTTCAATCAGGTACAACCTATTTATGCATATTGCAGTATTTTTACGTTTTAAATAAATGTCATTCAATGAAGTTCAACGCCTTTATTTACAGATCTGAGTCACCGACAATATTAGTTTACCTACGCATTTTTGGCGTATATTGATAAAAATGAGTCAACTATTTGACCTGATTGACTGATATAGGTGCTTTTTTTTTACCTGACTTTAGAAAAAAGAAGAGGTTCTCAATTCATATGTAATTTTTTTCGTATTTTTCAAAAAACTTGAGGAGAACGCGTTGATATTCTTTTAAGTGGTTTTCAGCTTATGTAAATGATTTGTACTCATGCTTTCGTAAACTTTTTTTAAAACTTCAAATATAATAAAGTATCTATTAAAACCCACATGAATAGCTAGAATAACTTAATATCTTCCATAAAAACCAGTTCAAATTAAAGAAAATATCATGTCTATCATGTCCACCTTCTACATAAAAATTAATATTTTAGGAAAGTAGTACATTTCTATACCTCGAAATTATACTACAGTCTTTGTAATAGTTGGTGCAAGCTTGTTGAGATATGAACTTAACTTATGCAAATCATAATTTCCTAGTACAGAGGATGGTGGTAAGCGATTTTCAGTTCTACTTTAATGGAATAAAACTAAAAATTTGTCGATATTTTACATGTGCTCAATTTAACTACACTAATTATTAAGCTTTTTAAACCTAATTAAAAAAATAAGCTTTCTAAAATAAAAAAGTTAGCACTTTTTACTTATGTAAGCTTTCGTTAAACGTGCTAGGCAAATGAATATGTTTTAAATGTATAATGCGTGCTTTCGCCAACATTTCGTGTCAAGTTCGCCGTACGGTAAGCTATGACCTAACCGTGACTCACTCTGGTTACAGGATAAGCAAATGTGTTTATATACTTTATACTTAGAAGGTGATAAATGCTCTAATGTTATGATACCTTTTTGAAAAAATTATTTAAAGTCCGAGATATGTAAGCAAGTACACATACTACACAGTAGGTACATAATTCGTACTTGGTGGACGCCTAGTGAATGAAATTTATAAAGTATAGGTACTTTTCACACTATACTTGCCAATATTGTACCAAAAAATGAATTCTACATTAAGACCAACTGTTAAATATTACTTATTATACAAATATATATGTTAGTTCTAATCACACAACTTGTCATTAATAAAACTTTTTTACAGTTTTAGTTACCCAATTCCTAAAAACCATATTGACTAACTAACTGAATAGTAAACAACATTAAAATTATTTTGTATGAAGTAAAGAGTATACAAAGAATGCGTTCAAACAGATCTCAATGTTATCAGCTAGATATGGCGTTATCCACGAAAATTATCTGATAACAGTTGTGATACGCGTGCCTCACGTCTTTCTTTCAAGTTGTTGTATCCGTGAATGCGTTTTTAATTAACGAAAATTGTAATTGATATAAAGGTACTAAGCAAAATTGTCGAAGCACATCAGTTTACGGCAGCAACATTACGACAATGTTATTTAGTACTGACCGTGACATAAAACTACTTTAAATGACCGATTTCAATATCACACTGATTTCAAAGCAATAAGAAACAGATGAAGGGATTACGAAAAACGGCGTTCAAAAAAGTTTTTACACGAGGTTAAATATACCACACGAATTCGTTATTTAGAAATCTCTACGTTAGCAGTTACCATGTACATGGAAGTAATGTAATAAGTTTTTATGTAGTGTCTAGTAAACAGTCCAGACTATTATAGATGACAATAAACAAATCAAGTTTAATGTATGACGTGTAGTTTTCAATTGATGATGTTATAATGATGTCGATCTTATCATTTATTTGATACAAACATGGAAGCTATCAACTAACCTGTTAAGTCGGTCCAGTGTGAAGTTCAAGCAATCCTCACTACTTGAAACGTTAAAGTCTTCGTCTCACTAGTGCGATCACGTCTCGTAGCTCTATTACTACAGAATAAAATGATGCCGAATGATAAAAAAATAGAGTCTATAATTTTTATAAAACAACAATCACAAGGCACTCTGTGGTCACCGAATGTCCCGCTGCGGTCACTTATTTCTTTGCAATTACGCGAATTTTCAAAGAAAATGTGTGTGTGTGTTGTATGGCGGGAATGGACGAACGGCTGCGATCGTTGCGCCACCGCGTGACACGACCTACCGCAGACCGCGAATTTGAGTAGAGTGAGAGCCGCGGGGCCGTGCCGCGCTTATAATCGCACGGTGCTCGTGAGGTGCCCCGTCGCCCGCCCACCCGACCGATAGCCGGCGAAGCCTCCGCCGGCCGCCCGCCCCTACACTTTCAACTTTACAGGATAACTTATGCGCTTTCGGTGAACACTTTAACTCGTTTTTTATTACTTTACATGTTTCCTTAAATATTACATTATCTGAATGCGTTGTGATGTGCAGTGTAATTTGTGATTACTGACGGACGATAGTGACTTCAAAGAAATATCTCAGTAAAAACCAAACAAATAAAAGTAGAGGGAAACTTAAGAATAAATATGTAACATGTGACATATTGTATAATATAATAAATATTGGCACGGCAGTGACGGGTTATACTTCCTTTATCAACACTTTATACTGAAGGCATTGTCAATAGCTTTATTGGACGTGCGTGCTATACAAATGTCTATGGTCTCTCTAATTATAAGTTGAATTGCCGCCGTAAGTTATGTGAACCGACAGTTTAGTCATATTATAATCATCATAGACCTCCTAGCCCTCTATAACTTTTTAAATTTGTACTTAATATACACCAATTCCTTAAAAACTCTATATATAAACATTAGGTATTCTAATTTTTGCATAAAGCACGATTAAAATTAATAGGCGGCTGATAGCAAATAACATTATTTTCAAGTATTAACTTACATATTAGGCAGTCATGTATCCGAAAATTGTCTGTCATACAATTCTAAAAACTAAATAAAAGATAAATTAATATTTCGGACATTTGACACACAACGCCATCAAGTTAATCAAAGATACTAGACTGACTGATAGAATATTTATTAACTTTTTTTTGTAAATACATACATATAGGTAAAAAACACCCAAATTCTGCAACAAATACTTGCATATCATACAAACATTTGATTTGGCCCAGGAATCAAACCCGAGACCTCAAGCACAGAAGTCGCATTCACTACCGCTGCGCTAGCGAGATAGTCAAAATTATTTAAGTTATGAATAAGATATTATTCGTCACATTACAACAAGAATTAAAAGGAATATTGATTAGAAATATTTCAATTTTTTTAAAAAGGAAATATCCTTTATATAGTATATTAATTATTTAGACACCCAACACTTGTTTAATTAAATTTCAAGAAGCATAAGAATTAATAAATCTAGTTAAATGATACATAGTAGGCTATAGTGTCATACACACATAGTCATTAAAATCATTTATAAACATTAAACTTGAACATATTTGTAGTCTTTATATTTTTTTTCATTGCATGAAACTAGTAAAGTACCTTCATTTAAAATAACATTAATTAAAAATAGTTATAAAAGTCAACTTTATATGAAAGACAACTTCCGCGGTTGGATTACTTCTCTGTCGAGGAGGACTTAATAAATATACGTAAAACGGATGTGAAGAACACACCAAGTGTTGTAGCATCTGGGGTTTGATTGAAGCCACAACACTCAGCGTAGTAGATAAAGGTGAGGTGACAGCTTAAAACACTATGCCATCCGTGTAATCAATATCATGTCACATCTTATCTTTAGTGATATATGCGAATAAATCAGTATCAATTTGAAATTTTCTCTCTGACAGTTAAAATCTTTAAGTGATAATTAAATTATCACCTAATTGTAAATAATGGAGGGAAAAAAATGATAATTGTATAATTACTCGAAGGTATTTGTCTAACTTTATGCGACGTTGAGTATGAGGAAAATCTCTACTCTATAGCTAATTCTACGTCTGTTACGTAAAGTACTCGTGTAAAGACAACACGTACTTGTCGTAAGATATAAAACTCCAATTAAGGTGAACATACTACAATAACAACCATACAATTTTATAAATATTTTATTTACTATGATTGAGTTATTACGTAGAATATTTACGTCATGCCAATGGTTCATCATGGAATGGATGTATAGGTTTTCGACCTCCTCTTGGGGTCTGCCTACCTAGCATATACTCACTCATTTAAAACAAAAATGAGATATTTTTTAAGCTCGCTTCAAGTGTTTAATTATTTGACAGGAGTTGTGCCCAAACTTAGAATAATTTTAATTAGTCACTGAAAAACAAATGTGAGAAAGAATTCCAATTTCAAGTATCGACGCTGCATCCAGTTGATTACTGAATCATCGTATCTCAGATGGTAGAGAATTTTTATTATTACTCCTAAACTAATGCTTCAATTAATTTTCATATTAGTAAGCATATTGTTAGTTATAAATAACTCGGTGACAACTTACTATATAAGAAATCTATATTAAAATTTAATTAAAAATTAAGTTAAAAATAAAACAAATAAATAAATTATACTTTGTTTGTTCTTATTTTATGCACTATCATACCGTTTTGGAGAACATTATGAAATTTTACATGTATGTATTATATGCAGATACATACAGTGATATATATAATACGAACATTTGGGTTGTGTGAAACCACCATACATACGTACATATATACAAATTGCATAATTTATTTTTATGAATTTGAACATCACATCACATCAACTGCCTTTATCAATTCACTGCTGGACATAGGCCTCTAATTAGAAAGGAGGTTTTAGCCAGCTATAGTTTTAGTCTCAAATTATTGTCTCGTTTTCTTCTCTCTTCGTTGACAAAAATACCAATTAAAAAAAAATTTTGCTAAAACCCAGTTAACACATCAGTTATGTACAAAGCAACAGTAATAATCACATGTTTTACTTATTATATTTTAATCATTCTTATTGTAATCAAGTAAAGTAAAAAAGAATTACTTGAAAATGTTTCCAAAGACCACTGTGGCCACTACTTGTTACTAAGTGTACCTGAACTGTGCAAATAACCGTATTCAATTTGGTTTGATAGTAATTTACTACGCTTGCGTAAAAAATGTAAATAACTTGAACTTTTGTTGTGCACAATAGTTAAATAGATTTTGTGGAACGTGCCTTCTATTGAAAGCGCGTGATATTACACCGCGTTCCACAACAGTAATCTTACGTTCTGCCAATAGTAGTATTAACATGTCTAATATATTTATTTCCTGAGAATTACCAGAACTTAAAACTGGTTCAATTTGAAATCGGCCATACACTTAATTAATTTATACAAGTAGAAATAACGTTAAAAATGAACTCTATTATTTTATTTAAACTTTGGGTTATTAATTTCCTGTAGATATTTAACCTTTTACTAACTCATATTAAAATCTCGATTTATTCTGTAGATAACAGTTTAATTTTGGCACTAATATCAATAACATAAACGCTAAAACCAAAAGAACTTTTAATTCTTCCTTTCAACAGTTTCCATTAACAGTTTCAATACGTGAAAAATAACTTCTAATAAATCTGTCAAGCAGGTCATAAATAACACTGATAAACAAAAATGAGCTTAATGAAAGTTAAATTAATTTGAATGGGATATTTTGTATCTACAACTATCCTGTTAATAATCTGCATTTTTAAAAAGTTTCAGTGACCCTCAGTTTTCTTGCAACTGCAATGCACTTCTTTTTAAGTAAAAATGGTTGAAAATTGAATTTAATCAAGAAAGACAACTGACATTTGACATTTATTCAGGATTTTCGAGAATATTTAGCGTCAGGTACATCTTCGATTCTTCATTTCGAGTGTCCAACAGTAATTAGCCAACATGTTGCCACTTGCCTTGGTACCGTTTTTCCATGTTGGATATATCCTAATGGAATCGCTCGCCGTGCTCATCGCTAACGGCTCCCAAATTTTGAGGAAAATAATCCGAATGAGAGTGTAAGAAGTGTATCTTGAGCGACATATTGCATCCTATATTCTTGTAAGCTGATAAGAGGTTGTTGACCAACTCTTCATAGTTTTCGGCCTTGTGGTTTCCAAGAAAATTACAAACAATATTTCGAAAACATGTCAATGCAGATTTTTCGATCGGATTAAGTTTTCGTTCAAATTCTTTATCAGACAGTAGATCTCTAATTTGTGGTCCTACAAATATTCCCTCTTTTATTTTAACATCGCTGATTTTTGGGAATTTCTGTTTCAAGTAACAAAAATCATCTCCATTTCTGTCCATAGCTTTGACGAAGTTTTTTATAAGTCCACACCCGAAAGTCAAAATAATTAAAATAACAGTTTTTAACTAATGGTGTCAAATTACGACGTCGACTTTTAACAGTAAGTTGACCGCAAATGTAACAAAAATTATCGGGATGGTTTACACACACTCTGGGCATCTTATTACGATGTACAGGAACGACAATCTCAAAGAAAACCGTTTTAATTTCAATAATTTAATATTAATTTATCGGAAACATACGTCGGTAAGCAAAATAACCAATTTAGTTTATGTTTAACGAAAACTGATGGTGATTGAACAAAATTAAGTATGAGGTTTATATGCGGGTAGGTAGTAGTGTTTAAAAAACCGACTTGACTTTGTTTAACAAAAATTTACTGTTTATCAGTGTAAGCTAACGACTGTAACATACTAATAATTATGTTTACTACCGATAAATACGCATGTGGAATCAATGGTACCAATCTCTATACATTTTCTATGATATCTTTTCAATGATATAATTTATTTTTCCAGATGTAGGGTAATCCTAGGGTAATCCTACCTATTCTTGGCACACCTCTAATTGTTGAAACCCAACCAATTATTAGCACGATATGTAACATTAGAACTAAAAAAGTACTAACATATATGTTATGATTATTCTTTTTACAACGATTGAAGTGTTATTTTGTAGATAACGGCAGCAAGAATTTAAATTCGTACGACTGGACACAATTTTGTTTCCAGACCGTCCTAGACGGTCATATTTTAACATTTGGACAAGTTAAATAGTCGAATTTTATTTCAAATAACATTAGTAGTATATTACAGAGATTGCATTATTTATTATTATTTCTTTGTAAAAATCGGACTAATTGCAACAAGATCTTCCTATTATTTTTGTTTCCTTTTCTATTTGAGTTTTAAACTTTGGTGTCAATAACTGGATCGGTATGTTAAACCTCGTGCTTTTTTTGCCGTTGTGCTATTAGTTAAGACTGTATTTAAATTGCTTACAATCTTAACTACTAGCATACGTGTCAATTTGATAAAAAAAAAAAGATATGATACGATAATGCATTCTACTGAATGACAGTGTGAAATGGAAAGTTTCTTAAAATGGGATAAATACTTTAGCGTGTTGGACTATTGCGGCCGGTATTAGTCCGAACAACTCCTTCATAATCCATTCTACAGGTAATGCAGAGTGAAGTTACATACCAACGTAACGTCATTGGGTCGAACTGATCAGAAATCTATGAGCTATCGAAAATTCAAGTCACTCTGCGTTAGATGCGTTCCAGTTTCAGAAGCTAGTATTGGGCTGCCCTGCCTATGCCTATGCATGGGCAGCCCAATACTAGCTTCTATAATACTGCGCTCATCTCCATAGATGAGCGCAGTATTATGCAGCCGGAATTGCATCTTATAGAGTTGGAGATGGTGAGCCGGAGTGAAATACTGCCTCGATCTGTTCAGCACACTGAGCTTCTTCGAAATCAGTTTCATCGTCCTTCGTCCGATAAGGACTCCGATAAGTTAAGACAGATACAGAGGTGCTCTCAAGATTAATAAAGTCTGCTTTCATAAACACAATCCTATTTTTAAAAGACGTGTTATTACTATTAAATATTAGGCGTTTAACTATTGCTTATTAATTAAATTGTTTTGCATGGAATAGGTAAATGATTATAGAAAGATTTTAGAAACTTAGTCTCACCAAATGAAATTTCTTTTTATTTGTTTAAAGTAAAATGTCAAGATTTGGTTTTTATTTCAAGAAGCAGTTTTTAAAAAGTTTTGCACTTTATTTTTAACCAATTTAATGATAAACATACTCATTTTTATTTTGTTAATATTCGTTGAAATCGAATTTCGAAAACATGTTTGTCAAATGCCTGATAAATTGCTAAATTTATACCTGATAAATAATTGATAAATTTATAAATGAACATAAATTATCTCTATTTTAATTTTCACTACAAATATACAATGCGGTGTATATAATTAGGTATAACAATGTATCAATAACTTTATATCTAATATGATAATTAGGTATAACCAGTCAATTCTGAGATCAGTCGCTAATAATGGTTATCAGAGCATTCCAACTAACGTTCAGAACCATCTTACCACTATCTGATAATTTTATTAAGTCTAGTTATCCATTGTAATGCTCAGTTTGTATTTACATATAAAATTTGTATTTATGATGAAAATACGTTAAGTCATAAGTTCTTGAATCCTATTCATGCTTTCCATCAGGCCGAATAGAGTCACTTTTGTAGGTTTATTTATATAAAAAAAAAAAATTATAAAATTTAAAGATTTTTCAACTTTCAGAGGCAGACCGATAATTGGCTTAATGTATGTCAATTGTTTGGGGTGCTGGGCTAGAAAACCTCCACGTGGTGCACCCTGGAAACGTTGGCGATGGTGTTTTTCATCACTGCCAGCGGCTAATATTCTAGCACGAAGAGGAAGCCATTTTCTTCGGCAATTCGGCCGAGAGATGGTCCAACAGAGCGGGCGTGTCTGTCGGATCCTCTGTTGGTTCTTCGCTCTTCGGAGCATTGAGGAGGAAAACCTCGGTAAAAAATCACGATGGTGGGACCCTTGCTAGGGTCGGAGTTCCTCCGCTCAGCGGTGGAAAAGGTAGGACGGGCTCGGTGTGCACTCACACTGCCACCGAGTAGGCATCAGGAGACGTAGTCTCCCTGCCGCCGTCGACATATCGTAGTCCCGAGTTGGAGTCTTGCGACTCCAAGCGGGGGCGAGGGTCTTGGCTTAGCCGCCCGGACTGCGAGGAAGGAAACCTCTATAAAAAAATTACCCCGAATCCCGTGTTCTGGTGCGTGACCAGGGGATGCATGGCTGATGGGTTGTTCAGTCGTAAGCGCACCCCCAGCCGGGGCACCTGCGGACCCCTCGGTTGGGCATAAATGTACGCTTGCCCGGGTATTGGGGGATCTCTGCCCGGGTCGACCTGTAGTTCTCCCCCACTCGTGGGTCTAACATGGAATCTCAAACTAAAAACGTAAAAATAAATATAGAAGGAGAGAAGGAGAAAAAGGCGAAGAAGGAAAAAAGCGTAAGATTGGACGACTTCTCGTCCATTTTATAGGACGCATCGGTTGGGACGCCTATGTCGATGAGGCTCCCAGAAGTCATTATGACTGCTGGGAGCCGCAGAACATCGGAACGATTGCGTTCCAGATCGACATGTTCGTCGGATGGCACGGGAGGTAACCCGATGGAAGCGGAGCTGTGTGACTCCCGAAAACGCGGGCGCTCCAGGGACGAGGAGAGCGACACGTCCCAGGAGATGTTGCCTCCTAAAGTCGCCAGCAGCCGTAGAGGAAGGTCGCGAACTTCGGTCTCGATCCCGTCAGGCTCCGTCTTCTGTAAGGCGGAAGCCTATAGGCGGGTTAGGGCGGACGGCGAAGCACTTGCAGAGGAGGAGATCGCAGATCTCTTGCTTAAGATCAAGGAGCCGATGGCAGGGGATTCTGTTCCCCAAACGCCATCGTCCATGCAAGAGAGAGCGAAAGCAGCGGTGGCTATCATCCACAAGGTAGCCACCAAGTCGAGTAACCTTAAGGGTGCTTTTGTAAAGGCCCTTAAGGACTCCTCTTCTGCAGTTGCGGGGGTCGTTGAGACCCTTATTGGGGACGTGGCTCGTCTCCAAGCGGCCAACGACCATCTCACACGGGAGGTGGCTGAGCTGAGCGCGCAGTTTGCCCAATTTCGGGCGGATCGCCCTGAGCGAGAAAGCCCGTCTCAGTCGCTTGCCCTTGTCAATCCCAGTACCATCGCTGATGCCCACCTGCGCCAAATCACAGACGCAGTGTGGCGCATGATGGACGGACGTCTCGCTGGTTTGGAGGCGAGACTACCTCCAGCCCCTGTCGTCCGACCGCCGCTCGCGGCACATAGACCAAAGGCCACATCGGCGCTTCCCGTTGTAGGCGGTCGTGTGTCCTATGCGGCGACGGCGTCGATATCTGCTGTTCCTGCGGTGTCGGTGTCTGCTGTTCCTGCGGCGTCGGTGTCTGCTGTTTCTGCGGCCGCGCCGAGAACACTACAGGCGGCTAAAGTAGTAGCTAAGACGGGTTCACAGAGGTCAGGGCCCAAAACGGCGGCCAAGTCTAGAGCGGAATTTCCTCCGCTCCCCACTCCAGCCGCTGTACCTGGCACCTCCACGTCTGTTCCCTCCATATCTGCCCCTTCCACGGATGGTTGGCAGGTAGTCGGAGGCACAAAGAAGTCCCGAAAGCGGGGTAAAAAGGCTGCTCAAAAGGCAGCCTCTGCCCCGCAGTCGCCATCAGTGGTAGTCACCGCCACGAAGAAGCCGCGCAAGCTTCAAGTACCCAAAACTGCGGCGGTGGTGGTCACCGTTTCACCGGAGGCGGCTAAAGGCGGACTGTCTTACGCTGCCATTTTTCAGAGGGCCCGGGCTGGTCTCGCCAGTGACATCGGGACGGTAGGTGTCAGGTTGCGCCTAGCTCAGACGGGAGCTCGAGTTCTCGAGTTCCCTGGAGCCGAAGGTGCCAAGACAGCAGACACGTTTGCCGAGAAATTGCGGGGCATGTTTGCGGCCACGGATGGTGTTAAGATCGCCAGGCCTACTAAGTGCGCAGAGTTGCGCATTTCGGGCCTGGACGACTCCATAACGACCGAGGATGTCCGCGTTGCAGTAAGAGAGAAGACGGGTTGCAACGCGGACAACATTAGGGTCGGCACCATCCGCCCCGGTCCAGGAGGGCTTGGCGCAGTGTGGGTCAGCTGTCCCGTAGCGTCGGCCAAAATGTTAGGCGACGCCGGCAAGCTGCTCATCGGTTTCGTGAGCGCTAGGATCACAGTCCTGGCGGCGAGACCGATGAGGTGTTACAAATGCCTAGCATCGGGGCACACACGCGCCAAGTGCGTCAGTTGTTTCGACTGCAGCGGGTTATGTTTCCGCTGCGGTCGACCGGGGCACAAGGCGGCAGAGTGCTCTGCCGCCCCTCACTGCCCGGCGTGTGCGGCGGGTAACAAGCCCGCCAATCACCTGATTGGGCAGGGAGGCTGCAAGCCTGCCCGTAATTCTCGGCAAGCGTCGGCGGCTAGCCAGTCGACCCAGGCTGCCTCTGACGTCGTTTCTGCTTCGACATCGTCGCCCATGGAGGAGGTTGTAGAGACGGTCGAGTAATGGCCCAAGTCTCCAACCTCCTAGTCCAGACGAACCTGAACCACTGTGCTGCGGCGCAGGACCTTTTCCTGCAAACCATGGCACAGTGGTCGATCGGTGTTGCCGTAGCCGCGGAACCCTATTACGTTCCTCCCCGTCCAAACTGGTTGGGTGACCGGGACGGTTCCGTGGCAGTCGTCGGCTCCACGGCGGCTCATTCCCCGCCCTTGTCGCTAAGGGACAAGGGTACTGGATATGTTGCTGCCGAGTGGGGGGGGATCACCGTATATGGTGTTTACTTCTCCCCCAACCGGAGTTTGAGCGACTTCGAGGTTTTCCTTAACAACTTGGAAACCTCGATGCGGCGTCTAACGTCTGGGCACGTCTTAGTGCTGGGGGACTTCAAAGCAAAATCCATTGCGTGGGGTTCCCCCAGGACGGACGCTAGGGGCGAGGCCGTAGAGGAGTGGGCGGCCTCGGTGGGCCTCTGTTTACTAAACAGGGGCTCCACCAACACGTGCGTGCGACAGCAGGGAGGGTCGATAGTGGACCTTTCGTTCGCTACCCCTGCCCTCGCCGCACGAGTAAGAAACTGGCGCGTCCTGGAAGAGGTTGAGACGCTCTCGGATCACCTCTACATCCGATTTGAGCTCTCCCGGACCCAGGACCCCAGTAGGGGTCACGTGGCGCGGCGTTCTTCTCGCTTTCCGCGGTGGGCTTTAGCCAAATTAAATAGGGACCTACTAGAGGAGGCAGCCATCGTTCACTCTTGGCTGTCTCCGCAAGCCCCGACCGAGGAGGTCGACATCGGGGCTGGTCGCTTCTGCGATGCCATTGCGCAGATATGTGATGCGGCCATGCCCCGCATCCGAGGTTGCCGGCCTCCACGGAAGGAGGTTTACTGGTGGTCCCAAGAGTTGGCGGACCTCCGTGCGGCCTGTACTCGTGCCCGGAGGTCCTACACCCGTAGTCGGCGGCGACACCGCGAAGAAGGCGGGGGGGACCAGCTTCATGAGGAGTACCGAGAGGCACGGAAAACTCTGAAGCTGGCCATCAGCCGCGCCAAAGAAATTAAGAGAAAGGAAATGCTGGAGGGTCTCGATCGTGACCCCTGGGGTCGCCCTTATCGTGCGGCGCGACAAAAGCTCCGCACGTCGGGCCCCCCCCCTTACAGAGACCCTCCAGCCCAGCTTCCTGCGGGAAGTGGTCGAGGGCCTTTTCCCGCAGCGGGTGGAGCATACACCCCCGTCGATGGCCTTCATGGTCGGAGACGACGGGGAGAACGAGGGCAATGTTCCGCCCGTCAGGGAATCGGAGGTAGGGGCGGTTGTTCTACGGATCCGCTCTAAGAACACCGCCCCTGGGCCAGACGGGATACCTGCCCGAGCACTGGCCCGAGCCCTCGAGCACATGTCGGGCCGCCTCAGGGAAGTCCTGGACTCTAGCTTGGCGTCCGGACGCTTCCCTGAGTGCTGGAAAAGCGGGAAGCTGGTCCTGTTAAGGAAGCCGGGACGGCCTGCCGATTCGGTGGCGGCCTATAGGCCCATCGTGTTGCTGGACGAGGCGGGTAAACTTTTTGAGAGGATACTCTCTGCTCGCATCGTCCGGCACCTCTGCGAGGTGGGCCCCGATCTGTCGGACGCCCAATTTGGTTTTCGGGCGGGGCGTTCGACGGTCGATGCCGTGCTGCGCCTGAGGGCCGTTACCGAAGAGGCGGTCAGCTGTGGCGGCGTGCTGTTGGCGGTGTCGTTGGACATCGCCAACGCATTTAATAGTCTGCCATTTAGCTGCATCAGGGAAGCACTCCACTACCACGGGGTGCCAGAGTACCTGAGGCGGCTTGTGGCAGACTATCTTGAGGAGCGTACCGCCGTGTACGAGGACCGAGATGGTATTCTAAGGCGGCGGCCTATGTCGTGCGGTGTTCCGCAGGGGTCCGTCCTCGGACCACTCCTGTGGAATATGGGATACGACTGGGCCCTTCGAGGTCGTCTTCCGCCCGGGCTGGGCGTAATTTGTTACGCCGATGACACATTGGTCACGGCCCGGGGGGTTAACTTTCAAGAGGCGGCGCGCCTGGCCACCGTGGGAGTCTCTTCGGTGGTCGGGCGCATTGAGGCGCTGGGTTTACGGGTGGCCCTAGACAAAACGGAAGCCCTTTTGTTTCATGGGCCCCGTCGTGGTCCACCCGCCGGCGCCTCAATCGTAGTCAATTCAGTCCTCGTACCGATTAAGGCCCAGTTGAAGTATCTGGGCCTGATCCTCGATGGCAGGTGGCTCTTCGACGAGCACTTCCGACAGCTTACTCCAAAGCTGGTCGGCGCTGCCTCTGCTCTTGGGCGACTTTTGCCCAATTTGGGTGGAGCCAGCGTCGCGACGAGACGGCTATACACGGGGGTTGTTCGGTCAATGGCGCTATATGGTGCACCGGTGTGGGCGGCGGCTCTGACCGCCCAGAATAGGGCTCGCCTTTGGCGCCCTCAGAGGATATTGGCGGTTAGAGCCATACGCGGTTACCGCACCGTATCGACGGAGGCGGCGTGCGCCTTGGCCGGAACTCCCCCGTGGGATTTGGAGGCGGAAGTGCTCGCCGAAGTTTATCGGCGGACGGCTGACTTCCGGGCGGCATACGGCCCCCGCCCGAGGAGATACGCGAGTGGCGTGAGGCCGCTTGTCGAGCCACGATGGCTCGTTGGTCGTTCCGGTTGGAGACTCCACGTGCTGGCTTCGCCCTCGTGGAGGCTCTCCAGCCGGTCATCGCCGAGTGGGCAGGGCGGCAGCACGGGACCCTTTCCTTCCGACTGACGCAGGTCCTTTCCGGGCATGGTTGCTTCGGGAAGTATCTGCACTCGGTCGTCAGGAGGGAATTGAGTCCTGCCTGTCACCACTGCGACTGCAGTGAGGACTCGGCTCAGCACACGCTAGCGGTTTGTTCCGCCTGGGCGGCGCAGCGTGGGGTCCTCACTGCAGTTATTGGAGGAGATCTCTCGCTACCGGCCGTCATACGCTCCATGGCCGGTAGCGACAGTTGTTTTACCGCGGTCGCAACCTTCTGCGAAGACGTAATTTCGCGGAAGGAGGCGGCGGAGAAGGCCCGGGAGGACGATATTCACTCGGACCAAATTCGCCGCCGGCGAACCGGGCGGCGGAGGCGCACATACCAGCGCCTCATGCCGCCTTGAGTGTGGCCGCGGGCGGACGGGACGGGTTTTCCCCTCCACCCGCTATAATGGCCAGCCGCGAGGAGGCGATGTCCGCGTGTGCCGTACGTCGCCTAAAATAGAGAGTTTACCCATAGATGGTGCCCGCAGTTTCGGGCAGGCGCTAGGAGGGATCTGGATGGCGTAATAGCAGCGGTTCCCGGATCCCTCCTATCTCAGGCGCAGAGTGGCACACCGTGTGGTTTTAGTCGGTCCGATTCCGACACACCACCCCGCCGTAAACCCCGGTGGGGTGAAGGCCCGAGGGGGTTTCCACACGTTAAAAAAAAAAAATAAAAAAAAAAATGTCAATTGTTTTGGTTGGCAATGCTTAAATATGATTAAACGTTAAAATTAGAGAAAACTGTAATTTTATATTGCCAGGATCTTAAAAAATCTCTTTTATTACAAATTGCCGTAAAACAACTTTCTTACTGTTACTTTTTTGTTCTCTTCTCTTACAAAGTTGTATAATCACCATTCACAATATTACCTTCATAGATTTTGGTAAAGCTGTCAATAATTTGATAATTTACCCTTTACTTCTTTTATAGATTTTACATACACACAGAGAGACACACATATATGAGTAATCATTTTCCATTGAACACTGCATTGCCTACATTCGTCGAATAAAAAAAGCGACTTTTAATCAATAAAATAGTCTCACGAACCGAACTTGACCTTGCGGTATCCTAAATAATTGCGTTTATTATAGTTATGGCTTTGTAAGCTTATGTCTATATTACTCACCAGAAAACTCCAAGACCTTTTACTTAAAATCACACGTTCCATACAACAATACGTTTTACCTTATGGGCAAAGAAAGAGTACAGTTTTTTAAAAAAATCGATAGTTCTAAAGCCTCTATAAAACCCATATATCTCTGACTGCAGGGCTTATACTACCCTTTTAAAAAAGTTAATAACATTTTAATAGATTCACAACAAATTTATTTTAAATTTATCAACTACATAGTTCAACTACATAGTAGTACACACACACATATATATGTATATATATTTAAATTAGTTTTTATCTATATATTAATACGTGATGCAAAAACTTCCTACACCCTTTTACGAAAATTGCGAGGACGCAGGAGCATAAAATTTGGCACACTTATAGTTTATGTGTAGGAGAAGTGCAGAACGCTAATATTTTTCAATAATAATGCTTATAAAGTACATTAAATCAATAAATAAAACATTACACACACTACCATGCATTTCACACACACATATACATACACATGTATTTGTACACGCCATTTTGTCCATAGACATAGAGTACTGACATAGACATATAAAAAAAAAACTTTTATTTGCCTCATTTAATATAAAAAAAGATTTTAATAATAATGCATAAAAAGTACATTAAATCAATAAATAAAACATTACACAAACCAGCATGCAATTGACACACGCATACACAAGTATTTGTACACGTATACATACTCTGTGGTCAAATTGTCTCTTTTGTTTATTATAGACATTGTTGAATGTCAAACAGAAAAGTTTTATTTGACGAATCCTACGTGAAATACTGAGCGCTTATACAAATTTATGTAATATATACATATACCTAGTCTTGCCATAAATATTGTAATAAAGAAAAAAGAAAATTGTTAACTGCAAATAACATTTATTACTTTTACAGTGTGTCAGTTTAATACATAAATATAAAACAATTAAAAATATAAAAAGCTTATTCGAAGTGGTCTCCATTGGCTGCAATACAGTCCTTTAAACGATGAGGCCAGTTATCAATAGAAGCACGCACTCTTTCCATGGGAAAATTCTTCACTGCCAATCGTATAGATTGTTTTAGGGACTCCAAATTATCATGGCGTTTAGAGCAAGCTGTACTCTCTAAAACTGACCACAAATCATAATCCAGCGGATTAAGATCGGGACTAGACGACGGCCAGTCTTCAGCTCTGATGAAGTCCGAAACGTTCGATTCCAACCAAGACTGCGTGGACCGAGCTTTATGACCCGGCGCCGAGTCTTGCTGGAAGGACCATACTTGGTTATTGAACATGGTGATGTTAAGGGGCTTAACTACCTTCTCAAGAATGGTATCTTGATACACTTGTGCCGATGTTTTGATACCTTTTTCACAAAAATATGGCTCAGTCACTCCTTCATAGCTAACACCCCACCAAACCATCACTGAAGTCGGATAATGTCCACGTTGCACTCTGTCGACTAATTGGGAAGCTTCCTTAGAGCTTTGAGCATAAATACGGTCATTTTGTTTGTTAAAATGTTGCTCAATTGTAAAAATTTTCTCATCCGTAAACAAAATTTTTCTGTGACCTCCCTTTGCGTACCGCTTCAGTAGTTGTTTCGATTTTACCACCCTATTCTTCTTTAAATTATCAGTTAAGAAATGGCCAGTGCGTCTCTTATAGGCTGCAAGTCCTAAGTCATCTTTTAAAATACGCGACATGGTTCTAGGTGCTATCTTCATTTCCCGAGATAAAATCTTTTGCTTTCGGACAGGATTTCTTCGAATTCTTTCCCTTACTGCTTTGACCACCTTTTTCGTACGAACACTACGTGGACGGCCAGATCTTTTTCTGTCACAAACAGAGGAGGTCTCATTGTACCTATTAATAGCCCGGTACACAAACATTTTACTAATACCAAGTGTATGGAGAGTTTTAAAAATTGCATTTGGCTCCATACCTACTTTGTGTAATGCTATCACAGCGATTCGGTTCTCTTTATCACCCCACACCATTTTAATATCGCAAAATATTTTACAATGTATTGGCGCCAAAATGAGAAAACACAATGAACAATCGTATAAAAATGACAGATTCGAAATTCAAATGTAATATTTTTTTATAATTAAGTGTAACAGTATTTATGGCCAGACTAAGTATATAAGTTGTGTAGCAGTAAGATACATTTAAATGTACACGGACTTTCATTATATGCATAAAGAAAGTTCTGTAGCAGCAATCTGCAATGACAACATTCAGGTACAAAAAAAATATAATTTGCTATTGCTGGTTTAAAGCAATTATTAGTAGTTGCTGTATATAGTTTACGATTTCAGTAATTGTATATACTTCAGGATAAATAAGTGATTTTGAGAGATACGTACATTTAAATGTGCTCTAAATGTCATTCCAAATGTGTTTTTAAGTTATGATTGTGGATTAATGGATTTAGAGTGCAGGTTTTGCAATGCGAAACATTTTAAATCTGAAGTGACTTTAAGCGACCAAACTGCATTCACTTCATGTTATCACAAGGGTAAAGCAATATTACCACCCTTAAGTCAAAATGAATATTTTAAATCATTGTACTCATTGACTTACTTCAAATGAACCTTCAATAAAAAGTAAATCAAAAAATTATTTAGAATAAATTAGGAAATATAATTCATGTTTTGCTATGGTTAGCTCAGAAGCTAAAGTTGCTGATGTAGGTACAACTGGAGTGTATTATTTCAAAATATATGATGTTTTTTATCACAGATCAGGCCCAATGACTGCTGCATATGATCGCTCACCATGTTATGCACAATTATATTTTTATGATGTTGACACTGCTATTAATTATAGATTACAAGAACGTATTAGTCAAACATGTAAAAACAACATAATGCGTGAAATTTCACTGGAATTGGACAAAACAGTCCAAAAAATTGGTGTTTTATTAAATCAGCCAGTTTTTACACATGGGCAATTGTATGTCGCAGCAAGTAGAGTTCGTTCATTCGCTGGTTTAAGGTTTTATATATCCGAATATAATGGCCAAGGATATTTAGCAAACGATGAAAGAGTTTTTACAAAAAACATTGTTTTCAGAGAAGTTTTAAATCATTAATTATATTATTACAATATGTGATAAAAAATGTTTTTTTGTTTTGCATCCTCTTATAGCATGTTTTGTTTTAATAAACATTTTTTAAATAGGTATTCTTTATTTTACTTCTTTTTAATTTCATATAATTTGTTCAAAAAAGAAATAGGCAAATAACAGTCTTGGTCAAATCTGTGTAGTTTAGTTTTGGACAGTAGAACATTAATAATGTTTGAATACTATATTGTAATAATGTATATTAAGTTACCTACAATTTAAATTTATTATGGTCGAATTTCGACCAATGGGCGACCACTACGCTTAAAAACTCAAAAGGTTCTGAAGTGATAGAGCTCAAATTGTGACATATACATCTACAAGCATTTCAATGATGGCTTTTCATCTATTTCTTCGTTAGTTTTATTTTTCATTTCTCATTAATGCAACTAAAATCAGCCACAGTGAAGTATGAACCCCTAGTTATTTATAACCTATGCCGTCATTTTGTACAACTGAAAATAGCAATTACATGTCATCTAGCTTATCAAAAAAATAATAATGTTACACATCCAATATACTATTTGTTAGAAAACTATGCTGAGATACATTAGAAACATCTCGGTTACTATTATATAAATGTTTTATATAAAAATACAAACTGAGCATTACAATAGATACCTAAACTTAATAAAATTAACAGATAGTGGTAAGATGGTTCTGAACGTTAGTTGGAAGTGTCTGATAGCCATGATTAGCGACTGATCTCAGAATTGACTCAATATTCATCTAATTCGAGGGAATTATAATTACACTCAAAAGAGGTTTTGAGTGTAATTCGGCAGGTCAGCAGTATCGACGATAGCCCGCAGCCAACACACAGACAAACAAAATTTAAAATATTGATTTTTGATAGAACTATTTATAGTTTGCAGATAGAGATTTATTAAGCTAATTTTACCAATTTTTTACGGATTTATTGTTAAGTATTTTATGCAGTCTGCAAAACTTGCTGCAGTTTAGAGCACGACATGATTTGCCTTGGGACAATGCCAATAAACGAATGCCTTAAAATGCACATGAAAATGTTTAGACTTCCTTTAAAAGCACAACGATCCTTTGACAATGGAAATTTCTACGACAAACAAACATTACTGTCAAATGAATGGATCGCAAATACCAAAAACCCCTCCTGCAGAAAGTAAAGGAAAGAAAATCAAATGCAAATATATGATATTACAACTGATTATGAATCGAATCATAAATCATGTACGACCACAAAGACGTGACCAAACTGTAAAAACTCTTTTGATATATAGACATTTCCTACACCTGATTATAAAGAAAATCCTCGGAAATAAACGTGAGGACTTGATGACTTGGTGACAGCCATAAGGTTATCACGATCAAAAAAAGTAGAAGGTAAAAATATTAATTTATTTGTGCATTACTTAAACATAAAATAGAAAATAGTTTTTACTGTATACATAGAGTCAATAAACTTAAAACTAGTTAAAACAACTCATTCTTTGGTATTTTATAGTTTGTAGTTTCATTTGTGCTTTATAAACACACATGAAACTATAAAATTCCAAAAGTCAACAGATATCAGGCCTGTCACCAGGAAGACTACAGTTACGTCTATTATATATAATTTAATTATAATTTAACTAGTATGTATAATTCAAGATAAATTAATAAAATTAAAATAAGTTTTTTTCTATGATATGCCATATATTTTTCCTTTGGCCGCATGAAAAATAATTAGAAACCTGTTTCCAACGTAAAAGTAAATTCTGTTTCGGAAACTAATTTTGAAACACAGAATGTTGGATCTTTTACCGAAGCTCTTAAATACAGATCTACAGAGTATCTACAAGAATCTACAGACTGCTTAATTAGAAAGAATTTCCTGGCTACTTATAAGTACCTTACGTACAATGACAAGACATCGTCGATCGATATATGTCACGTGCTGATTAAAAATATATATTACAGGTACTTGTAAACAGACAGAAAATTCTGTATCATCAAGAAGATTTTACATTCTATATTGCATAAGGAAATACAATGTTCGCTAAGATAATCTTAACAGTGCACAAACATGACGGTACCAAGATGTACACCCTCTGCTCAAGTACGACCTCTTTAAATCAAAACCTTGATGGCTAACTTTAAATAAATTCTACCTTGAAGCTTTATGACTTTTCTACACTTAACATTGATATAGCTCTTAGTTTATTTAGTTACTAGTAAAATATTCCATTGGTTACGAACATGTCATGTCATATTCTTTCAAAATTTATAGCGATTATCATTTAATGGATAAAATAAAACATCATTTTCGACTTGACTAAAATGTAATTTACTTGTTACTTAACTTACTATTCGCTTAACCTAAAGCTGAAATATGCGTTTACCGAGTATGATGCTAAAAACCACTGAATCATAAGTAACACGGAATGTGCATAGGGCGATACATTACAATGAAAATGATAAAACCACAGCTTAACCGTTATATTTCAACTATACGAGTCACGTATATGGTTTTTGAATATAAACAATCTATACAACCCCACTTTCCCGGTAAGTAGACTGTCAGCTATCGATTCCAGCAACGATATTACCTCACCAGCAGCGTGACAAAGCCAGCCTTGACTGATGACAAAGCTTTTGTTTGTGGTGGGTATGACTAAAAAGCAGGGTGGTAATAGATTCCTTTATGGTGTAGTCGTTTGGCTGTGGAGTGAGTAGCCGCCGGAGCGGGGTGAAGGTCAACGTGGCAGTGTGGCATGTGCCACTGTACCGTCCGCAGGACCATGTGCGCTCGGCGCTTTTGATACCGTGCCAACTTTCTTCGTCATTGTGTCTTTATTGTTTATTTTGTCACCCATATTTGCGAAGGCTTAGCAAAATTTACATACGTATCCTCATATTATAAACACGATCATAACTAATTTTATGCAAATTTATGCTCGATTACTAAATAGATTCTTATTTAATCGTATTTTTCTTACCATAAGAGGAAAAAACGATAATAAAATGAATAATAATATTAAAAATATATTTACAAAGCCATTTGTCAATCTACATTCAACATCAACGAGAAATATATACCTAACTAACTTGTTTTAAATAAATATCGAAATTAATTAAAATATTCATAGAATGACTCATGGTTTGCTCTTATAAAAGTTAATTAAGGCGCACAAGCACATGGTTTTCTATGAAAATATAACTGATATGTAAGTTATACGTAACGAGTTAGGGATATACCCGCAGTATCGAATTTCTTTGAAGACCGAATGTTTCTCAAGGCTATCGTAATAAAGCAAGCTTAAAGTAGTTCTGGGAAACTATTGTCGAATAAACCGGGCTACGATCGAGCCTGATTAGAGTGGAGGTCGGTGATTCAATCCACTCTGACTTTAGAAAATGGTAGCTTCAGTAAGAAATTCTTACGAATCTATTACCAAGATCATCTTAGCAAAGGAATGCAAATAAAATATATTGCTTTCTGTTTAATTATAACAATAAGGTTCTATCTATAATGCTTAATATATATATACACATAATTAAATATGGACCATATTGAACCTCTTCGAGTCCTAACACCATTAGACTGATCTATCAATAGCAAATTTGTTTACTAAGCGAGTATAAGCTAACTGATGGTTTACATTCGGTGAAACTTATTTTTTACCTTTGAATCTAATAAAATACAGAAGTAAACGTGGATCTTTAAGACTCTATGTTAATGACTACAAATAGACCGGTAACTCATGGGCCCTTTGATTAAGATTTAGAGCCAACTAAGTTTTTATATCAGTGATAAAACGCTCAAGTGTTTTCAAAATTTTAATAAACTATTAGTTTCATCTCGGCACAATAAAGCTGAGAATCATATGCAAATATAATTTTTAAACTATCACATTTGATGTGATAATACTGATGATCATAAATAGAAATTAGTAGCCGATTTGCCCTTACACATTTCTAATTTTTTTTCTGTGAATTGAAGTGTTGTAAACATTATTATTCAAATTTATAATTAATATCAACATTAAGTTAAATAACTTCTGTTGCTTAACACGAAACTCTTTTACCATATCTTCATCCAATTGCTCCCTTTCTTTCCACTGCGAAGAATAGAGCCATTCCTCTCCCCATGAGATCGATATTTGAATATGGATAACATCGACATTGTTGTAGATATTGACATTGTCTATTGTCTGACGACGTTAGTAAGTAGTTAGTAAGTTAATATACGTTAGTATGTAGTTGGTATGTTAATATTTTTAAGGAAGAAACAAGGCAATTTATCTATGGGAGAATTTCTTATGATTTCGTTGTCATTAAATAAAAATAAAACAAAAAAATATCACATCATGTAGGTAATAATTACAGAGAAGGTATTTCAATATAAGGCTATAATTATCAAGTTCCTCCTTTATTTATTTATAATAGCTTGTCACGTCTTAGATAACGCAAAAGTAATTTTCAGAAGGAAAGTCATGGCTTTTTGAGTATTTATATTTATATCGATATTGTTTGATCGGGTATCTAACTAACCGTCTAAGTCCCAGTAATTTTACATTATATTGCCATAACTACTTTACCAATCCTGATGTTCTGAAGTTCGTAAAATCATCATTTATAGAAATCATTTAAAGACGTTTAGCCCACGCCATATTCCGAAAGTGCTGAACATTGATTAAAAAGCCCAAGTTGTAAATCTATATATCTTTTTAATGTAAATTTTAACAGAAATGTTAAAGTTGAACACGAATTTATTACCTAGTATAATATATACATATTTAAAATCACTTACAGTCGTACATGCATACTTAAAGTCTGTTCCTTCGGAGGATAAGCAGAAGCATATGAGAGCTTTTATTTCTCTCTCTTGACTCCATCAATTCGTTTAATACCCACCGTATTTCGATTTACGTATTTCGACATCTTACTGGATATTATACGCATTATTTACATATCTCCAACGGTGATTGATTAGTTTTGTAGTTACCTATTAGAGCGAAGTCAGCGTTTATTCGTTGAGGAATCCTTTTCCTCGTGGTGATACGTCTGTCGGAGTACCGTTTTGTGCCGTTTTACTTTCTTTGATTTGTACTATTTTTATAAATTCTATCTTTAACGCATTACTCTCATCCTACTGCCTTCAAATCTATACAAAGGTGCCATTAAACAAATTATCGAAAGCTATCGATATCATGAACTTGGATTTAGCAGTTACGTTTATGAGGTAACTGTTGATCCGTTAAAGACCAACCAAAGTCCTTATTGCGAGCAGTACCAGGATGCATTCTAAAATCGACTGGTCTGAATTACTAGACCTAAAAAGTAATAATATTACATACCCAGTTAGTACTTGCGTTAAGAACCTAGGAATTCTAATTAATAGTCCCCAGTATCTTGGGCCCCCAATTACGTGAAATCAGAATGAAAGTGTTCGCATCAACAGGCTCTCTACGAATATTGTACATATTTATATATACATATGTATGTATGCGTGTTTATGTACTATGCTTATTTGTACGTTTATTTTAATACCATCCTAGCTTTAAAACACCTAAACTACTCTTTATTTATTCTTATTTTTTATCGATTTGTCTATAGCAAAGTTTCCAAGAAGAGATTACATTTAGCAAAGGATCACCCATTGTACAGATATGTACTGTCTACTTTGGTGTGAGAATAAAAGAAAAAAACTGAACATGTGCAATAATTAGATTGCTAAGTTCTGTTGTAGAGAGAGAATTGACGCAAAATACATGCATCTTGGCTAAGGTGGCTGTCCTGTTCTATCTTGTTCCATTCTATTCCATATACGAGTATATAGCTTTTTGTATCCGTTTCTTGTATGTTTGTAAACTCCTCCGCGACATAAGATTTATTACTAGTGCGGACGTAGTCTTTTAAAAAAAAAGAAAAAACAGTTTTAATATATAAATTGGTGTCCAAGAAAGTTTATTCTATTCTGTTCCGTACTATTATATTCTATATCTAATTAATTCTATTTTGTTATATCCTTTCCTATGCTATTCTATTTATTTAATTTTAATAAATACTCATTATGCAATGTAATGTTTTTTTTCTATTGGAAAACGTGTAAGGAATTACACATCCGTCAAAAGTTCATTTTTATAAAAATTTTCCTTGTCACCGATGTGCATTAAAGGCGATGATTCAGGATTAATGCATAAACCTACTCATTGTATTTGACCTTCTACTATCATGTTAGTGCATTTATAAGTATGCTGGGTACGGAAACTCTTATTTTTGTTAGCTCTTGGCAAGAACAGGCTGACTTCTTTGATATTACTATAAACCTCGATCTTATTTTTCCAGTTTTATAGTTTCATTCCTTTTGAGTGTGAGTTAAAAATGGGAAAAGTTCATTCCTTTTGAGAGATGCTGACAAAATAACACGAGTCAGCTAGTCACAATATATAGGGTAGGCCAAGAATTCGTTAACATTAGAATCTAAAATCCTGCGCAAGCATGTTACAGGAGTTCTTGGAACCGCTGCTACTGTAATTTACTGGCTACAATCGTAACACACGGTTTCAATAAGATGGAGCCACTTGTCACATATCCAATGAGCCCCTGCAGGTGGTCAAAGACATGATTCCGGAAAAACTGATTTCCAAACGAGGCGACATTCCTTGGCCACCCAGAAGTCTATATCTCTCCCCGGCAGACTTCTTTGTATGGGGTTATTTGAAGAATCGTATCTACACCAATAAATCAAATACACTACGTAACCTAAAAGAAAAAATCAGCGAAGAGATGTCGGCGATCTCGCGGTCTCTTTGCCGACGAGTATTCGAAAATTTCGGTGCTCGCTTAGAAGAGTGCAAATGTCGAAACGGTGGTCATTTAGACAATGTAGTTTTTAAATATAAATTTCAACTAATTAGTTTTCTTGTAAACAAACAATTTTTATAATATAGCAAATGATTTTTCTTATACGGTTTTATCAAGTGGTAACTAATTAGTGGCACACCCTATACATATGTATATAAGTTAGTTAGTTACATTGGTGAACATTAAAGCTTAAAGGATCATAGTTAAAGCACAATGTTTTGGTATTTGACAGTGAACCACATGCATTTAACATATAATAAAACATTCAATGAAATATGATTAACCATCCGTTCAAAGAATCACAAAGTCTGACGCGTGGAGTGTACACAAGTCAAAATCTGTGTTTTAAAATAACATTTGTGAGTGTTTATGATGATTAGTTGTATGAGTGTTTGTATGCTTTAAAGTTTAATATAAATAATCAAATGTTCTTCTAAATTAGTCATGTATGTATATTTATTTTAGATTCAAAATAACTTTAAATAACGTTTCGTATTTGTTGAAATCATTTAAAAAAAAATAAAGGAAAGAAAAAAGTAAGGAAGGAACAAAGTTTTTCTTTTTTTCAAAATAAGACTGCCAACGGGAGTTAAACAGCCTAGAGTTACTTTGTACAGGTGTTTAAAATAAAAATACACAATGGAAGGCATTTTAATATTGGGATGCATAATGTTCATTGCCATGAACTATTCTTTCAATTGTTCTGTTTAGATAGTGGAACACCCCATGATTAATAACAGTTCTACCTAATACATTCTTATCATTCACAGTTTTTCACTAAGTCACATCCATTAGAAGCATTTTAATATTTAAATTTAAAAATACAATATTTCACTCGGTATGTTTTTGATCTTGTGTTGAATTCTCAAGATATTTTTATATTATTTTTAAGATAAGCCCAAATTCTCAAACTTGATAAAGAACAGTGTGAAGTTTTGTTACTTTTATGTTGTTGAAGTATGAAAGAAAGTCAAATCATACGTTTGACTTAAGATGCACACAAATGTCTATGCTCCATTTAGCATATAGTAGAGTCATACTAATTTTAGAACGAAAGGGCCAGCACGTTCGGAGCAGTACAACTCTCTCACAGAAGAATAATGTCGCATCCATGCTGTCGTATTGCGTGGCCTCCGGTCAACACGACACGTTGGAGTGACAGTTATCGTGTTAAATGGTAAGAGAAAAAGTATCTCACTAGAGCGCCGTCTCTACAGGCGTGGGTCATCATATCGCATTGTCGGCATTCGCAATGCGTATGGTGACCAAAACTCTTGAATTCTATTCGTGCTTACCATCAAGCAGAATAGAGTTACTGTAGCAGGCTCCCAAAAAAAACAAATTAATGCAAAATAATAAAAAAATACAACAATTAGGGCAACAGATTGTTCAGCAATAGTTTAATTTAGCGAACGGAACGGATGCAATTCATCCGTAGTGACATTAGCCAACGACCTTTCCGGCACCAAGTCAACGAACTTTGTTTAATACTTGTAATTGCAACTGTTAATATTTGAGTTGTTGTTTTAAAAACTTGCCTAGTGGTCTAAATACAATGACCAATAAATTAACTGTGGTTCATTGTTATTATCAGTGGATCAGGTGGCCACATACGAGTATACAAGAATTATTTCAAAAATTAACAATTGAACTAAAGTAACTCAAATAAAATGTAGGAACTAATCTTATCTAAAAATCAAACAGGAGGTCACAGAGACTATCGTTATTGTGACTCACAAATGGATCGCACATATGATTCACACAGCAATCGCACGTGTCATAAATGTGCGTAGATCTGCTTGAAACGTATCAGGGTTGGTACGTTTCGAGCAGATCTACGCACGTAGACGGTCATGGACGCGCACACAGGTCTTAAAATTAGGCAACATTATAATATTATTGTGGGATTGTATATACCTTAACCAAAGTTTCAAGCTGGCAATACAACTCTTATAGGATCATTGCCCTTTCAATTTGAATTAACTATTCGTAATCGAATCGTAATCATATCATATCGTGTATGTTCAACAGTGGACGTCTTCCGGCTGATGATGATGATGATGATGATTATGATGAATCATATCATATAGGGTGGGCCAAGAATTCGTTAACATTTGAATCTAACATCCCGCGCAAACATGTTACGGGAGTTCTTGGAACCACTGCTACTGAAAAATGCTGACTAGAATCGTAATACATGGTTTCAATAAGATGGAGCCACTTATTACAAAGTGGAAAAAAATGTTTTCGGAAAAGCCGATTTCTAGACGAGGCGACATTCCATGGTAACCCAGAAGTCTAGATCTATTCCCAGCAGACTTCTTTTTATGGGGATATTTGAAAAATCGTGTCTACATCAAGAAACCAAATACACTACATCAACTAAAAGAAAAAATCAGCGAAGAGATGTCAGCGATCTCACGGTCACTTTGCCGACGAGTATTCTAAAATAAATTCTTCTAAAATAAATGCCAACTAATTAGCTTCCTTTAACTAAATATTTTTTATAATATATCAAATAATTTTTTATACTTTTTTTCAAATGTTAATTCGTGGTCCACTCTGTACTTTAAAATATTTTATTTGTTTTTTTAACACAGTTTATTTAAATTTAATAAAGTTAAAATTCCAGTAAAATGATAACGCCAACAGTTTTCGAACACATTAAACCTTTTAATTTGTACCTACTTTTTTTAATAACGTCATACATGTCACAAATGGCTGTCTGACAGTAAACTAGACAGAACCTGTACTATAGTAATCAGACAGCTTATAAACAGACTGGTATTTTTCTAAGTTCATACATGTTATAGATAAATTACAAGCAGATGACTAATAATCGTGTTCAGTAATTATATGTTCTGGGTGGACCCACCCTGAACCAAGCACTAAGAAGAGTTTGCTTTGATCCCCTCCCTCCCAATAGTTTTTTTAGTAAAAGTTGTAATAGGGCTTTATGAGTAGCTATCCAACTCTGCGATATTAAAACGCAGAATTCGATACCTACTTACAGAGCTATATTACAACTTTATGGTATATAAGGAAATATATAACAAGAATATTACATATATGGAATTCTCAATCTGGATTTTAATAAGGCTTTGTTAGTAATGTTATACCGGCTTCGGTTACGATAATGGATATATGTAAACTGTTATTATTTCAGATTATCTAACAAAACGCTACTTCAAATTTTGTGCGGCCCTTACTTTTAAACACCAGAAGTGTTTATAATGCTGACATCTTATAATAAAGCTTAAAAAATATAATACATCATAATTTTTACAGCTCAAAATAACTCAGTAACTTGGAAATACCTAGGTCTCGAAGGAATGTTCATATTTACACATACTTTGAGTTCGTTCACACTAAATCTTTCGACCGACCGAAGTGTTTATTACAGCTGTTTATTATAAGAGTTATCTTATGTATAAACTTAAAAAATATAATGCAATATAAGAAAAACAACATTACACAACAGTTTTGACCACAAATAAATAACAAAAAACCAATTATTTAGATACGCTTTTGAAATAAATTGTATATTGATTATGGTTTCTAAAAATTAAATTAAAATACTTTATTTGCTTCTTATCTGTTCTAGCCAAAATCTGTATTGTTTTTTAGCATAAGCGTACACAAATTTTTGTTTATAGTGCACGTGGTGCTTACCCATAAGTAATTGTAACACTGCCATTTTATACTTTTGTAAAATGTATTTTAACCATGAAACAGTGTATACAATTGTTGGTGAGCCAAATAAATAAATAAATAATAAAAAATTTTCATTGTAGATTTCCGTAGCTATCGTTTTAATTAGGAAGGTTATGTTATGAGTTTCCTGAACATATGGGAACGAGAAAT
Source organism: Hypercompe scribonia (assembly GCA_949316085.1). NCBI lineage: Eukaryota > Metazoa > Arthropoda > Insecta > Lepidoptera > Erebidae > Hypercompe > Hypercompe scribonia. The sequence goes on along the minus strand of OX438969.1, from coordinate 14,303,258 downwards.
GTCAATAGAATTTTTACACTATCCCGTTCACTAAATTTATTTAATATTAAATTAAAATGGAAGCTGTATTTTTTAACTATTAATTTTATTGTACTTATACTTTTATTCCACTATCTAATTAAATTTACAGAGTGGAATAAGAGTATTGAAATTGAATTTTATTTCAAGAATGTATTACCTGTGCAGTTCTGAAAACACTTCCGTACCATAACAGTAAATGTACCAGCCGCAAAATATACCACAATAAAAAAAAAGACTTGAATGTTATTTTTAACCGATTGCCAAGGAAAGACAACAAAATAAATAATAAATTCTAAAACAGAATATATTGACTGCAACAGTCGGGACCCATTAAACAATCTAGACTTAAATCTTTTCATTCAAAGTGGGTCCCTATTATTGTAGTAGTATCTTCCGTTTTATTTTTCGTGTATATTGATAATTAAATTATTTTAATATTAGTATAATTAAATTGATTTCTAACCTTCTGGGCTAAAGTTTTTAATACAGCCATGTTTTTTTTTCAATTTATCTTTTGTTCTCCATTCATACTGTAAAATTCTTCTTACTATATTTCATAATTTTAGGTTATTGGGACCCCATAGCTGTGTTTCTCATAGAAGGACAAACAAGGAGATGACTCAACTGATGATGAATAACAACCGTCAACCATGAATCTAATAATTCTAGAGTCACAGCTGCATTTTAATGTAGAAGTTTTACTAAGAAAAAGGATGCAATTTGCTTAAACAAATAAATAGTGGTCAAGAACTACATAAACTAAATATTATTTTGAGAACTGTTTTCTTAGATGGTGAAGGAATCTATGTAGATTACGCCTTAGTCGCATTAGTCAGCCATCTAATACTAAAAAATTCACCGAATTCCTGCACGATTTGAAAGGTTCTTAACACGAAGCACCCGTCCATTTAGTTGTTTACTGCGCAGCCCCAACCAATGTACGAACAAATTACACAGTTATTCTCAAAACGTGATATCTCACACTCGCTAATATTGTTAGAACTCGAACATTAAACTATTTCAATTTTTTAACTTAAATAACACATATTTAAGTAACATTCCTTTCATTTTTCAAATGTGTTTTGTAGTAATGTGACGACCGCGGGCATAAAGCGAACGATAGTAAATATGGTGGCGACCACGATACGAATTTTAAGTCGATGTGTGCTGTGAATGCTTGAAAAAATATTTTGAATTGTTACTACATATCGTAAATCTCAGAAACAGGTAATATAAATCAGTTTATCTGAATAAAATCTCTTTCATTTAGACAAAAGTACCACAAAATTTATTGTGATAGATTGTCGGTCACTCACCGGAAAGCATCCTCCTGACTAAAATCAATCGTAAATGATAAAAACTACTCCACAAAGATATATTCTTCTAAGAAAAGATTTCAGAATTCTATACTTCTGAAAGACAAAGAAAAGGCAACTTTCGTGTTTTTTTATGTATGTACGTACATACCTTTTTTTTTTAGGCTATCCCTACTGCTGTATTAAAACTAAGAAATTTATTTGAAGGCACATTATTACAGGTAGACACAAGATAAATAATATGTATGTATAATAACGCTGCAGTCGAGATGGCTCATGTCGATTGCGACTACTAATTAATTAAAACGGTTTTCCTATGAGAGTGAGAGCAAATCAAGTCATTATCTGCATTAGTAAGGCACCAACACAATGATAACACGTGCACTCTGTACATCAATTAAAGATTTTCATTGTTATTTTCAAATTAAGTTAAATTGTTTGCACGTGACACAATTTAAAAGTACAAAATATTTATTTGTGTCGTGCACAGTTAAACCTGGATAACAGAAACAAAAATGACCTCGAAAACTGTACAATGGATCTCGTTGTTTGTTTTCAGTGCCATGTATAACTGAAACAAAGGGGGCCGATATTACACTATAACTGTAAATTTTATAACAGTTGCGTTACATAAAGAGGTGAAAAATTGCGCTCGTTTGGGCACTCGTGAGTCATAGGGAGCCGTTAGTGAAGTGTACACGGATAACTTCTAATCTATTAACACATGTATATATATATACGAATATCTATTTAAGTAACATTATTAACTAGCTGCACACCACAGTGTTACCTGTTACCAATATGTCAAGTGTAATTCGATTCCTTACTTATCCCACAGGGGCACTATATTTTGTGCGATAAGAAGTAGCTAGGTCTTCAAACTTGATCTAGACCCACTTGAACGTAAAGAATAACAAACACATAAACACACATCCAATTGTTTGTCTTTATAACATTAGTAAATTCACGTTATTATTCACCACGTTCTACAATATAGGTATTCGCTAAGTTTAGACTTTAGATCTTCCACAAAATGAATAAATTGAATTGAAATTTGTGGAGGTAAAATAAATAAATAACCTTTATAGGAAGTTTCTTCAACATTTCATCTGTATAAATATATATTATAGGTGTTACTATTAACATAAATACAAAAACATTGTAATTAGAATATAAGTTCGAGTCTCTCAGATCGATCTCAATGCACATTTATGTTATGTTGAACCAACCGCTACCAACATAAAGCGATCGTGAAGTGCAATTAACATTTTTAAATTATAAATTGTTTGTCTGTATTACAGGAGGTCAATACTTTTGCAGGATTAATATTATAAGAATCATTTACAGGAGGATATTCTGGTCAACGCACGAGGCCCGTAATAATGATTTTTACTATGTTACATCAGCTCAGTTGTCATTGGCACAGCTGTGGTTGGAAAAGGCTGTAAAGGAAGTATCTAAGACGGACTAAAACAGTTTTGAAAATTAAAAAATGGTGAAAAGGTTCAAACTACGCAAGTTTGACGATATTTTATTGAAATTGATCAGTAATTCTTGCACACTATACGTATCAAACCTTTGAGGATAAATTCAAGTGCAGTTAACCCCAAATTTCCACTACACTCTAGGCAATTTTACCTTCCCTAAACACTTTATTCGCATTATTGCTAACATTTAGGAAAAATCCATTCATTTTAACTATCATCTAGTTATCAAGTTATCCGTAAACACATTCTGTTTTTATTTATAGGTACACAGTGTTACCAAAAATTATGGTAAAATTGTCGAGAAAAAGTCAAAGTACACAGTTCTAAATTGGTTTTGAAATCACTGAAGTTACATTAAAATCCAATTAGCCTCGAATGGTCTTTAAAAATAAATATTTTACTTTGCATGGTCTCCATGACAAAATATGTAACACAAGCCTCGTCACCATTTTACAAGAAAGATTCATCTGATACGGTTCTAAATAAAACGTCCTAGAATTTGGGGCAAATGTCAGTGAGTCATGTCTATTAAACTTGAATTGAAGAAAGAATACAAACAGAATAAATTACTTCTGCCTACATTTGTGTCTGTATATTAATATTGATGAGTCGTAGATTGAAATGCGGCAGTCTAAAATTCAAAAAATATTTCAATGTCCTTTATGATAATAACCGAGAAATATATAAAATGCAGTGAAAAAGCAATACATTTTATAACGTTTTCATTCTCTTTCCTCTATAAACTAACAAATATATTAAAATCCTCCATAATTGCCCCCAAAGATAAAATACATAATTCACTGTTGTTTTCAATGTAAAAATTTATGACTGAGAAATAAAAAAGGATGCCTTTTTTCTACCACAGACAAGTAAAAGAAAATACATCATTGTTTTAGTTCAATCACTTGTTTAATAAATAGGTTTTCTTATCTTTACGTCTAAAATAAAATAGGTACTTATTTGTAACTAATTACTTAAAATACAAATATTTTCTTACCCCTTCAGCTTTAATATCAATTTTATGGTATACTAAGAAACATATTATACTTTAAGGTTCAGTAAATCCTTAACATTGTTGCCTTGACTTACAAGATGTTGGTTGACTTTTTTTGAGCTTGTGAGCTAAAACTATCTCCGGCGTTCTCTACGTGGCTATGTGTCACAGTTGAGTAGTTGAAACCATACTCAGTGCCTTTTTAAGATAGAAAAAGAAATGGTGTACGATATGGACAAGTATGTTCGGGTCCTCTGAAAGCTATACATAAAAAAACAACGTTATTTAATTTGATATTATATTTTGCTAAGAATTGCATTTAAGTGTAATAAGAAAACAATTTTCTGAATAAATAAACTTTTCTAATAAGTTTTTTTTCAGCTATGCACCTGATTCCAAAATTATCTCTATGAAAATGAAATTTAGTACTAAAATTTAAAATTTCTCAAACACTATAATTGAAATTAAAATACGCATTGCTGACAAAAGCTTGATGATGGGCAAACAAATTTGTTGTTTGTTTATGAAATATATTGTGATAAGAGACCATGTATGAAAGAAATGAGCAAAATTACTCGGATATTAGGGATATTTTTCAAAAAATCGTCGAAAACTAGAATGATCTAAGTCCGCATTTGATGATAATTCGTATCTTACTGAATTAATTAGAAATAATTAAATAGTTTGTAAATTTTAGCAAAATTCGTAAAGTTTATTTATGTTACTCGTATGAACGGACTTCATAAAAAAGAGAAAGTTTTACGTTCGGCTGTATGTTTTAAGGATTCCGTTCCTTAAATGGAAAACAAGACATTCCAACAGATCATTTCAGTTTGAATGTATCATTGAATGAATAGAATATGCATACATACGTACTGATTCAGAGTGATGTCTAATACCAACAAATGCTTTGATAAAGGTAATGTCCCAACCTTAATCTTTGCCATATGTAGGAATTACTTCGTATAATATATTGACACATACTTGAACTTTGTTCACCTAATTTATTTCCTGGAGCAAGCACGTGCGATTTCATAAATTAATTGTTTTATTGTTGACCCAATTTGTTAATATTTACATAATAAACAATTAAATTTCCTTCTTTAGCTTAACGGTGTTTTATGGGATTTGTGGTTTCTGTTTATTCAGAAATCTTCTGACGCCAAGCGCTCCATAGAAGCGCAATAAGAATTGTAAAATATACATTAATTATAATGGCGAAGAGTCTCGTGCGTCAATGTCAACCTAAAAATTTAAAATGATTCAGTGCACTAGTAAATTATGAATCATATTAGGACTGATTAATGACCATGTGGTGTTCGATTTATGGGTTTTTACTAAAGGTATTACGAATACCTTTTACCACAATATTGTCAAAATTGTACCGCAACATAAGCACATACTTATAGGGCATTTTCCTTACATATGCTCTTATATAATTTCGTTAGTCACCCAATACCAACTAATTTAAGATTATATGTGTATAATTTCACACGTATGAGTTGGTTATTTATTATCATATGCGCATGTCGTTGGCAGAACAAAGCTTTGAAACCTTCACTTGTCGTCAAGGGTAATTTATAGTACTTGTACTTCATTATAATCAACTACTTCCGTAGCTCTTGCCTTCTTTATTGTACCTAATTGTATAAGATTCTTAGTCAAATGTGGTATATTTTTTCTAATGTTTTTAACATGCACCTGCATCAGCATGGTTGTTGCGCTACACTACACTCAATTATTTAACAAACCGACCCAGGAAATGAAATGTATGGGATTATATCATATTATTCATCAAACCAAATACCACTAGTAAATAATAAAATCCGATCTTCACTTTAACAAGGTAGTTCAAACGTATAATAAAAGCGGAACTAAAAACCCATATCAGTAATGCTTAGTTTTTTTAAATTGATTTAATGACTATAAAATAAATAAAACCGTCAATTCACAAACACAGGACAACTTTTAATTGCACGGTTGGCCTAGTGGTTTAAGCGGTCGGCGCGCCGCTCTCCACTGCGCCGAGTGTTGTGGGTTCAAACCTCACATGGGCAACACTTTGTGTGATCAACAAATTGTTGTTCTGAGTCTGGGTATTCTTTGTGTCCGTTTCTTGTGTTTGTAAAGTCCCCCGCGACATAGGTTTTATTCCTAGACCGGGAGTTGTCTTTAAAAAAAAACTCATAATATCTAAAAGATATGTCATTGTTTTATTAACACGCGACATCTGATTTTGAACACAGAAATAAAACGGTTTTATTATACAATATGTAATACTTTTGTAGTTAACTATTGTATTGCAGATGATATATGATGTTACTACAACGTGAGTCTTATACCGGATTAGAACATTAGATGAAGTTTAAATAACGAGATAAGTCATTCACTAATTCAAGACAGTGAGTCACTGGTAAATATAGTAGTAACGGTGAAATGGACCGGTTCTCTGCGCCGGAGATCATGGATAATAGACCTCAAACGTTCTGGGAACTTTTCATAAAAATGCGTGTAATAACTGACATTTTGGGAAATACTGAGAACTTGTAGCGTTTCACAAATAACATAAGTTAAATAACATGTTATGTTCAAAAATCTCATATTTATATAATTGTGTATGAATGGAAAATATGCAAATTTGCACCAAACAAAATATAATCTTTTTGAATTCTCTAGTTGTTTAAAGAATTGAATACTTTCATATTACTATATAATATACATAAGCTGTAGTGTGAGTATCAACAATTCTACCAACTAATACCGCAACTCTACGTAATTTTTGGACTATACGGATTGCGTAGCGGTTTAAACGGACACCACGCCGCTCTCTACTGCGCTGAGTGTTGTGGGTTCAAACCTCACATGGGCAAACACTTTGTGTGATCCACAAATTATGACTCTGAGTCTAGGCGTTCTGTGTCCGTTTTATGTGTGTTCTTAAAGTCCCCCGTGACACAGGATATATTCATATTCTGTTATCAGTTTCTGACAACCCAAAAGACAATGTAAATATTAATACACGCTCTAAGCGCCGCCGACCGGAGTCCTCTCCAACCAAGAATGAATTTGAGGAATTCAAGCAGGATATAATGCAGATGTTAAAGAACTGGAAAAATGAACAAGAAATGAGCTTAACAACGTTTATGAAAGAACAAAAGTCGTCATTAACAAAACTTGTATCTGATATCACGGAATTAAAACAACAAAACATTGAAATTCAAAGGTCTAACTTGGAGATTGAAAAAAGTATTACCTTTATCAATAACAAATACGATGATATGGTCGGACAAATTGAGGAGATTCAGAGGGATAAACGAGTATATATTGAAAACTTACAAACTTTAGAGGCAAAAACCCAAGATATAAAGCAATTATCGCGCTCGTCTTCAATCGAAATACGCAATGTCCCACAAAGTGGGGAAGGTGAGACGGCGACGGACCTAACAAATATTGTTGTCAATGTGGGAACAGCAATTGAAATGCCGGTTTCACCATCTTATATACGGGACATATATCGGCTCCCAGGAAAACCAGGCATAAATAGGCCGATAGTCACGGAATTCACTAGTGTTCAAACTAAACTCCGCTTCCTGGCCCAAGCGAGAAACTTCAATAAGAAACATTCGAAGGATGACCGACTAAGCACTCTGAACATCGGATTGGGTGGTAATTACTGCCCTATATATGTAGCTGAATATTTACCTGCTAGCTCGAGGAAGCTCTTTTACGCAACTAGAGAATACGCGAAACTACACAGTTTTAAATTCTGTTGGACCTCTAACGGGAACGTCTTCCTTCGAAAAAGTGAAGGAGCTAAACAATTGTTAATCAGGACCGAGCGGTGCCTGCGAGATATTGATACGAAACAATGACTCTTAACTACAAAATTGCACCATTTTCATTTGTTTTATAATATATTATTATACCTAACACAAACTGTACTACACACTCACTTTAACACATGTAATTCCACACTTTATTATTATACACTAGTGCGCCACTGCTTTTCCAATATAAATAATTATGAACTGTGTATGAAAATTTTTAGTATGAACTATATATATTATTGTAACAAGAATTGCAACGAGCGACTTTTAATTTTACGAAAATTTACTAACGATTGTCATATAATTGGTTATAGCGAGAGTTTCTTGATTTCTTATTGTATGATTATATCATGGTTACGTACACACTATTATTACTTGGTATGGGCTATTCCTGTCACACTTTTTGCGTTATTTGACATTATTATAACACAATGACTAATCTGAATGTCGTTAATAATTGTATAGACTCTTTTAGCATATCTGAGTCGCATAAGTGTGAAACATTGGAGTGTAGGCAATACATTACGGATCCCTTAAAAGGGCTAAAAATATTACATTTTAACATTAGAAGTATAGGTAAGAATTTTGATGAAGTTATTACTTGCATGGAGATTATTGGTTTTCAATGTGATATTCTTGTATTAACTGAGTGCTGGCTTAGTAAGATTGCGCACCTGCCGACACTGAATGGGTATAATTCTTACTTTACTAAAAATATATATAACCAAAACGATGGCTGTGCTATATATATAAAGTCTACTATTATAGCTAATGTGATAGAACCCAGCTTTGCTGATGCAAACTGTCTTGTTTGTCGCTTTGATGACGTCTCATTGGTTGTTCTTTATCGCTCCCCATCCTATAGGAATGTCAACAATTTTATAGATAGCTTGGATTATGTTTTGAAATCGCTCACGCAAACCGTGATACTGATGGGTGACATAAACATAGATATCAAACACGGAAATAGTGATAGTAATTCAGATGAGTATTTATCCTGCGCAGCCTCTCACGGATTGCTTCCGGCTCATTATATTCCTACACGCGGTGCAAACTGTTTGGATCACGTGCTTTTGAAGACTAATCTCTCCGCCACTACATTGGTCATAGATACATCAATTACTGATCACGAACCAGTGCTATTGTTTCTAAGAAATACCAAGAATTTTTTAAATACACCTCGTACCAAGCTTAAAATCAACTATAAATTGGCCATTGATGAGATTAATGGTGCTGATTGGACCCCAATTTTTAATATAACTGACCCCAATAACGCCGCGAAAACGCTAGTAGAAAAAATCGCAACCATTATAGAAAGACATACGCAAATTCTATTTATACCTAGAAAACAGCGATGTCTTAAACCTTGGATTACACCAGGTCTCCTACGCTGCATTAGGCATCGTGATCGTATGCATAGTAAGTTAAAGAAGTCGAATAATAATATAATACTAAAAAGTTCTTATATCAGATACCGTAATCACTGTAATTTCCTTTTAAAAAATCTGAAACAGACATATGAAAAAGAAGAGTTTAGTAAAGCTAAATGTGACCCTAAGGCAACATGGGATGTCATTAAAAGGGTTGCAGACTTGCAAACTAACTCTTCACCTCCTTTTGAACTTTTAAACCTTGCTAATACACCAGAATCCTCCCTTAACTTTATTAATGATTTTTTCTCAAATATTGGTAAAAAATTGGCAACAGGTCTGCACTCCGCTTCTGCGTCTGTACCGTCCTATACAGCTTCTTCAAAGCAAAATGGTTCTATGGTTCTATTAGAAACTACTGAAAATGATGTTAAGACCATAATTTCGAATCTCAGATCTAGTTGTGCTACAGGATGGGACAATATTCCCACTAATATTACTAAAAGGTTCCTATCATTACACACATATGTAACCTATCGATCACGTCTGGTGTATTCCCAGACGTGTTTAAAAAGGCAATAGTTGTTCCGGTACATAAGTCTGGGCTCCGAGACAATGTTAACAATTACAGACCAGTCTCTATTTTATCTACCATGTCAAAAATCCTCGAGCGCATATTGGGTGGAAGCCTTATCAGCTACCTAGAATCGTGTAAAGTGCTAGCTAATAACCAATTTGGTTTCAGAGCAAATATGAGCACTGAGGATGCTGTTATGGCTTTGACTCAGTATGTGGTTGAGACCATTGACAATAAACGCAAGTGTCTAGGCATATTTCTTGATCTATCTAAGGCTTTTGATACCGTCTCGGTGCCACTTCTATTGGTTAAAATGGAAAACATAGGAATCCGAGGACTTGTCTTGGATATTTTTAGAGATTATCTGAGTAATCGAACTCAAGTTGTTAGGATTGGACGTAGCATGAGTGGGGAGCTTCCTGTGTCATACGGCGTACCCCAAGGTAGTATTCTGGGCCCGATTTTGTTTCTTCTTTACATTAATGATCTCTGTAAGTTACCCATCGAGCACTGTAGAATATTCACATATGCTGACGACACTGCACTAGTCATTGATGGCATGGACTGGGCTCAGTGTTACCTGAACGCCGAGAGAGCACTGTCACTTGTGATGCAGTGGCTGACCAGCAATTTACTCACGTTGAATACTAGTAAAACGACCTACATTCCATTTTACATCAGGTCACCTTCATGCCCACCGTCCTTTCTTACTCTCAAAGCTCATACGTGTCTATCGCCAATTCTCTGCGACTGCCATACAATCTCAAAGGCAACTAGCGTAAAATATCTTGGAGTATACATAGATCAAAATATTAATTGGCATAAACATATTGAGATTCTGTCGGGTAGAATACGCAAACTAATTTACATATTTAAAAAGTTGCGTAGCTCGGTAGATAGAAGCACTTTAGTAATGGTCTACTACGCTCTATGCCAATCACTCCTGTCTTACTGTGTTTCGGTCTGGGGAGCGGCCACGGAAAATGTTTTTATCCGATTGGAGAGGGCGCAGAGAGCTGTCCTCAAGGTCATGTTCTTGCGACCTCGTATATATTCTACCACACAAATTTATGCTGAAGCAAAACTGCTGACAGTGAGGCAGCTTTATGTGCTCCACTGTGTACTCCGGAGGCATATGAGTCGACCGCCTCTATTGCCGGTTGGTAGATTGAGATATAGGGTGTTGCCAGTGATTCCTCACAAGAGCTCTTTTGCTAACAGACAATTTCAAAACAATAGTTCCAAATTATATAATTACTTCAATAAAAAACTAAATATTTTTTCAAAAACAAAACATAAGTGTAAATCAGTGCTCAAAGCATTTCTGCTCAAATTAGATTATCGTAATACTGAGGACCTAATTGTGGGACGTCTTGGATAAGTAAATTCTTACACACAACATTATAAAATGGATTATGGATATAATTTTAGAATAAAATAGCTATGGTGCTTACACATGTATACAGGCACACATACACATACACATACACACACGTACACACACACACACACACACACACACACACACACACACACACATACACAAATACACTCACTTCACAGTATTAACCTACTTTTAAGATGTTTATTTATTGCGTGTTCTTGTTTTTTTTTTTTTTACAATTAAGTTATGTTACATAAGCTATGCCATAATGTAAACCACATTTAATAGTACGGGGGGCGCTGTCTGCCTGAAATACAGGTTTTTATACCTAGTTCAGGGGACAGAGTTTCTGTAGACGTGCATATTTCTAAGACTTATAAAATTGTAATTGTGTCACATTTTTTTTTTTTCCCTGAATAAATTATTATATTATTATTATTATAAGGCGGAGGTTGACTGTAAAAAAAAAAACTGAAGGGAATTTTGGTAGCGATCTTTTATGTATGTGCATAGAGTAAAAAATCCACTGGTGGTTTGCAGTAGTATTCAACAAACGTTGCCAGGATGAATATATGTTATAAGGCTCATGACTGTTACTATGTATTTGTAGCAGCTGGACCGCAGCCAGTATTGGCCCCTGGCTTGTCTTAGGCACATATCCAGCGCTTCCTAGTACACTAACAGCATTACCTTCATATGTTTACGGATACCTAGTGCATTAGTACAGTTGAGATGTATCATACCGCCTCACATTATTGTTCTATGAAATCTCCAAAGGCAATGACCTAAGACACACCGGTAGCCGTAACCAGTGTCAAAGTACAATACACAAGGAAAATAAGTGTTGTTTAAAATCATTAAATAAACTATGCAAGTTTCTGATCATTATTAAAATGTCCACTATTTGATACAATTGCGTGTGGAATATAAATATGGTAATTACAGATTGCTTAAGATTCATGTATGGTTTTGCGGACTTTGTACGAATCAACAGAGATGAGCAACGAAGGAGGAAGTGAGGTCTAGTTTGGATAACTCACGCTTTACTTAAAAAAATATGATAAGTGATAGTGTAGTAGGTACTATGTGTAATGTTCACTGCGCAACTATATTCGTACGCATTTTGCTTGCATATTTTAAACTGATTTGTTATGACGCAATGTACGAGTAATATTGTTATTTTATTTTCTTGATTTATTACTTGTTTATTTTATTATTTATTCCTCTTGTTATCGATCTGCAATTATAATGACTTTTCAGCTAAAATTAATGGGCAATTATAAATAATTAAAATTTAAAAAGAAACAGGACATGTAGTGCAGTAAAGATCACATTATATTTTTCTTCATGAATATTTCAAATAGTTCCTACTACACTCTCATTCAGAGATGTGTCACTTAGGTAGTACTCAGTTACTTTATATAAACAATATCAACTATCAATGTAAGGCATATTGTCCGTCATCAAACAAATTATCTTATCTTTTTATAACCGAACAGTTAAATAATCAGCAACTTCATTTTTTAAATCCATAGCAGATGTAACGTAGAATTTAATGATTGTCGTTTTTGCAATATAAATCTACAGGTTTATATTTCTTCAAAATTTGAAAATATTGACTAACTTTATGGATATTTTGAAGATATCAGAAGACTGCCCTTGTGTCTTACTTTCCTCAGCTGTCATTAAATATACATTTTCATCTTAAATTTTAAACAGTATCCATTCACGGTTCCATTTGGAAAAAGTGCCTTTGCAAAAATCTTGCAAAACATCGATGCCAACTTGTTTAAAAATGAGGATAGAATTTCAAATTTTATTTCTCACAATATCAATACAATGTGAGAATCGGTACTTACCGTTCTATTGATACAATTGCCTCGCCACTCTTTATATCTTACATTCACAATAATTCTCGAAGCATTTTATTCAGATAACGAAGTTCAGAAACATGCACTAATATTATCAGTGATGTTGGAACTTGATTTAATCATATTCAATGGAGAGTAAGGTCGATAATACTTTACTTGTGCGAGGTGTATTTACCTGCTCCGCATCTCGGTCATAGCGCGCTAATTCCGCACGAGCGTGCGGAATCACTAATCATGAGACCAAGACACATATCTGCATTCCGGTAGCAATGCCCGCTCTGTATACTAGCAAATCACTAAAAATACAAGATGAACAAGGGCATCCCATGGCCAACATGGTCGGATTTGAACCATCAAAATTACAATATTATTTAAGTGACCATTTCCTGATGATGCTGTGGAATTTGTGACATTGAATTTGAATTATTAATTATACTGCTGGTGCAATGATTCTTGTTCTATCAGACAAAGACTTATTAGTTATTTTGTTATATTGTCATTACTTATACTGTTTTTGTGTAATTTCTAATGGTCTGTAAGGAAAAGATCCTTCTTGAAAATATAGAAAAGCGTAGTAGATAAGGTATAATGTACTTTACATGGTCTAACTCTAATACGACAATTATAATAATTTACTAGCTGACCCAGCCACGCGTTGCTGTGGCTAAAGTTCTTGTTATATTACATTATATGTAGTAAACAATCTAAGAGGCTCAATAAGAGAACATCAGCCACTGAGTCCACTATGCTTTTTCACACAGATGGTATTTGTAAAAAAATATGGTGATCTCCTTATTTGACTTTCTACTACTATAACCCTTTAGTACAATGAAATTATTTACGAACAAAGACGAAAATGTTGATGTTGGTATACAAATTCACTGGATTGAGATTTGAAGGGGAAGTACGTTGAACATAATTAATTAAAATGTTCTTACACTTGATATTAAGCAGAAATCAATAGGTACAAAATAAAAATTTATCAGATTTATTATTTCCATTTAATTTTATAACAAATATAAGTATATTACAGTATAATACAGTAAATAGCATGTGACGCTTAAACTCATGAATGAGGTAGGCAAGGCAGACAGTCTTAAACTTTTAAACATTAATATCTATTTTTTTGAATTATAAATACTTTCAATTTCAATTTAATTTAACACCTATCGGTGCACAATGTTTTTGGTTAACCTGTCTTTAGCTAACACAAATAGATTCGACGGTTTCCCAACACGTGAACACGCAACATATAGTTGCCCATGAGAAAAACATGGATTTTCCAAATCTAAACCACAAATGGACATTGTTTGACCTTGAGATTTATTTATAGACATGGCGAAAGCTAAACGAATTGGAAACTGTAGCCTTTTGAAGGGTATGGTAGAATCTGATGGTATCATCGGAATACGTGGCAGCAGGACCACTTTTCCTTTAAACTTCCCAGCCAAAATGGTTGCTTCAAGAATGTTTCCGGTGATCTTTTTGATGACCAAACGCGTACCGTTACATAACTGAGGTGGATTCAAATTACGGAGGAGAATAATAGGGGAACCAATCTTTAATCGAAGATTATGTGGTGGCATTCCAGGGATATCTAATGAATTTAAAAATTCAATCGGAAAATTTACACTTTCATTTTCATCAACAACAGTATCGATTGATTTAAAAGACATCAGATCGCCTGGTAACAACTGTTGTATCTGGAAGTTAATTTCGTCAACATCAACGTTTTTGGCTGCCAAAATCGCCCGTTGACTAAGCCATTCGTGATTCAAATAATTATTCTGTATATCCGGGAAAATACTCTGAATCAATTCATTTTTATCCTGAACAACAGTGCAAAAATTATCTGGTAGTTTAATGCATTGCGTATTTGGTTGCAGTTCTATTTTACCGTTCCCAATATCTAGTAGTTGTTCGGAAAATATTTGTGCTGATGGATCATTTTGCAATTGTACTTGCATATTTATGGTCAATCGAAGTGTTTCAACACTTCACCATAAGAATGATTGTTTCAAACATGCATTAATCTCATCCGCGAAAGTAGAGCGAAGTATAACCGGTAAGGTCTGCCGGAAGTCACCAGACAAAAGTAAGATAACACCACCGAAAAGTTTATTATTGCTGTTTTAATCTTGCATAGTTCTGTTTAATGCTTCAAGTGAATATTTGTGTGCCATTGTGCACTCATCCCAAATTATTATAGAACTCTTCCGCAACACTGCAGCTATTCCACTATTCTTTTTGATGTTACACATTGCATCTGGTTTATTATGAACGTCCAATGGCAGCTTGAATGTTGAATGTGTTATTCGCCCACCATCCAGTAAAGTAGCCGCAATGCCTGACGATGCTACTGCTAATGCAATTTTTTGTTGCGACCGTATTTTGGCAAGAATCAACGATATTAAAAATGTCTTACCGGTTCCACCGGGTGCATCCAAGAAAAAAAAACCGCCTTGTTCAGCAGCAACAGCCAGCATAATCCGATCATAAATAATTTTTTGTTCTGCTGTCAATAATGGTTCACTGTTTATGATAATTGTTGTTAAACTTCCATGGTCATATTGATTTTCTCGTTGTAAATCGGTATTGACTAAGTCGGTGGCTGGACGATTAGGTGATGGCATACCATAATGATTAAGTGGTAAATTTGAAATAAGAACACATAAATCCTCGATCAAGACCATTGCTTCATTGTACATCTCTGGTGTATAATCTATGTTTTGGCATTGATTTGCTTTTCTTATTCGGTGCAAGATGTCTTCTGTCATACAATTTTTATATTTTTCCCACAAAGTCTGTGCTTGCGAAGAATAACATGTCGTCAAAATAATTGCAAACAACTGACGAATGTTATTCGGTGTTGATGTCAACGTAGCATCAGCAAGCGTTAAGTCCCAATGGTTATCGTCTTCTAGCAATTGCAGTTCACGACATGCATCCTGGTATGTATTGAATACTCGACCATTAACTGTTCGTAAAAATTCAAAAGACGTTGGTCCGAGAACATTCACCAACGTCAACAACACGTGGCAATTATGCTGTTAAAATGTAGCTTATATGACACTTATATTACTTATATTACTTACTCAACCCAGTCGAAAGGTATCGACATCTGTTAGAATCATTTGGAGTTAACAGATAATTGTGACTGTCAAATAATAACAGACAAATAATTAGCAATAAATTAAAATTGCGACTATAATTTGAGGTTTAAACTATCCTATCTCTCAAGTTGGATCGAACTGCACATGGTGTGCGAATTTTATTATAATCGGTTAAGTGGTTTAGGAGTCCATTGAGGACAAACATTGTGACACGAGATTTATATATATTAAGATTAAAAAATACGAGGAAGAAAATAAGTAATGATTTAATTAATTTAGTATGTGTTATGGGAGAGGCCTATGTTCAGCAGTGGACTGCAATAGGTTGATGATGATGATGATTAAATATATAGATTTAACTTCTAATACCGATTTGTCAAACAAATTGCCAAGATAGAACGTATATTCTTTTCCAGGCCATGAACTATCACCAGACCATCTATCCTCCATACAACATTCTCCGTATCTAATTCCGTTCAACCTTTCTGGTGGGATTGAATAACAAACATCCAAACTTACATAATTATAAAATGAGCAGGGATACGTAACAATATCATTAGATAGCTTAAAATAATGCCAGAGTACACTAAATAGTACACCTTTTATCCAATAATGAAATCAGCAGGAAACTTTAACTAAATCTGTTAATAAATACCGGACACATGTGTTTACGTACATATCCTAAACATTCATAACACAGCCGTACTTTTTGAATAAGCAATATATGTATGAATATACTAAAACCTTCCTGACGGTATGTAGATTACTTACATACTCTCAAGGAGAGTTAAATATAAATAAAGTATATTAAAACAGTTTTAAAAAATCATATATCTGAATAGTAAAAAATTTTTTTTAGAAATTTTAAATATATATAAATTATACTAGCTGACCCAGCCACGCGTTGCTGTGGCTAAAGTTCTTGTTATATTACATTATATGTAGTAAACAATCTAAGAGGCTCAATAAGAGAACATCAGCCACTGAGTCCACTATGCTTTTTCACACAGATGGTATTTGTAAAAAAATATGGTGATCTCCTTATTTGACTTTCTACTACTATAACCCTTTAGTACAATGAAATTATTTACGAACAAAGACGAAAATGTTGATGTTGGTATACAAATTCACTGGATTGAGATTTGAAGGGGAAGTACGTTGAACATAATTAATTAAAATGTTCTTACACTTGATATTAAGCAGAAATCAATAGGTACAAAATAAAAATTTATCAGATTTATTATTTCCATTTAATTTTATAACAAATATAAGTATATTACAGTATAATACAGTAAATAGCATGTGACGCTTAAACTCATGAATGAGGTAGGCAAGGCAGACAGTCTTAAACTTTTAAACATTAATATCTATTTTTTTGAATTATAAATACTTTCAATTTCAATTTAATTTAACACCTATCGGTGCACAATGTTTTTGGTTAACCTGTCTTTAGCTAACACAAATAGATTCGACGGTTTCCCAACACGTGAACACGCAACATATAGTTGCCCATGAGAAAAACATGGATTTTCCAAATCTAAACCACAAATGGACATTGTTTGACCTTGAGATTTATTTATAGACATGGCGAAAGCTAAACGAATTGGAAACTGTAGCCTTTTGAAGGGTATGGTAGAATCTGATGGTATCATCGGAATACGTGGCAGCAGGACCACTTTTCCTTTAAACTTCCCACCCAAAATGGTTGCTTCAAGAATGTTTCCGGTGATCTTTTTGATGACCAAACGCGTACCGTTACATAACTGAGGTGGATTCAAATTACGGAGGAGAATAATAGGGCAACCAATCTTTAATCGAAGATTATGTGGTGGCATTCCAGGGATATCTAATGAATTTAAAAATTCAATCGGAAAATTTACACTTTCATTTTCATCAACAACAGTATCGATTGATTTAAAAGACATCAGATCGCCTGGTAACAACTGTTGTATCTGGAAGTTAATTTCGTCAACATCAACGTTTTTGGCTGCCAAAATCGCCCGTTGACTAAGCCATTCGTGATTCAAATAATTATTCTGTATATCCGGGAAAATACTCTGAATCAATTCATTTTTATCCTGAACAACAGTGCAAAAATTATCTGGTAGTTTAATGCATTGCGTATTTGGTTGCAGTTCTATTTTACCGTTCCCAATATCTAGTAGTTGTTCGGAAAATATTTGTGCTGATGGATCATTTTGCAATTGTACTTGCATATTTATGGTCAATCGAAGTGTTTCAACACTTCACCATAAGAATGATTGTTTCAAACATGCATTAATCTCATCCGCGAAAGTAGAGCGAAGTATAACCGGTAAGGTCTGCCGGAAGTCACCAGACAAAAGTAAGATAACACCACCGAAAAGTTTATTATTGCTGTTTTAATCTTGCATAGTTCTGTTTAATGCTTCAAGTGAATATTTGTGTGCCATTGTGCACTCATCCCAAATTATTATAGAACTCTTCCGCAACACTGCAGCTATTCCACTATTCTTTTTGATGTTACACATTGCATCTGGTTTATTATGAACGTCCAATGGCAGCTTGAATGTTGAATGTGTTATTCGCCCACCATCCAGTAAAGTAGCCGCAATGCCTGACGATGCTACTGCTAATGCAATTTTTTGTTGCGACCGTATTTTGGCAAGAATCAACGATATTAAAAATGTCTTACCGGTTCCACCGGGTGCATCCAAGAAAAAAAAACCGCCTTGTTCAGCAGCAACAGCCAGCATAATCCGATCATAAATAATTTTTTGTTCTGCTGTCAATAATGGTTCACTGTTTATGATAATTGTTGTTAAACTTCCATGGTCATATTGATTTTCTCGTTGTAAATCGGTATTGACTAAGTCGGTGGCTGGACGATTAGATGATGGCATACCATAATGATTAAGTGGTAAATTTGAAATAAGAACACATAAATCCTCGATCAAGACCATTGCTTCATTGTACATCTCTGGTGTATAATCTATGTTTTGGCATTGATTTGCTTTTCTTATTCGGTGCAAGATGTCTTCTGTCATACAATTTTTATATTTTTCCCACAAAGTCTGTGCTTGCGAAGAATAACATGTCGTCAAAATAATTGCAAACAACTGACGAATGTTATTCGGTGTTGATGTCAACGTAGCATCAGCCAGCGTTAAGTCCCAATGGTTATCGTCTTCTAGCAATTGCAGTTCACGACATGCATCCTGGTATGTATTGAATACTCGACCATTAACTGTTCGTAAAAATTCAAAAGACGTTGGTCCGAGAACATTCACCAACGTCAACAACACGTGGCAATTATGCTGTTAAAATGTAGCTTATATGACACTTATATTACTTATATTACTTACTCAACCCAGTCGAAAGGTATCGACATCTGTTAGAATCATTTGGAGTTAACAGATAATTGTGACTGTCAAATAATAACAGACAAATAATTAGCAATAAATTAAAATTGCGACTATAATTTGAGGTTTAAACTATCCTATCTCTCAAGTTGGATCGAACTGCACATGGTGTGCGAATTTTATTATAATCGGTTAAGTGGTTTAGGAGTCCATTGAGGACAAACATTGTGACACGAGATTTATATATATTAAGATATAACTATTCTTTCGTTGCTTTTCACCGAGTAAATGAAGTTTCCGGAGTTATAATCTCACACCTCCTTCCCTTTTTTTCGTCTGTGTGGAGATTCCCACGGAATCAAAGCGACCAAAAACCGCACGCCATCTCGGGTGTAGTAGTCGGGGAACCAGGTGCACCCTAGAAAGGGAATCCCTGGACTTGTAGACACCTACTACCTGTGTGAGAACTCTCATCCTCTCCTTGACTCTAGGAGGTGCGACTCAAAGAGCACAACACACTTGTACCTCTTGAGCTACAGGTTTCCATGACCAGCGGAACTTACTTACCATTAAAGAATTCGTCCGACATTTTCCTCATTATATCATTATAAATATTACACTTATGTATCTGATATATGATATTCATTAGTTCCATGTGTGTGCTCTCTTTGTTTAGCTCCAAACTCTTTAAATAACGGAGTGCAGGCACCCGTATGTACCTATGTATAAAATTCCTTTAATAAATTAGTTTTCAATTGGCACATATAGATATGACGTAGTGTGCCCTCAATCTTTACAGTTCCGTTTTGAGAAATCTATGTTGAGTTTTATTTCTAAAGTGAGAAAACTATTATACTTAAATTGTTTGTTTTACCTTTAGATCTACTTATCATACTAAGACACGTGAGTCGCGGTAGAAGTCGCAGGCATGGATACCGCTTTTATTAGTTCTAAATTTCACTATAGTATTGCATCCCAATACAGGCATCTTTTGCTTAAAGGGAGGGTCCAATTTCAATGTATATTTGCTAAACGTAAATAAGCTATTTTGAAATCATTTTTCTTTTGTATGCATACATTTTGTTTGCCTAATAATTTTATATCTCGGTTTTAAGTTAATTCAAACGCTCACAGTGTCAGGCAATTTGATTAATCAACATTAACCTTTTATCTCGTAAGAACGCAAGGAACTCCAGAAACTTTGACTTGAGAGTAATTACTTAAAAACTAGTCATTACATCACGTATCATTTTAGCCGGAAGACCCCCCACAGCCCTCCACAAAAACTGGTCCTGTGCTAGCGAACCTGATCATTCTTAACGGTATGTGTAAGTTAGTACAAATAAAAATTTAAAATGAAATTCAGTCAAACAAATGTATTCTAAACTCTTTTATTTTTTTGTAAAAGCAAACATATTAGTAATTTAAGCTTCTTAGTTTATACATAGACTAAAAAAATTAGGCACATTAAATTATATTTGGGAAGACATTTTGTTTGTAATAATCTTATTTGTACTAAATAATAATGACTGAAAAATCACAGGAACCTAGTTTTTATCTAATGTAAATGTATTTAAGTATTGTCTGTCAAATTTAAGTTTGACTTTTATATACATATCTTAATCAATAAACTACACAATATTTTTTAAAATAGTTTAATTTACCAACCTATACGGTAAAATTAAAATATTAATACTGAACCTTAAAAGAAAAGACATTCACATAGCAGTGGATAATTTCAAGTTGTTAATTGTTTCAAATAAAACAAACTAATCGGTAAAATCACACTCAATACCTTCATATTAATATTTCAATTTCAGGCAGTTGTTAAATTTGATAAATGTCCAACACTGCCTACCTAAAAACTAGTAAGCTTATAGTAGAGGAGCCGTAGAAGGGATTCCGGGATTTACTCGGGCGCGGCAGATTAATATATAGGGGGATACCTTGTACTCTATTAAGTACTTACACCAAATATGAGACTTCTATATATGATCGCTCGTCAAGGATAAAGGATCAGATTAGTAAAAAAAATTGATGATGATGATCATCAAACATTTTCGAGCGCGTCAGATTAAGATAAGATGAGGTAGTTACGTGCTAAAACGTGTAGATTTCACTAATCTGTAAAATTTAAGTGAGACGTAAAGAAGGGGGAGGGCTACAAAATTGTAAAAAAAAAACGTCATTTGGACATTCTCGAGCGTGGCTAATTTTTTTTTATTTTGAACGGAATAATTCAAGGATTACGAAAAACACATTTTCGACAATTTCCGCAAGCCGAAGCAACAAAAATTAATCGATAAAGTTAAACGCGTGCAGCTACGTGATGCCTATGTTCCCCTCCCCGCGCTTCTGTTCCTCTTACACAATTTAATTTTTTATATTTATTTTCTTATAAATACAAATATTCTACTTTAAAAAAACATGTACTTTCTCATTTGCATGCTATTTCTTGAGCTATTCAATTAATTAAGTTCAATAGTTTAAAAAAAAAAACAAAAAAAAAAATTTAATTGTCAGGTTAGTGAAATCCCTCTAGATAATTGTCAGATTATGAGACAGCACGTCTAGTGCATCAAGATGAACCATATATATCTTAATCTGACGCGCTTGAGTATTTCAAAATGACCAATTTTTTTTGCACTGTCTAATGACGGCCATGACTTTGCGTCACATCCAAATCGTCAAATTATTATATAAGAGCATTTTTTTAGGTTCACTTAACATCCCCTTCGAAAATCTGAAGAGCTCGATAAAGTTTTTTTTTCATTTTTCACCCCTACGTACGACCACCCCCATCACTGAAACAGTCAGATTAACATATGTACATTTTTAAAAATACGTAGGACATATATAATATCATTATCTGACACGCTCGAGTATGTCCATGGAACTGTTTTTTTTACATTTTTGAAAATCTATAACCGCTCCCCCCACTGATGAAATGGTATGTTTTATATGTCATTTGTCTTTCCATCATCTAAGCTTCACAACCGAATAGGTCTCTATGACACTCGAGTAAATCCCGATTTAGCATCGTGGCCTCCCGTAGTATTAGGCGTTCGTTTAAGTTACTCATTTGATAGTTAAATCTATACATTATATTTACTTGAATTGACTAATGGACTGTTTCATCGACATAAAGCTTAAATCAATGTGGTCGTAAACTGAAATTTTGACAGCTGAGGCTTTCTATGTTATTAGCATCCACTAAGAAAATATTTTTAGAAATTTCATCTTTACGGGCATTAAATAAGCGCTGAACGATTGCGTAGGAGTTCGTTACTTTCATAGGTAGAAATACGAAATGGGAAATAATAATCCAAGCGAAGATACAGGTTAAAACCAATATTCACAATATGTTTAATAAGAAACTGATAGTAAAATCCATACCTCTGTTTTCTTACTATTTATGAAATATATATATTTAGTCCAAAATAAAAAGTTTTCGAGCTAATTTATAAATATTATTTTAAATATAAAAGAAATATATGCAAGATAAGATGACTGAAAAGAGAAGGAAAACTTGAAACGAACCCTATACCAATCCATCTGGCCAGCGTGGTATGGTAAGCTAAAGCCTCCTTGCTAAGGAGAGGCCCATGTTCAACAGTGGACTGTTAAACTTGATGATTTAAAATGAAAAAATATTTGAATGTAAACCCTACGTATAAAACAATTAGCGTTAGATTAGCTTTATTTAGTTAGTTGAATCGTGTTCAGAATACCGAGACACATGTCTTCGTCAGTCACCTTAATGAGTTGCTAATGATGATCTCTAAGGGCATACTTTAGATCGTTACGGTGATCACATTTGACGTTGTGATTGTGTGAGTGAAGATTCAGAACAGATCAATGGCAACGCATTGAAATATTTATGTACGTAGTTCTCACACGCTGTGTATAGAGAAACTGCTGTCTATTGACAAGTGACGGTATTGAACCCAGGTATGTCTACAAAGCCTCTTTGGAAGACATCGACATCGGTGTTAGTTCGTATGCGTTCTGCAAGTGCCTTCTCATGTGCGAGCGGGTGCCAGGCGCCAAACGTACATGCCACGTCGTCGCGTGCCACGTGGTAATGGCACCGCCGAGTCGCCCGTGTTGATGGCACGTACTCAAACATGCGTACTCGCATACATCGGTGCATCGAGAACCACAGTCCTGCAGATAAATTATATGCAATTACATGTTTACTTAGGCATGTTATGCGCCATCTATATTATATACATAATGTTATGTATATGTTTTGTTTGCTATGTTGGAAAAAATGTAAACAACATTGTTTTCCTAATATATCATTACACTTTTAATTTATTTAATTCACAAAAGTATTTTACTACACATTTTTGCGTAATTATTTGTCAGCGTGACTATCATACGTCCGTATGGTGACGGGTTTAAGAATACGTAATGTTACCACCCCTATTCATCGCGTGGGTGAATAGAGGCGCCTAAGTGAACAAACTATTCAGGAAAAATCACTAAAAAGAAAATTAAAACTTGAAACAAATCCTATACCAACCCGTCTGGCCAGCCTACCGTACGGTAGGCCAAAACCTCCTTTTTAAGGCTCTCCTTATGGCCCACGTCCAGCAGTGGACTGTTAAATTCTGATGACGATTGATGATTTGTCAGCTAACTTCATTACAAATGTGTAACGTCAGTGTTTCAAATTCTCCCATATGATTATAAAATCATATCAAGCCGTATGACTAATGTAGACATAATTGTTGAAGTAAAATTAAAGGAATAAGTAGGGTAGATTTAATAAAAATCTTTACATCTTAGAACAATGTCTTAGAATAATAATCGTTTTGTGTTTTGTCGGTGACAAGTTAACTTGAACAACTCTTAGCAAAGTCTATATTTTTGAAGCCAGTCTGCTGTTAAACATACGTAACGTTGTTGGAACTGTAAATGTTACACATATCCAAATTATGAATTGAACCTAGAAATTATGACTTAACAGAAATAATCCTGACTAACCACTAAACCGCCAGATAAATTAAGTTCTTCATAAAATAAACAATAATTAAATTATTCAATCCAGGCACTAGAAACTCTGTGCCGCGGCGGGACTTTATAAACATTAATGAAACGGACAGAAGGAACTCTCAGCCTCAGAGCAAACGTTTGTGGATCACACAAAGTGTTGTTCCACGTGGGATCCAACCCACAATACTCAATGCGAAAGAAAACGACAAGGTGAAGCTTCAAGTACTACGCTACTTAATAAAACGTTATAGTAAGCCAAGTGAAAACAGACCTATGAAACCAGACGAGGGAGGGTTCCGTCTTAGACGATAACTAGATGTATCTTGCAACACTGACCACAACTCCCAGAGTACTTGAGGATTTAATATGTGGACGTCTGATTCATCCCGCTCTTCAAGTAATCTGAAATATTTGATATACATAGTACGAGTATATTAGTCGTGTACAGTATAAAGTTACTTAGAAGCCTTTAAAAACACATCACGTATATACTTGTTTAGTTAGCAGAATCAACAATTTTAAAAGTTAAAAATAATTCTACCATATGTTTCAATAGTTTAATAAATTATATACAATTTAAAAGTTTATAAACTCGAGGGTCGATGTTTTTATTGCACATTGCGTAAATATTTTGTTTATATTTTAATAAGAAAACATTATCATAAAACAGTTAAACTTAGTAGCTGTTGTATGAAAATGTAACGCGTGCTTCTATACAATTAGACTAGTAATAATGTATATTACGTAACAATATCTTTATCTTACTTAGCAGAGCATCATTTACTAATTACTAAGTATCTTCAAAAGCGTTGGTTGCGTAATGTGTAAAGTCACGGACACTTATGATCTAGTGGTTGTAGATTCAAACTCCGTCAGGTATACGAGGGTAAGTTTTTAAGTTCGCGGAATGACAGTGAAAAAGGCGGGTAAACGCGCTCTTTTGATGCCTACCGTATTCAGTGACTCATAATTAGTCTGCATAGTAAAATTTGTTGTGATTGGATCATTAGTTATTAAACTATCGTTGACCAAGTATTTTAATCGGGAACGAAGTGAAAAAAATGGAGAAAATTGAATTCCGTGCGGTGATAAAGTTCCTTACTAAGCAAGGAAAGTCTGTTCAAACCATACTCAATGAGATGTCATCGGTTTACGGGGATTCTTGCCCAGGAAAAACAATGGTCTACAAGTGGCATAGTTTATTTAAACAAGGCAGGGAATCACTTGAAGACGACCCGAGGCCGGGGCGCTCCGTTGAGGTGACTACGCCAGAAGTTATTGCAAAAGTAGAAAAAATTGTATTGGAAGATGCTCGACTACAAAAGAAACAACTCGCAGAAATGGTTGGAGTATCGGATACAACAATTTTTAAAATTTTACACGATCATCTTGGCATGACTAAGGTTAGCGCACGGTGGGTGCCGAGAATGCTCACGCCATTGCAAAAACAACAGCGCGTGGAATGTTCACGTGCGTTTTTGGACCTCTGCAATGAAGACAGGGATGGCGTATTGAATCAAATTGTTACTGGGGATGAAACTTGGGTTCATCATTATGAACCCGAGTTACACGCGCTACGCTACCGAGCACAAAAAGGGCACAGCACCACCCAAGAAATTTAAGGTTTCACAGTCGGCTGGGAAACTCATGGTAACGATTTTTTGGGACTCAGAAGGAATATTATTGATAGATTATAAAGATAAAGGCATTTCTATAACGGGGGAATACTACGCTTCAATCTTAGAACAGTTAAAAGAAGCCATCAAAGAAAAAAGACGGGGAAAATTAACGAAAGGTGTCCTGCTATTGCATGACAATGCTCCCGTTCACAAGAGCCGAGTCGCACTGGCTGCCCTGCATAAGGTGGGCTTCGATATTTTGAATCACCCACCCTACAGTCCAGATTTGGCTCCGAGTGATTATTATCTCTTTCCAAAAATGAAAAAAGAATTACGTGGTAAGAAATTTTCAACTGATGAGGAGGTTAAGGAGGCGGTTTCGGCGTATTTTTCAGACAAAGATAAAACTTTTTTTTACGAGGGAATAAAAAAACTAATTGAAAGATCTGAAAAATGTATTCGTGTTGCAGGGGAATATATAGAAAAAGAAAAATAATTTTGTGTTTTTATTATTACTCAATACCCTCCATTCCGCGAACTTAAAAACGCCCCCTCGTACTACGAAAGGGAACTGAAATACTAACGCAAGTATTCCTCTCTGCTAGAGGGACAAACAAGCATATTAGTAATATGTGACTAATGTCGTAAAACTTCTACGGTACTAAAGCTTACACACCTCTTGTACACAGGGAAGAGATTATAATCAGGATGGTTATACCAATTTTCCAAGGTCGATGAAAAATTTGCCGGATCCCAAGCGAGAATTGAGACTCCACGGAATAGTGGATCTTCTAAAAACTTGAAGTGGGGTTTTGTCACTACCTGAAATAAAAAAAACGAACATTATTAAAAGTACAAAAGAACAATGAAAAAATTCTACCAGAATTTAATCGTTCGACTGAGGCAGTTCTATCTCCAACATACGGAATACGACGTTTTACAAGAATCATTACCGGAATATATCTACAGGTGTGACGACTCAAAATCACCAGACTATTATGACGGCAAATAGAGTAAGAATAAATCAGGGATTCTTCTCATGCTACAAATTAAATATCACCAGCCTCCAGTGCACTGTATGTTTGAAATCATTTTGCTCATAAATAATATACCTATTAAACGAGAATAAATTGTAATCTTCTTAAATATTTTACCGAGTACCAACCAAGACTTTAACCCCGGGTTGTGTAAATGGTGCTGGTTGTTAGAAAATTAACAAAATAAGTCAAGATTCCAAATGAACGCACCCTTACATGTTAGTAAAAATTACAATAATGGTAATAATAATAATGTATATATTTACATACCTAAAATTTTATATGTGCCCATATGGCGTGAGTTTACCTGTGAATTAAGCACCCGGAAAGTTGTTTTACTGCCTACATCTTCTGTATAATTCTCTGTTGGTGCGTTGTTGAATCTTAATACCATGTCGTGAGAATCTGTCGGAATACATAAGTTTATTTTGTACCTTTGCTGAGAAATACGCCCAATGGTCGTACGTTTCACATGTCAGTATGAAAGTTACTACTAAAAGAAATACTATTTGTTTATCATTCTGTAATTTTATAATAGAACCTTAAATAAATCTCGTTGTTTCTTAAAAGATGGTGTAGCGGTACTCCGTGCATGGAATCTCGTAGGGTAACGCATTAGCTAAGTAGCAATATTAATGTTTCCATAATTATATAAATATGTTAATTAATTATTAAATTGCACTAGTTAATAGTAATTAATGTTAAGAACTATCTTCCGAACTTATTTTTAACATGTGATGGTCCTACTATGCGTAAATCTAGTGTTACCAAATACCTGGGCATATTTAAAGATACTTCACTTTTCTAGACACAGTATATACACCAATAGACATTAACTTATCTATGTATGTATTTTAAAAATATTCGGTGTTCTGCGCTATAAAAATACTCGTATATCATATCAAGAGCTGTACTAATTTCAGAAATCATATTTATGAGGTCAGTTTATGTCTCGTTCTGTGCTTTTTAAATATTTTTTATTTCAACAGTCGTTATTTTTGCTTGTTTCTCCAACTGGTCTATTCTCTGCTCTAACTTTTTTATGGACCTATTCTTGATTTCCCTTCTCTTCTCATTTTCATACTGTTGCATTTTGATACTAATTTCATCATATTTCAATGCAGTATAAACTACAGACTCTTGTAATTCATTGTATTGTTTTTTTTTATTTGTAGACTCCATGTTGGAGTAGAACGGAGCTTGGTCAGGTTTTATGTTTTTTATTAAGAAAGATATTTCATCCTGAAAATCATTCATGCTGAGAAGGTTTTCGTAATCATCTCTGTTTCTTTTGTTTCGACAAGTCTCATTTGTGTCTGTAGATACTCCTCTAAGTTCAGCTGACCTACTTAAGTTCGGTTCAGATTGATGGTGTTCAGGCGTCTGATTACTTGTTTCTAGTAAAGACGTCAGCACAGCAGTGCAGGCAAAAAGTGTACGTTATAGCGGCAATAAACATTTTGTAAAACCTATATCTATCTGTTTTTATCTATAAAATATTTACAGTTTTTATAGTTTTTATCAAGTTGTAATGAAAATAACAAAAATAAATATCAAAAATACAATTTCCCTGGTAATCGAACCTGCGACAATATCATGCTTTTACACAGAGCTCTCTCTGATAGCTCAGAAAAGTTTGGAGGTAGGTATTTCAAATGTGGTTGTTTGTCTATTGTGTGAATTTAATGAGTTTAAAATTCTACTTTTTTAAGGTAAATATGTACCGACTATTTAAGCATAAAATATCGTTAAAAAGCACGACTCTACATCTTTTTGGCTAATGTTTATTGATGGTATAATACACATAAGTTAATCTTTGTGTGTTTATTGCCACCATGCTGCCATTTTTAGTACAAGTTTGAAGATTAAAACCACAGGAAGAATCGGTAATACGTCCGTACCTAGTGATGCCACAGTGAGCGTTGCCATATGTTGCAATTACCGAAAAAGGAACAGCACCAAATCAATTTTACCCAAAAGCTTTTGCGCTGTTATGATTAACCAATTTTGTGACAGTTATTTTCATAATAGGTAAATACTATATTGTTATAGTTATTGCAAAATGTACAAGGTGCTCTCTTCACAAATAAAACTTAATAATAATAAAATATTATTGATTGGACCTTGATACAGTTGCCGGTCTATTTCGATTATTTTAAGGTGTTTCACAAATGATAAGAAAACAATATTTAGAAAATCTTTTTTTATTTGAGTTGTAACTCCTTGATACTGAGTATCGTTGTATCTGAGTGTTGTAATAACTTAAAACAGAGAACGTAAACGTGACCAGGGTTTTAAAAATAATAAATGCAATGAAATATCACTATCAACAAAAGTTTTAAACAGTCCACTTCTGGACATAGACTTCACTTTAGCAAAAAAGTTTTAATCAGATACGTTGATATCATAGGGTCTGTTTCAAGTTTTCCTGTTCTGGACAGTGATGGTGACCTGTGTAATTTGGTCCCTTAGTCGCCTCTTAGAATACCCACGGAGTGAATAGGGGTGGTGAAACTTCGTATTTTTAATTCAAGGATAAATCAGATCTTCAGATTCTGGTGTACTTTGTAACAGGTACACCTATTTACAATTAGTTTTTCAATAAACGAGTGATTCTCCTTTCTAGGGGACAACTCTTGGTTTATTATATTTATACACATAATTACACATAAATACTTGTCTATTTATATGAAACATAATTAGATCATTAAATGTAATAACTACAATTGTCTACACGATTCGCTCCATACCAATGAGAAAGCTGAACAATGGAAGTCAACACCATAATTAGTAAACCTGATAATTAAATCTATTTTTCCTCTATTATTAAAAAAAGGGCTTTTTACTTCACTAAATTATAGTCTATCGTCGAAACCTGTTATACAATATTTTTATTTATATAAAATATGTGAACTTGGTGGTCAAAGTTTTTAATATCGGTGCATATTTTGTGGACAAGATTTTTTTTGTTAATTAAACTTATACTAGACTTAAAATGAAGAAAAATGTGAAGATTAACGTATTATACTTATGAACAACAAAATAATGAAACCCGAACCCTTCGAAAACCGCACTTAAAACCCAGGTTGTGTTTTTAAATCGATAAAGACAGAAAAGACAAGCCTTGTCAACAACAAATAACTATACGTCACTTACAAACCGTTGGTTCTTTTCCTAATGCTGTATGTGTATAAATTTAAATAGATATATTTGGTCGTAACAAAATGTATAGGGAAATCTTTTAAGTAGAAAACTATCTGCCTTTTTAAATTTCAATTGAAATAAGTTTAATTAT
Source organism: Hypercompe scribonia (assembly GCA_949316085.1). NCBI lineage: Eukaryota > Metazoa > Arthropoda > Insecta > Lepidoptera > Erebidae > Hypercompe > Hypercompe scribonia. The sequence goes on along the minus strand of OX438969.1, from coordinate 14,273,005 downwards.
TAACGTACTATTTATATTACACAAAGGCAACTATAAACTTTTCGACAAATTAAAAAGAAGATGAGAAAATGTAAGTAGTAAGTTTTTTTTTGAGAACAGAAGCCGTCGAATCTAGAAATGGAGGTTATCAAATTAGCTTAAGGAAGTTAACAGCTTCTCTATGGTCCTAGCTCGGGTCTAGTGCAACATGAATCAACTATTATTCGTACAACGATAGACATGCGTTTGATCATGTACAAATGCATCATCCTAAACACTCATGTTTATGAATATAACAGGAAGAAAGCTTTTAAAAAATTGTGTATTATTTTAAACAATAATTAATGAATCACTGAAATATTAGTCGTGTGTGTGACGTACAATTTGAATGAATTGGCGCATAAATAAGACGCAATAATAGGTTGATAGCAGTCTTATTAGTGAAAAATATTCAGTAGGAGTGCTGGAGACGACCATAAAAATTCAATATAAATTAAATTCTTAACAAACACTCAACACATTTTTGGTTTAAAGACAAAAAGAATTTAGTGCTTAACCTAAAAACTAATAATACCGATATTGCAATTTTTCAAACGAGAAGATAAAACATCATTTTCAGGTAACTTTAATAGATTAGACTAGAAGAAGCAAGCATCAGAAACAATTCGAAATAAATGTTTAAAAACTACAATCGTTAATGAAATGATAACTAAAAATATGTTCATTTTCATCCTACTTTCAAGTATGTTTATAGATATTTCTGAGCGAAAAGGTGTCGATCATCGCTGCCTCTCTTGTAAAGACAGATACGAAACAACCTTTTTTTACAAGTTTAACTATAATAAACAGCAGTTTCCACTTACTGTAGACATAGATCACACATAGCCCACTAATGGCCGTAGACATAGATCTCTTCTAATGCTTAACCGGTCCTTTGGCTATTTCAGGACGTCAGTCCCTCCATCGTTTAATTGACCATCACCAAGTATCGATAAAGCAGCAGGCTTTAACTCGTAACGCTCGTGGTTTTCTTTAACCATATTTTGTGGTTAATGATTAATGGATATATTTTGGAGTAAACGAGTATTAGGTAATAGATACTGAATGTGTGAGATATTGTATAAAACTATAGTTGTAAAAGCACCATTCACAATGGAATTGAAAGTGACTTTGAAAAATTAGACTCAATTGGCCCAGTGGTTTAAGCGGCTTTAAATCCCACATAGGACAACACTTTGTGTGATCCACAAATTGTTGTTCCGAGTCTGAGTGTTCTTTGTATCCGTTTCTTTTATGTTTGTAAAATCCCCCGCGACACAGGATTTATTCCTAGTGCGGGCATTGTTTTTATAAAAGAAAAAAAATCCAGCATTTAGTTTTTTAATCGATCTTTTCAATTCAATTCAATAGAAATATTTAAAAATTAAGTGATTTTCTCGTTCAGTAACTCTCATCGCTTTATCGTTCGCGTAAGTAATCTACATACATATGTATGTACAAAGTTCGCAGAACAAATGATCGTGCTTAATTAGAAGGCATAGTTCTTAGGGATTTTTTATTCTGCAGATTACTACTTAGTAATAATCATTTCCTACGCGTTAAAACTATTTTCTCTGTCAGCTGTTTATATTTCATTTTGTACTCAACCAAAACACGACAGAACCGTTAACTTTTGTATTAAATTTTAACATTGTAAAATAACCATCGGCACATTATGTTAGTTTTGTGGTATGTTGGGATCACACAATGGTGGGCAGTATGAATTATGCACGCCCTTAGCGCAGCGCACGGGTTGATGACACCAGGCGAAACACTCGCTGGCGCGCGGCGAACAATAACGCACGTATCCTGGACACCTTTTCTTTCACGTACTATATCTAAAAATCTATATGTTTTCTACATGCTTTACAATACTTACGGTATCTCATAAGCTTTAGTTTGTGTCCTTCGTTGTTTTGAAATGGTTAAGTGGGTATTTGATTCTTGGTTCAATATAAATTTATCCATCTAAATACTAGAGGACCCAACACATATTTTTCTGCCCATCACAATTGATTTTGACAATAAAAGAAATACTAACGCTTTAAGCACGCACACATAATTGACTAAAATCTTGAGCAACTAAAAAAGGACGTCAAACGAGGTCCGATTGTAAAAAATATGTAGGTGTCACCGTCACCAAATCGGTCTAATCACGCGTGTCAACAACTTACAGACGCACTATAACAACTGAAAACACAAAACAAATTATTGACGACGAGATGCGAACCTGGTTCCAACAAATGTCAATATCATTTTATGAAAACATATAACAGCTTTGCCTTATTTGACATAATGGAATTCAATACCAAACAGTGAATATTTCACATAAAGATTTCCTTTCCCCTTTTTCAACAAATTAATTTTTATAAGTCCACATATTGATATATCCAATACCAAATAGTAAAACAAACTGTAAGCCTGATCTTACGTCCATCCTATAAAAGTATATATGATGAACATTCGCCTAATATTATTTCTATACGCAATATTTCACATAGCTATCTATTAATAAAAAAACATAACTAAACGTAAACAAAACAAAATTCTTACTACACTGAAGTAAACCAGTTAGTGTGATTACGTTATCCAGCGTATTTATGCACATTTATGTATAAGCCTTTAGGCTGTTTGCCAAATGTTTGAACTTGAAACAGAGGTACCGCTACCACTTTCTTTACTGCTGGCAATAAAGATTCCAAAGAAAAATATGATGATGCGATTACCTAGTAACAACATAAACAAGTAATAACTGAGGTTACCGCGTGTAGAACTTGAGATCTTTAATCCCTTTTTTGATTTGACTTGCATAATGTTTTGTTATTTATATTATATAAGTTTAACAACAGTTACAATAGTAGCTTTTGTATACCACTGAGAAGAATGTCTGCACAGAAGTTCGTGAGCTTCTCGTAACCCAGGAACTGTGTATTTCATTACAATTCAGATTACAAAGTAAAGATTAGAAAACAAATAAATTTGCAAATAAAAAAGGGTGGTAAAATGAATGCTTAAAGAAAAATTAATCTTTACAATTTCCTAGAGTTGAGTTTTAAAGGAGATGGTAAAGCCTGTACCGCTAGCGGTACGTAATTGATGGTTAAGAGATTTATTCTATTTATAAAATGTCTTAATTACTTTCATGTAGTTATAATATTTTTAGAACTTTGTTAAAATAATTGAAATTCTTCTCAAAAACTTGTTACTATTGCAATAAACAACACAATTCTACGTTTTCTATATTTGCCATGTTAAAAATCTGCTTAAGTGAAAACTAGATGGTGTTGTGTCAGATGTCCGAAAATATTTTTACATGACTATAAAATATAAATTGCATGCGAAACGATAAACTATTTAAATTGATATTTATGAATGAGCTTACTGGTGTATCTAGCAGAGAGAGTAACATTTCATTGCTGGGTTAAGAAAATCATAAAGGAATTTGATTTAAAAATATGACAATTCATTTGTATGAGCAATGACAGCCAGCTGTCATGTCTGTTGTACTTCAGAATAGCCTATGAATTACATTGTAAACTACAAACTGAAATAACTTTTTCAGGCAAAGTCCTAGTATTTTTCCCCCTTACTTGTGGCATGGTGGCCTGTCCATAAATTTATGCATACATATTTATTAGCTTTAATAAAAAATATGTGAAAGAATTCAATTCAATAAGTAATTATAAACCATTTTACTTTATTTGCTAATTAAAAATGAAAACTGACTTTGTTAACGTTAAAGAAACGAAAAAATTAAAATTATTAATTAATTTCTGATATTAAATATTTTGGAAAAAAAAACAGTGAGATAAGATGGCTGCACAACAACACCGAGAAAGGAATTGACGTCCTTGATTACAATATAAAATGTAGAATATTACCTGTAAAGAATATGAGTATACATTAAAAATTATTCATCTTTTGACACTATAATTTAATCAATTCGTAAATTTTATTTTTCTAAAGTTATTTTTTTATAAATAATTAAGTCTCACTTTATTCCAGTTACTAAAAGCTATTACAAACTAACATCAAGATGAAGCGAACGTTTGTAATCTGGTAAAAAGATATCATCATCGCGGGTCTAAACTAAAGCAGAATAATCACAAATGGAGTGCGAGATTGTATCGACCGTCCGGTAACTTTAAGCACACAATACAAAAGCTTCTATGGAAAGATTACGATTTTTTTTAGTTGAATTCATTTTATAAATGCAATTTTGACAATAAATACCTACATTTAATCCTGTAAGCTTTCTCTTTCGATACACCTTAAAGAATCACGCTCACTTTTGTCTTACTTGTCTTGCAGTTCATAGCTCTATTCTTTGACTTTTAAAATCTCGCATTTCACGAAAACAGATTCGTTTTAACATAAAAATATTTGTGTAAGGACAACATTAATAATAAATTCCACAACCCTTTATCTTCCTACTTTTTTAGGGTTCCGAAGACAAAATGAGGGAACTAAAACGGAGCCCTTATAGTTTAGTCATATACTTTCGTCCATTCGTCTTTCTATCCATACTATGTCTCACAGACATATATATTAAACACGCCAACAAATTTCTAAAAAAATAATCACTTCCACTCCAAGATGTAGGGTGTCATTGCATAGATCTTCTAAAAATAATAAGGGTTTGTTGAGACAATATTTTAATTAAGGTATCCGTTTGTGAGCTATTAATTAGACCTTTGTCTACTCTGTGCAACATAGACAAAAGCGGAACTTAATGCTAAAAAGTTGATAGGTACCTCACACAATTCTATTTAATAAACAAAAGTAAACGATGTCCTTACGTGCCACCTCAGTCGGAAGCATGTGTCATTGTCTGTTCCAAGTCTGGGCTATAAAGATATCAGTACTTTTTCCAGAAAGGACAAAGACATGGGTTGTGGTTACACAGTGACTAACAAATGCAATAAAATAATATTATTCGTTACACAGATGAATCATCAAACAAGTTTTCAACTTAGTAAGCTAATGTTCTATTAAATTATAAATCAAAAATGGGCTAGATGACACCTTAATAAAATTAGTTACTTTTTATCATCTGTCAAAACGACAATTTTGTATGAAAAACGTACTAAATACCAAATTGTGACGTCACTTTTTTAGACTACTCAATTGAACAATATATTTCAGTGTATATTTGATTGAAATTCGTAATATTAATAAAAAGCTATGTTAATTGTATTTGCCGAGATGCTTCGCGATATTAGTTTTAATGAAGTGGACATTGGTATTTATTTACGATACAGTCATCTACCCCATTGTTTGAATGAAGACCAGTACAAAAAGAAATGAAAAATATATTTAATGTCCCATGTAAATACCGTACCTAGGTACACAATATATACGTTTATATAATCGGTGCAGCAATAAAATAATATTAAAAAAAAAATGAATGGTGTCGTGGGACACCAGGCAGGAACGAAGTTCCTTCGGATAATGTGGAATCGACACAATTTGCAAAAAAAATCGTGCTCAATTTTATGTAGGTTTTCTTGATTTTTCTCTTAAATTTTGCTGATTAGTTTTTATTTAAGTACAGAAAGTATTTAGGAAATTCAGTATTTTAGGAAATAAAATAATAAATTCCTTAAAATAATAAAATAATAAATTCCTTAAAATAAAAAAAACATCGTAATTCAAATTTCAACTGAAATAACAAAAAAAAATATGTATCTTTATTTTTTTTTGTCAACATTATTATTAATTAAAAATTACATAGAAATAGAAAAATAGAAAAAAGAGGTAGAAATAGTACGAATGTTAAGTACGTGACAGATAGTATGAAACGTAGCACACATGACGCGCTTTCGCGCTTGCGCACGTCTCATTTAACGGTTTTATTCCACGCACTTTTTTCCACAGATTTATTCCACAGATTTATTCCACGCATTTTTTCCACGGATTTTTTCTTACGGTTTTACTATCACATTTTTTTCAGTTCGGTCCCGCAGCGAAATCCCTATCCCCTCCAAGCCTGCCGTAAGGAACTTCGTTCCAACAAGACGTTTATTCTATATGCTGAAGCTACAGTTGAGACTAAACCGATTTGGTAGGATTTAACAAAGGAAATTTTGATTTCTTATATAATAGAAAAATGAAATAAAACAATATAAATTGGAGAATATATACAATCATGATACCTAGACATACAGCAACGGTGCACAAAAAACAATACAACTGAACGGAAGAGCAGATAAAAATATTTTTTGAAATACGGTACGGTAAAATATCCCATATAACCTCAAATAAGTTATTTTACATTAAAAATAATAAAACTAATTATTTTCTCAAACGATTGAAAACTAATCATAAGCTTTCGAGCGTTTTTAGTTGAATTACATTACACAAATAATACAGACTAGTTTTGGTCCGTAGCTCGCGTGTATATCGGTAATCGCAGTATGTAATAGCCAATGTGTTATTTTGATTTATAAGCTACATTGCTGTAAAGTTTCACCTAAATTCATTTAGTAGTTTTTGCGTAAACCTTTCACATTTATAATTTTGGAAGGATATGATATTGAGTTTTTAATAAAGATTATTCTTAGTTCGTAGTTATTATATTTAGCTCCACCCTACATCTTGTCAGCATAGACAAATGTCATGGCTTTTCCAGTATGCACGTGTTGGTATTGCAGAAAAGTGGCTCAGACGCCGGCGCCAGTGCACCAACTTATCGCCAACAACATTACAATGCAATCAGCATATTAAATCACACGCTTCTGCGTAAACCATAGATACTATTCAACATGAATTAATCAAATATGTGATAAAAAATTGTATAATAGATAACACGCGGAGCACAGCATAAAAAAAGCCATCGGTCTGACAAGAGAATTTCAAAAACATGTTAAGTCATTTAAATTTGTCCAATGTTAAACAACATTTTGTTTCGTAGGTCCATTTTGGACGAGTTCTATCCATCATTTCTGTACTCAATTATGCAACGTAGGTTATGTTTCAATTTAACACAAAGATATGTTAAGAGTTGAGATAAGTTCAAATGCTAGATTATGGTACTTATTATGTAACTGGCGAAAGATATATGTATAAAATAATCGATTTATTTTAAGATTTATTTGGGATGCTGTCTGACTCCAATTACAATTTTAATGGGTTAATTTGTCAGAGTCTATTTTCACGAAACCAATAAGGCATTAAATTTTGGCATATAGTTTTCCGTTTACTTAACAGAAAAAACGTACCTAACTCTTAAAACGATGGTACTTGAGGAAAAATATTTCAAATTATAATATGCATTATTTGAAGAGTACATAATACTGAATGCTTTTATACTTTTTAGTAGACTACTTATTTGTTAGCATTGGCTAACTTCAAATAAAAAAAACAGATTTCGTAAGTTAAAGCAAAAAATCTCGCTGCAAATATAACATAACAAGTATGTATAGTATATTATTTAAACAGTAATTGAACACCTGTGTCGTAAATTATCATGTATATTGCTGCTGCGTATATACTTACATGTAAACATTGTACAATAATGTAGTCATTTAATTTGTCTCACTGAGTAATCAGTAAAGTCCAATACATAACAATAATAATTCGTGTAATTCGCATACGATTTGGGCCGTTCGACGAAGAGGGCAGCCTACGCATGTCAATGCGTTCGACAAAGCAAAGATCCGATGCGATAAGTGGCACAATACACGGTCGATCACCTGCGCATCGTGACTACACCCGCACTGCACATGACTATATTTTTACTGTATATTATAAATTGTACGTATTTCCAATCGTGCTTCTCATGAATCCTAACAATCGATACCGTTATATTAATATTTTATTTACACGAATAATTAATAAATTGTGCAAATGTAATTTGCAAATGGGAGTTTAAGTTGAAAAAAGCTGATGACAAAGCAATCTGCACGACCAAATTATACTACGTAATGTTAATTGATTAAATAATAATTAATTGTAGTTTTTCTGACATTTATTATGTTAAACATGAATTGATCATGATTCCTCTGCATACACTTATAGTTGTAAACAATATTTGAATATATTTAAATTACCGTATTAAAATTCACCATTCAATTCCAGTTCACCGACAATTTCTGCCAATCATTATTGACGCGACAGTGTTGATCGGGATTGACATGATTAGTCTAACAACTATCTATAGATATAAACTTTAGAGGCGGACCGAGTGCTTGTTAAAATAAAATATAAAAATCTGACAGATTCCGTCTGCTTTAGTACCTGTTTCTCAATATTATCGTAAATTCTTTAGATTGTATAGTGACCGGGCTAATTTTAGGTTGTTGGCTTATTGCTCAAGCAGTAAAACAAATAACAAATCTTACTAGTTTAAAGCGCAATCAGGACGTTAACTGTACAAACTAAGTAGAATATGTGCTGGCGCGATTCACGCGAAGAATCAGCACGAGCCAACTCATTTACGTTATGAATCATAGCACGAACTACATGTGGACTATTGATATCATCTTAGTAAAACAAAAATCTAACTTAATGCATTTTAGTGTAAATGACTAAACAAACAACTTACATAAATATGAAGATCATTAAATTTCAGCACTATGATAAGTCAAGGGGGTTTGTAAAGTCCTACGTTGAAAAACTTTATTTAAAAAAATGTCTTTATCCACATTATTGTTTTCACATCAATCAAAAAAATGTCTTTACCCACTGTATCCACATTATTAGTGACGTGCAACTACAATATTGATATCAACATTTAAAGTTCTACATATAAATACTAATTTTACATGGTCCAAAAATAAACAATAGCGATAAATTGAAAGTCAACTTTGCTTCCAACAAACTATTTGAAAGCCCTGAAGAAATTATATATAAGGTATATAAAACTAAAAAATATATCAAATGTATATTCATTCAATCTCATATTTTTTCGTAAGTATTTCCATGCTAAAAGGAAAAAATGGCTATGACAAAGTACTTAGGTAAGTATATTATGGCGCGAGAGATTGTATTGCACGATAAACGTGTCTAGAGAGTGCACTTTTACAGCTGTATCAGGTACTTCCTTACACTTTAAACAATAAACATATAGTATAAATTACAGTCCTCTGCCGCATCTGTATAACTCTCCGTTAACGATAAACTCAAAAACTACTGCACGGATTTTTATGCGGATTACACCAATAGATGAGTGATTCTTGATCAAGGTTTATATATATAAATTATTATGTTTTTGTGTGCATTGGCTAAAACATAACGATATTTGTTGGAGGTGTAAGAAAAATGTCACCTGGGTGCTTTCAACGAAAACGCTAAGCCCTTTGAGATGTAACAAAACAATGCATAGTGGGATATTCTTCTCTTATAAATCTACAAAAAAGACAGCGATGACATATTGAAGGATAACTTAATATTCCCCTTACATGTTTTAAAAAAATGGTGACGTATAATACGGTAATTCTAAAAACGGATACAGTGTTAAATACGTTAAGAGACCAATCATTTCATATGCATTATTATACTTGTTTACATAATATAATTTAAATCAATATCTTAAGAGTTATCGCAAAAAACTAACGGGCGCAAGAATAAAATTCAAACGCAGAATCAATCATTAAAAGTTGCGGAACTAAACTTAAGCACACAATGCTTTTCGCACAGGCAATCGCATGTTGCCACCCCTCGCGACCTTAGGTTCATTCTGGAAACACTATGTAAACATTCTAGGAACTTTCTGTAACCATGCTGATTCCAGAGCGTTTCCAGAGTGTGTTTGTTACATTTGTCCATCATGTATCCAGAGTAGAACCAAAGTGAATATATAGTGAAATCAGAATGAAGACATAATAAAACTAGAATGAAACCTGAGTGAACCCATACAGGAATCAAAATGTAATTTGAGTGAATACATACTCGATTCAGTATTAGATTAAAGGTGGCATCAACTCGTCTAGCTCCATTTTAGTGGTGTAGTTCAAATAAAACAGTTCTAACTGTTTTGATCATAACAAACCAGATACTTATCCTCATTATAAAATACGCATGTAGCGATATGTTTCTAGATACAAAAAAAAATTGGGGAATTGGTTCTGAGATTGGGTGTTTCACGTATGATTGTAAAATTCCCCTGCCACACAGGTGTATGCCTAGTGTGGGTCATATATTTAAAAAAAATTAAAAATAATAAAATTGTTTGATTTTTAAAAACCACACATTTATTTTCACTAAAAGTAAAGTGTTTATACACCCCAGTTAACTATTTTATATTATACAAAAATACCAATCTAATTATGTAGTTATATTATTTGATTTTCATACTATTATGTACTGTACAAAAACCGTGGGGTGATTTAAAAAAATTTTACAATGCCATCTGTGGAGTTTGAGGTTAAACTTCTGAATGTGATTAATGTAGGTTGATAATATTCTGATTAGGTCTACTTAGTACTTCTAAATTATTTTAATTTATTACATCAAGCAATTATCGTTCTTAATTCCAGAGTCTGTCAGTAGCCCGATCGCTCGTGTCGGTGTACACGGATAAGACTGAGGCCGCCAACGGAGCCTCACTCTCTCTCCCCTTTGTATTCAAGGCCCCGATCAGGCCTGATCTAGTGAACAGCGTTCATGTCTCCATGTCCAAGAATGCTAGACAGCCATACTGCGTCAACAAGGAGGCTGGTAAGTTTATCATCATTTTTGGAGTATGCATCCACTTTGAATACAATGTGGTTTCAACATGTATTCACTCTAGAAAAACTCTGCTCTCATCATATATTCACTATGGTTCCAGCATTAATCTACTTAGAATACATTTTGGTTCCAAAATGTATTCATTCTGGTTACAGTCTGGAAACGCTATGGACAAATGTAACAAACACACTCTGGAAACACTCTAGAATCAACATGGTTACGGAATGAACCCATTCCCACTCTGTTTCCAGAGTGTTTCCAGAATGAACTTAAGGTCGCGAGGGATGTCTTTTATCACGTCTAATTTAAAAACAAAATTTTGTTCGTTTTAACACGTGGTCAAGCAAAAGTTGTTGATTTCATTTATAAAGATACATTTAAATTTATTCTTGTTTCAAAATTTGTCTTCATTAATTTTTTTTATAAGAGGAAAGATTTGATTTTCTGTTTGTTACGATTTAACTCAAACTACACAATCAATTTTAAAATTCTTCCGCCATAAGAAAGCTACATCTTCACAGAGTAACATAGGCGATATTATATTTTCCGTAAAGAACGCGTGCGAAACCGGGGCGCGTTGCTTGTTAAACATATAATTTAACGAATTTCTATGATTAAGTCAATCGCTCGAGTTGCACACCGTATTTTCTTACTTCATCTCTTTGATAATTTTTAGTAGGTTTAAAATACGTCAATTTTATTTTGTGTATTATAAATAAACTGCAGATGTCTTATAGTTGAAATAATGGAGAAAAACTGTTTCTAACTTGTCTTTTCTGTTTTTCAACAACTAAAAAAAAACTTACCAATAAAGTCTCCCAATCGTGATCCGAGCAAAGCACCTGCGCTAGTGACAACCGCACAAGTATTAAAGTGACGACCTTCTTTTAGTGGAGAATTAGGTATTTTATATCCAAGTATTTTAAATGGTTCATCATTAGCCGTTATTGTCCGCACCTTAACACGTTTCAATGCACACAACACATCTCCTTTCGAATTTACCTTCCGATTGCTACCATCATATTTAACATCGTAGATATTATGAGCATCCAAACCTGACTTGAACACTTTACTTTCTCCCATCAATACTCGGTGGAACTCTTTCAACAATAACTCTTTAAATTCTGCGGTACGTGTAGTGCAGTCTGAGGATAACAAGTCATCGCAAATATATTTATCGGAGTCAAAGTCTAGTACGGGTGTTTGAATGTTTGGGAACCTGGGACTACCATTGCTCTTCCTCACAATGTTGTTGGACGGATTATTATGAGAAACAGAAGACTTATTGGACGTTTGTATTATAACACCGTTACCCCATAATATCGCGATCGCAGATCGTCGGTTTTTCCGTAAAGAATTGACCTTTGAGTTTAGATTATACGAAGTCCCGGATATAAAATTTTCTGGTATGTAAATTTTCTGATTATTTAGAACAGGTACAGTCTTTTCAGGTTCAGGCATCTTGCTAAACAATCTCTGTTTTTCAATGTACATCCAATATTGAGACCATATTAAATACAAATAACCGCACATTCCAAAGAACAGTAGGTTTATAAAAACCCAAACGGACATCGCTGCCGCTTTCATGCTATTATAACGCGCGTTACGCTTGTGTAGATTGATTGAAGAAAACTAGGAATAGCAATGCTGTACTAACAAAATGTTATGGTTAAATACAAAAATCACAACCGTAAGGATTCGATCGAGTACAATCAGCTGATAACGTCTCGAGTGCGCTTGCGTGAAGTCCGCATGGCAGCGAGAAAAGCTGTAACGTTCCATTACATTATAATTTTGCTGGTTAACATAGGAAAACTATAGTTCAAACAAATTTCGATTAGAAGAACTTATAGAAAACTGTATTAGTATAGCTCTTAAAAATTTATACATCATTATCTAATCGATTTATAGTTCTATTTAAGAATAAGATAGAATATAAACTACATCACTGTATCGGTAAAGTATATAAATTACCAAGCAGGCTATTTGATTTAGTTATATTCAACTACTACTACTTGTTAACGATTTAGTTTCTTATATACTTTTAAAAAACATTAATTTATCTATTCCAAATACGGCTAAGAAAATAAATAGCGGTAATCCTTCTTAATACAGTACTCATAGTGAGGAAGTTCGTCTCTGGAACCCTAACAATGAATAACTTTAGCCCTGTACCCGATACTAGTGGTCTAATACCTTCTTCCTCTATTTTCAAGAGTATTTCATATTCTTGAATATACATTTGGCCATACAAAAATACGCCTATAAATAAATAATAAATAAAGAGAAAAATAATAATAACTTGCAAACTCCAAGAACGGTCGTTAGAACTTGAAATAGGTAGACTGTACCGTGGCAACCAAAATGCTGACAAACATTTCTATAGTGTGAGATACATAATACATTACAGATAAACTACACGCGATATAAAACCGATAAATTATCGTTTTTAAAACGCATTTTTTTTTAAATATGTGAGAATTAAACGAACGACCACCACCAAACATTGTCATTTTGTTACCCGCATGGTACAGAAAAATTTATAACCAACACAAAGAAAGAGTAACATGGGCAAAGTAGCAAATAATTTATACATAACGGGTACAAACAACAGGGACTATACATCCCTTAAAAGACAGAGACAACTCTGCTGTGCAGAGAAGAACGACTCTACATAGAGACACTAAATATTCGTTTCTTATTTAGTGTTTTTTTTTTAATTTTGTTTTTATATTGTATATGACAGGAACCTTACATCCCTATATTATTGACAACTTTGAGAGGTAAAGTTGGACGGCTCTATACGGCGCAAAATTTTTCTTTTTTTTATGAAATTGTTTATTGTATAGACACACAAAAATTGTTTATTTTGTAGCAGCAGCCTGTCCCTAGTCTTGGTATATTGGTAGTGTAAGATTGGAGCATTGACGTAATAATAGCTAGGAGTTTTATAACTGTGCCTGTACTCACGTAGTGTGTCCATTTACAAAACACTGAACGTTGAACAGCTAGTGACTAAAGATGCTTGGAATTAGAACACCAGTGAAAAAAGCGATGGATGCTTCTCCAGGAACTGTAAACACCGAGGACGTCACAGAGAGACAGTCGAGGTCATCATCACAGACTTCAAATGTAAGGCGAAGTATTGGCGAATGGGAAGTTGGTAAACCAGCATCCAAAACATCACCCATTAAATCCCCGACCAAAAAACCCCTCGGGGCCCCAATCAAAAGAAAGAGTAAAGTAGCCCCTCTGTCAAATGAGACCCGAGCACCAATGTGCAGGGCGTCAACTGAGGCGCAGACTCAGTCGCCGCCAGTAACAAAACCAAAGTATGCCTCAAGAAGTGCCGAGGCCAAAGCTCACCGAGTGAAAGCCAAAATATTGCTTGGCCAATCCAGGAACATCAGAACCGACATAAAGGCAGACGTGACAGTGGCGATCGAGAGATTGTATGAGTTGGTCAAGGAATGAGATAACAAAAAGAAGGGAATAGAAATAGATGTACAAACGCAACCAGCTGATGATGTGATGAGTGAGGATCGATTGACGATAGTGCTGAAGGAGCACATGAAGTCTATCCAGGAGCACACCGAAAGGATGAAAGATCTGGAAAAGGTGTTGGAAGCACGGCGTAGCGATGAACAAGAAAAAACTGCCCCACTTTCTTACGCAGAAGTTGTTACCAACCAAGGTGTACACAACCTCAGAACAGAAATAAACAGCACCATTCACTCTGTAATAGTGACCTCAAAGGAAGAAACAGAGACAGGAGAAGAGGTTCTAAACAGAATTAGAAAAGCAATGGATGCAAAGGAGGGTTGGGTCAAGGTAGAGAGGGTTAGAAAGGCTAAAGACAGGAAAATTATCTTGGGTTTCGGTTCCAGGGAGGAGAGAAATAAAGCCCGAGAGAGACTGGAAAGAGACGGTGTTCATCTACTAGTCGAGGAGGTGAAGAACAAGGACCCTCTTCTGATGCTTAAGGACGTCTTGTCTGTAAACACGGATGAAGATGTGATAAAAGCCTTCATCAGAATGGGGAGATCTTTCGCGGACTTAAAAGGAGGGAGGATAGAGTCACGATCAAGTATCGGAAGAGGGCCAGAAATCCCCACACCTCTCACATCATTATGAGCGTCTCGCCTACCATTTGAGGGAAAACCCTAATGATAGGGTCGCTACACATAGACTTACAACGAGTCCGGGTAGAGGATCAGTCCCCGCTGGTTCAGTGTACACGCTGCCTGGGATTTGGACACGGTAAGCGATTCTGCAAAGAACAGGGCGATTTATGCAGCCACTGTGGGGCTCCACATTTGAATACGGACTGTGTGGAGCGGCTCGCGGGTGAAATACCAAACTGCAGAAATTGCACTAAGGCACAATTTGAGAATACAGATCACAGTGCCTTCCACCTTGACTACCCGATGAGGAGAAGGTGGGATAAAATCGCACGGTCAACAGTAGCATACTGTTAACAAGGCCACGGATGATAAAACTACCTACCGCATCATACAGGTGAACCTCCAACGCAAGAAGCTCGCTACGAGTGAGGTGTTGCTCGAAGCGGGAAAGAGGAGAGTTGCAGCAGCCTTCCTGCAGGAACCCTATGTTGGAGGAGCTAGGGAAATGAGGAGTTATCAGGGCGTCCGAATTTTCCAGAACATGAATCGCGGCGAGGGTACTGTGAAAGCAGCGATTGCTATATTTGATCAGCAACTGAACGTGAAACATTACCCAAATCTTACCACAAATAATATCGTCGTGATAGGAGTCCAAACGGATGCCTGGGAGGTGACATTCGTATCTTTCTACTTCGACCCAGACCAACCAATACAACCATATCTGGAACACCTCAAAAAGATAAGTCACTCACTAAAAACCAGGTGGGTCGCAGGAGGAGACGGTAATGCAAAGAGCTCTTGGTGGGGAAGTCCCACATAGACAAACGAGGGGAAGAACTCTCTGGAACGCTACACGAGCTAGGCCTTCATATCCAAAACAGAGGGGAAACTCCTACATTCGACACAGTACGAGGAAGTCAACGTCTGACAAGCTACATAGATATCACTACTTGTACCACAGATATCTTTGATCGTGGACGATTGGAAAGTAGAAGAAGGGCTCACGAGTTCTGACCACAACGGTATGACATTTAGCATTAAATTAGATAAACCTAGGGGAATACAGATAAACAGGACAACCAGAATTTACAACACAAGAAAAGCAAATTGGCCTCAATTTCATGAGAAATTGAGACAATTAAAGCTTGATCTTAAAATAACTATAGATAAACAAAATAGAAACAACAGAAAAACTAGAAACAACTATTGATAATCTTAACAATATAATAACAGAAACATGCAACCAATAAATACCAAAATTAAAAAATTAAAAATTTCTTACCATGCCGTGGTGGTCACAGAAGCTCAAAGAGATGAAGAAGAGAGTAGCCACGTTGAAAAACAGAATCTGATGCTCTGCTCCAGTGCGTAGACAGAAAGTAGTAGAGGAGTACCTGAAACAAAAGGAAGAATATGAGATGGCAGCAAAAAAAGCGCAGATAGAGAGTTGGAGAGACTTCTGTGGAAAGCAGAATAAAGAAAGTATTTGGGAAGGCATATACAGAGTCATCGGCCGAATCACCAGGAGGGAGGAAGATTTGCCAATGATGAAGGATGGTAGGACACTGGATACAAAGGAGTCCGTAGAACTTATAGCCGACACTTTTTATCCGGAGGACTCTGAGGCCGAGGACAACGCTCAGCACCGCGAGACTAGGAGAGTTGCTAATGTGTTGAACGCTGTTGAACAGGGTGGAATCAGCGATGCAGAGTTCACAATGTATGAATTGCGGTCGTGGTTGGAGTCTTTTAACCCGCGTAAGGCTCCTGGAGGAGATGGATTTACGGCAGACATATGCCGGCACGTCGTCGAGAATGATCCTGAATTATTCCTGCGAATGGTCAACAAATGTTTGGCCCTGCACCATTTTCCGAAGCCGTGGAATGTGGCAACGGTTGTGGTGCTAAGAAAGCCAGGCAAAGAAAAATACACAACCCCAAAGTCTTTGAGACCAATAGGGTTACTACCTGTATTAGGTAAGATACTCGAAAAGATGCTAGTTGGCAGACTAAAATACCACTTACTGGCAAAGATGAGTACTCGCCAGTACGGTTTCATGCCTCAAAAAAGCACCGAAGACTCCCTCTATACATTAATGCAGTACATCCGCAAAAAACTAAATGAGAAACAAATTCTAACAGTGGTATCCTTGGATATAGAGGGAGCATTCGATAGTGCATGGTGGCCAGCAATAAGAGTGCGTCTGGCTGAGGATAAATGTCCTGTAAACCTCCGGCTACTGGTCGATAGCTACCTAAGCCAGAGAAGTGTTAGAGTGAGATACGCCGGAGAGGAACACGAGAAACAAACTAGTAAGGGTTGTGTACAGGGATCGATTGGAGGACCAATTTTATGGAACCTTTTGTTGGATCCTCTCCTTAGGAGCCTGTAAGCCAGAGGGGAGTATTCCCAGGCATTCGTGGATGACATCGTGCTTGTCTTCAGTGGAGGAACTGCACAGGAAATACAGGGACGCGCCAGTGCTACCCTTGGGCATGTTTGGGAGTGGGGGGTTGCCAACAAGCTCAAATTTGCACCACATAAAACGACAGCTATGACCATCACCAAAAAGTTGAAATACGACACTCCACGGTTGAGCATGAGTGGGGTCGGCATTGAGGCGTCCAGGGAGATTAAGCTGTTGGGCATCACGATCGATGAAAAGCTGACATTCAACAGCCATGTTGCAAAAGTTTGCGGAAAGGGTGTTAATGTCTACAAACAATTGTCCAGGGCAGCCAGGGTCAGCTGGGGATTGCATCCAGAAGTCATTCGTATGATTTACATGGCAGCTATGGAGCCTATTGTCCTTTATGGGGCCAGCGCCTGGTCATCGGCCGTAAATAAACTAGGTGTTAGGAAACAGCTTAACATATTGCAACGTGGAATAGCCCAAAGACTATGTCGAGCCTATCGCACAGTCTCCTTAAACTCAGCACTGGTGCTGGCGGGGATTCTCCCCCTCGACCTCCGAGTGCGTGAGGGCACCTCGTTATACGAAAGTAAGAGGGGAATAGCCTGGGAAGCCCTGAAAGACAGAGAGATAGAGCGTATGGCGAGGAGCATAAACGCTCCTCACCCGGCTGAGCTCAATGTCCTAGAAATAAAGTAAATTGTCAATCCAGAACAGTACTCGCATATTGAAAATACGGGCACAAACATTTTCATAGATGGCAGTAAAATATCGGGCAAAGTAGGTGCCGCCTTAACAAGTTGGACCAACGGCATCGAGATTGGCACTGTTAAACTCGCCCTGTCAGGCTGCTGCACTGTATATCAGGCTGAACTGCTGGCACTTTGTAGGGCTACAATGGAAACCACCATACGCGATGGCACTGCGTTTAGAGTCTATAGCGACTCGATGGCCGCTCTTCAAACCCTGCAAAATCCTCGTTCCTTGCATCCGTTAGCGGTGAAAGCAAAAGACCACTTGAAACGGGCTTTCCTCCAGAATAAAGCTGTGACTTTGTTCTGGATTAAAGCCCACGTAGGATTGAAGGGTAACGAGAGAGCTGAGGAGCTGGCTAAGTCAGCGGCTGAGGGCTCAAAACGAAAACCGGACTACGATTTATGCCCTGTTTGATTTGTCAAGGGTAGCATCCGAAGTGCAACCCTTGACGAGTGGAACGAGAGGTATCAAACCGAAAAAACAGCTTCGGTAACAAAGATATTCTTGCCTGATGCAAGACAAGCATATAGAGTGGTTAGAAAATTTGAGGCCACATGTATTAGAACTCAGGTCATGATGGGACACGGTGGGTTCTCTGAGTATCTGAGCCGCTTCCGATGTAAGGAGAGCTCGGCGTGCGTCTGTGACCCGGAGATTAGCGAAAATGTGCAGCACATCCTGTTTGAGTGCCCGGTACACTTGAGGGAGCGCCACGAGGTGGAGCACCGATTGGGACAAAGATTGGTAGTTGCAAACATAGCGAGCATTATGCTGGGTAAAGATAGGGACACGTTGCTGGACTACTGCGTCAAAGTTGCAAGCATAGTTATTAAGAGAAATAAAACTAAGTGAGAGTAAATATGCTGTCATAATATACTAAGTAATATTATTGTACAACATAAAAATAAAATTTAGAATAAGTAAAAAAGACTAGTATATAAGTAGTGGTTTAGGTAAATTGTCCTAAAATTAAGAAGAAAATGTAAATATTAAATAAACGATATCCTGAAATAAGAAGTAGATTAAGGCCCATGTAATTAGTATGTATGTTGTTATAAGAAATAAATAAATATATAGTCTGTGTGCACTGAACCGTACCCTGGATTAGACAGTAGTGTGGTGGTTTTTTGTAATGTTAAGGAATATATAAGTGCGAGATGAATAAATGGAATCTGGTGAGAAAAGGCTCCAATTATGTTGGAGGACTTAGGGCCAGGCAGCAACACCCTGCGATGGCGGGTGCCTGCTTTACTATTAAAAAAAAAAAAACGGGTACAAACATTCATACAACATAGAAAACACCAAGATTCCGTATAATATGAACACAAAAATTTTGTCACGTGTGGGAATCGAAGCCTTACCGAAGCCACTGGCAACGATTGCCAATTACTTTTGAAATATACTTTTATCTTCAAGAAAATCTATACGAATATTATAAAGCTAGAGTTTGTTTGGTTAAACGTGATAATCACATGAACTACTGGCCTGATTCGAAATATTCTTTTAGCGTTAGATAGCCTTGTGACCAAAAGGAACTGGATTTCAAACAAATATGTTTCAAGAACGAGGAAAATTATTCATTTTGAGAGCTTCCATTGCTTACACTGTGTAAACAGTTAACAGTTAACAGTTAAATAATATAGGAAAGAATTGTTCCCCTTTAAAAGTTCTAAGAAAAAGTCCGCAACAGCATATGTCAGTCTGTTCAAGTTGGCTTCCTATAACCTTTTAAATTCTAAATAAATTTGTTCATTGTTTTGTATAACATCATGCTACGGGCAATAGATGCAGACGAGGTTGTGAGAGTCAGCTGATGCAATACAAAAAGCCCCTTAAAAAAATAAACATTTATGCGTCGTCTTGTACTATGTGCTAGAAATATTTTAAGTAGGCATTCAAGGCAGGCAGAATAATTAAATATTTGCGAATTTGTAGAATTGTAAAATTGAAACAAAAACAAAATAAAAACACATTTTCTTGGTAAGGTTTATTAATGTCATATATAGCAGATTATTGATTATAGTATTTAATTTCACAACCTGGGGAACTATTATAAACAGTACATAGTTCAGTAAGTAGGTAGTAGTAACGTTAATGTAGATTTATTATTTCATTTAACAGTGTTTTCATGAATAGAATTGTTACTGCCAAAAACCAAAAACGCTCATAGAGTAAAAAAGCAGTTTATGGCAATATGAGTTGTGGTCGTTCGAATTTCGCTATATGGTCTTACTATGAGTGCAACATCACAACATCAGATAAGCGTTTTCATAAAAACCATATCACGAGTTCCAATGACCGTCTGTTAAATAAGCATTACGGTTTTTACACATAACATACATACATACATATTACTTGTTTGGCATACACATACTTAGATAACTAGACTTAATTAATTGGTTCACTTGTGTACTTTGTACAAGATATGACAAATTCAAAGACTCACCGTCTAACAATGAATAGAACATTTAATACTTTTGTTTAAATTAAGAATGGTACATTTTTTCATACATTATTTCTACCATGTAAGTATCCATCTTAACATTATAATGGTAATTTATGCATACTAAAACCTATTACTAGAAAGTGAATAATATCTATAAATACAAATGTGTACCGATGGTTCTTTAAGTGCAGACCTATTTTAATAGACTTGAAGACTTTTAAATTTTTATTTCATAATTTACAATTATGTTTACGAGAATTAAGGCTCTCGCGTCAGGTATTAAGTACATACCTTTGGCCTGAATACCTGAAGATGCGACCAGGTTGCAGCGGCCGTGGTTGTATGTATTTGCAACTTATTATGAGCGTATTGATTCCCATAAATTTAATTAAATAATACTAGTTACAAATGAATTGCCATTGTATTAAGTAACATAAAACTTGCACACATAATCACAAATTAACCTAGTCACACCAAATTAAACAAATTTACTTATAAAATATAATTAATGTAGAAAATTATATTTCTAGTTCTCGGTATGTAAAGGTATTCCACTAACAATACAAAATACAGACTATAGTACACATTAAACTTGATAAAAGTTATTATTTTAAAGGGGAAAAATATTTTATTTCTTTGGTCAAATAAATCTGTGTTTATTTTGATCAATTGATTTACATAATTATAGTATAAGTGATGTATCACATCACATCAACAGTCTTTGATTGTCCACTGCTCCGCGGACATAGGCCTCTTCTTAGAAAAGAGGTTCTGACTGACCAGACGGGTCAAGTTTTTTTCTCTTTGTAGTGATGCTCTTATTTTACAACCACGGGATGGATAAGGGTGGTAATACTTCGTGTTCTTGTAACTTCTTAACATTGTCTCTTATAACTAGGTTAATAAATTAATAAGTTTATTACGTTTTTTGCATGTTATACACAATAAAATGATGTTTATTAAATTTGTTAAAACTTAAATTTAAAGAGATAAAAAATCTACCAGATACATTTAATTAATTACCAAAAAAATGACACCTTAATATATATACTTGCTATAATATCTAAAAACTACCAACTGTACGATACGACATACGATAAATTAGTAATCCATGACAAAATTCCTTTTTCTGTCATAAACGCAAACACAATCTATATTACTTATAAAAACTAGTTAAAACTAATCTGTGAGACTCCTTACTAGTTCCATTTATTGTATTTTTAATGACTATAAAACGGTATAAAACTAATTTTTGCCTAAAGCAGCTCTATATATAGAATGGTATAAATATTTTCTTATCTTATAGGTCAGACTACCTACCTAATTATTACAAGCTTATTTGTGTATTCTATTCTCCTTTGTTCGGTTCAAAATTTGTTCGAAACACATGTCACAGAAAGGATGTATCTATTAAAATGAATCTTAATCTTAAGAGGGAAAGGCTACAATAAGCCAAAGGTTTAGTTAACAAAAGAAAACTTTTAATTCTGTATATTGTTTTATCTAAATATTTTTATTATATGATACTACCTAATACTAATATTCGTCCCCCTCAATCATGTTTATAAAATACTGACTAGATAAATAGGGATCTCATACAAATACTTCCTAAATAGAGGAAGGTGAAAGACGAAATTGCCGTCTCGTTATATTATGAAAATGTTGATCTCTCTGTCTCTTTCTCTATCTCTCTTTCTTCTCTATCTCTCTGTTTTTCTCTCTCTCTACCACTATCTCTTTCTGTCTCTTTCTCTCTCTTTCACTCTGTACTGGGACAACGCGTTTGAATGATTAGTCTTTACATTTGGTTAAATTCTTTATGTGCACTGGCGACCTAAAGCACGCTCTGCTATCAGATCAGCCTGATTATTGAATAAACAGATCTAAACTATATCGATTAAAAACCTTATTTAATGCATTAAATAAAACAGTAGTAGTTGGTTGAAGCATATAGTAAAAAGGTTGGTTGAAGCAGATAGTAAAGAATTAATTATTCAAATTAACTTAATAGTGAATATAAAAACATAGCTAATTTTCGTTTGTTTTTATATAGCCTTTATATATAAACCTTTTAAAGCGATTTGAAATAAAGCCGCAAATCGTTTTAGGATAAATACGAATGAAAAATAGCATCCATTGATAAAATAAACGAAATCATACCTCATGTGACAGGGGTGGATGACCAGTGGGTGTATGAAACAGGAATAAAATATTAATTGACTGTACAATAATCTTTTACAAAAACAACTACTACATTAAAGTTTTTTGTATGTACTGTAGGTACATTGAGCGTAAGTTTCAGTTCAAACTGTGTAGTAACTATAAAATTACAAATGTTTGTATGTTTGTATAAATTTCATATTGGAATGAAATTCATTTCTAAGACAAACTAAACCACCTGCAAATATCAGGCAAATGACAAAAAAAATATTGATAAGTTATTTAAATTACCGACTGAGTCAATAAATTACCGGGATTAAAAGGTATTAAGTACTACAGCCCATTCCCGTTAAGAAGCCCTGTCTCATAATCAATTCAATTTTAAGAAAATTTATTTTCCAACGAAAGTCATTAACATCACATGTTCTTAACGTGATTAGGATACAGAAAGATTTAGAAAACCCAACTAAACAGTTTGAGAAATCCAACCAATTTTTAAAAGGTAGCAATTCTTGAACATCTCGGCAATCTGAAGTATATCACTCATTTGTGTATTTTTAACAATGGTAATGATTGTACTTTCAGCGTGTGTTGTTATTCCATCTATTGTAGGGCGGCGGCTCTGGGGTTGTGTCCCGTCGGGTCATTACATTGGAGTAATGCAGGAGAGGTAACATCGCAGCGCCAAGAACCAAAGCTCCGAATGTCGGTTTGTGTACCAACCTGTAATATAGGTAAATTTAAACATTACATCATAAGTCGAATTATTGCGAGCGAGAGTTATAATCTAGGCAGAACACATCATGTGGGTACTTATCGAAAAAATGATTATAAATTGTTTACCTTTATCGAACTACAAAAAATAAAATTCTTGTACAGTGGACCCTCGGTAATCCGGCCCCTGTCTAATCCGGACCCCCTGTAATCCGACATTAATCAAACAATTTTCGCTAATGTAGATCGTGCATGATTGAACAGGTTACAGCTTGTGCTCGACGCGTAGATATTGTTTCAATTCCGATTGCTTAGTTTGAATTTGACTGCGTGTGATAGCGATGCAGCTTAGCATTTATTCATTGTGTATTACGTATACGTACCTAGTAATGTCATCACAAGCCCAGGAGACAACAACATATAGAATCTTATCATTTGTCTGTAATTTGTCGGTTTACAAGGTACTTCTGTAAAGAAAACCCGGGCTATAGGGGGTCTTAGTACTCTATAATCCGACAAATTCGATAGTCCGACACTGCCCTGCAAAACGGTTGTCGAATTACCGGGGGTCCACTGTATTTCCTAAAACGTATACACTTACCATGGTATCGATACTATAAATAATGTATATGAAAATGACAGAACTAAGTTTATCCAGAATCTTGTGCATCTTCTTAAATTACTTGATATCCATTGGCACTGCAAGACTGAAAATTAAAAAAAAAACTATTTATCACTGCAATTTCATTACTGACAACACTGTCAAAAGAAGACAAACTTTAACAAACCCTTTTTCTTTTTTAACGTGTGAAAACCCCCTCGAGCCGTCACTCCACAGGGGTTTACAGAGAGGGGGGTGTCGGAATCGGACCGACTAAAACCACACGGTATGCCACTCTGCGCCTGGGATAGCAGGGATCCGGGAACAGCTGTTATTACGACATCCAGACTTCAACAATCCCTATACCAATCCATCTGGCCAACATGTTATACCTGGTAAACTTCCTTTCGAAGCAGAGGCTTGCCCAGCAGTAGATTGTTAAAAACTGTTCACGATATACAGGAAGAGCACATTTTAACTTACACAGTGTCACCCAGTCTGGATGTAAAGTCATTGCTGATGCAAACACTTGTACAAAACCCAAAAGCCTGTATTTCCATGTATGTAGGTTTGCATCCCGCTTCTCTAGATCATGCAATTGCTTCAAGCTGTACGATCCTTTTCGTAGGAGGCATATAGGATCAGCTGTAGGAAACCTTGAAGCACTGTATGCTTGTAGAATACCATTTTCTACCTCACCCACTGCTGTATACTGTAAATAATCAAATTGACAGATATAAGATAGATATAGAATGTAGGTGCAACAAAGTAAAAACAGTCAGGAAACTAACTGATAGAAAAAAATAGACCCTAGTTGTCTGAAAGAAATCGCAGGCTGCAATAAGACCGCCAATTTTACTGTTTCGTAACGTATCCTTAGATTTTACAACACTTTATTTGACGAGTAAAAAAGAGTTTCTATCTACATTTTAAACTACCTGCACCCGCGACGTCGCCGCCGTAGAATTTTTTTATAATTCTAAAATGCAAGTAGTTTAAGTTTTTCTCTATAGCATCAGCTATCTGTCAGTGAAAGTCTCCTCAAAATCGGTCCAGCCGTTCCAGAGATTAGCCGGAACAAACAGGCAGACAGACAAAAATTTATTTTTGGTGTATGTATTGTATGTACAAGGTGTCCAGAAAGGGTATCGGGATTTGTAAGTTCAATGAAACTGTTATTGCGATATGTTGCGAAATTTTTTGGTCCTAGAGTTGCAGGAGTTTGCAGGTTTCAACTCAAGAACATGGTTCCAGCAAGATGGGGCCACTTGCCATACCTCAAATGACTCAATGGAAGTTGTTAACGAACTATTCCCTAATAAAGTCATTTCGCGAAGGGGTAACATCAACTGGCCTCTCAGAAGCCCCGACCTTAGTCCGCTTGACTATTTTGCATGGGGATACCTTAAAAGTAAGGTTTATAAAAACAATCCGACGAATCTAACCCAGTTAAAGCAAAACATCAAGTCAGAAATGGCAGCAATATCGATAGCTATGTGTCAACGTGTTATCACCAATCTTCGTTTCCGTTTAGAAGAGTGCCAGCAACGTAACGATCATCATTTGGATAACATCATCTTTTCCAAATAATTCTCCAATTCATATGCTAATAATAAACAATAAACTTTTTTATTGCGTACAAATAATTTTTGTTTCATTGAACTTACAAATACCCGATACCCTTTCTGGACACCTTGTATATTCATATGCATGTAGTAAAAAGCAATTATTTCAATATTACAAACAGACACTCCAATTTTATTTATATGTATAGATTTACGCATTTACATTGCATACTTACGATATCATCCTCACGACCAGCATATGAAAAATGTACGCGCATGTCTCCGATTTCATGTTCTAACGCACTCTCACCATGATAATAGAAACCTGAGTGCAACTTGATATCATTGCGTTCTGGTCTAGAGTCAGACCAAATTTCGTAATAATCATTCACTTTCCGTTTAACATCTATACCTGCAAATTATTATTAGTTAAATATATTTATTTAAAAAAGTGATAATTTTTCATAGTATATTTAATTATTAGTCACTCAGAGACACAGAAGCAGGATTGCTACTATCTTCTGTATGCAATGCAGAATTACCCATTTTAAGTAAAGCGATGTCAGGAATGGATGGGTATTGTGTTCCACAAATCAGAAGTAGCAAGTCCATCAACCCTTAGGGTAGAATCACTGGTTATTAAAGTGTCTGTCACAGATATTCTAAGGTACATCTGATTACCCAGCATCCAGACACTAGTTCGAACATAACTTTACAAACATATGACCTAATACAATTATGATTCAATGAAAGAAAATGTTATTCACTGAAGACTAGCTCTTGCCGTTAAAGATTGGCTGAATAAGCTTGTTCCATAGACAACTGACATAAACTCACCACAAACTGTTGCTCTATGGACACATCAATTAGACTAGAAACCAATACCCATATACCCTCTACCTTGGTTAAACTTCGTATTCAGCACAAGGCTTTAAAGCATATCATCAATCTCTAAACTAGATAAGTAGCTGCATATTCCAGTTAAATTACTGATTACAAAATACTTGCCTAAGTATAACCATCCAATTTTAACATTCTCAGCAATATGTGTTTCACTAAACAATGGCATCGATGCTGGGTTTTGATGTCCAGGTCTAATATAAAACAGCGAGGAGTCAACAACATAATCTCTCCAGTCTTTGTGGTACCAATATGTTTTCCGTGATTCTTCTGCAGGTTCACTTAAAAAGTGTTCTTGCTCCCTGGTAAGTGATAAGACTTCTACTCAGGTATACATTAACATTCACAAATATATTTTTTTTGAAGATAACGACTTTAGCCATTATTATATCATATTTAGTATCTGAACTATTAACAACATTTATTATCAACCTATCGCTCCACTACTGTTTGAAGAGGGAACCATTTCAGACTTGAGCAGTCTGCATCCATTTGCTGCCAATCCTTTCTTCAAGTTGTGAGTCCATCATTATTTATCAACATTTACTTTACATCGTGATCATCATCATCAACAACCTTTTACAGTCTACTGTTGGATATAGGTTTCTCCTTAGCATGCTGACCAGATGGGTTGGAATAGGGTTTTGGTTCAAATTCTCTTTCTCTTTGTAATGATGTTGTCTTGCATACTTTGTTCCCCTAAGTTGCCTTTTACGGGGTGGTAACACTATGTATTCTTAATCCATCGCTGCACAAACTTTACTTAAATACATAATACTAATGGTCTATGCTTAAAATCTTTAATAAAAAATCCAAAGAATCAATCAACAAAAAATGCTATAAGCTTAAACAATTTACTTACGTAGTTTCTTCAATCCACTGATACATTTGTGCTCTTTTCCTCAATTTGACTGCTTGAACCTGTATATTATAATCTGGTTCAGATATTGGCTCCAAAATTCTTAATGGACCAACAATATGTACAACTCGTCCTTCATAACGGGCTGCTTCATCGCCCGTGTGGACATCAATACTTTCTGCTGCTGATATCAGTTCTTCTAGCATTAGGTTACTTTGAATTGTTTGACTCTAAAAATTTTTGTACGTAAAATTAATTATCAAATCTAAAAACCTATCAATTGTTGGAATATTTTTGAAAACTTTGGTCTCATGTTCTCAAAGTAGTGCTTACCTCAGCCCATACCAGAAAATAGGTAACACCAGAAAATAATATAAGACTCAATATAGTTGTTAACCAAGTCTGCTTAAAATGATTTCTAACAGCAGTCCAGTCCATCTACAAAAAATAGTTTAAATAATTACATGTTTTAAATAATACTATATTTATTAGTCTTAAAGAATAACTGCAATTATTACTTATTTTTTTTGTGAGTGCGTTTTCTGTAATCAATAGCAAATGTATAGTTGTTTAATATGAAGCATTAAAGAAATAGGAAATATTCAATCTCACGTTTTAAATGATTTCTCGCATTTAACAAAAGTATGTATTACAAAATTGTTGAAAACCAAATTTGTATTTATTAGTTATTTGACAGTTGACAGTAGTTACGGCTAAGGTCCGATTGCGCTCACAGCACTTACGACGTTTAAACTGCTAACGTGCGGTCCGATTAGGCCCTGGTCCGAATCACGCTCGCAGCGCTCATAGCGTACCAACGTGCGGTCCAATTCGTGCTTTTCACGCTCACCGTTAGCGTTGTAGATGCTATGACGTCACATGTGACGTCATAGCATCTACAACCAACGTCAACGGCTGTGCCAATGTCTGTTAGCAGTATTAATAATTTGGACTACTTGTGAGTGTGCTTACGAATTCATAAAGTTGAACATAACCTAACAGAGCATTTTTCACATAAATATGAGTGGAGTATGTGGTGTAGCCGATGAAGATGGTAAAATGCTTCTATTTCAAGCATTTTCCGCAATCGAGGAAAGTCAATTCCAATAAATGGCGCAAAATAACGTCAATGCTCACGATGCTGCCGTCAGTACTGTAAGCACTAGGTAGTGACGTCACGTGTGATGTCATAGCATCTACAACGCTAACGGTGAGTGTGATAAGCACGAATCGGACCGCACGTTGGCACGCTATGAGCGCTGTGAGCGTGATTCGGATCACGGCCTAAATCGGACCACACGTTAACAGTTTAAACGTCGTAAGTGCTGTGAGCACAATTCGGGCCGATGCTCAAGTAACGGCAAGTTTAGACTTGCGCAGATATGAGTATATTCAAAGTGACCACAGACTGCTCAAGTATGCCTGCACAAACATCATTTCTGTGAAAGCGAACATCCAGAGGTGCTTGCTTCTGTGCGAGGAATTACGCTTTGGCATTAGTTGGCTTAAATATTGCGAGAAAAAAATTTAAAAGTCATAAATGAAACTGTATGGAGTAAAAAGGCTATTTAAGAAAAAGAGAGAATTATTTACTCATTAATTTCTTAAATGAATTGAAATTTGCATGTGATGACTGCCATTACGATCTATGTATTGGTTAAGAAACTAACTAAAGTTTCCCTGGGAGGGGTTACGAAGGCCTTAAATTTATAGCAATATCATCGTATCATCTAAGGCATTGAGTATTATTATCGTAAAGACATGTGACACGATGTAAATAGTAATGTGGTAAGATTATTCAAAAAATGAGTAATAAAAAATTGAAAAGCCCGATTGCATATTAATAGACTTTTAATAAAAATTAAAACCTTCAGTTTGGTTTACAATATATATTTATAGTATATCGACATATGTATCGAACTTTAATTATCATATAATTGTCTCGGCTGATTGTTCTGAAATAGATAACTGTGTTTAGAAACTTCAGCTAAATGTTGTGAGTCTGAGTTTTATTGTAATGAAGACACACAAGAAGTGTGATCTGATTATGGTTATTTTTAACATAAATTTCTATTCGGTCCTCCTTTGATAAGGGACGTTTGAATTGGATAAATCTGTAGTTTTTCTTTTGGGAGCTCAAGAACGACTGGATATTTGTTTAGGGGTAGAACCGGTTTCCGAAGAGTTATTATCTCTATCTTGTAAATTTGAAACTGTTTTAGTTTCCTCAAACAGAAACATTCGTTTTTTAAGTATTTTTTTAGTTAACACAAACAGGCGAGGAATGAAAAAAGCAACGTAAAGAGGAAGTAGATAAATATTATTCCACCAAGTAGAATATATTCATATTTTTATATTTATTTCTTGTAATAGTGAATGCAAGGCTATCAAGGCTTTACTAATGTGTCTTCGATCAGAGTGAGGAAATACTAAATCCTTAAATACTTACCGTACTAACTTAAACTTTTATGTTTACCTATAATAAAATTATACATTTATCTTTAACTACATGATTTTCATTTTCCATGCTTAGTTAAGTTATCTCTTAGTAGGGTATACTCGAAATCAGTTCAGTAATCCCTTAGTTATTACGTTCAAACGAACAAACTTTTATAAACAAACAAAATCTTAAGCGTTATTATACAAGTATAGATTGTAACTTTTTACTTACTTGTGAACTGTTATTTTTTTCAATGTTAATAAGAATGAGAAAATTTTGGGGTGCATTGATCATCATTCACAAATCTTGTTTTATTATCTCTAACATTATTTTTAAACGATTTTTATAACATCAACTTTGAATGCCTTTGACAATGTGCAATGTGACTGTCAGATTGAGTTTCTGCGGTTTGTTTATACTTAAAGAAAACATCTATGTTTTCCTTGAGAAGATTGTACCTGTTTTACCTTTATTGTTTTTCTTAATTAAGGAGAACTTATCAACTTCCAAAATGCCTTCTTATTTAAAAACTGTAAAAATATTTAATAAAAGCCTAATCAATCAGTGGTATTCTTTTAAAGTAACCTACAAAAAATATCATAGCGTTCCCTTTTTAGAAGTCTATAAGAAAATTACAGGTAATTTTTCTTTTTTTTAAGACTAGCTAAGTGTAAGCCGCAAAGCGATGGGATCTTTCAGAAAGGAGTGTACTTCAAAGACCGTGCAGCGTAGTGTAAAGTAGAGAGGTGAATAAGGACTCGGGTGCAGGTTTCGACACTAGTAGCAAGTAGGCCGCTCGTTTGCGTCTATATCAGTAAATTTTAATTCACTCGGTTCTGTTTTAATATATTTTGCTGTCAACTGTAAATCTGTATCACGATATGGTTAAATTTATTTTAAACAACAAAATGAAAAATATTTCGAAGTGACTCAATAAAGTTACTTAAAATTTTAATAATAATTATATTTTCAAAGAATTTTTGACACACTCAAGTACAAACAGATTCACCTTAAATTTTCACCCTCTAAATTTACAGGTGAAACAATATCAGAAGAATATTTCGAAATTCTAAAGAAGAGGCATCCACATATAAGTCACGTAACTAATGATCGATTACACTGTACATTGCAAATATTGCACAAATTTGGCATCACCCCTGAGAAAGCTTGCCAGCATATCCATGTGTTTAGCATGAACCCCATCACAATGGGCAACTATGGAGAGATACTTAAAGAGTGTGGTTTTATTACCGTTTCTCCTTGTCATATAATAAAGTGAGTAATTAGCTTAGTTTTATTTTAATCTATCAATTAAATTATTAATTGTTAAAATACATTATTAATGTTACCATTGTGTGTTTTATATGTATTAAGTGATTCTAATTTTGTAAATCATGTAAATCAACATTGACATTGAAATCAATGAAAATATTTTAAGATATCAAATTACCTCAATACCCTTCTTAAAGTATTAGTTTAAGAGTGTAATGTACAATAATCACAGTGAATTTTTTTTAATTAAATATTTTTAGGTATCATACTCTTGCTAGATCACGCACTATTGCTCAACTAAAAAAAGAAGGGTTACTTTCTTCAGATGTTGTTTTAGAACAAAATATTTTAGACAAACTTAAAGACTGGCCAGACACGGAAAAGATTTTACAGAATTTTTCTGATGCTCGTTCATCTATATGTAAGTAAGTTTTTCTTTTACCTATTTTAATTTAAATACCACTGTTTACATCTTTTCAAAGTGAATTTTTGCACAAAGTTTTCTTTTAAATTGAGAATAGTGATGTACGATGCCCAATATGTGTGAATAAAAGGCCTTGTTAATTTTTTTAATTAATTGTATTTGTTCTGATGTATGATAAAGAATTTAATTGTATGTAATATACCAATCAATATTAAACTAATATACTTATTTAACTCTACTAAAATTCTTAGTGATGATACGCACAAGTGTATTGGAAAGGTACTTATTCTGGAAACTGTCCATTTCAACAAATGAATTCCAAAAATACTGTAAAAATTATCGTCCTCTGAAACACAAGCCAATGTCTGACATTCAAGAAGCCATCAATATAGCTCTGAATGAAATTAAGTTCGATGTTATGGGTGTAAGAAGAAATGGCTTTGTATTACATGCAGACCCTATACACACAAAGTTATTGTTAAATAATATCAAAACTCTAGCTGGCATGGACATTCGTGACGTTATAAAGATGGAACCTGCAATCTTAAAAAACAATTACAACTCTGTTCTACAAATTCGAGATATTCTTGAAGTGAGTATAAAAAAATTCTGTAATTCAATAAGGTAATATTACTTTTACACATCTCGCACACGGCAATCAGATCCTAGGCTAGGAGGAGCCTGTGCCATGTTAACCAGTCTGCTGATAAGCATACTTATATATTTCTAACTACATATAAATATTATAAATAAATTACACCATTGTGCTCGTTATATGAATCATTGTCCTCTACCTCTTCAGCCTCTGGTTTAGCAGTCAGGGCCACTAACAACTGGACCTTCAATGTCAAAGTATAGTGCATTTGTGTCAGTATTGTATCGTGAATTTTCGATATATCACATTTAATATTGTGGTGATGTGAGAGTGGTCACCATCCTTTATTTATCACATGGGCGTGGTAAGAATCGACTGTGCGAGCAATGTATGACTATGTAGGACTATTGTACTGGAAAGAGAAGGAAAACTTGAAACTAACCCTATACCAACCTGTCTGGCTAGTATGGTATTGTTGGACCAAACCCCCTATGTAAGGAGAAAGTTGCTTATGATGATAATAATAATGAAGATGCTGATGATGATGATGGTGATGATGATGATGGTGATGATGATGATAATTTAGTCACAGTATTGAAAAAAAATGTTACAATTATATAATTTAATAAATTTGAATGTTACCAGGAATATAGAATATCACATGAGGCTCAAAGACGATGTCTTAAGGTGTATTGCATGCGTCCAGATACTGTACGACAACGTCTGGAAGAATTTGGAAACTCAAAAGAATTCCAAATCTTATCTACAAACCCCAGGGTTAGTATTGAAATGAGTTGAGCATAACATTTTTAATTCAAGTTCAAAGTCACTCAGCGTGCTACGAAAAGGGCTACGCTCGGCGTTTTTCCAAGGGATCGCATCAGGAATGATGTGACGCGATACAAAATCAGTGTCATCCATATAGCCCACCGGATTAACAAACTGCGGTTGCAGTGCGCTGGTCATATAAGACAAGCGTTTGGGTAGGACCAGCAAACGTAGCGTAGAACGCCCACAGGCTAGGTAGGTAGGTAGTAATTATTTGCACAAGATGGCTAGCAAGAATTCAATGCGACAAGCCCAAAATCAATCAGATAGGCGTGCAAAGGGAGTGGCTTATGTCCAACGGTGGACTGAGACTTTAACTATGATTTTGCACTGTTAGATGGAAAAATTATTGCAGACTCACTTTTTGTCTTTACTAAAACAAAAATTATTGCAGATCGCTCTTTGTCTTTACTAAAACTGTTAAAGAGGACCATAGATTAGAACTAGACGCATCGGGAGCGCACACGAGGCGCGAGGTGGCTCTGCGATGAATTATAATTATAACTTTAGCATACATTACAATAAGAGCCTTCCTGATAGAACTATGGATATTGGTACATGAGGTTGTTATTCTAGCTAATTCAAAGGACCACTTCTATTAAATTAATTATATTAACTTGCAAATAGAGATATCTATTCTACCAATTTGTGATTTGGGGGAGACAGTCTACAGTACAATATTTTTACAGGTTCTCTATATGGTAATTCATAAAAATAAAATGATGGCTCGCCTTAAAAAAATAGAGACTGCTAACAAACAATGCTACAGCTTAAATCACCTGGTATCTTCTAGCAAGATATTTAACACGTGAGTAAATTATTCAATGTATTTATTGAGAGATCGAAATACACATATATGAGCGCATGCATTGCCTTGTTTGGGGATTGCAGATTTGGTAGTAGGCAGAGACCAGTCTATTACTATATTTTATGACTGTTCACCATGTAGGTCAGATTACCGGAGCTGCCCCGCTCTGCTTTTATTCTGGAGGGAGTCGTTCAAAAATCGAAAACGCGTTTGTGCTTCTTGAAATATAGAACTGGCAGGAAATGGCAGCGGTAGTTGTTTACAAAAACAAACAAAAGAATTCATACAGAGGAACATAAAACCTCTGCCTATTTTAAAGTCGTTTAAAAATGGGTTAGTTATCCTACACTTATCATGTCTTCTTTAGTATGAAAATAATAGCTTATATTTTAATTCCATAAACAAACGAAATGGGACAATAATTTGAATCTTTTAATTAATTTCATATAAGACTGTAACATTCTGCTGTCATATAAGACTGAAAGTTCTAGAAGGAGAAATGAACAGGAAGAATAACGCCATGATTTTACGGATTTTTGTAGTTATTTGTAAAAAAACAGTTTAACAACATGTCTTTATTTTTTGCTTTTTCATGACAGTTACATAAGTAGCTTCGGTGATAAAGTTTGCGGTAGAGATATCGCCGTACTAATAACATCATCTCTAACAGACCTGAGTAAGGATGTAAAGTGTGCGGAATTAAAATCTGTATTGTTAAACAAATTAAGAAGACACAAATACTGGTTACACGCTGCCGTCAATGTTATTGATGAGAATATACAGTTCCTGAGGCAAAAATTCCGTGATGAGAGTATTTTAGATAACTGTCAGATATTATTGTACCCGGTGTGAGTAAAATATTTGTTCACATATTTACCTAGTAGTTAGTTGGGTGGTTAAAGAAATTATAATGTAGTTCTATTATAATTTCTTTAATTTATAACAATTTTCTTTAACCCCATAACAATTATATACAACTTGTGTACCCGTGTTTCTAAATGCCTCAAAGAGTTTTGTTTCTCGGAATCTCGAAATTAAAATCACAGAACACTGACTAAAGTGCCAGCATCTGTGCTGTCGTGTTTCATTGGTAAGTGTGAAACCGGAAGCCCATTGATGCAGAGGTGGCGGTTATCGTGGTAAGTGAGTGAGCTTTACACTGCTACGATGACTATCATGCCCTTTACGTCCCCAAGCGGAGCGTGAAAAAGCATCTTCCTAGGCCGCCATAGTTGTGGGTTACCATACTGCATAGTCTGCTTTCTCAATGAACAAGGTGACCAAATCTCTTGGATTCTATTTATGATTTCCATTTGTCAGAGTAGTCACTTTGGTCGGCTCTTAAAATAAAAAAGAAATAAGAATACGTTCAAAAGCCAGTTCCGATCTACTTTCGATTCGTCCAATGGCATAAAAGATATTTTCGTCTCGTGGTAGTAAAGTATTACTAAAACTAGCAGAATACCGATATAACTTTCGGTCACAGTGCATACAGTCGACGTTGTATAAAATTTGTTAGATCGAGAATAGATCGAAATTGAATTTTGAACGAATTTTGGTTTCGAGAAGTAATTTACACGTTATTAAAATTATCATGACAGGCATACTGAAGTCTATGATACTTTTTTAAGTGTTAATTATAAGTATTAACACACAGGACTGAAGTGGAACATTACATAAACTCGCTGCTAAATCTGCGCGAGGGCAAGCGAAGACAGGAAACGTTCGCCCACGATCTGAATTACAGCGCTGTGAGATGTGCTTTCCTAACTGATGACCAGATACTGAGCCTTGTGCTGTATGAAATTGAAAAGAAGTACCACTTTAGTGGCGACGGAATCTGGACGAAACAAGAAGCCTCTAAAGTAGACACATTGACTTCGAAGTGATGTTCTGTCATCTGCGACGGTAAATAGAAAAATGATTTCTGTCATTTGAGAGTGATTAGAAGGCTCACAAGGCAGGGTAGAAGTCGCTAGGTGCCAGTAACCATGACCAATTTGTTGATCATACTATCGTTACTCGATAAAAGGTGAGTTAGTTCGAAGAATTTTTCAAATTGCCAAGTGCGAGTTTATTTTTCATAAACTTGCTTTCGAAGCGTTGCGATTGCTGAAGATTTTAGTGCGGGCTAATTGCACTGTCGACTACGGTCGCTTTGATGATCAAATTTATGTGAAATAAACTCACACTAAGTTTTTAGACTGCTCACTATTCTGTGTAGCCGC
Source organism: Hypercompe scribonia (assembly GCA_949316085.1). Lineage (NCBI taxonomy): Eukaryota > Metazoa > Arthropoda > Insecta > Lepidoptera > Erebidae > Hypercompe > Hypercompe scribonia. The sequence continues at coordinate 14,237,182 of OX438969.1, read as the reverse complement.
TCTTTTACTAAACTTATATGTAAGTAGGTGTACTTTGCAAGTACAGTCGCACATAGATAAGCGATCAAAATTGACAGTTATTAATTCATTTGATAGTTATTATATGTTTGTGTAGAGACATTGAGACATCTGTTGGCTATTAATAAATGTTTGAGATGAAATCTTATCAAACTGCATTTTATTATACAAAAATATGATAAAAATTATAAAAAAGTGATAATATAAATAAAAGAATATATAAGCACATTTGTATTATAATTTCTTCTCCTCTTAACATTTAATTTTACAAAATATGAAGCTTATTGCTCTTTAACTTAATAGAAATGCTATTTGAAACAAAGCATACGCATGCAGCGAGATATAACATAAGTGTAACTAATTTTGCTAGTAATGTACCCTGCTATACAAAGATTAACTCAATTCATATGGCAGGCATAATTTTTTGGTATAAGCTTTGGTCCCTTTTATAAAAATACATCTATTGAAAACATGGAGATCAAAAACTGGAAACACATTTAAAATTAATTAAAAGCTCTATAATTATCGAATTCGATAAATCATAGACAAAACGTTTTGTATTATAGAATATTATTTGTAGTAAAACCTATCTAAAATTAAAAGTCATATAAAAAACTTTTCGACAAACTAACCGATAGATAAGCTTTGATGGCTTATAACGCGTTGGTGAATTACGTAGAGTGTCATTCCTTGACGCGAATTATTGAAAACTAGTCATCATTGCTGAAGAGCATCTTCTAGACAATGGCAAACCTCATTTAACTTTAAAAATAAATTACAAAAAAGTGTGAAACTATTTAACTTACCTAAGTAATGTATATAGTATGTATTTTCACGTTAAATTTGGCACCTTAATTGGATGTTGGTACCAAAGTAAACTTACCTTTAAACCTATTATTGGCACAAACTTTCACGTTTATAAACTTATTTACAGGCCTACTGCTTAAATGAAATAAAAATAACCACTTACTAGGATTTACGGAGAAATACTAAAATGGAAGAAAAGAATATCTAAAGTCTAATCTAAGGTCTAAGGTTAGAGAGAAAGTGTACGTTCTCAAAAAATTGCAATTTTCTAATTTTCGTAATAAGATTCAGTATAAAGTTTTATACATATAACCAAGAAACTGTAATTAGTCATATAAAAAATAATACACACGTTAAAAAAATACAATCAGTAAAATATGATATGGACCCAGTTTAGGAGAGAACTCCCAACTCGCACAATGCATGAAAATTTGTTCTAAACATGTAAAGTTAAACTAAAAGTTTCTTAGAGTCAGCCTTAATGGCTGTATATTTGTTAGGTAGTGTTCTCTGGAATGCAAAGGATGGAATTGGCTTTACAGATTGTTTGTGGGTTATTGAAGAGGGCAACACTAACATTGCACTCACTATTTTACTGCGCAGTAACGCTGCTGAAATTTAGTGAACTGCATTCATCGTCATTAACAACAACGGTTTACTGCTGGACATAGGCCTCTCCTTAGAAAGGAGGTTTTAGCCTGCTATTCGACGCTGGCTAGACAGATTGGCATAGGGTTCGCTCCAAGTTTCGTTTCTCTTTGCAGTGATTTATCCTGCGCAATTTGCTCCCTTAGTCGTCTCTTACGACAGTCATAGGATGAATAGGGGTGATGGCACTCCATATTCTTGTTGCGTCAACACACGTACAGTGCATTACTGTGCAGTAAAAAGCAAATATCTTTAGAGTAGGATGACCGAATTGGTTTATTTGATATAAAAAAATAGTATAATAAATTATATCTAATGTAATGTGGTATAGTACAATACGGCGTTGTACTGTAAAGTACTGTGGTAATAATTATTTTATCATCAAATGTAATGATAAATAACGACAATCAGAGAAATCAAGATAACAGCTTACTTAAAGAGATTTTTTTAGAAGTATATCCTAACAGTTTACGATTAAAGAACCTTAAAAAATATGGAATATCCCCCATCATATCGTCAAGTAAATCTATCAACAGGCACTATCCTGATAAGGCACAAGGAATGCACGAGAAGCGAAGTCTACGAGTATGTTACTCAACGAGTAGTCAACTATTCGTACCTAATCACTAAATAATATTCCATAACTAATAAATTACACGAAATATGTAATAGTACATTACTAGTGAGACTTTAGCATCTAATTACCTATTTTTAAATAAGTAAATATTTACATGTATTGCAAAAAACGTTCAAAACAGCATAATTTAAAACTATAAAAATATAAAATTCCACTTAACACTTAAGATATATTAGAAAAGATAGGTAAGTTTTACCTATTTATATCGTATTTCTAAAACATTATTCATTTCTTATTCATTTACTTTATACAAATAAATTCATCTGAGAGCCAATGAATAAATTTGTACAAACAAATGCATTACAGAAATATTTGCGATCAAATTACGCCATTAACATCAGACGCTCGAACTGACACTCTCTGCCGTCTATAAACATACATTTTCTAAAACTCCATCTAATTCCCTCTTAAACAATAATTCACTTTCTAATACCCCCTTTCGAAATTACTCTGGATTAAAGCTATATAAAGAACAAAGCTAATACTAGGGTAATTTCGAAAAGGAGTATTTCAATTCAAAAAAGGGGGCAGTGTGGTGTATGCTTGGCCGGTGCTTGGTTCCATCTTGACCACAACAGGTTGACTGAGATCTGAGTGTCTATCCATCTCGTAGTGCTTATCGTGTGGTACCATCCCGCATTTATCGTAGTCGTCTGGTGGAGGAGCGTATCGAGGAGGTTCCTCCTGAAGCGCGCACGCCGAGTACTTGTCCTCATGATCATGGGTACGATACTCAAGTTTCTCTTCATGTGTATGTGCATCCATTTGTGGAGAGTGCGCCGCCATCATTGGATAATCGCGCACGCCTAACGGAGGTGGACTGCCCTCCCCGTATTCATAAGCGTGTCTGGGAGCAAACATTTGGCCGTCATGTCCGTTTAGCACCGTCGTGTATGAATAAGCTGCTGGCTGTGTATTGAATCCCGGATACCCACCGCTGCTAGATGATAAGAGTTGGTGAGAGGAGAGTTCATAAGAATGCTGGTATGACCAATCAGCTGGAGCAGGAAGCCCGTTCTGAGGAAATGCTGGTAAATTACCACCAATGCCGGAAAACCCACCGCCTAATGTGGTAGAGCTAGGTGAACTAGAACCGATGTACCCTGTCTTTCGTGGAGGTTCACGTTTGCGCCATTTGGCTCTCCGATTTTGGAACCACACCTTTGTTGAAAAAAGACACGAATTAATACAGAAACTTTCAAGATAAATAATTATAATTTATCTAATCTAAGAGGAACCGTTACGATATTTTATACTTTTCAACACAGAACAGCTTCGCATAGGCGTAACACACAATCTCAATAAAATCTTCCATAAAACCATGGCATAATGAATCTGTTTTTATTTTATCACAAGATGTACAATTTCTTTAGAATTAAATTTAAATGATATTTCTTAAACAGCAAAATAACAAAAATATACACAGTAGGTGTTTTTTATTCAGAAATCATTTCAAAGTCACATAATTAAGTGTTTTACCATAGTGTTATGACTTTCCAAATTCACTTTTATATCAATAATCGTTAAAATGAACGAATAAAATTACTTATTAATAGCCAGCCGGTTTTCAATCCAAACATTTTTTAGTATTTTAAATTTCAACTAACAAATTATGTACATAAATTTCAACTGATGTCTATCTGTCAATGAAAACTCATAATGAAAACAAGTTTATTTCTTTATTAGCCGTCTAAATACCGTAAAAATTTGCATCGAGAGGGAATCTACTTTGTTTATTTAACAATATATATATGTCAACTCTAATATGTCCGACTTGGTTTGTACATAAATCTGTTAAATTGAAATTGATTTGTTAGTAAAATGATGAAATCGAGGATCAGATATTCTAGTAATCGATTTCTTTGACACTTCCCTGTTCTTCAATCTGTCAGAACTGCCAAAGGTACCTCTTAGATTGGATGGACTACAATGGAACTAGTATAATAGATGCTTTATTATTAACAAACCTGTACTCGTGATTCTGACAAGTTGAGTTTAAGAGCCAACTCTTCTCTTGCGAAAACGTCAGGGTAGGGCGCACGCTCAAATGCTCGCTCAAGCTCTTCCAATTGGTACGCTGTAAAAGTAGTCCTGCAAATATAGAAACGCAGTTAAAAAGCTGCACTAAATCTGATGACTTATTTCACTTATTTTACTAAGCACATGTTGAAATTTTAGTGGATACTATACTCGTATATGAGAACTATAAAAATAAGCTTAAAGTCTTAGAAAGTTATGAATGTATGTATTTATTGATCACGTAAAAAAATCTAGTAAATAAAAATAATAACCCTACACCAAAGTTAACTTGTTTTTGCATTCTCAATTATATATTCACAAATAAATTTATTCTTATCATATTGGGGCACATCTACCATCTGACGCGTGCAATATGGCTGCGGGCTTGCGCACGCGCAGAAATTGATTGAGCGTGAAACTAAATTCACCCCCGTCGCGCACGAGCACCTATAATTGCCTGCCAATTGACTTTAAACTTATAGTGGCATTGTATTATTAATTGTTTCACCACATTTTACTAGATGTAAATTACTACACTGTACTTTAATTTTTCTGGAGGGTGTTGTATGTCCTCTCACATTTCAAGTAGTTGTATTGTACCTGAATGTATTTTTTTACTGATAGGTTTCAAATATAAATTAAATGTATTCATGTTTACACACACGTCGCCGACATTATTACTACTTTTCATTAGCTTCGAAGGTGATGGAAGGAGTTCAAATCGTGAAAATAGTTTTACCAACGTGAACTGTGTGATAATTTTTAATTAACAGCTATTAAATAAATGATACATAAACAAATTCAGTCGGAGTTAACGTTACGAAACAGAAGACTCCATGTTTCACATCAACAGCTTTTAATCGTCCACCGCAGGACATACGCTTCTCCTTCGAAAAGAAATTCTGGCCTACTATACCATGCTGGCCAGAAAGTTTCAGGTTTTCCTTCTTTTTGCAGTGATGTTGTCCTGCGTAGTTGTCCCTTAGTCGACTCTTACGATACCCACGGGATGAATAGGGATGATGACACTCTGTATTCTTAATCCAACATTAAGACCAACATTAACTATTAACCTTAGCTTAACAATAGACTTGATGTAACTATTTATTTAGTAATATAAAAAAATAACAATATATTTTACCCTTAAAATATTAACTCATACGAGTATTTAAAGTTCAAATTCTATAATTATTTAAAGCCATATGTTATCTACACAAACTGTTAACTGAGATGGTGTTGCAACTACATTCATTAAACGTCATCTCCCTCCATTCAAGAGATGGTGAGATAAGTCAATTGACTGCCGCAGCAATACGGGTAATTAATCTAAACGCATGTACAAGTCGAATCGTCGAGTACAATTCTTTGATGCCGGCATGAAGTGATACGATCGTTTAAAAAAAGGGTACACCCGCTGAGGTTTACGTCTTATAGTACATAAGGGTGTTAGGTCGTTAAGAATTGAAGTTTATCTGATCTCATAGATTGTATTACTTGAACAATTATACCCCTATTTTAAAAAATTGTTAACGGAATTTATATCACAGATTTTGTAAAATATCTAACACGCCACGGATTTCGGTTCAATTTTTTATAATTATTTTCGTTAATAAAAAAGTCGCCTCGTTATGCCCGAAGTCTACCTTGCCTTGCTTTACGGTTTGTCAAATTATTATTTGGTATTCCCGTTAGAATACTGTTAGCAACAAAAACTCATAGATTGGAGTAGATACAGAAGATAATTGGCAAAATGTGGGCACTTTTTTGTACTGTGTTGATACTTATCCCCTTAAAGATAGATTATATAAAAGTGAATTTATATAAATGTGTTTTTATTAGGTAAAAGATCTAAAAAGAAACAATATTATTTCTATGCCTTTGATATATAAACCTACTGTAAATGTTATTTAAGTAACTTACGATAATACTGAGTAAACTAATATATAGTTTAATAAATCTTAAAAAGATATGTTTCAGTGTCAAATTGTTAAAACCATCAAATCCAATCATATTTAAGGCCAAATTCTAAAACCTAACCTACTAATTTACTGAAATATTCATCGCCTTACGCCATCATCAGTTAATTCTAAAATTTAGGCAAAATAATACTATTGTTACGTAAACATTACATTGCACTTCGCTAAGGAAAATAGTATGTTTAAAAGTTATATTAAGTTGGGTTGACTTGCCTCATAATAAGGCAGGTCGTCGATTCGCGGAGGACCTGAAATCACATAGTACGGATCCATCTAGAAGCCGTCAGGCAGAGTAGGGAGCCAGGATCAGTCATCGGGGTAGTTATTAGTGGAAATACCACATACTCCTGACTCCTGAATCCCCAAGGAGCAGGATATCCGAAGGGATTCCCCACTCCGTCAACAAAAGAAAAAAAAAGGTTGGTTGACTTAGTTTATTAGTTAATTAGTTACGTGCAGGCTCTTGATATTTTAAATAACTATTTTTTATTATATTAGTAAAATGGTTTTTATTTATATGTAAATATTTTTTTGATAAGAGAGATTTGATGATGAAGGTTATAGTAAATTTATATAGCCTCACATAAATTAAAACAATTCATCCAAACATGGAAAATAAGCCATATGGTGGTCGTTATCACAATATAAAAATCATCGTATTAGTTATGCAAATAATAAAGTAGGGGTGTTCTACGATGATACAGTATGAATAACGCAACCGGGAGGGTGGTGGGTCCACCTGTGACATCGGCACGTGCCGACACATTGGAACCATCTACCGGAACACGAACACAATAAAAAAAATTGTTTATATTTTAATGCACTCAATTCTTACTTCTTTTACGTATATTATAAATGTCCTATGAAAATCGTAGCTACCATCACTGATATGTGAAAATAAACGAAGTACCTATTTATGGTGTGATAATTAGAATTTTTGTGTAACATGTAAGGACAATATTACTACGTAGGCATTGCGTAGCTACTGCTACAGACGGAATATCTTCGTAGTACTTGCGTAGAAAATGTCAACCTTTTTCTTATTTCCCTCAATTTATGAATTGGCAATATAACTGAAAGTCGATTTCGTTTTTTTATTTCAAAGTATAATGTTAAATTGGTGTTTTTTAGTTACTACACCTATCTAAGACTACAAAGCTACGGCGTAGAATTCAAAAATTGTCTCTTTCAATTAAGAAAAGTAAAATAAAAACAAAAATATATTTCTTCCATGCGTTGATTATATCTACAACAATAGAAACTGGTTTGCTATGGCCTTCGAGTTACTTTGAAAGTTTTGGAAGGAGTTCCTGTTGCTATAGGAGATTAAATTTTATCTAAACAAATATAATAGTTACCGTAGTTAGACCTCAATGATTGAAACAGATAGATACCATCAATGGTTAAATTCTGATTATAGGTAAAAACAATGTTAGTAACTCAGGAAAAAATAAACACATTGTGAAACTATTAGAATAATGTAAAACACAAAAGCGACTACTAACCTTGTCTTCTTTTTCTTGATTCCATTGTTATCATTTTTCTTTTTCTCGCTCTTCTTGGTTGTAGCTGGTGGCGGGGGTGGCGGTGGATGTGGAGCCGGTGCTGACTCGACTGTTTGTAGTAGTAGCGGTTCTTCTTTGCGCTTGTGGTCCGAGCCAGCAAACACTGGCATCTCATCCCGGTACTGCAACTCGCCAACTTCGCCAACGACCACTTGCACGTGCCGGTCTTTACCGAACTCGCCGAACATGTGCTCCTCAAAAGTAGGCTGCTCCATGCCTCCTCCAGGCTCAAAGGCGCACTCGTACCGCGGGCCGGGCCCGCCGGCGCTGTCTCCGCACACGTACATAAAGCCGTCGGTGGCGGGCGGGTGCGGGCCCGCTACCTCGGCGCCCACCTCGCTCGACTCCGTTGCGGCGGCCTACCTGCCGCTGCCGCTGTGCTACTCTCGATCTCGCCGAACTTAACGCACAGATTTATCTATTTCGATATTAGACAATTTAACTTCATTTAGACGAGCCCTCGGGATCGACGAACGCTCGCGCCGTTCGTATCCTCGTGTCCGTCCCGGTTAAATGGCTTTAATCAACTTTAACGAACTAACCGAATTTGCTCTACGGTTGGTCAATTTATATTACCATAATACGTCTGTCGACATAGGTTTTGAACCAATGAGTAGTGCGTCCGAGAGTATCGAGCTCGGTCGTGTGTGTGCTAATATCAATCGTAGTACATCGCCGGAGGGGATAAATTTGTGCAAGTAGAACGGATGCTTACGCCACTGCCGCGAGTGAGTCGTTACACCAATCACAGTGCAGTGTGACCACTCCCTCGGCGCTTCGATGCGCTCCCCTCGCACCTTCGCACCCTCGGCAAGCTACAGCGCTGCTGCGGGCTGGTGCCACGGGCGTGCTGCCGTTGTCTGAACACCATGCGGGATTCCCACAGACTTTGCTCATGTTTGTTCATATCAATGGTAGTGTAGGGTGGAACACCCACATCATCATTTTGAAAGTCCATAATGTTGTATTGTAAATCCGTATCAACACCATTCTTATGTCTGTGGCATGATTTATAGTCGTGGGAATATATTATCACTTTTGTATTAAATACCTAACAAATGCACAGAAAGAAAAGAATTTTATACGAAACTAGGAACTAAAGCACTTGTAGGTTTTACTAAATTTAGTGTGACGACTACGGTGTAATACTTCCAAATCTATGAGTTCGAGTGGTTGAGAACTTAATGACAATATATCACAACATGTCTCTTAGTACAATTTAGTTAAAACATGAGATATTACTAACAGTGAACACTAGAGGAGCCCTGGAATTCAGTGCTACAGTATGATGACGGGATGCAGCTGATACGAATGCGCAGCGCACCGGCCGGCGACGCACGCGCACTGATGCGGCTGATCGACGCCGCCATCGCTTAATTATTAATTAACAGTTATTGCTGGATATTATTAATAAAACATTCGCCCTGACTATTGGCACTTAGATTAGCGTCGAGGGAGTAATGGCGCATTTCAACAATTTCGGTTGTTATTTAATTGAAGTCAATTTAGATGATCAGAGTCTATTTAGGTTGGTGCTGGCGCTCGCCAGCGGGATCTCTACTTCATTGGGCTTATTGGTGACTTTCAGACAACACGAATTGCACTCGCTGATGCACTTCTCGTCGCATTTGCAGTTTGTAAAACTTGATAAAAGTGGGTCATGAACTTTTCCACTGTTCGCTTATGACGTGCGCATAGACAGTGTTCGAATTCATGGATGACCTGATAAATGTTTGATTTAAATAATATCTTGTTTTGTGTTGTAAACTAGTGTCTATAGTGAAGTGTCTAAGGTCCCGTGAGAAGTGATACTAACGTAGCGTGTTGTGTCCAAAGATTCCGTGTACCGCCTATAATATGGCAGGATCTTTATCATCAAACGCCGCCGCTGGGCTTCTGTTAACGCCTCCACGCGGCATGTAAAAACTGTAGTGTACTATAGTATAAGAAATAAGTTAACAAATACAGATGAAAGTAAGTATAATCATACTTAGATTCTAAATAAATTAGACAGAGCTATAATGTTACAAAAAACTCTCAAATCATGGTCCAAGTTTATCACTATATTAAGTTAAAGATACACAGACAGTTAAAGGTACTTACTTTTACATCAAATATATTTTGTATGTTGTATGATTTTGTATGTTAGTTTTGTAAAAAATTATGACAAAGTTGGAGTACAGATAACTTATTTTAAACCATTAAAACAGGATCTATAAATGGTACCAACTTACTATGATAATAAGTACCTAATTGTATGTATATTATTTAAATCTATGTTTAGAAAATAAAAAGCAATTCAGAGGGCTATTAATTTATAGAAGGTTATGATTTTTTTTAAGACAATATTATAATGTAAGCTGTAGAGAAATGAGATAGAAGATTAATGTACATTTTATTATCTTAAATTGTTGCCGATATTAGTGGCAATCTTTAGAAACATTTAAAATCTTACTAAGTAATTTATTATAAAAAATAAAACTGTATTGTTTTCAATTCAAATTTTTCAGTTTATCGGTCTGTTAGCTTAGTTAGTATCACTTTTATAATAATTAAATGTCACAAAGAATACAATATTTAAATGTTTTTTTTTATAAAACTTGTTATTGGCTTATGTAATATACATATGAATCCTATCTAAGAATTTATTTTAGCTTACAAATACAACTACCAAATCAGAAAGAAACTGGATTCATAATTTGTTGTAGTACTTAAATAAAGTACAGGCTCTCTTTGTTAAAAACTTATATTTAATAGAATGTCTAACCTATACTTTTATTTTAAATACAGTCTTGGTCTTTTTTTATGAATATTACTGTGGTATTCTAAGATCTAAATAGTCGACGTAGTTTAAATAAAGACACTTATATTTAATTTAAAACAAATTTTATAACATACTCATAACTCTTAATGTCCTAAAAAAATTGAAAGTTTTTAAAAGTTAAATTGACACAGACTGGTTGAGCGCCATAAATTAGACATATTCCTAAGTTTTTATGACTTTTTTTCGGTTTTGTAATACGTTTTTATGTGTGATTAAACGTTTATAACAAACATTTAAACATTGTCTTAATTGTTTTTATAACAAATTGTCTATATATGCCACATATACAACATTTAATAGGTATCTATTAATATTAACGACCATTATGCACGTGCATAATAAACCACTCCTTTAAAAGCGGTTAGTAGAGTACTGAACTTATAAAATTCCCTGTGGTAAACAGTTAAACAAAACAAATCTGTCAAAATTTAGGAACTACCGAACGAAGAAATGCAATATTTTAAATAATTACTGTTTATGTATTAAAAAGTTTAGGAATACGTCTAAACGGCTACATTTGCATTCATGACGTATGCGGACTGTCATATGATAATATCTCTAGTTGTCAGAAATCGGTTAACCAATAGTAGGTACTCAATTTAACTTACACTGAGAAATTGATACATTACATATATCTGACATTTATAATATGATTTGCATCGTATTCCAACCACATTTGATTTTGAACAAAATAATCTTGGGAAGATGAATACAGGCAAATGTTCTATCTCCAAACAATTTTATATCAATTAAATCATTAATATAAATTGTAACTTTGTGATGTTGAATCGAGATGGATATTTTCCCTTGATTCGTAGTTCAACAGCCTCTAACAACCTACTGTTGGGCATAGACCTCTCTTTAGAAGGATACTTTCGGTTTATTATACCATGCTGGCCAAACGGTCGTCTTTTAAAGTTTTGTTATAATGTTAGAATCTTTCTCAATGCCTGCCTTTGAAAACGAATTAAAATTTCGTGGAAAAATAGAGTCTTCTGATTTTTTTTGCTACAGTTAATCAGTTATACTCTAAATGAATTGATGACAGTGCACTCTACGTTATTTTAAGAAATATTTATATATACTTTCTATTTGAAGACTGTACTGGGCGTCTTTACGACTACTGATAAGTATATTTTTTCGTTCCTTGTTCTTGTTCAGTTTTTTATTTTAAGAGTTTGCCTAAATGACACTACTCTGCCTGATGGAAAGCATGAATAGAATCCCAGAGTTTTGGTTATCATACTCATAACGGATGCAGACAATGCAGTATGGTGACTTACACTATGGCGACCTAGTGAGATGTTTTTTCGTGGAGACGTAACAGGCTTGAGAGTCAAATTTACCTATGAATATTTAAAAAAGTTAATGTTAAGCTTTTTATATTACACTAGCTTTTACCCACGGCTTCGCTCATGTGGAATTTGGTCCGCCAGATTAAGTTTCGTAACAGATCATTTTCATTTCAAATATTTTTTTTAACGTACAAACAATCCTATGGTACAACATCTTTATGTCACTTCAATGGTTTAGGCAGCGTACACCATTGGCCATTTTTTTCCGACTTAATTGACTTAATTGATACATATATATTACGACCAAAATTATATAAAATCATTACAAATTGTGTTATTCTGACGTATAACCTATATTACTGTAAAGTTTCATCCAAATCTGTCTAGTAGTTTTTTCGTGAAAGAGTTACAAACATCCATACTCACAATTTTTCGTATTTATGATATTAGTAGGATACTTAACTAAAGTTGAGCAGATTCTCTTGCCGTTCGAAAAGGTCGGAAAAAGGTCCGGTTTGTAGTATTTTTAAAATTTCCTACTTCAATTAAGGATACCTACATATTTTTATACTTTGCTTATGCTTTAAGCTGAAGCTCGCCGAAATTTCATCTCTTGTTCGAGTTATTGAATTATTCAAACGAAGTATGAAAGTTTCAACTCGAAAGACCACTTCGAACGATGAAGAATATCAAGTTAAACAAAATAATTAGAGGAGGGGTGAATTACATTTTTGTCGTTAAGAGTTTTCTAACGTTTCTAGTTTTAATACCTAGTGTACTTCAGTTGACCTTAACAACCATATTATTTTTAATATTTTAAAGAAGCATTTTAAAAGTCACATTTACGAATCTTTTCACTTCTTCTATCTTTCCACTGATTATTACATTCAATATATTTATGTATGCCTTAATAAATAAATAAATATTTCGGACATTTAACACACTACGTCATCTAGTTTCAAACTAAGCAGAGTTTGTGCTATGATAACTAGACTGACATATATACTATTTTTTTTGTAAATACATATATATTATACATAGGAAACACCTAAACTCCGAAAAAAATATTTGCAGATCATACAAACATTTGGTCCGACCCGAGGCTTCAAGAACAGCAATCGCTTCCACTACCACTATGCCTTCGAGGCAGTTAAAAAGACTCGACAAAGAAGTATTCGACAAGAATAATTTTATGTAATATTAAAGAAATTGCTTTTCATTTGAAGAGTCCGGTAATAGCTTGCAATTCCTTTTTTTTATATTCATAACACAAGCTCGTCAATACAAAACTAATTTATGTCTTTCTCGAGTAATTTAAGAGTGTGTAACCAACGTTGTTGTTAACCTGATGTCCGAAAACTCTCTAAACTTATAAGCGAATATATTTTCTTATAAGCGAATACAGATCAAGAGGTCTTGGGTTCGATTCCCAAGTTTGTTAAAAAAAAAAGTTGAGTTTTTCTGATTATAGAAATGCTAAATACAGTTCACAGTTTGAAAGTTGGAATTTTAACCCCCGTGCCTTGGAAAGCACGTAAAACCGTTGATTTTGCGTCTGATCCCTTACTAGTCCTGTCGGATAAACGTCTCATCGGGTTGTGAGAGTGAGGGTACAGAGATTGCACCTGTGTTTGCGCACACACTTGTGCACTATCATATCTCGTGCATAGTTGGCTGGTCTCCGTTGGGAAATTAAGAGAGATTCCATCGAGAGGTTAGGAGTACATTATTACCGTCATCATCGGTATGAATGTATTTAAAAATGTACTATATTTTATATAATAATCCGATAATAATATCAATACCAATCTAAGCAATAAAATATTGAACCGACCAAAACATTTCCTGCAATAGTCTTTCACACGAATTTTTGTAATGTTTATTAGACTAAGCATCTATCTACAATGTATTGTAAACATTTATAATGAGAAAATAAACTACTATTATTATTATTTCCCACAAGAAGACCTTGTACTCGTTTTAAAGTAACCGAACTGAGGTTGTTTTTTTTTTTTCCTAATTTCAAATACTAATAGATAAAGTTAAATAAATGCTTTGAAAAAGTAATTAACTACTCCGTCAACAAGTTTTCACTACTTTTCTGTTGTATTCGTAGCGATTTTTCATTTTTATGCAAGTCATGTGTTAAATTATTTAAACTATAAAGTATAGTGTATTTAATATCCAATACATTCGGGCATTCGAACTTCAATAATGAGTAAACATTAGTTGCGAGGGTTACAATAATTTTACGAAGATCCTTGGAGCCATATTTTGTAACTTGTTGTTCATGCAGACTGAATGTCTAGATAATTTATTTTTGTATCATTATTCTAAATACTGTTGAAGGCATTAATCGTTTACTAACTTTCAGGTTTAATCTATATAATGTGGTTTGTATTTTTAAATGTGTACATTTTTAAAAGGTAAGATAGGTAAGATAAAACTACCTTTTTTACTCTCACGAATATGTCAAAGGATAAAGGAAATAATTGCGTCATTTGGGCAACCCAAGAAAAGTAAATATGAAAAATCATATCCTGGATTAGTTATTTTTGCAAAATATTCTATTTATTAAAAGTAAATTTTACTAGAGATTTATCTGAAAAAAAATGTGTAAGTAAATATTAACAGTTCAAAAAACACAAGTACAAAATGGGTCACGTGACGCGGCTCGGAGTGCGAGCGTAGGCGCTTCACATAAAATCTCTCTGGCGACGGCAGCGCGACGCAGAATCTGCCGCGCGCTCAATTGAACTAAATTGCTTTAATTGACTTCAATTGAAATGACCTCGTGCACCGGCTCCCGACTCCCGCTTCTAGCCTGACACTTTTACATCTATCTTTTTTGGAGCTGACATAAAAGCTCCAAGATAAATTTCATTGCCCCAATAAAACTGGCCACTCGTATGTCACTATGGTATCCTGTACATCTAATGTTATGTATCTGACATGGTAATTGTTCTTCGTAATACCTAATAAACAAGTAGCAAAGACATTTTGTATCCGAGGATTTTAGTAAAAAATTACCTACATATTTATTTTATTCAGTCTATTGCCATCCACAGCTTTACCAAGAAACAATTAAAATTAATTTTATGATATTTTATCAGATTCGTATTCGTACATCATCACTATCATTATTATAATTGCATGTATTCGTACATATTTGTATAAAATATATACAAATAAAGGTTGTGGATTTAGACAATGCACAGTATTGTGTATTAAAAAAAAGTATAGGAATTACTTTTTGTTTCATAAATCACAACCACACAGGCCACAACCTGTAGGGTTGGGTTGGATTCAATTACCGGGTCAGAGAAAATATTATGGGATTGCCATGTAATGTTATGGAAACGTGTAAATCTGTTACGTGAATCTAAAAGACTAAACTTTGTGAAAATCTTTATGAAATTACGAAAATTTCATCTTACTACGTCATACCTACTTCGATGGAAATTTACACCATAAAAAGTATTGAATTACTTCTAACCCTTTATTTTTAAGTTACAAATGTCATTATTCATAACTAAAGCTCCTTCTTTGCTCGATTTTGATTCACCTAATGGTAGGTGTCTTCTCCAATAGTGTTGTATTATTTGCAATTGGTGTAGGTTAACTACCAGTTTCTACTTACAAGAAGAAATGAGAGTATATATATAGTGTGTATATATAGTGTTTCGTCCTATTACTATTGCAGTACCAAATGTAGATCTCCATCTATCTCTGTACAAAATGTATGCTGTATTGGTGAGCAATGTAGTCGTATAAATAAAAATAATTAGTTTTTAAAGACGTTGCTATTAAATATCCTTATCATCTCGGCCAAAAGACATTCACTGCTAGATATAGACGTCCCAAAAGACTTATTCTACAGCCCTCATCCAACAGTTTCCAACGAAAGCCTCTAATATTCTATGCCAAATACAAAAAGTCTACTTTTCTTTACAGAATCATTTAAATACTATCAAGTCAGATCACTTACTCTCTGTGACACATAAAAGCGGTAGCTTTCATAGAAACTCGTATAAAGTAACAATTGTTACATCATATTGTGATAGCGTCATACCATTTATTTGTTTTGTTAATTTGTCGTCGTTGTTATGAATAGTTGTTTATTACTCGTCTAACATTTGCAGGAAAAATCAGTATAAAGCTGAGCGGTTTGTAATTTTGAAATTTTTTTTCAAAAATATATTTCTGAAATTTTAATTTCTGGCAGTATCAATGTACGAATTACCTGAGATAATTATAATAATTAATATTTTTCATACATATTTTATTACTTATTAACTATACAAAAATGAAAATGAAAACAAAAAAAAAACATTTTTTAATTAATAAATTGGTGCTGAAGTTCCCTTCTCCAAAGAAATGAACCTGACTGATGAAGCTGGTATTATCTCTCACACTGATCTGAAATAAAAAAATAAACCGGATTTTTAATTAGTATAAGTATAGTTATGGCGGGGATTTTTTTTTTTTCTGTACCTCAATCCCCCCGGATACCACCTACTGGTGGTTATGTCGGACTCGAACCGACCAAATACCGCACGCCGTCTCAGGTACCGGTAGCCGGGGAATCAGGTGTACCCTAGAAAGGAAATCCCTGAAACCCTAACGTACCTCGGGCCATCTACCTACGGCTTGCAGATGACCCCTTTTCTGCTCCAAAAGAGCGTATACTCCGTAGCAGGTCCCGCTGCTATCCTGGAAGTTGCTGGCCTTGAGGGTCTCCGCCCACACTGGGGCCCCGTAAAGGGCCATTGACCGCACAACTCCCGCGTAGAGTCTCCTGCAGGAGTCATCGGGTCCCCTCATGTTAGGTAGCAGCCGCGCCAACGCCCGCGCTGCTCCCACCAACTTTGGGACCTGACTTCGGAAATGAGTTCCAAAGTCCCATCGGCTATCGAGTACGAGCCCCAGATACCTCATGGAGGACTCAATGCCGATGCGAGTATCTCCTACTATGAGGTTGGATCGATTTCGTGGCTTGTTCCGAGGCCCATGAAAGAACAAGGCCTCGGACTCGGCCTGAAGAGGTGTTTGACGAGGCATCGTGTAATTACTCTTTCAAAGAGTTTGCATACCTCGTCAAGCAACACTATGGGCCGGTAGGCAGATGGTGAGTCTGCCGGGCGCCCCTCACTTCGGATGAGGACCAGTTTCCCCGTCTTCCACAATTTTGGAAACTGGCCCTGCT
Source organism: Hypercompe scribonia (assembly GCA_949316085.1). Classification (NCBI taxonomy): domain Eukaryota; kingdom Metazoa; phylum Arthropoda; class Insecta; order Lepidoptera; family Erebidae; genus Hypercompe; species Hypercompe scribonia. The sequence goes on along the minus strand of OX438969.1, from coordinate 14,220,187 downwards.
CGAGGCATGCACTGAAAAACTTTCTCAGTCGGGGCTCGAGAGCATCGTCGCTTAGAGCCAGGACCCAAGTTTGGCCTGGTATGCCATCGGGTCCTGGGTCCTTTTTGCTTTAAGCCGTCGCACCGCCAGCGCTAGTTCTTCCCAAGCGACGTCTGGCACGTCGTCGTCATCCACGCTAGGCGCTTCGGGCGCCGAAGGCGGAGCCATCAGGTGGTGGAGCGTGCTTCACCACTCGCACCGGGAACAAGGAGCCGACAACCCGCTCAAGCAACTCTGGCTGAAGACACCGGGTTAGCGGTGGAGCCTATGGGCGCATTTTACCCCTGACCATATGATAGGGACGCCCCCACGGATTTCACTCCAGGATCTCCAACAACTTGTGGCGGGCCTCACTCTTGGCCCGTTTTATCGCTGCTTAAAGGGTCCTTTTGGCATCCCTGTATCCCGTTAACAGCTCCGTCTCCCGAACTGCCGCATTCGCGGGGCGGCGACGCCTTCTACGGAACCTGGACCACTGGCGGCGCGCGGTCACGCAAGCTTGTCGCGGCCTTTCGATATCCGGCGACCACCAGCAGACCTGGCGCCTGACAGTATTTGACTGGACCCTAGGCATAGCCGCATCGCAGACACGGGTCATGGCCTCCCGGAACCATTCTACCTCCGCTTCCACGTTGACAGGCCTGTCCGGTGCAGGGACCCAGGTCTGGACGATAGCGGCTCCCAGAAGGAGCTCACGATCTAAGCGCTTGAGCGTCCAACGTGGTTCTGGTGGAGCCACTCTGGGCGGCGCACCACTTGTAGGAGCGGAGACTTCAAACCGAATGTATCGGTGATCCAAACCTGTCTCCTCCCCCACAACGACGTGCCAGCAAGGGGCACGCGAACGAAATGTCAACGATCGAGCTGCACCTCGCCGTAACGAACGTAGGTACGGCACCCCGGTTTAGGACAACTAGGCCGGATCTTTCGGCCCAGTTCTCCAATGCCCTCCCCCTTGGATTCGTGCGCCGAGAACCCCAGACAATCGACCAGGCGTTGAAGTCCCCGAGCACAAGAACCGGAAGGGGTCGACAGGCATCGACGACGACGGCTAGCTGAGCGAGCCATTGCTCGTACTCAGTTATGTCTCTGTTTGGCGTGAAATAAGCGGCCACGCCCGCTATATCCCCAACCACCGCCGCTATGCAACCCCGTTCCCTAGCAACCACAGCAAAAGGAGGGGTACCAGCGGCAGTGCCGTGCACCAGTGCAGCCGAGCCATCTAAGTCGGTCTCCCAGGCAGCTCCGAGAAACCGGTGGACATATGGCTCGGCGACCGCAGCAATGTGGATTGACCACTGTGCCATACTCTGGAGCAGAAGATCCTGAGCAACGGCACCGTGGCCCACGTTCGCCTGGAGGATGCGGCGATTTGAATCCATTATTGAGTTTCCATCTCCACATTCCGTCGCGAACATTACCGTTCTCTAGCGACACCTTCCGATGGCGATTTGAAGCCAGAGGGCCGACCTCCAAGTTTCAGCATCGATCCGACACAGGGTTTACTGCCAACCCGGTGGTCGGTAGGCTTGCCTTCCGCTGCACACCTAAAGCAACGCAGTGGAGCGCTGCAACCGCCTTATGACCGCCTTGTCCACAACGGAAACAAAGGTCACCTATGGTGACCGCCACCTTACATTGAACCCCCACATGTCCCACCAACAGGCAATCGATCGAGGCGGCAATCGGCTAGGCCGATTGCCTCCTCGATCCGTTCCACGGGGTTGCCAACTCTGCGGCGTAGCTCCTCCAAACTTACGTCACTCGTGGTGGTAGTCGTTGTCATATCGGATGCGATCTTTTCAAGAAGGACCTTGAGCAAGAGCTCACCTTCGGCCCTCTCTGATGTCGCAGATCCGCCAATCTGCCTCTCCTGGGCCATCCGCCCAGTCTTGGGAGGTCGACCTCTGCCACGAGCCCCCCGATTATGGTGGGGACTATAATCAAAAAAAAAAATAACGCAATAGCGTGTAGTTTAAAGCACGAGTCTGAAAACGACTCGTTTTTTCAATGTTTTCTTAATAAAAAAAATATAGAAATACTCTACAGAAACTATTTCTTTTAGTTCCGATCAGAACCAGTATCGTTTAGAATGACGTATTAAAAATTTCAGACAAATCGGTTTCGTAGTTTTTTTCTTTTTTCATTTCATGAGACGAATAAAAGTAGTTTCGAGATAAACGCGTTTAAAGTTTCAACTAAGTAAATATATTTCAAAAAAATGTGTTGCAATATGCACTTATCATTAATTGGCGATCTCAGCACCGTAAAGAATTCCCTCCGTTTTCTCAAAGTCTTAATTTTCTTGACTCTTGGCATTTTTACGAGCAGTTCTTGCCTCTTTGGAGTCACTCGTGCTTTGACGATTAGCCTTATAGATTCTTCGCTCGTCACAATCTTGGGCTAGTTGATCGGCATATGGACCGATTTTAATACTCATTACGTTCATAATCTTCAAACCCTTCGTTAAACGTACAAGCAGCACAATATGCAACGATGCCCACAATTTTTTAATTAAATATTACTATGAAATTTTTGCACTTGATGTTGCTATCGCTGAGGTACGTGTTAAATTAACTAAACAACTCTTCAAACTCAAATATTTCCCCTGAAACATATCTTCTTTTAAATTTATACAATAGTCTAAGTCTGGTATACTAACTCGTGCAGCTGCGACTAACGAACAATAGAGCCTAACCCACCGATTTTATACGTGACCTTCTAATGGGCTCTAAATACAGAAATACTTGGAATTTTGTCACCAAATTTTAACAGCATATTTTTAAAATACTATACTTTCAAGTTATAATATATAAAAATAATTGATTTTTCAAAAATTCTAGACCACCGGGTTCCCTTAATAAAAAGAAGATATCTTTAATGGTCTCAACTCTATAGTTTTGATAAAAGCTGAAATAATTACTTTAAGGTTTATGAGAACTATTGATAAGTGCATACAAATCATGCAATAACATTTCATTAAAAAAAATCTATTGTTTTAAAATGAAACTGGAAACGTGTGATGAAAATTAATGAGTGATCAAGGGAGAATGAAAATTACTCATCAAAAATTGATTTAAAAATAAATCTAATGAACGTATGGATTATGTTTTTAACGTTTGGATTTAATTACTAAGACGAACGTCTTTTTAAAAGCTTAATGTTTCTTAGAGAATGCAGCCACAACAAAATACCTACTCGTTTATGTACATAACTAGGACTTCGTAGCTTTTTTGGTTAAACAATATGTCTGTACATTTTACATGAAAGGTTTCATTTACCTAAATAAAATTAAAGAAATAAATATTTTCTTTATATTTATGTATCAATACGACAAAAAATAATTTACAAACGTCTAATATTGTGTGAGATTTTTTTTTATTTTTTTCTAATACATTCACTATCTTACATCTTTTAATTCTATGTGTATATATATTCACTTTCGGTTCTAAGTGACTTACCTACCGCTTAGATTGTATCTTTATGTAGACACACGTGTTGAAACTTACACTGTACAGGTCTACACTTGAATTGGTGTTTTCTAGTCGTCAAAAGTGAACGCACGACCAAGAACTCCGACTAACTTTATTTTATCCTTCACTAATTGCCGTTATTGACGTGTAGCACACTGACAGGACCGATTATTGGGGAGACCCCAAGGGTCTGTGTGGAATAATTGGAAGCCTATGCCCATCAGTGGATGTCTTTTGGATGAGATAATGATGACGGTGAAGAATTGTCATTCGAGATCAAGATCTGTGGTGATATCGGTGAATATTTACGTACCTATGTATCATCACCATCATCTAACAGTCCTCATAGTCCACTGCTAGAAACAGCTCTCTTCTTAGAAAGGAGGTTTTGGCCTATTATACTATGCTGGCCTTTTGGCTTCTTTCTAATTTTACTTTAATTTGTAGTACTCTTGTCCGGCGGTGATTACTCCCTTAGTCACTTGTTATAACACCCATGGGATCTAACCTATTCTTCACTAATTGTCATACATTTTATGTCTATAACAGTTTAATGTTTTAGCAAGTTTTTTTATTATGTCGCAGAGCTGTACTGGTGCAAAATTCTTATCATTATATTAATATAGGAATATAACCTGAAAAGTTACTTGTATATAAACAAAAATTATAAAAATAATAAATTAAGACACGTCACACGAGGTCGTCTAAACCTAAATTAGCCTTTGCTCACCAGACTACTGGGAAATTAAATCATATATTGGTAAATTCGTTTGTATTATAAAAATGTCCATCCAGATACTGAATTATTTTTTTACATATATTAGAACACACTTACTATTCCTGAACGGGATATCGAAGTCACTATCTATGATTAAACGTTCAGAATCACTGACCACTAAATCAACAGGCCCGTAAAATTCTTAAAGTAGAGCTTTTGACTGTGCGCATGAAATAACGGTTGAAACGGTCACCTCAACGTTTTCGACTGCGCTGAGTGTTGTGAGTTCAAGCACCTACATGAGACAACACTTCGTGTGATCCACAAATTGTTATTTTAGTTCTAAGTGTTTTTCGTATCCGTGTAATGTGTGTGTGTAAAGACCCCCGCGACACAGGAATATTCTTAATAAGGACTTTTTAGAGAAACAGAGCAATTTAACACAAAATATGTTCTTTGTATACATACATAAATTTTAAATGATTCGCTGTTTGCTCACTTGTTATTTTCCGCACTGCCTAAATGTTGTGAAATAACAAATTGTGTAAACACACGTATAGGTATATGATGACGGTATGCCATTAAAAAGACATCACACATTTTGGCACGTGTTCTATCCGGTGCACAATTGATCTTAATTAGGAAATAGCGGCGCGGGACGCAGACGCCGCCGCTGTGACGGCCGTCTTCAACCGATAGCGTCACTCACAAATAAAAAAATACACTGATAAAAATTATGAAAATTGAAACACATGGCATAATTAATGAATAGTATAATTATTAATTACGTTAATTAAGTAGTGATTAAACCTCCACCGCTCTAGGGAGGCAGGTACTAAAAATATTTCAAACATATGAAATATCTGTTAAGAAGATTGAACATAATTTATATTTCTAAAATAAAAAAAAAACCAGACGATATGTCTTCCTCTTGGAGCCGTTTGGCTACCTGACGTACAGTTTACACTATACAAAAGAATATAATTAACTATGATTCCAAAATGTGACCACTACCATTACTGTAGTTTATCACTATCAGTGATTTCATACCATGACACGAGTTGTGTTTTAGTTGGTTGGCCAACCAACTAAAATATAACTCGCTTATTAAGTTAAGTTATAAATATTAATTTAAGTGGAAAAAAAAACGGAAATCAAAAGTTTCTCAAGTGACTATAAAATCAAACTAATACAGTTGCAGAGTAAATAACTAGTATTTAAATTTAATTATCAATAGATAGAAGGATCAATTAAATTAAAAATAAAATGTAAAAATAAAAAATCTCTAAAATAGAAGTAGGATTGCCTTCTCTAACATGTTTACCATGCTCAAATGCACTGTAACTCATTAGTGCGTAACTTTCTACATCTGCCTCTCTTGGTCAACTCATAAATTTTATTGTTTTATATGATGTAATTCTTTTTCGATATACTGGTGCGTGTCAGAGTGACAACGCAACCTACTTCTTTTTAGGTTTCTTTTTCTTTTTCTCTTTGCCCCAATTAAAATATGATTTTAACTCTCTGCCACTACCAGCAGCTGGTTCTTCAGCTTCATTTGAAACTTCCTCTGGTTCTTGTATACGAAAGACCTTGTTAACTCCAAATATAATACTTCGTCTTGGATGTATACGCTCCACTGTATCGTCCTCTGGGTCTTTGGGTGACATAACTATTGCATTATCCTGAAATCTCAAATGTTTCACAGCAGACTTATCTTTTATGTCACTAGATGTTATTTCCCCACTTGTTCGAGGTTGCTCAGTTTTGTCTTTTTCATCAACATAATAGTAATCATGTTCATATATTTCATTTCGAAGTTCTGTCTCAGTCAATGGAGACTGCATTGATGACCCTCCATGTTTGTTCCTAAATTCACATAAATCTTTTTCTAAAGTATCTTGTTGCAAAGAAATAGACCTCACTCTTAGCTTCCTCAAGTATTGTAATATGTTTAACTCATCTGAAAATTGGCTTGAAACTGATTCGACCTGCAAGAGTTGTTCAGGTTCTATTGATGGTGTCTCAAACTTTGTTGGCGAAAAAGTAACATCTTCGCTGCAGATAGAAGAAATATCCAGCATCTCGTGTAAACTGGAGCCAGTTTGAACAGCTGTATCCTTTACAGATTCCAAATGACTTGTCATATTTTTTATTTCTATTTCAGCAAAAGTCGATAATCTGTCTGAACACAACTTATCAATATCTGCTGTTACTACTTCATCTGCAGACTTTTTACGCCAAAATCGTAAAAGCAGGAGGCATCTAGTTACAAGTTTTTTAAAAGTATTTTGATTTGTAACTTTTTCTTCGTACTCCATAAGTTCTTGAACCCCGAAGATGAAGTCTTTACCAACTCCTATATCATGTGGAGACTTCATAATTGTGTCCAAATATAAACTGAAAAATTTCATAGAGTCTACTACAGCATATTACAGAAACAGATTACAGAATGAGAATAATTTTATCTAAAACATACATACATATATGTGTATAATGCCATTTGAAAGTTAATTAAGATTAGGAATATGTGTTCTCTTATGGTAAGGTATATAAAGCACAGTTTATCCTGTCTAGACGAACAACACTATCAAACTTATCGGTAAAATAGGCGAAACATATCCCATCACCATAGGAACTAATCCAGTAACTTTTAACATGTTCTCATCATTATTTTTAGAAATGCCACGTCGTTTTTAACCCTCCCCGGTTACACACTTATTCTTAACGTTTTTTTAATAAATTGGGTTATAAAAGTATAGCTAGTCGGTTTCCATTGTTTTTTATGTTGTTTGTTGAAAAAGAAGAAAAATCATTTAATTTAATATTCACAGGACAGCATACGGCTAAAACGAATAAATAGAATAGAAGAGAGTGTCACAAGCACTGATAATGCCCTATGGAATGTCAGAAAAGGCACGTTGCTGTAGTATGAGAGGATGCCGCGCTGGTGTTGCAATAGGGCCCATGCAAGATGTCGTCGGCTTGTCCGTCTGCGAGTGTTGTATTTATAAATATATAATGGTGAATATTATATAGGGATAACTATAAGATATGTGTATATCTATACACATACATAAAAATCATAAAGTTAATATACTTTAGGAATACAGAATTGTATACATTACATAATATTGCCTAAAAATTTTATTAATATACGTACACATTTTCCGCAGCATCTGTATAAATGAAAAACGCATCCGAAACCTTGGGAACGCACCGCTTGAGCCAGTAATGTATGGTATAAAGTACGGTAAGGAGGACAGCTAGGAATGTTACACCAGCAAGGCATACATTGTGACGAAAACCAGATGCGGCGCCACAACTGAGACGATCTTCGTCGTATATGTCTACAAGAATGAGTATAAAAATCAATTCCAACAATAGTGTTGTATTTAAGTAGCTAAAAAGTTACAGATTTGAATCTCGTTAAATGAACTCGGTTTGGAGACTGGGTAGTGTATGTATTTAATGTACTCTAACATTAAATACAAGTAATATGACAGGAACAATTGTCTTTTTTATGATAATATTTATTTCTCATGCTAGTATAATCATCAACTCCCCGTGCTTCAGACAGCACGTAAAATCATCGGCGCTGCGCCTGATCTAACCACGATCGTGTCAGATAATCGTCCCATCCGATTATGAAATTGAGGGAACAGAAAGTCCACCTGTATTTGAGCAGACACTTGTGCACTACAATATCTCCTGCTTAGTTGACTGGTCTCCGTTAAAATAGGCGCCGTGGCCCTAATCGGCTAGCAGTACTTTTTAAAAGATCAGCATTAGAAGAAAGTAACAATTATAATATCAAATTGAATATCAGGCTCTAGACACAAATAAGTAAGTATATCATGGATATTGCCCACTATAAAATAACCATAATTTTAATTTCATTTAAAACCTAATTGGATCCCGACAATCGGATTATGATGATGCAGGAACTAGGAGTATTTAGTGTTTCCGCTGAAATATTACTACAATGGCCAGCCTACATGAAACCGTCCGACATGCAATTTTAATAAAACAATATGATATCGCTCACGTGGAAACGCTTGAAAATATGCTACAAAAATATTTCTTGGAATAAATCGATCTAGTTTACCTTAAAATGAAATCAAACTAATATAAATGCTATTAGATACCGAAAGAACCGCAGTTTGGCACTCCATCACAAGCATTGAGGGAGTCGATGCAGACACGGGCACCCGAGATTTGACATTCGATTTGCGAAGCCCCACATCGCATTTCACTATTTTGCAAGGTCCGTGATGGTGTCAATATTATGGTCATGCGTTTTATCTGTGTCACACATTAATTATAGTTATTAACAAATACAAACTCATGAATACATTCCTACCACATATGAATAGACTAGTTGAACCACACAGCCTCGTCTGCATTTTATACTGTTCGTAGTATAATTTCCTATAGCAGAAAGTAATTTGTTAACCATAAAAAGTTTACAGTGAGCCAACCTTAAAAGTTAGACTTTTCTTCATTATTTTTACGAAACTTTACCACTGCGAAACGGAAAATCTCAAAAGGAATAATGTTCCCCCTTTTGCAAACATTTTTATCGATACTCTACTCCTATTGACCGCAGCGTGATGATATATAGCCTAAAACCTGCTTCTAAATATCGACTATCTAACAATACAATAATTTTTTAAATCAGCCGAGTAGTGCCTGAGATTATTGCTTTCAACCAAACAAACAAACTCTTCAGCTTTACAATGTTAGTGTAGATTGTTATGCCAACAATTGTTGATAGGTACTACTGATTGATATCCTCCTACTGTTACTAGATAGTAACTAACTTACCAAAACAGGTATAATTTTGAAAATTGCGTGTATGTCGAGAGTTGAAAATGAATTTGAATATTTTAAAAATAAATAAATAATACACAAGGAGTTTTCTAAAAGAAATTAAAAACAATGATGATATTTTCTTATATACATATATAGATACAAAAATCATTTGCGTGTTTCTGTTATACTTCTAGCGACTATCCTTATGTATAGGTAAGATTGTTTCAAATAAGAATAAATAAATTACGACATGGCTTGACAGCTGTTAATAACGTAATAATGTAGAATTTTAGTAAAAAATACATACACTTTTATGATATAGGTGAGTATACCTCCCACTTAAGCGACTCAAACGTGTTGCCACCCTTATGATGCCCTCCCTCATAATTGGGAACGAAATAATTGCTTAACATCTATGGCAGCACCGTCTTTCTAAATATATTCCTGTATACTATAGCCATATCATATGTGTTATATTTAAATTAGGTTTTTGTTAAATTTGTTTTGTCGTAAATTATTATCAGATAATAAGTTTACTCAAAACTTAATTAAGAAGATAAGAATTGACTAACAGTGAAATTAGAAAGTGCCAATACAAGTCGGGAAGTATTAAAGAGGAAGACGTATTTAGTGGTGGTCTCATTAAAGTCACAGAAATCCAGCACTGGCTTGCCCATGAACTCTGGCAGGTACTGCATAGCTACTCGTTCACTGATCTACAAAAAAAACTCACAGTATAATAAATTATACACATAAAATAACTCCATCTGGACGATTGATTCATCAACACTGAGTATAAATCACTTTGGCTACGAACCTGAAGTTTTGGCAACTAATGATTTCGTGTTATTACTACCCACTAGAAAACGATGCTTGAAAATTTCCCCTTAAAAAAAAAACACTGCATCTTTGGTCGTTCCGTGGTATAGCTGGAAACTAATATTATCATTTTCCTGCTCAGTTTATCCTATATATAAAAAAATACGCTTTGTATTATTTACTATATACACAAGATTTGGTCCTAGTGAAGGGGTTGTTTTTTTAAAAAAAAGTATGTATTATTATATTAATAACATTAAAAAGAGATACAATTCGCGCTTCTCGTGAAAGTCTAACTACATTATCTACAATTCCGGGCAATTTTTCTTGTTAAGTGTGTTGATCACGATATTTCCTTTGTAAATATTTTTTTAACATATTTTGTTAATTAATTACAGAAATTGTCAATGTAAAATCACACAATATATAATATTTTGATAATGTTTTTTGCAAAGCACTAAATTACTACTTTATTATTTGTTAGATTTGTGTTTTATAATTTAGAGCTTCTTCACAAAAAGGTCTCACACAAAGGCGTATGTGAATAATAATGAAACAATAAAAAAATATACAAATATGCACACTTTTTAATAAATGTACCTTTGAGAGAACTAAAAAATTACACTCAATAACATGGCATCACTGAAATAATATACTAATTAATTCACGTTGGTAACAATATTATAACCTCATCATCCTGAAATTCAATAAGCCGCTGAAACTGTCTCTGATTGAACTTCACCGGCGCTGTAGTTGTAGACATATGTTTCATTATGTGTCTGTGATGTGGTTTTGCCTCTTCAATTTCAATTGCACTGAGAAAACGCTTTTTACGAAAATGAAACGCTTTTTTTCTACTGGAAGCAATAACAGACACAATTGTTTTTTAATAAAAAATAATTTATAAAAAAACCGTTATAAGAACATACCTACTGGGTATTCGTCATATAAATTTACAGTATAAGTGAACTTCTAACTTTTGACACCTAAAACATTCTTATTCCTGCCATCATCGATTATTATTTACATACGTACATACATGTAAATTTATGAAGTTATACTATAAATAATTCTTTGTAAAAGAAAAAAAATCTCCTTAATTTGGAGAATAATAAAATAAAAATACACGAACACTAGATTTTCGTAATGAAAATTGTATAATTGTGTATATTTAATTCTTGTGCACATTATAAAGTGTATAAGGTTCCTACCAAGAACTTAGTGCCCCAAGTAAACCTCACCTGTAAGTGGTGTACCTGCTTATTGACGGACGACGCTCTGACAAACAAAACATGCCGATTAGCGGCAATAGGCTCGCCACCTGTTTCATGGGATCAAAACACTAACGAAAAGTGGGCGTTTAATATGCATCTGTCTACCCCTCCGGGGAAACAGGTTTGATTACATGTATGTTATATATAAGGCAGTTTCAACTTAACAGAGATGTCATTTCGTGAATTTTTTATTAATGCTAAAATAAGCTACAGCCTCCAGATTCATTACCACTAATATTTACCTTGGCCGTAGCCTATGAACTGGTATATCTTCTTCCGGATTATAATCATCACTTATTTTAGTTTGGTTTAACTTATCAGCCATCGCAGAAGCTGACTGAACTATGTTCTCAAAAGACTCATGATCTACCAGTGTAACAGCCAAAGGATCCAGCCTAAATAAAACACAAGATTATAGAATCTCAAATTGTAGCAGTAGATATTTATATTACAGTAGATATTAAACTTACTTCCCAGTGCCGTCTGTGCCAATTGGAGATTTTAATTTCATCTGAGAAGATTTATTTGGTACACGATTTTGATTTGTTACTGCAAAGTTAATATGAAGATAAGAGTAGATTTATCCAAGGACAATGGACTACGTGTATGGATTAAAAACCACATAGTGCTTTTTAGAGTACCAGTAGAAGGGGATTGAGCTTCTGAAAACTTCAGTCAGCAACAAAATTATTACTGTATTAACACTATAATAACACTAATGTTCTAAGAGGCTCTTTGTACCACTCCCTTTGAGCCAACACACATTTTTAAATTAATTTTATTCGGAGAAACATACCACTCAATATAACACTGTCGAAATCAAGGACAGGGAGTAATGGTCCTTTTTGTGCGTCAATATTAATGATATCAGAAATAGGACTGTGTATTTCAACTTTAGGCTTATTGAAATCTTGTGATGCACTTATATTTCTTGAAGCGTCGTTCAGATCATCGAAACGTGTTGTCCTAGAACCATAATGTTTCTTATAACATCGTGATATGCACTACACTGTCTTCATTCGCAGTTAGTACGGCGGCCACCGCGCTTGGATTCTATTCATGCTTTCCATCAGGCAGAATAGAGTTGGTATAAAAATATATATAATATTATTATAATGGTTTATATTGTGGCGATTCCATATTATAGCACAAATAAAAATATGTAACAGCGCCATCTAGCGAAGATACATTGAACTACGAAGTATCAACGAAACGTATGAATGTAATGAGCTACAATACAACTACTAATCCTGTATCGCGATATAGAGATTTGCGTGTCAATTGGCATATATACAACATCCCAACATCAACCGTTGGGTCGTGGCTCGCCAGGCATGATCACCTCGCCTGGTCGGAGGATCCTCCCTTTGTGTCAGAGGGACATGACACTCTTTCCCTCCACAGTGGTAACCCCGACGTGATTGGAAGCAGCCTTTAATTAAGCAGATCAGCAGCGTCACTCTCACAGTAATGAGTAATCAAGTCTTAGCCAGTCAGCAACATCAACAGCTAGCAACAGCAGGGACATATGACACACACACACTCCACAATATTATATTAGTATGTATAATAGGATGCTATAAAAAAAAATAACTTCGAGACAGTCTAAGATAGGTAAAAAAAATAATACTTTACAATACATATTAAAATTGATGAGAAAAACAATAAGGATAATATTTTAAACGAGTGGCATATTATGTTGGTCAAAAACTCCTCGGTAAAGCGAGACTTATGTTCAGCAGTGGACTGTCTAAGGCTGTTGATGATGATGATCATATCGTTGGGCTTAATCAATAAAGACCATTTTGAGCTTTGAAGCGTGCGTACATATCACAATATATATTTGTAATAAATATTTTTTAATTTTTACTAGCCTGCTGGTCAAGAGCTTATACTTAATAATGATCTTGACTGCTAAGCCAGATGACATAAGTTAGATTTCACCCAGGAGAAACGATTGGGTGATGAAATCGATAATTTAGTCTGTGTCTGTGTATCATTTATGAATAATATGTATGGTGTTTGAGAAATGTGCAAGGTTCTTATAATTGTAATAAAAATAGATGAATACATTACCTATATTCAGTGGGATATTCTTCTGCTACGGTTGACGTATTTTCGGTAACAGCTACTAAAGGTATATTCAGATCTATATACGACAAATCTGGATTTAAATATGCTGAAAACGTAATAGTTTATGTTGTATAGTTATAAAGTACCTAGAAACCGAGCTTTTCTCGTTATCATAGTGATAGTTGAATCGCAATTCACCAACTTCTTTTCTTCTCATCCCTAATTTTGTCACATAGATAAGTATCAAAATGGACCTATTAGACAAACGTTTCATTGCTTGAAAACATGGATAAAACAACATTTTTTATAAAGAAAACCTAACTAGAGATATTTATCACCCCTGAAACCTCTAGCATACTAAATTTCATGAAATTATAGGAACCGTTTCCGAGATTCAGATTATAAACACAAATATATACATGTGTATGCAAGAACTGCTCGTTTAAAGGTATTAGATAGAGTTAAACTTAAATAAACCATATTAAATTTGTTTTTAACGTCGAATAAAATGTTAAAAGGCTTGTTACGGAACTACTAAGACCACTTGAAATTAACGGTCTATAGAATATTCTGAATAACTTTGACTTTCTGTCTGTCACAAAAACTACTAATCTAGCAACGATTAGTATAACCTATTTACGACTTCGAGGCACGCCATCTTTTCTGGTCGTAAGATATTTCCTATGCCTTGAAAAAACATAATGTTACTCCACCGTATTGACCCACGCAACGGCAGGTGGAAGACGCCAGAAATGGGACTCCAACCCTTCAGTGGTGATATTTTTGACTGTGTACTAACCATTTTCATTCAATCTGTCATTAGATGCTCCACGCAAAATGTTAGCTAATTCTTTGTGTGGTGGTTGGGTGACAAATTCGCTACTTTTACTCAGATTGTTTAAAATATCATGAATAGCATTCCAATAATGAGACTTTCCTTCAGTTCCTTCACTTGTATGAGTAGAAGAGTATCTAGCAGCTTTTAGTTTGGAGTTGTACCTATTTGCTGGCATTGGTCGTCGATTTTTAAACGAGGGCCTAAAACAGTATTTATTATAAATGCTTTCCTTCCTTTATAATTAATTCTTGACATCATAAACCTTACAAATGTTGACTCAGTAAATTAAACTATTTACCTAGCTTAGATGGGTATATAGTTCATTCTCCAACACGACATCTAAACAAAATGAGGGTATAATCATTTAAACAAATACTAAATGTAAAATGTCTGAATGTAGTGGCAAAGAAATATTAAGGCAATTGATCGATCATCATCAATTTAGACATGAAACAACTTTGATCATTTCATTGCTAGCTTATTTTGTGTTTTCACCGATAGTCCTACTAGGCCTAATTTTTTGGGTGATATAAACTTCAACACGATCCTTAGTAGTAAAGACCTTTAGCTGACGAATATTTCACTTTAAACGCTTCTCACGGTCTATTCCCCGCTCACACTCATCCCACAAGGTTCAGCACAGGCCTAGATTATATACATATACTAACAAATTTCTCTCATTTGTTTACTACACTCATGCTTGAATCTTTTGTTACAGATCACCTAACCTTAGTTTTTATAGTTAAGGAAACTTTTCCATTATATAAACGCTTTTACGGCAGGTCAACTGTGAATCACTTAAAAAAAAGAGAAGAGTTATAAAATATAGATTTTTCCAATAATAAATAAAATAAATGACAACAATTACTAAGCACCCAAGCATAACAAAGAAAAATAAAAATTCTTAAACCTTGTATTATTGTCGACCAGTATACCACGCTACATAAGAAATCGAGACAGACTACATTTGAAATTTAAAAATCCCCAGAAAATATGAAATTAAGGATAACGTACGCACACTTTAGAAAAGACTGCAACGACTTACTCCACAATTAAAAATCGAATATAGCAAAACTTTAATTGACAAAGCAAGTAATAATACCAGATTTCTATGGAAAGCCATTAAATCCATAACAAACCAGCAAAATCAACTTAAGCCTTTTTGAACTTTTACAATTATCGGCAAACCCTCAATCCTCAATCAATTAGGTTTATAAATATTTTAATAAAATAGAAAAAACTTAGCTGACAAGATCTTTTCTATCACAATTTTCATAAGGACCAGTTATTTTAACTTCAAGTATACACAGCTCATCACATTCATAACTTAAAAAAAATCATTATGAATTGTATATAAGCAATAATTTGGATGTGAAAACAAAATATTTATGCACTTTTCTAGATCTGTTCCAAGCGTTTGATACGGTCGCTGTACCCATCTTTCGGGCTAAATTGGTAAAGTTTGAAGCACCTGTGTATAAAATTTATTCAAGAATACCTTTTAAACAGAACAAAATTGGTGAAATTAGAAGGCTATAAAAGTCTAGACTACAGTCTCTTATGGCCTTCCACCGGGTAGTATATTGGGCCCTACGGTCTTTCAAATACACATAAGCGACCTCTACATACTATCTTAACCAAACATTTGATTTTTTATCGATGCAGATGGCACAACACATCTTAGTAACGGGATCAAACTGGCCGCAAATTAAGGATAAATATTCTCTGCCGAAGGAAATGTTACATCACAAAAATTAAAAAACGTCACAAACACATCGTATACATCACACATCCTAAACACCGTACACATTACCCACAGACTGCTCACAAAGCAAACTCACTATACCCAACACAGCCATACACACTCATTAATTCATATACATATACTTATACATGCAAGCTCAATAACGTGTATTTAATTTTACTGATAAAAATTCTAAACTTTCTAACTAATGCTCAAATTACTTTTACATTAAATGACTGTTTTTTTATTGTAGTGTTTATTTTTACGGATGAAATACTGTGTTCCAAAATATAGGCTACAATGAAATCATAGTTACCTTTTATGGTGTAATGCATCTTTTGCTACAAAAAGATTTTTATGTTTCTTAAAATCTATTCGTTTTAATACACTGGGGCCATATTTATAGGATTTTCTCTTATGAGTACGTTCACCATAACCGGAAAATATCAATCTAAAACGGGCAAGTATTGAACAATAATTTACGAAGAAAAGTAATAACTCATTTCTGTCTATAATAATTATTCAAACATAAGTTACTAAACCTTTAAAATAGTTATACAGTTTAACAATTAGTAATTTGACAATTGTCTTGTTTGATTTGCAATAATATCTGCTGTGTTTACGACCTGTGTGATAAATGTGAAAAGAATTCTGAGCTTACCTCGGATCCGGTGTGAATAAATTGTTTATTTCCATTTGAAACTGAGAAAGGGACTCATCTTCATCGAGATTGTTACCATGACGTAAAATGTCTTTAGTTTTATTTAACTGTATTTCAAGTAAAGATATCTCTTTCGTTATGTAGGACTCTCCAGCACTATTTAATGTAAAATATATACTTGCTAGTAGTTGTATAAAGTTGTAGAGGTAAATGTAAATGATGCTCTTATTATATAGAACCATAGATATCTTATGAACTTTAAGGCGAATGAATAGATAAAAACTAACTGTACTTAATATAGATCAGACTTAAATCAAGTGTCACCATCCTTATTCATCCCATGGGTGTATTAAGAGGTGACTAAAGGAACAAATTACACAAGACAACATCACTGTAAAAAGAAGGAGAAGAAGGAAAACTTCACCAAACCTTGTTTTTTTACGTCTGGAAACCCCACGATCTGTTACCCACTGTGGTTTGCGGTGAGGTCGACTGGCGCGCCTCCTCCGCTCAGTTCCGGGTGGTAAAATGCGTCCGAGTGGAGATCGTCTTTCCAGGCCGTAACCTTCTGCGAAATGACGTCTTCGCAGAAGGTTACGGCCGTGGTAAAACAGCTGTCGCTACTCGCTATGAAGCGTATGGCAGTCGGTAGCAGTAGACCTCCACCTGTAACTATAATGAGGGCCTTATGGGCATCGCCCAGACAGAATATAGGCGGTCACAGTGATGACAGATGGGACTCAATTCCTTTCTAGCAACAGAGTATAGATAGAGAGAGACATACTTTCCGAAGCAACCGTACCCGGAAAGGACCAACATCACGCGCACTTTCGCCTCCAAACCTCACTAGGGAGGTCCGGCCAAAGGGCACGCCACCTCCGTCGACACGGCGCGGTGACCACGTTTGGCTCTAACCGTTAATATCCTCTGAGGGCAACAGAGGCGAGCCCTATTCAAGGCGGTTAGAGCCCACACCACCATACAGTGCCACACCATACACATCCTCCGTATATAGCCGGCTTATCGCATCGCTGGTTGCACCCAAGTTGGGCAAAAGTTGTTCAAAGGCAGAAGTAGCGCCGATCACTTGAACAAACCCTAAACCAACTCGTCTGATCAGAGTGGTATTGTTGACCAAAACCTCCTTTCGAAGGAAAATGGTCCAAATGTGAGCTGTTAAAAGCTGTTGAAGGATAAGTTATAACTTGTCCATGTGGTGAGGGATTAAAAATATAGAGTTTCACAACCTTTATTCAAGTAAACTAAGCATGTTCTGCTGCTCTCGATTCAGTTCAGAAACGTGCTGTGAGAATAGTCGACGATCCTGATCTCACAGACGGTATCGAGCCACTAAGTCTTAGGAGAGACTTTGCCTCCCTGTGTGTGCTCTACCGTCTCTACAATGGGTTGTGTTCTGAAGAATTGTTTGATATGATGCCCACAGCCACATTCTACCATCGCACCGCTCGCCATCGTCAGGGAGCTCATCCACATACATTGGAACCTAAATGGTCGCGCACAGTGCGGTTTCAGAGAAATTTTCTCCCGCGAACAATCCCGTTATGGAATGAGCTCCCTGCCGAGGTTTTCCCTGGGAACTACAGCATTGGGTTCTTCAAGAAGGGGGTAAATAGATTTTTGAAGGGTCAGCAACGCGCACGTGATGCCCCTGGTGTCGCTAAATAGTTTGCTTGGAACACAGGTAAAGAGAAGAAAAACTTTAAACAAACCCTACACTAACCTATCTGACCAGCACGGCCTCCTTTCTAAGGAGAGGGCTATGTCCAACAGTGGATTGTTATGGATTGATAATGATGCTATAAGTAATAACTTGGATTTCAAGAGAATTTACCGAGGTGTGACATCAAAAATTGTATCAAAATTATCTTCTGTAGTTAATGATAAGCCGGCTTCCATTTTACCGGGGACTATAATAGCAGAAACATTTAAGATAGGAACTACTATTCCAATGTATCCATCATCCTGTGCTGGCTTTTTTGGAACTGCAATTTTATTTTTAAGTATCATTTCTGTGGTCGGTGAAGCTGTTGTACTGAAAAAAAGAAAATTGTAAGTATCATACTTTTGAATTATGGAATAAGCTGAAAAATGGTCACATTTTTTATTCTATAGGTGGGGAGTTCAAACATTTAAACACGATGGTCCGAACGGTTCGACAACGGGCCCAGTACCGCAGGTGACTCAGGCACCGGAGGTCGCAGAACGATCTCCAAAAATCATACGCCGTCTCAAGTAGTAGAGACGACGTGTGGTTTTTGATTGGTACGAGTTCGACAAAACCAGCCATCCACCAGCATATGATATCCGGGAGGCTTTCTGCACAGACAAAACAAAAGCGATCAAAGGAACAAACAGATCGCCTGATGAGTCTCCTGAACCACCTGTCCCCAAGCACACCTACAAATTCAGTATTACAAGTGCATGAAAACGACCTTTAATCTATGTTTAACTGCCTCGGTGGCGCAGCAGTAGTGAATTCGACTGCTGTGCTTGAGGTCTCTGGTTCGATTCCCGGGTCGGTCCAAATGTTTGTATGATCTGCAAATATTTGTTTCGAAGTTTGAGTGTTTTCTATGCATAAAATGTATGTATTTACAAAAAAAAGTATATAAGTATTCTATCAGTCAGTCTAGTTATCATAGCACAAGCTCTGCTTAGTTTGAAACTAGATAACGTTGTGTTTCAAGTGTCCGAAATATGTTAAGAACTCTTCGAGATGTCTTTTGTCGTCAAAGTATTTGGAATCAAAAGCTTATAGGTACCAACAATTTAGGTTTATGACTACTTTAATTATCAGTTTTAAAGTCGACGTAGCTGTCACCGAAAGTTAAGATGTCTTAAAATCAGAATTCTATTGATCCAATAATGCACTTTATACTTAAAATAGAAACAGTAACATTTTAATATTAACTTTCTGATTGTTTGTTCCTTCTCTCATTTTACTGAATACTTGATTGCTAAAAACATTACTATAACTACCTTTCAGTAGTAGTGGTAGGCGGCTGAGTGGGACTGGGTCTCAAAGTATACGTGTTATCATTTCTACTCCTTCGAGCTTTCAACATGCTGTCCGGCATCTGTCCCCAATATCCTCCAAACGTCTCTCCCACTTCGTGAATACGCAACTGATGTACACCTTTCTGACATGATTTTTGCAAATTTATATCAATCACTATTTGAATCACAACAATGATGTTACTGCCCATTTCTGTCCTGTAATAATAATATAGTCTACTAAGCAAGCAAACTACGCAGAACAACAACACTGCAGAGAGAAGAAATACTTGACACAAATCCTGTACCGTCTGGCCAGTGTGGTATAGTAGTTCAAAACCTCCTTTTTACGGAGACAACTACACACAGCAGCGGACTATTAAAGGCAGTTGAAGTAATTTGATGTGAAAATAATATGTGTTGATATTTTTGAACAAAATGAAATAAACGAAAAATATCTTAATCGTGGCAATTGAGACTTTCATTAGTTACATTGAGATAATACACGTTTGTCAATTTTATGTTACTGTAAGTACAATAATGACATTTCTATAAAACATAGCGACACTACACCTGTGACATTTGATACACTATCACTTTTTACCAATACCAGAATCCGTACCACTTGTAAAAATTTCTGTAAAGATTTACTTACAGGCACTAAATATCATATCATACTACAGATTTTAGTAAAAAGTGTGGCCTGCTCAAAAGTAAAAAAGGACGAAGCAATATATTTACTATTTTCCAACGACTTTAAGTGTCATCACTAACGAACGAAATTGTGCAGTCAGTTATAAAAAGACTATACTACATACTATAATATTAAAAAGTAAATATATGTCACGCTAAGATATTCTCACAAACCTAACAGTTATAAAGCAACTATACGGCATTTCTAATCTAGAAAAGTGGAATATTTGCGAATATGCATCCACGACTCGTTTGCCAAGAAACACAGCAGGTATCACCCGACGACGACAATATTCTGACATATCCTTCTGATATACGAATTTTCGGTAAGTTAAATCAGCAGTCCCTATCTTTATAGCAATAAACAAAAGTAACAATAATATGGAATAAACAGACATGTTTATTATTTGATAACATGGCCATATAGATATTGAAAAGCGAAAGCAAACAGATGAGTGATAATAATCGCTAACACACTAATGTATGACCTCTTATCATTTACCTTCTTTATAAGTAAAAATGGCTACCGAGTGTGATATTCTATATGAAAGCGGTTTCATTTCAAAGCGTGAGGAGATACAATTGACCCATATTTCAGCTAACAAATATGTATAAGTCAAAAATTTTCAAACAAGAGTTTATTTTTTCATGTTTGACTATTATTTCATTGTTTCATTACAGTTATTTAAAATAAGTAACAACAAAACTTATTTAAATAATAATAATATTAATAATATTTAATACCTACGTATTCGTATTTATTGTTTATGAAATTATGAATTTATGTTGTTAGAGATGGGCTCCCTTTAGAATGCTTTGGTCATGTGACGCGCTGCGGGTCACGCGACCCCTATCATTGGATTGACGTCACGCCACTCTGTTTTTTATTGCTAAATATTTGTGAGGGCTGTCTATTACCGTACTATTTATATATAAATTATATAAATTTTAGTATATGATAAGTTTGTACATATATGTTTACTTCTGTTATTCAACATCACCTGAAACGCACCTACTTCCTAATTTCTCTGCATCACCCAAAGGTCGACTGGTAGAGAATGACTTAGGCATTAAGTCCGCCTATGTACATAAAGTGCATGATGTATAATAAATAAATAAATAAATAAAATAAATAGCCAGAGTTAATCACTGATTTCATCACTTCAAAATTCCTTAGTTTTACCACTAACTCAGCCACCATCATAATAAATAATAAAAAAAACTAATTTAAGCACTTTTTATAGAATATCAAACTATAAGAAGTAACTAACTAACTACTTTCATATTCTATAAAAGCAGTTTTTTTAGTTTTCGTAAACTATCATTTATTTTCTACTTTTTGTTTGGTTATCTTAAGAAACGTGTTTCATTTGAACTGCCATTTCTATTTGTTTCTTTACTAGTAATCAACGAATAATTGACTTTATGGTGTTATCATACGTGAAAATGGTTAGAAAATTATTTTAGTATTTTTTCGTAATCTAACCATTTCATCTAATGCATCACAGTTACATGTAACTTCCCCTTTCAATCCCCCAATTTTAAGCAATCAAATTTTCTATTGCAGTCTTGCATTTTGTAGATAGTTGATGCCTAACACAGGATCAATGGCAACATTTAATATTCAGCGGTACCATAGCTATATAGCGCAAGGTCCTGTATCGACATTGGTTAAATTACATGAATACAGGTTTGCTTGGCTAGAAAACCTCCACGTGGTGCACCCTGGTAACGTTAACGGTAAGGATAGGACGGGCTTGGTGTGTACTTACACTGCCATCGAGCAGATATTAAGAGACGTTGTCTCTCTGCTACCGTCGGTATATCGTGGTCCCGAAAGGAGTGTCGTGGTTATATCTCACAACTCCGATCGGGAGCGAGGGTCTTGGCTTAGCCGCCCGGAAGGCGAGGAAGAAAACCTCTATAAAAATTGATCCGAATTCCGTGTCCTGGTGTGTGACCAAGGGATACATAGCTGACGGGTAGTTTAGTTGCAAGTGCACTCCCAGCCGGGGCACCTGCGGACCCCTAGGTTGGGAATAAATTTACGCTTGTCCGGGTACTGGAGGATCTCTGCCCAGGTTGACCATTAATTGCCCCCACGCGTGGGATTAAATATGGAACAAAATAAATTAAGCAATAATTATAGTCAAGAAAAAAAGAAGGAGAAGAAGGATATACAGAAGAATAGTGCAAGAGCGGACGATTACTCGTCCCGTGAAGAGAACGTATCCGTAGGAACGCCTATCTCGATGGGGCTCCCAGAAGTTGTTTTGGCTGCTGGGAGCCAAAGAACTTCTCAACGATTACGTTCCAAATCCGTTATCCCGTCGGACGGAGGTAACTCCAGTGCGACTATGGACGCACTGGAATCGACAAAGATGGATCTCTGCGAAAGCAGAAAACGCAGACACGCCAGGGATGAAGAGAGTGACACGTCTCAGAAGATGCTGCCCCCAAAAGTGTGTAGCAGCCGCAGAGGTCGGTTACCCACCCCAATCTCGGCCCCATCAGGCTCTGTTTTTTCCAAGGCAGAAGCCTACAGAAGGGTCAGAGCGGAAGGTGAAAGCGCAGCGGAGGAGGAGATTGCTGATCTCCTGCAGAAAATACGAGAGCCGGTGGAACGGGATTCTGCCCCCGAAACACCGGCGTTTTTGCAGGAGAGAGTAAATATGGGGGTGGCCATAATTCAAAAAGTGGCTACCAAATCCAGAAACCTTAAGAGTTCTTTCGTTAAGGCTCTTAAGGACTCCTCCTCTGCCATTGCGGGAGTCGTCGAAAGCCTCATGGGGGATGTAGCTGGGGGGCGGCCAGCGACCGCCTGACAGGGCAAGTTACTAAGTTGAACGCTCAGTTCACTCAATTTCGAGCACATCGTCCGACGGAAGATCCGGAAAAGACTTCATCTCAGCATCTCCCTCTCCCAATGTCGGTGCTATCCCCGATGCCCACCTGCGTCAAATTACGGACGCAATGTGACGAATGATGGACGGGCGTCTCGCTGGCTTAGAGGCAAGGCTGCCTCCAGCCCCCGTTGTCCGGTCGCCGCTCACGACACATAGACCAAAGGTCGCACCAGCGCCAACAGTGCTTCCCGTTGTGGGCGGTCGTGTATCGTACGCGGCGGTGGCATCGGTGTCTGCTGCTCCTGCGGCTACTCCGAGGACATGACAGGGGGTCAAGGCAGCGGACGGGATGGTGGCACCGAGGAGAGGACGTAAACCGGTGACCAAGGCTGGAGTGGAATTCCCTCCGCTCCTCGCTCCGGCTGCTATATCTGACACCTCTACATGTGCTCCTCATCTGCCCCTTGTACTGATGGTTGGCAGGTAGTAAAAAGGCTGTCCAAAAGGCAGCCTCTACCCCGCAGTGGCCATCGGTGGCAGTGACCACCACGAAGAAGCCGCGCAAACTGCGAGCGCCCAAAACCGAGGCGGTGGTGGTCACCATGTCACCGGAGGCCGTTGATGGTGGGCTGTCCTACGCAGCCATTTTTAAAAAGGCCCAGAATAGCATCGCACACGACTTCGCGACGGTAGGTGTCAGAATGCGCCTCACACAGACGGGAGTTCGGATCCTCAAATTCCCCGGGGCTGAAGGCGCAAAGACGGCGGACTCTTTCACCGAGAAGTTACAGGGAATCTTCGCAGCCATGGATGGTGTAAAGATCGCCAGGCTTACCAATTGCGCGGAGTTACGCATTTCAGGCCTGGACGACTCCGTAACGGCCGAGAATGTCCGCATTGCAGTTAGAGAGCAGACGGAGAGCAACGTGGACAACATCAGGATCGGCACCACCTGCCCCGGTCCGGGGGAACTTGGCACTGTGTGGATCAGTTGTCTCGTAGCGTCGGCCAAAGTTTTGGCCGACGCTGGCAAGATCCTCATTGGTTTTGTGAACGCCAGGATTACAGTCCTGGCGCCGAAACCAATGAGGTTTTTTAATTGTCTGGCATCGGGACACACACGCGCCAAGCGTATTAGCTGCTTTGACTGCAGCGGACTAAGTTTCCGCTGCCGTCGACACGGGCACAAGGCGGCCGAATGCTCTGCCGCCCCTCACTGCCCGGCGTGTGCTGCGGGTAACAAGTCCGCCAATCTCCACATTGGGCAGGGAGGCTGCAAACCTTCCCGCAATTCTCGGCAAGCGTCAGGGACTAGCCAGTCGACCTAGACTGCCTCTGACGTCGTTCGTCCGTCGATATCGTCGCCAATGGAGGAGGTTGTAGAGACGGTCCAGTAAATGACCACGTCTCCAACTTCCTTGTCCAGACGAACCTGAACCAGTGTGCCGCGGCGCAGGACCTTTTCCTGCAAGCCATGGCACAGTGGTCGATCGATGTTGCCGTAGCCATGGACCCCTATTACGTTCCTCCCAGTCCAAACTGGTTGGGTGACCGGGACAGTTCCGTGGCAGTCGTCGGCTCCACGGCGGCTCATTCCCCGCCTTTGTCGCTAAGAGGCAAGGGCACTGGATATGTTGCTGCCGCGTGAGGGGGGGATCACCGTATATGGTGTTTACTTCTCCCCAACCGGAGTCTGAGCGATTTCGAGGTTTTCCTTAACAACTTGGAAACCTCGATGCTGCGGCTAACGTCTGGGCACGTCCTAGTGTCGGGGACTTCAACGCAAAGCCCATTGCGTGGAGTTCCCCCAGGACGGACGCAAGGGGCGAGGCCGTAGAGGAGTGGGCGGCCTCGGTTGGCCTCCGTTTATTAAACAGGGGCTCCAACAACACGTGTGTGCGACAGCAGGGGGGTCGATAGTGGACCTTTCGTTCGCTACACCTGCCCTTGCTGCACGAGTAAGGAATTGGCGTGTCCTGAAAGAGGTTGAGACGCTCTCGGACCATCTCTACATCCGATTTGAGCTCTCCCGGTCTCAGGACCCCAGAAGGTGTTACGCGGCGTGGCGCTCTTCTCGCTTTCCGCGATGGGCTATAACTAAACTGAACAGGGACCTACTAGAGGAGGCAGCCATCATTCACTCTTGGCTGTCTCCGCAGGTTCCAACCGAGAAGGTCGACATGGGGGCTGGTCGTTTCCGCGATGCGATTACGCAGATCTGTGATGCGATCATGCCCCGCATCCGAGGTTGTCGGCCTCCAAGGAAGGAGGTTTACTGGTTGGGCGAGGAGTCGGCAGACCTTCTTGCGGCCTGTACCCATGCCCGGAGGTCCTACGCCCGTAGTCAGCGGTGACACCGCCTAGACGGCGAGGAGGACCAGCTTCATGAGAAGTACCGAGAGTGCGCGGAAAAAACTGAAGCTGGCCATTAGCACCGCGTGCCAAAGAAGTGAAGAGGAACGAGATGTTGGAGGGTCTCGATCGTGACCCCTGGAGTCGCCTTTTCGTGCGGTGCGACAAAAGCTCCGCACGTCGCCCCCCTCCCCCCCCTTCTTACAGAGACACTCCAGCCCAGCTTCCTGCGGGTAGTGGTCGAGGGCCTTTTCCCGCAGCGGGCGGAGCGCACACCCCCGTCGATGGCCTTCTTGGTCGGAGACGACGGGGAAACGAGGTCAATGTTCCGCGCGTTAAGGGATCGGAGGCAGGGGCGGTTGTTCTATGAATCCGCTCTATGAACACCGCCCCCGAGCCAGACGGTATACCTGCCCGAGTACTGGCCCGGGCCCTCGAACACATGTCGGACCGTCTCTTTGTGCTCCAGAAACGAGCTATTAGGGCTATCTATAAGATGGGCCCGCGTGAGTCACTAAGAAACAGATTCAAAGAAATTAACATTCTCACACTACACTCACAATACATTTACGAGAATCTTTTGTATGTGCATAAAAATCTGTGTAAATTTAAGAAAAATAGTGATCTCCATCAATTTAATTTAAGAAATAAAAATAAACTTGCCTTGCACACTACTAGGCTCCATAAAATATCGAATTCGTTTGTGGGTCAATGTATACAATTTTATAACAAATTACCAAACAACATAGTATTATTATCTATTAGTAAATTTAAGAAATTTGTTAAGCTGAGGTTGTCCAAAAAGGCTTATTACTCAGTTTCAGACTATGTCACAGATTTAGATGTTTGGAAATGAATTGCTCTTTTTTTAAGACCTATGATTGTGAATGTAACTGCTAGTTTAATATTTAAAAGATTTTGAGTTAAAAGAGTGGTGGTGAGTTTCTTTCCTGGGTTCTTTTCTCACCACTCTACCATGAACAATCTGCGAACCCAGCTAGCTGTAATTTTAATCGACAGATTGTTCATCTTTCATCTTTTATTGTTTTTTTTATGACGTTCATAAGTGTCTTTTGTGACCTAAATGAATAAATGAATTTGACTTTGACTTTGACTTTGACTTTGACTCTCAAGGAGGTCCTGGGCGCTAGCTTGTGGTCCGGACGCTTCATTAAGTGCTGGAATAGCGGGCAGCTGGTCCTATTAAGGAAGCCGGAACGGCCTGCCAATTCGGTAGCGGCCTATAGGCTTATTGTATTGCTGGACGAGGCGGGTAATCTGTTTGAGAGGATATGCCCACATTGACCGGCACCTCGGTGAGGAGGGCCCCGATCTGTCGGGGGTCCAATTTGGTTTTCAAACGGGACGTTCGACGGTTGATGCTGTGATGCGCCTGAGGGTCGTTACCGAAGAGGCGGTGAGCTGTGGCGGCGTGCTGCGCGTAACGTGTTTAATAGTCTGCCATTTAGCTGCATCAGAGAAGCACTCCACTATGACGGGGTGCCAGAGTACCTGAGGCGGCTTGTGGCAAAACTATCTTGAGGAGCGTACTGTCATGTACGAGGACCGAAATGGTATTCTGAGGCGGCGGCCCATGTTGTGCGGTGTTCCACAGGGGTCTGTCCTCGGACCACTCCTGTGGAATATGGGATACGACTGGACCCTTCGAAGTCGTCTTCTCCCCGGACAGGGTATAATTTGTTACGCAGATGACACATTGGCCACAGCCCGGGGGATGAGCTTTCAAGAGGCGGTGTGCCTGGCCACCACGGGTGTCTCTCTGGTGGTCGGGCGTATTGAGGCGCTGGGTTTGCGGGTGGCCCTGGACTAGACGGAGGCCCTTTTGTTCCATAAGCCCCGTCGTGGTCCACCCTCCGGCACCTCCATTATAGTCAATTCGGTCCTCGTACCGGTTCAGGCCCAGATGAAGTATCTGGACTTGATCCTCGACGGCAAATGGCTTGGGCTTGGACGAGCACTTCCGACAGCTTTCTCCAAAGCTGGTCGGCGCTGCTTCTGCCCTTGGGCGACTTTTGCCCAATTTGGGTGGAGCCAGCGTCGCGACGAGACGGCTATACACGGGGGTTGTCAGATCAATGGCCCTGTATGGTGCACCGTTGTGGGCGGCGGCTCTAACCGCCTAGAATAGGGTTCGCCTCTGGCGCCCTCAGAGGATATTGGCGGTTAGAGCCATACGTGGTTACCGCACCATATCGACGGAGTCGGCATGCGCCTTGGCCGGAACTCCCCCGTGGGATTTGAAGGTGGAAGTGCTCGCCGAAGTTTATCGGCGAACGGCTGACTTCCGGATGGGTAGAGGCATACGAAGAGATACGCAAGTGGCGTCAGGCCGCTCGTCGAGCCACGATGGTTCGTTGGCCGTCTCGGCTGGAGGCTCCACATGCTGGTACATTCGGGAAGTATCGGCACTCGATCGCCAGAAGGGAATTGAGTCTCTCCTGTCACCAATGCGACGGCGGTGAGGATTCGGTTCAGCACACGCTAGCGGTTTGTTCGGCGCAGCGTAGGGTCCTCACTGCAGTTATTGAAGGAGATTTCTCGCTACCGGCCGTTATATGGCCGGCTTCATGGTCGGTAGCGACAGTTGTTTTACCACGGTTGCAACCTTCTGCTATGACGTAATTTCGTGAACCGCGCGGCGAAGGCGCGCGTACTAGCGCCTCATACCGCCTTGAGTGTGGCCGCGGGTGGACGGGACGGGTTTTTCCCTCCATCCGCTACAATGGCCAGCCACGAGTATGCGACGTCCGCGTGTGCCGTATGTCGCCTAAAATAGAGAGTTTACCCCCAGATGATGCCCGCGGAAGTGGGCAGGCGCTAGGAGGGATTTGAATATCGTAGTAGCAGCTGTTCCCGGATCCCTCCTATGTCAGGCGCAGAGTGGCACACCGTGTGGTTTTAGTCAGTCTGATTCCGACACACCACATCACCGTAAACCCCGGTAGGGTGACGGCCCGTGGAGGTTACCACACGTTAAAAAAAAATTAGATTAATAAAACCTGTTTCAAAAGAGAAGAAAAGATTTTGTTACATGGATAGGAAAACGTGTTAAAAATCATTTATCTGGAAGATCCTTGTAAGGATAATGGGGCAGACTCTTCAAATTATTGCATTCTTAGCGGTCTTTGATAAGTGTGAATCGTTCCGTCGTTTTGAAAAGGATGAAAATCATATTCAAAAAGATTCCGTTACATAGATACACAGGTTTATTGATACATATCAAGCTAATGAAAGCTTGTTTTAAAATTTCCACAAATTTTGTTTCGGGAAATGAATAAAGCACTTAGAGAAATGCTGCGTATTTTAAAAAATTACTTAGAACTTGTAACCTTTAAGAGAGGCACTGGTCATTATTTAGTATATAATGTAAAAGTGAATAGGGTGGTAAATTCAGAACGAATTTTTAAGGTAAGGTAACGGTACGCCAAGAGTGATCACAGAAAAATAAATTTGTTGACAAGAACTCTTTTACTTCTACAATATTAAAACAGCCCAATGGCCGAGTTTTTTCTGAAAACTCAAAAAAACTATCCAATAAGTCTGCAGAGCATAAATTCGGCAATATCTCACCTTAGTGATGCTCTAGTGGAGTTTTAGCTACCAAGGAGTGACTGAGCTACATTTTTGTAAAGGTCAAAACATCAGCAATAGTGTAACAAGATTCAATTTTTGGAAAGATTATTAAATTTCTTAACAACACCATGTACCTTAACCAAACATGGCGCTAAGACTCAGCACCAGATCACTAAGCACGTTCTAGAGAAATGTTCGCAACGCTTGGTCTGATCCAATCTAGCCTTTACCTATTTATATATTCAATACATAAATAATTTAAAGTTAGAAGCCATAATTACATACCTGTACCTCATATCCTAATTGTTGACTTTAATTTTAAGCAATAGCATTATGTGTTTTATTTTATTATTATAAAAAGACAATGCCAGCACTAGAATGACGACACAAAACGAAAACAAAGAACATCCAGACTCAGAACAACAATTTGTGAATCACATATGGGGTTTCAACCCACAACAAACAGCGCAATAGACAAGGGTGAGGTGACCGTTTAAACTATTACACCATTAGTGTAATTCATTTGCCGTGTTAGTTATAAAAGTCGATAAATAGTTGATACATATAATTACACATATTTACATGAACTCTATAAAAATATCTAAAAATTATATTCATTATCTTAGTAAATGAATTAACCATATTACTAATATTTCATAAGTTACTTTGTTTTGTCTTCTAATTTATTTATTGCACGAGAAGATAAGAAGCGTAACGTAATTCTACAGACTGTGTTATAGGATGATATTACAGCACCGAACAATTAAATAAATGAATATCTCCGTCATCGTTTAACACATCAAAAAGTACAGATTTGAATCAATCAAAACTATATGAATGTCAATTCTCCTTTGTTACCAGTCGTCGGCATATATCTGATAATCTATGATCGGTATCTAGGTAAACTCCTTCTTACGACAGAATTCCCACAGCGATAAATGGAACTATGTGACAAGTCGGCCGTGTTTGTTGTAGAAAGATGGTGAAATAGTTTTATAAGGCAAAACGCCAAAATCGAGGTGTTTTGATATCTAAAAAAATTTATTAATATTCGTAAGAGAGTGTACAAGTACAAGTGTGACTCTAGAAACGACAGGCTGATGGATTAATTGCTGAAGCAAGTGATAGTGAAAAAGAGTCTTATATTGATATCATATCATATCATAAGTAAACCCAATCAGTGACCACAAGCAGGTTATTTTAAATATAAGAACTAAATAATTTAAAAGCCTGTAAACACATAAAAACGAAGTTTTCAGCTAGTATACCAGCAGCAATATATGCGATTGCTTTTTTAATTATTAAATATTTGTTGAATAAGGGTTTTAGGGGAATTCAAAAGTAAAGGCTGACAGCATTCCGTAATACGACTACAGCGCCGTGTCTATAAGCCTTTTCTCGTGAGACGAAATATATTTAAATGTCTCAGACTTCATGAGAATGGATATTCTACTTAGTTACGAAATTGAAAATTGGTGAAAAAAAGCCAAATGTTCATTATTCATAATTTTCTGTTCTGTTCCGAGTTCTGGTTTATTTATAAACGTTTTTGTCCATTGTTTATTGATTTCTTGAAACAGTGTTTTATTTAGTTTCGCTTCAATTAGTTTTTGTAAATATGTATTACTAGCTTACCCCGCGAACTCTGTTCCGCCTTAGAGGCAATAAATAAGCAGATTTTTTATTTTGGACTGAAACGCGGTCAAACGGGATAAAAAGTATCCTATGTCCGTCTCCTGGTTCTAAGCTACCTGCCCACCAATTTTCAGCTAAATCCGTTCAGCCGTTCTTGAGTTATAAGTGGTGTAACTAACACCACTTTCTTTTATATATATAGATTTTGGTAAATTTATTTTGCTATTAAAAACTTTTTACAAAAGAAGTGTGCAGTTTTGAATTGAGAAAAATCTTATATTATATATTTAGTTATGCCCATCAAATATTAATTTATATAATTTTTGTTATTAAATGCCAGTGCCATTTGTTTGAGCTGCTATTCTTACATTTAAAACTATTGTATTGTTGTATTGTATAAATAAGATTTAATAAAATTATCATTTCCGTGCAATATGTTTTGCTTTTTGTTTTTATTTTTGCAGATTATTATTTTTATTACATTTTGCTTTTACTTGTCTCATTATTATATCATGAATTGCAGGTGCATGTTTATGGAACTGGCAATACACTTTGAACAGCTGATTGTCAATTTTATGCTGAAAAGTACTGAAAACCACATGTCAAATTGAATAATCACACTAAAAATCGAAGGGATCGGAAATGGAATAGACAAAATATTGTTGATAATAATTTCATTAAAAAGTTTAATGGAAGTTTATTAAGTTAAATTAATGTTGTAAACATTACTTTTAGTCTGTAAACATGACTATTGCAGAATATGTAACGTCCCTTTCAGAAAATCCGTATTTCGGTGCTGGCTTCGGTCTATTTGGAATCGGAGCTGGTGCAGCTATCCTAAGGAAGAGTTTTCAAACTTCTATGATATTATTCAGAAGACATTGCATGATTACTCTCGAAGTGCCTTGTCGAGATAAATCTTATCAATGGTTATTGCATTGGATTACTGAGAAAGGAGCGCGAAAAACTCAACATTTAAGTGTAGAAACGTCTTTTCTTCAAAAAGATACAGGACAAATCAAAACGAAATATGATTTTATACCTAGTATTGGTCAACATTTTTTTAGGTAAGTATTAAAAATTTTACTCTAATAAAAATGTTACTTTTTAAAACATATTTAATAAAATGTAAAAGAATTTTAAACTTAGGTATGGAGACACATGGATTAAAGTTGACCGTACCAGGGAACAACATACTCTAGACCTTCATATGGGAATACCATGGGAGACAGTGACTTTGACAGCATTTGGAAGAGATAAACAAGTGTATTATAATATTTTAGAAGAAGGTACATATATGACAGTTTTTCATCCTGACATTTTAATTATAAAGTTATTTCATTACTTACTTACTTACTAAAACTTAACACTTTTCATAGCAAGAACTATGGCTTTAAAACAACATGAAGGGATGACAGTTATGTATACTGCAATGGGGTCTGAATGGCGACCATTTGGTCACCCAAGGAGACGGCGACCTCTTCATAGTGTAGTTCTTCGATCAGGACTTGCAGACAAAATACTTTCAGACTGTTTGGACTTCATCAATAGCCCTCAGTGGTACACAGATAGAGGAATTCCATATAGACGAGGTATTTATTTTTAGTTATCACAATAATCTTGATAGTTCTTTTGAAATGGCCTGCCTTTTTTTACTTTATTGAATAGGAATTGCAAACAGCTACAATAATCTTTACAAATATAGTACTTATTTTATATTGTAGCCCAGAATATATTCAGATATCAGAAATAATTAATAAATATAATAATCAACAGTTAAGATGTGTGTATCATATATGTAACTACTACAACATTTATATGCAGGGGATTCATCTTCACCAATCATCTTTCCTTAGTATAGAGGGCTTGGCCTACTATACCACACTGGCCAGACAGATTGCACACTGGCCAATAATGTTGTCTTGTGTATTTTTCTCCCTTAGTTGCCTGTTACAACACCTACGGGATGAGTATGGGATATTCATTTCATCCTAAGTTTTCTGGAATAGAAAAACCAGTTTGGATTATCATAATTAATTTACCATCTTAAACAAAGCATTTTTTGCAGGGTATTTGCTATATGGGCCACCAGGATGTGGAAAGTCTTCCTTTATCATGGCATTGGCTGGAGAACTAGAATACAACATATGTGTACTTAATTTGTCTGAAAGAGGTCTTACAGATGACCGTTTAAACCATTTACTAAGGTTTGTTGGTATTATCTTCTGACTTTTTAATATCTTATAGACTTTGTAACCGCAGGAGAGCCAGGGCTGACAAGTTTAAAACTACAGCCACACAAAAAGCTGGTGTTAAGCAACTGTTTTGTAGTTTTTTACCTTATAAGTGTGGTTACTTGAGGCCTAAATCCTGCCATTGAGATTCTGGGAGCGAGACTCAACAGACAACAATGCACTCATAAGCTGCATACTGTTACTGAAATTAAATTAATGATGATATAACTTTCTTAAATGTTACAGTGTTGCCCCTCAGCAATCTATAATATTATTAGAAGATGTAGATGCTGCTTTTGTATCCCGTGAAGACACACCTAAGCAGAAATCTGCATATGAAGGACTTAACAGAGTTACATTTAGTGGCCTTCTGAATTGCCTTGATGGTGTAGCTTCGACGGAAGCCCGAATAGTTTTTATGACGACCAACTATTTAGAAAGGTAATGTGAAAATGAAAATATTTTTCTATAATTATATACTTAACATCTTACAAGCCAATTGCCGATTGATTCCCTGAAATTAGATTGACAAAATGATAGCCAACAGGAGCGTTTAACACCAAATCTAAGCTTACATCATTTCATCGCGTTATGGTCGAATTTGCAATCCATCAAAATCGTGATATTCAATAATAAAATCAACATTAAGCAAAACATATTTACGTTTTGTTACGTATTATCAAATTTGAACATCGTAATCCCGTCAAATAAAAAAACAGTCTAAAGAGCAAATTGTCATTAACAAAATCAACTTCTAACAAATGATATTCGGTTCCGACCGCTTCATTGGTGACAATACTGACCTAAGTTAATCTACCGTTTCTGTTTCTTAAAGCTAGTGTAGTTGATTCATCTACTAACAAGCAAGCGCGTTTTGACCCATTTTGATTTTGACCATTCACGATATGAACCATATTTTTTTAACTCTAGATTGGATCCAGCGTTAATTAGACCCGGACGAGTCGATATGAAGGAATTCGTTGGCTATTGTGATCAAGAACAAGTAGAATTAATGTTTTTAAGATTCTACAAAGGTGACAAAGCTGCAGAACATGCAAGAACATTTGCGAAAAAGTAAGCTTTATATTATTATGTCTGTCTTATATTATGTATTTATTACAATAGTTAATACATCTTATTAATATTTTTAAATACAAAAAAAAAACAAAACTGAATATATAATTAAAATATAAAAGATTAATCAAAAAATATAAAAAAGTCAACCATAGACTTCGGGTACAGGGACCAAATAACCGGTAGTTAGGACGTTAAGGACAGGAGCCTCTTTACAAATAAATAAAATAGAAGTGTTCCGATACTGCATGTTCACTCCGTACGTTTACGTAACAAAATTAACTTCTTGTTCTGTTTTCTGTTCTGACGGAACTGGCGTCAAAGAGACCATTCTACGAGACTTACTGGCAGATAACTAGTCGTAGCGAGTTATTTGGAATAAAAAATTGTTTCCGTTGCCAAATGTTTATTTTAATTTTTAAAAGTCAATAGGTACTTTATTAATTTGCAGTATTTATATGCTAGTTTTTTTTTCAGAGTGCTTGAGAAACATAAGGTTGTAAGTCCGGCACAAATTCAAGGCTATTTCATGTTCCACAAACATTCACCTCCAGAAGATGTTTTAGTAGATGTGGAATCTATATGGACACTTGGTTAATAAAACTGATTTTGCAAAGTAAACACGTAAAGACTAATCGGTACTAAATCGCTGTAGTATCGATAAAACATGATCATAAATATAATCTGCACAAATCTGACAAACAATGGAAAAAAATGTACATGTGAAAATATTTCTGCGAATAAGTCCGACTTAGATCTTCGTTGTTTGTCAATTCTATATTTTTGTGTTAAAATGTAAAATAAATAGTATTCAATAGTCTTAGAAATGAAAATTAAAAAATTGCAATGTTTATTTTTTATTTTTAATGTTTTAAAAAACTTGTATTATTGCTGCAGTATTACAGAATAAGGGCTTTTTTACCAATATTAATTACAAAAATAATTGACAGTCGCATTTAGAATATAGTGACGTATTCATCAAGCCCCGCCCGCTAATCAACTTCTCTATGATCTGGCGGGTCATAGTTGATATCAGGGTCCATGAAATTATCGGTACCTAAGCTGATTCGTCATGGTGCCGGGCAATGCGTTGATCAGTGCGTCACTATTTCAAGTGGGCTTAATTCTAAAGTTGCTCCACTTCAATTTTAAGCCAATTATGACTATTGGACTTATACGCGTATTAACAGAAAAATCTAAAAAACGCCATTTTGTACAATGTAATGTTTATTATTTCATAATAGAAACTTAAATGCAATAAACAACTAATAGAAATGAAAAAGGCACATTTGTGTCCATTTCATAGCATGCAGAAAACGATTACAGAACTATGTCTATGTCACTATCAACTATCTGCATATCAGCTAGACGATACTGTGACGATTATTTTAGCTACCTAGTCATTTTGGATACAATTGCACATCTGAATAAGGAAGTTATAAAAGGCTAATAAAAATAAACTTTTGTTGTAGTTTTATGTCAAGTTTTTCTTAAAAATGCAAAATTCGATTGTAGATGTTACAATTGATAGA
Organism: Hypercompe scribonia; assembly: GCA_949316085.1. NCBI lineage: Eukaryota > Metazoa > Arthropoda > Insecta > Lepidoptera > Erebidae > Hypercompe > Hypercompe scribonia. Next base: position 14,184,758 of record OX438969.1, on the reverse strand, counting down.
CTAACAAAAATTAATGGAATCCTTCCTTGTTTAAATCTTACAATTCACACATAACGAATACTTATTTCAATGTATTTATTAGGTATTATAACAGATCGTCTAATAAGTGATCCACTGTTAGCCAAAATGATTGTAGCGACGCCATTAACAATAATAATAATTGGTAACATATTTACAAAGTGGTGGTATATTTTCTAAAGCCACCAAATATTTACTTTGTAGCAATCACATTAGATAAACATATTTAAATTAAGTGTGTAACTATGTACTATTAAAGACATTAACTCTTAGTTAACTAGAATAACTTTATAAATACAAAAAAAGTACAACGTGATATAACAGTAATAAAAAAGAAAATTGGAGTTAGCACAAAACATTAACTTCGTACATTTTCTAAGCCCTAACGTACTACTTAACTCAGACACTAAACTCTGCGCCCCGAAAAATAAAAATGGCTCGCAAATACAATCCATAATGTGTTTAGAAAGTTTTAAACCAAACAATATATTTTGTTTGTATGTTTTTTTTTACTTAAATAACAAAGTAAATCTTTCTTAATTCTTTTTAGACGATATTGACATTTAAAACATGTCAATTTTAACGTATATACATTACAATTATAAATATACACTAAAACATTGCGAAAAATATTATACTTTAGTGGTCGAATTAGGTCTACTAAGACTAATTAAAAAAAATATCTTATTTTGACATTTTCAGTCATTTGTCATTTTCCTTCAGTGGTAATTTAAATTATTTAGTGAGTCACTCGGCATCATTCAATTGTGAGGTTTGTAATCACGGCACTTTTAACATTATATTCTATTCTTTAATATTTTTTAAATCAAAAATAATGATAACACGTTTAAGGCCTTGCGCAGACGAGGGACAATCCCTTTAAAATAGACAATCAAAATAGATCCATTGCAACTGTTTTGAATAACAGGCAACAGATTGAAACTAACGCGCACAAAAAGTCTAGAACAACCAATGGTTTGACCGGACTAGACGAGTAAATGCGGAGTCCCCGATAAAAAAAATTAGAGCAAAAGGGACTAGGCGCACCAACGCATACAGTCTTCAGTCCGTGTTGAATACTCGAGTGACGTAATACGGCGTACAAATGATCACACTACATTGTTCTCGACTAACATTTTATTCAAGCTGCGAACAAGTCCCTCGTCTAGCATGCCCTTGTTATGATTATAAAGGCTTAAAATAGTAAAAAAAAACACTAAAATAGGATAATACAAAATACGAGTAAGCCATGAATTATCATCTGATCGCAAACTACAAACGCATTTTAATCAAATAGCGCGCAGTACCTGGCCACTTCTCACACACTACCGTTCGTACCGTTTTACGAAATTATTCCCACAAATTATAAGAAAGTAAAAGAAAAGTTGAGGCTGATAAAAAAAACTGTTGTTAAATTCAAATACGTATAGGTATGATAGGAATATTGTTTATAATATGTTTGATCTGATCGCAAACTACAAACGCATTTTAATCAAATAGCGCGCAGTACCTGGCCACTTGTCACACACTGCCGTTCGTACCGTTTTACGAAATTATTCCCACAAATTACAAGAAAGTAAAAGAAAAGTTGAGGCTGATAAAAAAACTGTTGTTAAATTCAAAGACGTATAGGTATGAAGGAATATTGTTTACAATATGCTTGATTTTCGGTTCTGTACCGTGAATATTTTATATTAACATAGTAAAAACATATAAGTATACAATACTATCACAATAAGCTTATGCCATCACAAGTTTAGCCACAACGATCATATGATGTAATATTATAATAAAATAAAATAAGCAATGTTCAGGTTCTAGATATATTGCAAACCGATATAATTTACCATTGAATTGAATAATTATCGTTTACTTTCATCTATGTAGTACGGTAATGACATCATATCTCCACATCTAACTGATTCACCATGCTTTACAGTCCTATTGTACACTGCCCTGCCCTACGCTGCATAGTGTGTGGCGACGGAACTATGCAACGCAAGGACACAGACGGCACACTTGCGTTATGCCTCGTCATGCGGTATAGTGTGCAAATCGCCATAAATACAAATAGAGATCAAAAACTAGTAATACTGAGAATACCGAGTTTGTGAAAGGTATTTCAAAATAACTGTGTCCGCGAGTATTATTACAAATTTTCTAATAACCATACTTACGTTAGTACCAGCGCATACCATTAATATTCGTAATAGCTATTATTTTACAGATATTATAACAACATTGGACTAAGTGAATCACGAAAGAACCACTTGCCAATTAAAATAATGTCACTATAGACCCACTATTGAACTCTCTTTTCTTAAGTCGAAGTTTATGGTTCTTGCTGCGACTTTGCGTGGTCGTCTATAAACATTATTAGAAAATTAACACTTACAATCATGACAATTTTTGGAAGTTGATGGATTTAAGTAAACACAGAAATTTGTTTGTATATTGGTGCGTTTCTTGACTATGTCTTTGAGCATTTTGTAGCAATCTGTCTACAAGATCCCCTCTAAATATTTTTATTATTTCCCATTGCCAGTTAGGTGATATTTTATTTATATTAATGTTCTTTTGATTTCTATCTCTAACTGTAAAACAAAACTTGTTCTGAATGCAAAATAATGATAGACATAGCACTACTGGTTCATCGATAGGTTCCTGCTTGAATTGAACTTTAAACTTGATAAGACAAATAAAGTCTCGGGATAAAGTCTCGTCTGGATCAATCAAAATCAAGTTATGAATCCTTGAAAGATTCTTCAAATATTTAAAAGGTGAATTTGTTCTTGTATTTGGTAGTTCAACGGTATGCAATAAGACATATTCATCTTTACTGTTTGCGTTGTTACATGGTGGTGGAGCAATCGCTAGAGGTACATTTTGGTATGTTAGTGTTGGCCTAACATTCATTGGATTTAAACAGGATATTTGAACTAGTTCCATTGGCTGAGTAACACCCTGCATCTGACGCACCATATGAGATGTATACAAATTCGGCACACTTTGTGGAACCCAAACATTAGGACTTAAAACTATATTTGTATTTTCAATTTGATTCAGTCCTGTATTTGTGTTGTTTTGGATGGAGTTAATTTGCGGTATTAATGTACTGGATTTATCACCTTGATTCTGTAGCATATTAGTTGTAGAAACAATTGATGACTGTTCTCTAAGACTATTTAGAGTTCTTTCCGACATCAGTTCAGTGACTGGTTTCACTTTTATTCTGGGAGCAGGTTTTTCGGTATGTATAGGAAGAACTATATCATTTGGCGGTGGTTCTGTAGAAGTTGGTATAGTGTTTGGAACGGCTAATGAAGTCGTTGATGTTATTATTGGCATACATAGCTCAGTGTCTTGATTGTTATGATACGTTGCAATTGGCTCGGGCAGAAATTTAGTGCCCGGCGTTAACTTCCGTGGTAGTTGTTTCGGATTTGCTACAGGATTAGCGTTAAGTAATTTATTTTTAGAATCTGAGGAATTATTAAAATATATTACAGCAGTTTCGATAGATGTTGGTAATGGACCTGGTTGATTCAGTTCTTTATCTATGGGATGTTGCACTACTGGGCTTAACGATACATCGGGATTATTGGTGCGTGTAAGATTAGGTAAAGGATCAGGTGAAGGTACTGGTACCCATCCTTGATTATCGTCTGTTGTATCATCTTCGCGTAATCTTGTCATAATACGTATAACATTTGATTCTTTACCGTTATGTATTCCTTTAGTAACCCATATAATACCAAGATTTTTATGTTCCATATATCTTAACAGTCCTATCCAGTTAAAACCTTGTCGATTAATAATTTTTCTACCAATCCCTAAAACTTTACGTCTCAATTGAGATTCAGTACTTGTTGACCGTTCGATCGATTCATTTTTTCTGTAAAATGCATTAACACACGTATTGATAATACCTTGTATAGTTTTGTAATCACCAAGTTTCGCTTCCAGTGCTGGCTTGAATCTAAAGCTAGATCCAATTTCATTTCTATCTGTTTCGCTGTCTGTAGAGTCTTCAATATTTATACATTGATCATTACTTATTTCTGCAATTAGTGGCTTAGTTTCTTCTACTGTTAATTTAGAGTCCCCATTATCACACAAAATCTTATTTAAATTACTTTCAATAACAACGGTCTCGTTAGAACTTCTCGATAGTATTCGTCTTTTTCTCCGTTTAACTTTTCTCCCTATTTCTTGTTCAGTATCTGTAGATTCAAGATCATCACTTTTCAGATAAGCGTTTTGTAATTCGCTGTCTCTACTACTATCTTCAAGTAAATCGTCTTGCTCTTTCGAATATTTAACAAAGTAAAATAATGAGTTACAATTTTCAATTATTTTACTGTCGTCATGTACTACAATGTTGTCCATACCGGTGTAGTTGGCTTTATCGTCAATTTTTTTTAAGCTTACTGAACATTTTCTATTAAATATGGTGGGGTATGCGGTTTTTAATTTCGAATGTATTCTACGGTGATTTGAGAACGATTTGTATTGAGGCCATTTAGTATTGCAAATAGTACATACTAGCTCTTTTCTAAAACCTAATCCATTCCATGTTAATGGTTTTTTAGCGTGTTGCTTGTTCTTTTTCTTCTTTGATGAAATAGTAGTGTTTGAACTTTCTGAGTCTGATGAAATAACTCTTTTTACTTTCAATTTAGGGCTTGTCTCCTCTTCTATGTTTTCAGAGGTTTGCTGGCTTGAGCTTACAGTATCTTGTTGTGGTTGAATTTTTAATAATTCCTGAAAAAATAAGATTTTCTGTCACTCACTTTACCAACTGTCTTAGAATTAACAATATATTCAGGCAATATCTAAATATCGCTAAGAGTTGTGATTAAATATGAAGATTGTTTAAAAAAGTTTTCATTTTGTATCAATAAATACATATGTACCTACAAGGAATATTGATACCATACCGCTTTAGTGTCAATGATACTGGCTCGGCAACTACCATGAATTTTAATTTTAGGGATAAAAATTTTTTGTCGTTAATTAATCGAAATGTGTAAGCGACGGAACTGCCGTCAGAAGTTTTACATTGACCGAAGACACTGGCGACCGTCGATGCCTATCTCCGGCAACCGGACGACTCGACCCACAGAAGCTGACTTATCGGAAGCGGGAGTCTTTTCCTAGTTAGGAAAACTGGCCAAAAAGAGAAAACCCTTATAAAAAACCACACAGGCAAGATGGTCAGGCCACATGCCAAGAGTTATCTCTCGACGTGTCCCTTTGTTGGTCGTGGGCACGTGCAACGATTACATAGAAGGAGGACGTCATGGTAGCGACAGGATAGTCATCGGCAGTTCCGCGTGGAGCAAATAGTGACGATCACTGCCGAACTCCGAAAAAAACGATTACCCCAGGAGGCTATTGATCGCACCGCTATCATAAAATCCCTCGGCACTCCCGTTGTGATCGGAGTGTCCAACCCACCGTATTGTGGGTGAGTACCATTGCGCGAACAGATATGTCTGAGCCCGGCAAAAAAAGGATTGTAAAAAAATTCAAATGATTCAGATAACAATAAATAACAAAAAAATATTCAATAGGATCTAATGCTTTAAACTAGCAACTCTTGAATTTATATAAATTTAAAATTTAGTATGGGCAGAGGGGGGTATTTTTGTATGTTGTATCATAAAAACATAGAAATTAAAAATTTGTCTAAAAAATAAAAAAAAAAATTAGGGTTGTTCTACCCCTAACATTTAGGGGGATGAAAAATAGATGTTGGCCGATTCTCATAGATACCGGATAAGCACAAAAAATTTCATCAAAATCGGTCAAGCCGTTTCGGAGGAGTATGGCAACAAAAACTATGACACGAGAATTTTATATATTAGATATTAGATTTTTGACATAGATAGCCATTGGTAATGGAGTACCGTTAAACGTTATACTCGGTAGTTGCGTTCAGTCTATTCTCGATATGATCCTGGGGCTGCTTACAACAATAAGTTGGGTCTTAGACGGATTTACTACAACACCACGTTGGATAATCGATTCACAAATGAGCACCAGATTTAGACTAATGTTGGAAAAGGCTTCAGATAATTTATGTAACGTTGTTTTTATATAAATTTGACCTTTATCTCCATGAAGCTTGTAGGGTGACACTAATGACTTACAGATAGAATTCATAAATATAGAGAAAAAGTAAAAGAGATAAAATGCTACTCCTGCAAATGTTTCACACCAAAATAATATAGTCTTTAAGGCGCACGCGCTGCCTTCGTCCAAACAGATAGCTGTGAAACCAATCAGTACTGTATATACAAACAAATACGGTCACCGCAATACGTCTAGCTGTATGTGGAAATCTACACTGCTAAAAGCATTGTTAAAGTCCAGTCAGGTAACCAGGCAAAATTCCTGAGCAGGCACCCCAACAGGGTTTTCGTCCAGGTGGTGTGTCGGAATCAGATCGACTACAACCACACGGTATGCCACTCTGTCTCTGAGAGAGTTGGAACAGCTATTTTTAAGATATCCAGACCCCTCCTAGCGTCTGCCCACCTTGGTGCACACCACCTTCGGGTGAACTCTCCATTTAGGCGACGTACGGAACACGCGGATGTCGCTTTATCGTGGCTGGCTACTGTAGTGGATGGTGGGCAAGAGACCAACCCGTCCACCCGTGGCTACATTCAAGGCAGCATAAAGCGCTGGTTAAAGCACCTCCGTTGCCCGGTTAACCGGTAGCGAATAGGGTCCGAGTAGAAGACGTGCTCTCGAGTTTTTACTTCTACCGCCGGCTCCTGCAAATGGTGTCTTCGTAGAAGGTTGCAACTGTGGTAAAACAGCTGTCGCTGCCGACCATAGAGAGCATGATGGCTGGTAGCATTAGATCTCCTCAAATGACTGCAGTGAAAGTCCACCAGACGAAGCAAACAGTGAGCGTGTGCTAAACCAAGTCTTCACTGCAGTTGCAGTTGTTACAGGCGGAACTCATCCAGAAAGATCCAGAAATGCATTAGCGAATGACATCCCCCGGCCGCACCTAAGTGTCATCGTCTCGGATCGTTTACAGCGTTTACATCGCCCCAAGCCACAGCGGCGAACCTAGCAAGTGGAACCCCGAGCTGGAACGACCAACGAACCACCGTAGCTCTACGAGCGGTCCCAAAGACACTCGATTAATTCGTCGGGTGGGGGCCAAACATCAATACCCACCCGTAACTTAGCCGTCCACCGGTAAACTTCCGAAAGCACTTCCGCCTCTAAATCTCATGGGGGAGTTGCTGCCCAGGCGTACACCGCCTCCGTCAACACAGTGCTGTAACCGCCTATGGTTCTAATCGAAAATATTCTCTGAGAGCTCCAAACGCGTACCCTATTTTGGGTAGTCAAAGTCACCTCAGGTCGAGGACCAGATACTTCATCTGGGCCTGAACCGGTACGAGGACTGAATTGACCACGATAAAGACCCGGGGTTGGACCACGACGAGGCCCATACTCCCAGTGCCTCAATGCGCCCAACCACCATAGAGTTCCCCTGGTGGTTAGGCACCACGCCTCTTGAAAGTTCGACCTCAAGGCTGTGACCAGTGTCATCGGTGTATCAAAATACGTATTAGAGGAATGTTTCCCTTATGAATTTATGAAAGGAACCAACTCTCATATCGACCTTCTCGGTCGGAACCTGCCGAGACCCCTACGGGTCCTGGGTCTGGGAGAACTCAAATCTGACATACAGATGACCCGAAAGCGCCTCAATCTCTTCCAGTACACGCTAGTCCCTTACTCGTGCAGCAACGACAGGCTTAGCGAACGAAATATCTGCTATCGACCCCTATAAATGTACACCGTATATAGTAATCCCCCACTAAGCAGCAAAATATCCAGTGCCTTCGTCTCTTAACAACAAGTGTGGGAATTAAGTCGCTGTGGAGTCGACGACTGCCATGGAACCGTCCCGGTCGCCCAACCAATTAGGGCAGGTAGGAATGTAATAGGGCTTCGCGGCTACTAGCACACTTATCGCCAACTGTACCATGGTTCGTAGGAAAAGTTCTTATGCCGATGCACGGTGGTTGAGGTCTGTCCGGACAAGACGATTGGAGACTTGAACTATTACTGGATCGTCTCGCAAACGACGTCGAAGACAGCCTGGGTCGATTGGTTAGCTCGCGAGGTCTGACTCGACCGTGAAAGACTATCGCATTTGTGTATTTTAACGAGATCTTTCTCCTGATTACTCCAAAGACCAAAGAACCACCATAGGAATCGATAGATACACCCGCTCTGTTGCGCCAGGTCTCGACTGAATAGCCGAATGAATCTGATCTCTAAATTGTACTTGAATATTAGCTGTTGGCGGTGATACTCTCCTCCAAATAGCTGAGGAAGAAACAGCATCATGGTCAACATTACCAGGGTGCACCACGTGGAGGTTTCCTAAGCAAAACCCCCCACCTCTGAATGTTACCACCCCACCTCTCTTTTGCTTAATCTTTACACAGCCCAAGTTCGATCCTGCATGGAGTACTGCAGTCACCTCTTGGATGGTGCAGCCAAATATCACCTGGAAGCTTTGGACTCAGTTGACCGAAGAGCCCGTAGGTTAATTAACAACGAAAAGCTCTCAAATAGCAGACTGCACACCCTTGAGCATCGTCGTCGTGTTGCCAGCTTGTCGGTTTTTTATAGGATACACTTTGGAGAGTGCTCGAAGGCTCTCTTCGAACTGATTGAGCCATCTCCATTCCTTTATCGGACTACTAGGCACAGGCAAAAATTTCATCCACACGTTGTTGACATACTCAAAAGTCGAACTAAACGGTTTGACAGCTCTTTTTTGGTGAGAGTCGCCAAGACTTGGAACGACCTGCCTGGGTCTATTTTTCCTGATGACGTGAACTCTGGAGCCTTTAAGAGTAGAGTGAACAGGTATCTTTTGGATGGGCGTGTACCACCTTCGTCTTCATCTGCACTTTCCATCAGGTGAGATAGAGGACAAATGCCTATTCCATTAGAGACGTATAAAAAAAAAAAAAAAAAAGAAATTCTCTATACCTAGCCTAATGTCGTCTGCAACGTTACTGAAAGCCACCCCACCTACCGTACCTGCGTGAAAACTTGATTGAAGAAGATTTAGGCATTTGTTTTTTAAAGAATGAATTAAATTGGCTGTACACAAGACGTTCTAAGACTTTTAAGCAAGGGCAATATGAAAATGGGACGATACTCGGAGAAGGATGTAGGAATGCTTTTTTGGATAGTGGGATAATTAGCGTTTCTTTCCAAATTTACTTAAATTATTAAAACAGAACTGTGAATAATGATGATGAGGAAGCATGGAAAGATGTTGTAAGGTATTTGCTGGTCTCAGAATCTGAATCACTTACCAACTCCTAATGCTTTGAGAAACTTCTAAATTTTAGCTGGCGTCTCGACCTAATTATGAATATGTTGGCGTTGTGCTTTTCTACAAGCTTTACTGTAGAGATTTAGAATTATAATATATTGTGCCCGATTGTTAAGTGTGGGTTGAGAATTAAACTTTCTTTTGGCTACAGTTTTTTTACATTAAAGTTTTTATTCTATCTATTAGCCATGGTACAGCTTAAAATTGAAGTCTTACAACCTGAAATGGTATATGCATCTCATGGAAGCTGATTAGTTTAGTATTAAAAAATTGATTTTATCATCAATTGAGTCTATTTCTGCTAGTAAACTCCAGCAGCATCCTAAAGGGGTGCTTCAATATTCATGTCTCTAAAATTGCATTGCATAAGGATTTTGGCTTTATGTTTAAGAGTGTCATTTATAAGACAGAAATATCAGGTCATGGTAAGAAAATTCAGAAACAGAACTCTGTCCATGCTTAGTAACTAAACTTAAGGAGGAGACAAGAATAAGATCTAGAAGGGATGGAGCAGAATTAAGAAAGTGGTGAGTATAAGGGTTTATATAGATATATAAAACCTTATACTCACTCAGATAATCTGGGGTAAACAACTAGGACACAACGCGAAGCTCAGTATTTTTTGAATGTAATTGTTAATTAATCGAAATATATTGCCAAGTCACAGATTTAGTCAAGTCCTAAGAAAAGTACAGAACATGTGGTTACTAAAATCAACTTGAGGCCCAATTAAAGTCACCAGAGCACACTTCACTGTCCCACATTGTGGTTATATTGGTGAAAAATAAAAATAAAACGATATAATAGATAAAAACAGATCCTGTAGCAGGCCAAAATTTGATTTCTATCAGTGCAGACCTTACAAGTTTTTGAAGTGTACATAAAAGATTGTTAGTTTTTCAGATTAAAATTGATGAATATTGGAGTCAGCAGCAGTTTGATTGCATCGCTATATTTGATAATATTTCTATAAATTGCCACACCACACTTAGATTTTTCAACACACTGACTGCAGTAAAATTGGTATGTTGTACGAAACCTATGTAATTTTTATAGTTTGAGTTTTCATACGAAAAACTTAGTTATGAAAAATTTCTCTCTAGTGTAAAATTGCATATTTCAAGATTCATCATTGCATTTGCAAATATGATTTGTAAATGTATCCAGAGCTATGTAAATTGTTAACTTTGACAAGAGAAGACATTGTCTGAAACATAATTATTATAACTTACTGCTGTCTCCTTGTTAGGTATCCTGCTTCGTAAATCGGTTTGTTTATCACAAAGATTCTTCTTTATTGTAAAAAAGTTGCTTAAAACTTCTTTACATTTCATGCATATCAATTGTGGCAAACCATCAAATGGCTCCACCTGTAATGTTTTGAAATTTGATTATCTAACTGTAAATTACAGCTTCATTGAGTTGCTTGTGTTTCTGCTATAATCAGTATTAAAATACAAAAAATCACAAAAATTTGAACCAGTCTAACACATGCAACAATATAGTAAATCTTACACAATACCAAATAACCTCTCGAGAAAAAGACCATACAGACTGCTATTAAAGTAATAGTGTTTTAACAATATCAATAGGTACTTAATAATACTTACATCTATATCATAACAGAATTTTATTTGTTGTTGAACAATAGGTACTATTTGATACTGTCCCAAATCTTCTAAACACAAACGACAGGTTACAAACAGTTTTGGATCTACTTCTATCATATCCATGATTACTGATCTGTAAAAAAAAAATTAAGTGACTGGTAGATTGTAGATACTAGCTAATGCCTAAGAAGCACCAGCAGTCATTTCGAGTTTGTAGCTAACCGAGCTGTGTAGGTGTTTATGCAATTGCAATTGCTATGGCAACATATCTAGAATACCTCAAGTTTCGTATAGAGTACAATTTTTTTAAGAAATATTAAGTTACAAATATAAATAAGCCTTCTTGGCTTATATTCGAACTTCCCGCACAAAAATATTCACATCTACGTTGCTCTTACAATGCACACTGTTTGACTTATGAGGAAGCTAAAAATATTTTATTATGTGACACATTGTAACGTAAAAGAACTTAAATTTAAACTCACCTTAAACTTTTATTGTCTTCACTTAACTGGTGATCAAATCATGATGTTCTTGTAACTTCAAAATGACATTTTTCTGTCACTGTTGAAAAAGGTAAACCGATATATGTATTAGGACGTTGGACAGTAAACTTTCACAATCTTATACTAAAAGTTATAGAAAACCAACGGATACTAAGAACTGAAAATTTAGCATCCTAAATAAACATAAATTAATGTTTGTAAGCTGCCGACGTTAACGGTGACAATGAACTTAGAGAAATCTGTCTCAAAATGGTTAACGAAAGTCCTTTTTGTTGCTGCACAATTTGTGCACTCTATCAGGGGATAGCAATACTTAATGTGTGCTACTAACGCCATCTTTTGAACATATCTATTAACTAATAAAATTTGTAATTTTAGTAAGGATTCAACTACTCGACACTAGATGACGCACTGCGTGACATTGATGTCATTACGTTGGTTTGTAAAGGTTCCTTCTAAATGGCTGCACCGACTTTTAATGATTTTTATGTTTTGATGATTCTACACCTTCTTTTTAGTGGTCGAAAGAGATACTTCACCCACGCTTTGTATTACAGTAATCTGTATAAATCTTTACCACGAGCTAGCTACTGTCTTTTCCCTTTGTGTAAAGATACTTCAGCGATCACATGTGTCTAAGTCGCTAGGAACCTACGCGAGTGAGTGCGAGTCCTGAGTGCTACCACCATGATAACGAAACTCTGATAGCTCTACAAGCTGGCAGAATGTCAAGCATGTTTAGAGCATAGGAATAACCTAATCGCGGAAGTAGGAGTGAGAATAATCTCATTCCGTACCATGATTGCAGCAAGTTATGCTAGCTAAGGAAACTACGCAGCAAAACCAGCAGAGGTCTACACATCTCCTGGTCCGCCAGGCCTAGGAACAGGCCAGGTAACGCAGACTACTCAGGCCCGACAATACACTACATCCCACGAAGTAAGAGAACATAAGAGAACAGTGGTTCCCATACACCAGGGTGTCATTTACACCAGTAGAGTGGTGAGTGGTATCTAAGATTTCTGGACAGAAAAAAAAACAGGCTCTCTGTACCCCAATGTCCTAAGCGGTAAAAATTTTTGTCAATTTTTTGGGTTTAGTTTTATTCTTGTTTAGTAATATTAAGCAAAACCAGCTAATGGAGCTAATTTGCGCTCTTTCATTCATTCAATAGTAGCTGTCAGTGGCCTGAAAACACACTGAACTAAGTAATTATAGTCGTAGCATAAATGAGTTTCTTAAAAGTTTCTTAAACTAGTGTGTTGCAAAATATTATACACTTGTCCTAAAACTCAGGTATTTTATTTTGTCCCTTTATTCTCACCTTCTCTAAGAATAAGTTGATATTACTTACACATTTACATACGCACAGTTAGTTACAAACAAGCAGGTATATGTGAAACTAATAAAAACATGTTAAGAAGTCATAATTTCCATTATCTCATAATAATAGGAAATTATGGCAAATTTTGAGACTTAAACTACCCGTATTGACCAATGTGAGCGATCAATTCGTTTGCAGCCAGGATCCGTCGCGTATAATATTGTGTATCATTAGTTTCTCGTAAATCGGTCATAACGTGTTTAGTTATAATAACGTATAAACATTGCGTTTCTTACAGTGCTGTTATAATATCTCTATGTGCTATCAACCACATTATTTCTTCTGCATATCAATGACATGTTGCAAAATAGTAGTGTGGAGGAACATAGTCAGGATCTTCCGACTAAGCCAGATAATCATGCCTGGCGGGCCACGGCACAACGATTCTTGATGTGATATTGGGTATAGTTAATACACACTCTGTACAGCGCGATGCAGATTTAGCAGTTATGCCGTAGTTCGGTGTGGTTTCGATAGATGGTGCTACAGTATGTTTTTGTATGTTTGACTAATTGACTAAATGACTAAAAAAAAAAAATATAATAATAATAATCTTTATTGGTGCCAATAGTGGTGGAACAATGGTGGTAAGGACCACATGGTCACAAGCATGTGCGGTTCCACACACATTCCACATGGTTGCAGAGTATGAAATTCCACTCGTTTTCTGCATATTTGTAAATATCATCGGTACCAGTAGGTACAGTAGCTATGCAGATGATAGTACAGGGGACGCCTTTTCTGCTACCGTCTGATATTTCCCTTGAAATGGCACACACATTATGTATACATTGGCATTTTATGATGAGTGATATTTTTGTAGATTGTATAAAAAGTGAATATACAATTTTACCACCCAAGACGTTGTCTTCGAATACACTGACGACTAGTTCAACCTTCAAATTCAATTTACCCTCTAGGTTGCCAAGGCCTGACACCAGTCGCCTCCATGGAAAAATTAACATTCAGGTAATATCGGTTGAACTAGCAGCCGACTTCAACTAATCTTGGGATTAATTAGAGTTAAGAATTTAAAGATTAAGTTTTGTAAAAATTTACAGGTTATCTTAATCCTGTAATCTTAATCTTCTTAACTTAATAATAGGGTATATTGCACAAAAATATCAAAGAAGATGAAATAATTTGTTGTATTTCGGTCGCGTTTTATATGAGAAGTATATCCAGCTGTGGACTGCGATAGACTGATGATGACGACACGATACACCAACTAAAGCCTATCTTGAAGTATCTATTTTTAAATATGTATGAAAGAAATAGAATAATATTTCTTTCTAAATTGTTTTAATCAAGTATGTATTACCTATCTATTTCATGAACATTTAAGTTGAATTTTATCCCCGGACCTCCCCTCTCGGCTTTGTTAGCGAACTTGGTTACCAGATTTTTAAACTTTTTGTCCTCACTATATTATTTTTAGTCTTTAATTTTCTAGAATATTCTGCTTTCGCCAGTGTGCCATCTATCGGGCAATAACGGAACTTTTGTGTTTATTGTCTATACAGAGTGCATAGATAAGACAGATAAAAGTAAAGACACGTGTTAAAAGAGTATGATTGGTTATGGTCTCGAGCTCACCAACTTTTCGCACACAGCGCCGGTCTTAACGAAATAAAATGATTTTTTTACAGCTTATTTATTTATGTTTGGTGATAAAGTACAGCTGGAACTTTAACTAGGTATTTAACGGTGTTAATATGAGTAGCCAATTATATTTTTCAACCATAAACGCATAGAGTCGATGAACATGTTAAACTAAGCTGATTGGTAAACTTTTAAAGAACATTTGTAATATCATTATAAATAACATACACAAAAAATTTAATATGAGGAATTAAAATTACATTGAATAGAAAACTCTTGTTGTGTACTTCTACTATATAATGCATATTTTACAATTTTTAACCTTTAACCAGTGACGTGACAAATTGAGAACACTATAAGGGACATGTAGTCTCACAGGCTACTACTTTTAAAGTTAAATTTTGTCATAAAATTGCATTTTAATGATTTAAAATACGTTGATATTTATTTGCTGGAATGTAATGAAACAAATATAAATGAATTCAATCAGTTTTTATAATTGCTTTAAACACAAATGATATTAATACCTACTTACACTTTTCAATCTTAATTGACATGAGATCCTTATTTTCACATATAAATACACCTTATATAAATAAAAGGACAAATTTAACTCTTTTTATTAAAACTTGAACAATACAAAGATAAAAAAAACATAAAAGCTACTTCTGAAAATAAAACATAAAAATTCTGACATGTACTCTATTTGGCATAAATCATTGGCAATTTTTACACAAGGGTCGAGAACATTGCAAACATATGGAATTGCAACACCCAACACATGTGTACACAGTCATTCAATGAAGTCTAGGCGGACAAATACTGCATGCTCTTCGTTTGCTTTGACTAGTTTCAGGACTTTGGACATCTTCTTCAACCATTTCGTCAGCCAGAACTCGTTTATCATCGTTTTGCCTTTCTGTGCCATCATCTGGATTATCGAATCGTAAACACAGTAACAAAATGACAAATCTATTTTCTGACATGCCGCATCAAAATATTTCACAGCTTATAAATAATCTCTTGTATATAAGTAACTTGTATTTTTAAAATTAAATAAATTCGATTTGCGTAATTCCGAAGAGGCAAGGCATCATCAGAACTATCGGTGTTATTTCGTTCTCTAGTGATATGGTTCCCCTCATTGCTGCTATCCACTTCTAGAATGTTCTCCTCTAGACCTTCATCTTGGTCACTTTCATGTAACTGCAAAAGGTCGCAGTCGGAAACAAAGAACTCTTCAATATCACCTTCACTGTCTGATTGGTCTGAAGCTAGCAAGAGGGTATTGAATTCCTCTTCAAATGATGGACTATTTACTCGTACTACTTTTATTTTTGATGAAGTCGACGGTTGGAGTGACTGACCTGATGTTTCCTAGCGTTTTCTACCATTTTACACTAAAAACAAAAAAAAATGTTCGAAAAAATATTTGTATGGAAACTAGGGACATGTAGCCTCACAGGCTACAGTCAATTTTTAAATTAAAATTACGAACCTGTTACATAACCGACAGCACGTCTGATCCCTTCTTTGGTCGTTTTGGCACTAAAACAAAAGCTACTGAGACGCTGGGTCGCAGCAAATGGAGGGAAATCATCAATTCTAAGAATTTACCAAACACGCAACGCCTGTGAGACTACACGTCACTAGTTAAAGGTTAACCTTTCAACAATACAAAGCCTACCATTTACATATCTTTATGACAAAGCCGGACAAATCCTTGTGTCCAACAACTACTTACCGCTTGTATTGTGGTGAATTCCTAGAGCAGATTTGTTTGTAAATAATGATTTTGTTTTTGTTTTATTTATTTTCTTATATTATAACTTATATAGGTTCCCTACAACAAATAATCTTCTGATGATGAACTGAATACAAGTGCGAGTACTGCCTATTCTTCTGTCAAAGTTATAACATATTCCGTCTTAAAAAAGAAGTTGCGAAGTCGCGGCGCGACAATATTTATGATACATGCCTACTGCTATTAGTTTTAAAGATAGATATAAAACAATAATTCCAAAAGTTTTAAATAAAGATTTGAATGTTGTTTATTTTTCATAATACCTACTATTTTTTCGGTCAATTTCGAGACCACTGACAGTCAACTTCGTTTTCAAAATTCAGTTGCGATCACGATGTTCTATATACTTTCAAGCTCTTAAACGTTATAAAAGGTATTTTTGTAATAATATGATATAAGGAGATATACTCCGTCTTCCAAAAAAAGCCCGACAGAAGTTCACAGAAAAAAATACCGTGTTTTAAGGCATCAAGTACTTTAAAGTCAGTATGTTGTTTTTTATTTTCATCTACCCTATGATGTATTACCCTTCATATGTTGGTTGTTTGATCATCATTTTCATGCATTTAATTTGAATTTACAGTCCTTAAAATATAACTTGATTTTTGTGACAAAGTGGATGAATCATTTTTATTCTTATATCCCTATTTTCTTACTAATAATATGCATGTGAAAGTGTGTTTGTTTGTTTGAATGTTTCTCTTTCTTCACGTCACAACGGAGCGATTTTATGTTGTGATTTTTGTGTCTGCAGACAGTTAGGAGGCTGGAGAGTAATATTTTTATTACGGTAATGACTTTTTACTACGGTAAACCTTTCTATTCTCATGGGAAGATCCATTGAATCACTCCAAAATTGTATAAACTTCGATAAAAAGCGCTATTAGATTTGTTCACCCGATTGTATACGGCACAAAATCTGTCATTAGACTTTATTAAAAATACTCGCGGTTTCTGATAGGCGCTATATTGAATAACGTACCCAGACTCTTTATCGATAAACTTTTGTATACTTTTTTAGCTTTAAATATTATAAGTGTAAGGATATGTAGATGTTTGTTACTCTTTCACGCAAAAACTACTGTACGATCATAGATAAAATATTACAGTAACATAGTTTATACATCAGAATAACGCATAGGTTACTATTTATCGCGATACCTGACATATTTGGGAGATACTATGTTTGGGTACTCCACAATATATTTTTATCTGATGCATCTACCACTTGAATGGGTAAATTAAACACAGTATAAACTTAATAGGCATTTACTGTTCAGGTGGTACCAATATTCACAATATTTTGTCTCCAAGAGCTTGAGTTACACGCTTGTAGTCGCTTTGTTAATCCGAGTCCACTTGACATTCTTTTGTGTCTCCAACTCTGTATATAAAAAGTGGCGTCGTCCAAAAACAGTGTTGCCACATGAATTCTACACCACCCCCCTACGGAGAAAGATAACTAGTCTCTAAAAGTCTTAAATCTAACACGCCTACCCAATCGTGTGGTATAAGGCGCAGGATGAAGTGAAACTGGGGGAGCGGCCAGCTGCTTTTGAGCTGGAGAAAGCAAAAGATCGGAGTGATTGCAAGAGTGGTTGCAGGTTTCGGTGGAAATACCTGATTAGAGGAAGGATCTATGAGTGGATCTGGAGCAGGAGTCGAAATAAAGGCGGGTTTTACGCGATCGGCGCTAACGGTAACCGTTTTACCTTTGATACTAATGGTAATAGTTTTACCGTCAGTAGCTCTATCCATTATTTGGTGTATCCAATGTACGGGGGTTAAAAGGGACGACGAACGGCGTCCTCGCGTAGGTAAACATGTGAGGCTGTGGCGAGGCCCTTGAACATGAAGGAAGCCTTGGTACCGTGTCTTGAAGCCGGAACTAGACGAATCGCAGACATGTGATGCCTGAGGCGCGACACAAAATCAGCAGGGTCGACCGAGACTTCAGAATAGGACGAAGGGACTATTAGTTCGCCTGGAAGACGCAGAGTTTCGCCATATAACATCTCCGCAGTAGATGATTTGATGTCCTGTTTGAAAGCTGAACGGATGCCAAGAAGTACCAGAGGCAGGGCAGTAATCCAGTCGCCTCCATGGCACATAAGGATGCCTTCAATTGCCTGTGCAATCTTTCCATCATTCCGTTAGCTTGAGGATGGTAAGCGGTGGTTCTAGTACGTTTTGTGGCGAAACTGCGCATCAACCTACGAAACAAATCTGACTCGAATTGAGTACCTTGGTCGGTAGTGATGGTTAACGGAACGCCAAACGTGAGACCCATTCCCTTATAAAAGTTTCCGCTACTTCTTCCGCAGTGATTTCTTGCATAGGCCAAACTTCGGGCCACCTAGATACACGGTCAATGGCGGTCAAACAGTAGCGAAAGCCTTTGCAAGGAGGTAAGGGACCGTTTATGTCGATATGGATGTGCATAAAACGACCAGTCGGTGTTTCGAAATTGCCAAGTGGAGAAGAGTTATGTCTCGACACTTTGCTACGTTGACAAACATCACACGTGCGGGCCCACTCTCTACAGTCTTTATTGAGGGACGGCCAGACATAGCGGTCAGCTATGAGGCGCGCCGTAGCCCGGATACCGGGGTGGCTTAAGTTGTGAAGCTTGTTGAATATAGTACGACGCAGGTCTTGTGGAACATATGGACGAGGTTTGCCGGTCGAAAGATCGCAGAACAAGAAAAAATTTGTGCCGGGAATGCTCGTCTTAAAAAGTTTCAGACTGGAATGCTCCAAAAGTTGGATCAATTCCATATCTGCCTCTTGTGACTGAGCAAGTGCCTCGTATTTTTGTTCTAAGGAGATTGTTTCGATCCGTGACATGGCGTCAGCAACGATGTTGTCTTCACCTTTAATGTATCTAATATCAGTTGTAAATTGACTGATAAAAGATAATTGGTTTAATTGTGGTGGTGGAAGTTTTTCGCGGCATTGTACGAAAGCGTTCAACAATGGCTTGTGATCTGTAAATATGGTCACCTGTTGAACTTCCAAAATATGGCGAAAATGCTGTACACTTTCGTACACAGCTAAACGTTCGCGGTAATATGCCGGCCACTGACATTGCTGAGGAGTAAGCTTCTTGCTGAAAAATGCTAACGGTGACCAATGTCCGTCGCCGTACTGTTGTAAGCAAGAACCAACATGAAGGCTAGGTGCGTCGGTAAAGAGGCCAAGAGGAGCCTCAGCGACAGGATGGTGGAGCAGGGTTGCAGCAGAAAGACTTTTCTTGCATTCCTCTAGGTTACTAAGCAGCTCAGATGACCATGGGTATGGCTTAGGACCTTTGCATTTGGTGGCAACTAGAGCAGCTATCAGAGGTGCCTGAAATTTGGCGGCCTAGGGAATAAAACGCCGGTAATAATTAATCATGCCAAGAAAACGCATGGCCTGGACTGTTTCAGGAGGTTTGAAGTCCAAAAGTGCTTGGACACGGTCGTGAGGAGGTCGAGTGCCATCAGCACTGATGTGGTAGCCCAAGAACTTAACTTCGCTAGCGCCCAGGACGCATTTAGTCGGGTTGATTACAACGCCGTAGTTCTAGAGACGTCTGCATAGTGTGCGAAGATGTTTGACATGAGTGGCCTCATCTGGTGAATAAACCAAGATGTCGTCAATATAAGGAAAACAGAAATCGAGACCTCGTGTAACCTCATCTATGAATCTCTGGAACGTTTGTCCTGCATTCCGTAAGCCGAAGGTCATAAATGGAAATTCAAAGAGGCCAAACGGCGTCACGCTGGCAGTTTTCGGAATATCGGTCTCAGAAACTGGGATCTGATGGTAAGCTTTCACCAGATCGAGAGTACTGAATACCTTGGCTCCAGAGAGGTTGTGAGTGAAGTCATTGATGTGGCGGACAGGATATTTGTCCGGAATATTCCTGGCGTTCAGGGCGCGGTAATCGCAACAAGGGCGCCAGGAATTGTCCTTTTTGAGGGTCATGTGCAATGGAGATGACCAAGCGCTTTTAGAAGGCCTTGCTGTTCCAGAGCGTACCATTTCTTCAAACTCATTTTTGGCTGTAATCAATTTTTGAGGTGCCAAACGACGAGGTCGACTAGAGATAGGGGGACCGTGGGTGGTTTGAATATGATGCACAGTGTTGTGCTTAATAATTCTATGTAGCCCAGGAGGTCGTGTAATGTCTGGAAATTCGGCAAGTAAGGACGAATAAATGGAATTTCCAGTTACGATGGCCTTGACGCTGGCTTACTCTATGGTAATGCAGGAAGATTGACTAGAGAAACCGGTGACGCCGTCTATGAGCATTTTGTTACGACAGTCAGGCAGCAGGCGATAATGTACTAAAAAGTCAGCACCGATTATCGCGCGCTGAACGTCAGCAACTACAAACAGCCACACAAAGTCTCGTCGTAGCCCTAAGTTGAGTCGAAGATTAACGGTTCCGTAGGTTTTGATGCAGCTCCCGTTTGCAGCGGTCTATTGATAGTCGGGTGATTCTACCCGCCGAGGTAACCAGCTATGTGGAAAGCAACAGAAGTCGGAACCAGTATCGATCAGAAGCTGACGCTTTGTAACTCTGTCGGTAACGAAGAGTCGGCGGCTGAGGTGCGAGTAATCAGCTTCCGCCACTACTGATCGCCTCTGAAGTTTTCCAGAGGCATGGTTCATGTGCAACCAGTAGTGCACTTTGTAGCCTTGACCCCACATCGCCGGTGGTACCAGCAAAGATTGCTTGGAGCCGGTGAGTTTGTGCGTGAGTTTCTGGATTTCGACCTATTTCGATGTCGGCCTCGTGGTTGAGATTGGTCGCGTGCAGACAAGGCGTTAACTTGTTTGGTCAATTGCTCTATTCTGTTCACCAAATTTAATAGTAGATCCTGAGGAGGCAGGGTGTATAAGCCTCAGACTGTGATCGAGTAGCCCCTACACCTTTAGTACCTATCATATTGGTATACAAAGTGCTACAGAAGAGAAAATATTACTCCATAAAAGTAATTAAAATACCACACAATAAAAATTAAAAGAAAATGATACTGTATACACACCTGTGACCTTAACACTGAATAGAAACCAAATAGTACCTATTTAAACTCTGTATAAAAGAAAAAAATATTATCAGGAGAATCTATATAAATGTGCCTCGTAAGTTCTAAAACGAGATCAAGCTACATTTTAGTACCATAAACCTTAATTGAAGGATTGAATAACAAATTGGTTTTCTCGCTAGAGGTTTGGTTAAACGTGGTCATGTGGTTTTGGTGATAAGTTTGACGCGATAGCGTTCGTTGTTGTGATTCGAAATTGACGAATTAGAGTCAGTTGTATGAAATAACATGGATGCGGCACACAATATACAATTTGACTAATCTAGGTGGACAAAAATTAGGAGTTTATATTGAGTGAGACCATAAGTGCTTTTGATATTTTATAAAAAGGTACTACAAGGAATAAAAGCCGAAACTTAGTCAATAATGTCAAATTACACTTTTAGTAACATTTCTAAATTTGCACACGTATGGCTACTTGCTTGCAGAGAAATTTTCTCAATAAAGAAATATAAGATTCTGAAAATCGATCGATTGATCTGCTGATTTTCGCAGCATGCAGCAATCTTGCCTGCTAATTCTAATTCTTTGCCTGCCAAAGTGATTCTACTCAGCCTGATGGAAAGCATGAATAGAATCCAAGAGTAGTGGTCACCATACTCATTGCGAATATAGACAATGCATTATGATGACCCATATTGCGACGGTCTATTGAGATTCTCTTTCACGTCCTGCTTAAAAGACTCGGGATCAAAATAGGAGGGGAACAAATAAAGTGCTAGTGAGTTTCAGTTTTAACTAATTTGCACAGATAGCAAGAGCCGAACTGTTTAGCTCAGGAGTGTATGTCTACCATTCTAAAACGGAGACTTCCATGAGCAGCACGTTTTGTGCTTTTAATTGATTGTATTGACGACGGAGTAAATGCGATCAGTTGGAAGAGTTCATCAGAACACTCTTTATGATAAAGGCGATAGAGGACGGCTATAGAGGCGACATCTCTTCGCAACTCCAGAGGTCCAAAGAATTCAACGTTTCGGGACTATCGATAATGTGGACTGTTCACCGCTGCAACCAATCAAAAGCAGCCAGCAAATAGTGTGGAGATCCATTGCGTAGATGAAAACAGCACTCTACGTGGGAGCGAACCTGAGTTTTATAAAGAAAACACAGATGCTTAGACGAGAAGAACCGTCTCACTTTGACGTATTCAATTTAGGTACTGTCGTTGATTGAGATGCCAGCAAATATCCATACCCAGGATACTAAGCTTAACACGCAGTGGCTATGGAGTGTTTTAAATTTATTTTTTTGACGAGGCGGCAAATTGCTTCGGATCTATTGCTTCTTGATTTTGGCCACTGTACGTGCGAGATCTGAAATTGCGGTAGTAGTTGCTTCTTCTGGAATAGTGGCCACATTGTTAGACGGATGTCGTACGGCTCACTCAGCGTTAAAATTGCCATTAAACCTTCAAACTACTGAATAACCGGCATGTAACATTTCGAAACACTTCGCAATGGCCAAAGTTTTAGTAGCATCAAAAATCATCGTATGGGACGAATGCACAATGGCGCACAAGCCCGCATTGGAAGCACTTGATCGAACATTAAAAGATCTGCGCAATGACTCGAGATGTTTTGTGTTTCTAATTGTGTATTGGGTTAGGCACAGACTTCAAACAGACTGGAAGTTATCTATTGCTACTTCAATGTTATCCGTTAAATTGAGGGTTAAACTTATTTCAGTTATCGAATAGACTTTTTTCAGCTGTAAGTGTACTTTGTTACTGTTGTTTGAAATCGGCACAATTTTTTTTTCAAAAAGAATTTATTTACCCCTTTTTCGTGTAAGATGTAATGTCATGAGTAAATGCAATTCACTATTATGACGGAACTTTTCTTCACATTTGAAAGGAATTTAAGGGAGAATGCCTATCATTCCGAGCATTCTTCCAAACTGCTATCAGACCTCTAAAATAAAGATACTGTATTCATACTATATATACGACACCGAAGTTGTGTAGAAAGATTTTTAGGCCTTACACTACTCACGATTGCCAGATGTTCGTATGGCAACCAACAACGATAGCTTAACGTGCTCCCCGAGGCATGGCGGGGTCTCAATATGTTAAGAATGGTCACCCAACCAGACTCTGGAGTTGGCAAATTTTCTTACCGTTGCAATGTGTTAACCTGTAGGGTTACCATTTTTAACCCAATACAACAACTTAACAAAGTATGAGACAGTTTAATTACGCGATGTCGGTTATATTATTGAAAGAGTTATCCGTAGTAAGAGTTACTCTAAAAGGTCAAGCACGCTTCCATCATCAGCTCACCGATGTGAGATACGACTATCAAACGCAAATTCTTGTATAGTTGGAGAAAGAAGTTAATATACGATATCAGTGCTGTAAATTTGAGTATTTCCTTTAATTTCTCTGGGATCCCATCATCAGATCCTGACATGGTGATAATAGGAGTACCTCAGGACCACCTTCGAGAGTATTGGCATGATTTTGTGGTGGTGAATGCATTTTTATGAGGTAGATTTTTTTTATTTTTTAAGAGTTCCGTCTTCTATCTCAAATCTGTCAATGTATGACGGAGTTGTGCCCGAAAATCCATAAAAAAATCAGAATATGAAACCCTTTTTTTGTGAAGTCAGTTAAAACTTGTTTGGCATGTTTTCTGTGAGGTCACAGTATCATTCCGGTCGACCTAGCCCACCTGTGTCAAAACACGGCTACTTTCGAAATAAAGTATTTACCAATAAACAGCCAAACAATATATTTTGCTCTCAAATAGTTCAAATTAGCATTAAACGCGTGTAACGACTAGGGTTATAAATATGTAACTCTGTACTCTAATATGTAACTGAGTTAGAACTTGTAACCCTGACCCTGCAGACAGTACCATTAGCGCGACCGCGAGCGCGACGCTTATTGGAAAAAACAATTAAGCGCTTAAAAAAATGACTAAAATAAAGTAAAATGGCAGGTCCTGCACCGCTAGCAGTATGTAAAATATGGTTGTGAAATTTATCACGCTTATAGAGTGAATCATCCGAACTGTTTTCATGTAATTATCATATGTTTAGAACTTACTTGAAAGAATTTAATTTTTCTCTAAGTTGTTACATTTGCAATAACTTGCCACTTTTCTAAACTTGCCACGTTTAAAATTTGCTTAGATGAAAATTGGATGCGGCTATATCAATGTTCTGAAAATTTATATAAAAGACGATAAATTTTTAAATCGATATTTTATTAATGAATGAGCTTATTAGTGTATGTAGCAGCAAATTGCAACATTTTAAGGAATTAAAAACATGGGACTACGATATCCTGTTGACAACTCATTTGTATTAGCGATAGCCAGCTGTCGTCTGTCGATTTAGTATGGCCTTTGTATTACATTATTAACTACAGATTAAAATAACGCTTTAACGTAGTTCTAAAAATCTGGGCATTGTAGTATTGTTGATAATATTACCAAACAAATAAATATAAAAATACTCCCGTCTATGAGAGACGTAAAGCGGTGTAGAAGTCTCGTACATACCTGCATTTGTCCTTTGCCTACTTGTGTACAGAAAATCGTAATATTGCACCAAGTAGTTTTAATGCCTGGAAACCAGCAAAACTTAATAAAATTGTCATTAAATTCATAAAGGGCACACAAATTTGGCACAAATTATTAGAATAGTAAATATATGTACATTAACTATTATTTACCTTTAATGCAGTAAAAGTACTTACTTTTGTATCTTATATCATACGAGGGGTGATCAATAAGTAATGATAATCCGGTACTTCTAGGGCGCATAAAAATCGAAAAAAAAAAATTTTTGCTTGCTTGTACATCCGCTAGTTCAGCATAACAAAAATCATATAAATGGGGCACAATTCCCAGGAGGTGCATTGCATTCATTTGAATATGAACTGTCGACGTGATAACACCATAATGGAGAAAACGAAATTAAAGCCGTCATTAAGTACCTACCTCTGCTTGAAAAAAATGTCTACTAAAGACATACACAGTGACTTGTAGTAGAGGAGCCGTAGAAGGGATTCCGGGATTTACTCGAGCGCGGCAGATTAATATACATGGGGATACCTTGTACTCTATTAAGTACTTACACCAAATATGAGACTTCTTTTATGATCGCCCGTCAAGGATAAAGGACCAGATTAGTAAAAAAAAATTGATCATCAAACATTTTCGAGTGCGTCAGATTAGGATGAGGTAGTTACGTGCTAGAACGTGTAGATTTCACTAATCTGACAATTTGAGTGAGACGTAAAGAAGGGAGAGTGCTACAAAATTGTTAAAAAAAAACTTCACCTGAACATTCTCGAGCTTGGCTAAATTTTTTTTTATTTTGAACTGAACAATTTAAGGATTGCGAAAAATAAATCTGACAATTTCCGCAAGCCGAAGCAACAAAAATTCATCGATAAAGTTGAATATGTGCAGCTACGTGACGCCTATATTCCCCTCTCCGCGCTTCTATTCCTCTGCTACAATTTAATTTTTATAATTATTTTCTCATTAATACAAATATTCTACTTTAAAAAACACTTTACGTACTTTCTCATTTGTATGCTATTTCCTGAGCTTTTCAATTAATTAAGTTCAATAGTTTAAAAATACAAAAAACAATTTTTCAATTATCAGATTAGCGAAGTACCTCTAGCTAATTGTCAGATTATGAGACAGCACGTCTAGTGCATCAAGATGAACCATATCTATCTTAATCTGACGCGCTTGAGTATTTCAAAATGACCAATTTTTTTTGCACATTCTAATAACGGCCATGACTTTGCGTCGCATCCAAATCGTAAGATTATTATAAAAGAGCATTTTTTTAGGTTCACTTAACATCCCCTTCGAAAATCTGACGCGCTCGATAGTTTTTTTTTTTTCATTTCTCACCGCTACGTACGACCACCCCCATCACTGAAACAGTCAGATTAACATATGTACATTTTTAAAAATACGTAGGACATATATAATATCATTATCTGACATGTCATATCATTATCTGTCATATCATTATCTGAGTATGTCCATGGAACTTTTTTTTACATTTTTGAAAATCTATAGCCGCTCCCTCCACTGATGAAATAGTATGTTTTATATGTCATTTTTCTTTTCATCATCTAAGCTTCACAACCGAATAGGTCTTTAACGCTCGAGTAAATCCCGATTTAGCATCGTGGCCTCCCGTACTATTGGAAGAAACATTGAGGCAGTCTGCTCCTCCATATTCCATAGTTGCACGTTAGGCAAAGGAATTTAAACTGGGCAGAAGATCCACTGAAGATGAACACCGCGAGGGACGCCCGTCCACGTTAGTGACGTGACGGGCGACCGAAAAGAATGTGAAAAAAGTAGAAGAAATCATATTGGCCGATCGAAGAGTGACCGTAAGGCATGTAGGATCACAGCATCTTATATGGCAGCGTTCAAAAAATAATTGCATATGAAAAAATTACGGGGCTTTGGGTGCTGAGAATGTTAACTGACGAGCAAAAAAAGAAACGACTCGACATTTCGAGAGTCAATTTCGAAAAGTTGCAGGCCGATCAAGAATATTTTTTGAATCGTTTCGTGACCATGGACGAGACCTGAATCCACCATTTTGATCCTGAAATCAAACAACAGTCGATGACCTGGAAACGAGCCTCGTCACCAACGCAAAAGAAATTCAAGGCGTCGAGTTCAGCGGCAAAGGTTATGGCGTCTGTTTTGGGACGCTGAAGGAATTATCATGGTGGAATAGTTGGAAAAGAGAGCCACCTTAACGGGACCTTACTATACAGATCTAATAAGAAGATTGCGAAAGGCCATCAAGAAAAAAAAGACGCGGCAAACTGCGAGCTGAAGTACGTTTCACCAAGACAACGCCGCGGCTCTGAAAGCCGCAGTTGCGATGACTGCAATTCTAGAAACGGGATTCGAACTGCTTGAACATCCTCCTTATTCGGCAGATCTGGTCTCAGCGACTTCTACCTCTTTCCTCGGCTCCAAGAACACCTTCGGGGCAAGAAATTTGAGAACAATGGCGAAGTGATGACCAATGTAGAGACATTTTTGGAGGCCCAAGACAAAGATTTTTTTCCAAGGGAAAGAAAAAAGATATACTAAATGTATTAATTTGCTATGAGACTATGTTGAAAATTAAAATATATTTTTTACTCTAATTATTGTTTTATATATTGATTATCATTACTTATCGATCACCAATCGTATAACTGTCCACAGACAGTTGGGATGTCTTTAATTGGTCTACCGTTTTAGTCGGTTTAATTTCAACATATCACTTTACCATTTGCCCTGGGGTATATTTGTGGAGGCGGAAATTATCAGATGTCAACAAAAGGAAGTTCTTCAAATTAAAAGAAAAAAAAGTTACATCTTATATGTTGTAATTATAGCTAACCTGTTATTTAACAGTTATTCATAATTAAACAGTAACGTTATTTCTACAACAAAATTCATGATTACATACAGGATTAAAACAAGCATTTTCATCATTAATTATTAACATTATTCAAATGAATATTCGTAAAATATCATCGTCAAAAATATTTTGCAAAATGCATTTCATTATCTGAAATTATTTATCCTATATGTGTATTGTTTAAATCACAAAATACTCTGGGGATAAGTCAATTGAATGAAAATATTTAAGTAGTTAACCACCATATTGCAAAACTTGCAATATGTTATCACAGCACTTGTAGAAATTGCAGTTGTCTAGAAGACTACATATTTACATTATGGACACATAATATTCATTAGGATACCCCCAGAGGGAAGTCATGAGACTCAAAGAGCAGTCAAATTGATAACATTTACCATTAATAATAATCAATAATAATAAACTTATTATTTTGTTTGCTTATTCATAAAGAAATTAAAGAAATACAAAATACATTTATCTACGATGACGTCGCTTCTTCTTGTTCACTCGCCCATTCCCATTTTGAGGCAATTCATTCGAGGGCCCGCTGGACGAAGACGGCGGAGGGATGGGCGGTGGAGGAACTGGCGGAGCAGCCGGTGGTGGCAGAATCTGTATGTAGCCATTACGATTCACATTGTTAGTTGTCGGACCGTTCTGTCTTTGTGGGGTGGGAGCTTGCTGTGTGATGGCCCTTGGTGCCGGAACAGGTGGTGGCGGCGTTGGTGCCATCGGTTCTGCCTCGTTGAGAGCAGCTCGTAGGCGTTGTCGCATACGTCTACGTGCATTACGTGAAATTGTAACGTTCTCAGTGGTATTATCTTGATTGTTTTGAATTGTGGGCGGCGTTTCTACTTCAGCAGAAGTACCCGTACGCTCACTAGCACCTGTATTGTGTCGGTTTTCTATTCTGGCTCGCATTTCAGCTTCGGAGCGCACTAACGCGTCAGCTTCAAATCCAAGCGTAGCAAAAGCTCGGGAGAGTCTGGCCACATCATTCTGTAGATCTTGAAGGAAAGGTTCTAATTCATGAGCATGGTGAGAGTTTTGATGGTTGCGATTGTTAACACGGTTGGCGACACGCAACACGGCACGCGGTTGTGTTTGATTGGCAAGCTGATCTGGTGGTGTACGGCGCACTGACAATTTACCACAAATCGATACTGGTGCAATGAGCGCTCTCGCATCTAAACCATTCACTAACAAGCAATGCCCGCGTTTCTTAAGAGAGCCTTCACACGATCTTACAGACCACACCTGTAAAAATACAAAATAATCATCAGCAAAGAATATTTATTGTTATCAATGTTATGAAACTGAAGAGTTTGTTTGGTAAAAAACAACAAGACACCTGGTGAAGACGGAATTACGACTGAACTCCCTGAAGGCACACGGAAAAGCGGTTTTGAAAATCCTTCAGAAAATATTTAATTCCGTCATACTCAATGGAAAGCCACCTCAGGCATGGCTCAGGGTTGTGCTTTTCTTCAAAAAGAGCGACGATACCCTGTTGAAGAGCTATAGAGAGGTCAATCGTTAGAAACAGTTACATTGGGCAGCGTTCGAGAAGTTACGTAACGTTTTCCCGTCACAAATACCGCAGTGTCTCAAGACAAAAGTCTTTGATCAGTGCGTGTTGCTAATGATGACTTACTGTACAGAGACGTAGTCGCTCACTGTAAGCCTCAAAGTTACCTAAAGAGTAATGCAGAGGGCAATGTTCGAAGTTTCTTTGCGTGATAGAATCAGGAATGTGGAGATCCGCGTACGAACCAAGGTCACCAATATTGCCAGTAAAATTGTTAAAATAAGTGGCAGTGGGCGGGACACATTGTACGCAGAAACGATAGCCGATGGGGCCATAAAGTTCTGGAATGGCGACCGCGTGCTGGGAAACGCAGCGTTGGTAGGACCCCGATAATATGGTCCGACGACCTAGTAAAGGACGCAGGAAGCCGTTAGATGCGGATAGCATGGAACCGGCTGTTGTGGAGAACCTTGGGGGAACGCATGTCCAGCAGTGGATGTCTTTTGGATGAGATGATGATTGATGAAAAATGTTGCAAAATTGTTGCCTTTGAATTTCCATTACATGTGCTGCGTTTGCCCCCTAAAAATCAAGTATGATAGTTTTATTTCCCACTAATAGTTTTAAAAAATCCGTGAAAGCAGAATTGTATATCTTTTGAGGTTGGTTCACTATTCTATGGTCATATTTGTGTACAAACATAACTATACAATAGTGAAATATATGACATCACCCTGTGGCCAATGAGAGACAGATTAGGATAAAATTTTCTCAACTATTTTTATTTAATAACCATTATTTAAACAACCATTTTATTCATTGTATAATATAAAATCAATGTAACAAAAATGTATGAGTAGAGTATACTTAAATAGATCGGACGTAAGGAAGGAATATTCTGAGCTTGAATGTGTTCCATCCATGTAGTAAATGTTATAACTCATGGCGTTCAGTGTTTATATATATCTATCAATGACATAGGATCTGATTGGTGTTTCTTTTTCATTTCTATTAAACATCAATAATAAGTGATTTTAGAAAAATGCATTGAAATTTGCTAGCTTGTTTGATTACAATCTATTATAATGATATTAATATAATAATATATATAATTTTGGGAGTGTTTTACTTCTTCGCAAACTTTTTGTTGTGCAAGGAGTAATATTGAACTGTGTGACTGGAACACAATGTGGTTTTGTTAAGCCTTCATTCATAATCATTTTGGATTATACGCTCAGTTAAAACAGATATTGGATAAATGAAGTATCTCTGAAAAAGATTATGCATATCTTTGCTATACTGTCTCGATGGCGTAGCGGTAGCGAAAGCGATTGCTGTGCTTGAGGTCTCGGGTTCGATTCCCGAGTTGGACCAAATGTTTGGATGATCTACAATTATTTGTTTCGTAGTTTGGGTGTTTTCTACATATAATACATATGTATTTGCAAAAAAAATATATAAGTATTCTATCAGTCAGTCTAGTTATCATAGTACAAACTTTGCTTAGTTTGAAACTAGGCAAAGTTTGTACTATGATAACTAGACTAGATGGCATTGTGTGTTAATGTCTGAAATATTTATTATTTATTTATCTTAATCCACAGACTCATTGATTAAATTTCTAGTTTTTTCCTAGATAGTTTTGTATAATCTGAGATTCGTTATGCATCATGTTAGGTATTTTTGTAGGTTGTGGGAGTCTTTTGTATGAAGCAGTAAGATTACTTACACAGTCAGAAAAAATTGCTTCTCTATCATTTCCTGAAATAGTTACTGTGTAGCTAAACTCATGAGCCACCCAAGGGGATGCTGCCATAGATAGCCATGCACATACACTGTCACCTAAAAAAAAAAATAAGATTAATAGTTATTTCTTTTATAACTGTAGGTCAAACTACACAACATTTCACTTACTACTTATTTCAATTACTAGGAAAAATATGCCCATATCTGCTACTCTGACTGCAGTAACAATTCTTCCTGGTACAGCAGAGAACTGCCAGGCTTGCACATATTCGCCATTTTCAGATTTACCCTGCAATTCATAATATAGTAAATATAAATGACAGGCAAATTAAATGCTGTAGAACCATGGTATAATAAGCAATAATGCATTATGTATACAATAAATAAATTATCCATGTTTATTAACTATAGTACGGCTATAGCCTTGACTTCTAAAGTTACTATAACAGAGACTGTCATATGTGTTGAGATAAATATTTAAATTATTTGAGATGATTATCAAGTTGTACAACAAAATAACAAATTTTGTATGTTGTCCATGTATGAGAAGTATTTGGTGTTATTACAAGTGTTTAAAGAAATTAAGTTTATTTACCTCTATGAGTTCAGGAGAGTGAAAATAACGTAGATGATTGAGTAATCGAGCTGATGGAAGCCTTATTCCGTTGCCAGTTTTACAGGACAAACAACGAAACAGACCCTTACATGCTTGAGGGGCTCTAGTTGTAGACTGCTGTAATAAAAAGAACAAAATTATCATAAACATTTATTTTGTCAATTACTGAAAGCTTTGTAGTATTATCATTGTAGTAGAAGTAAGTGATGTATAGATGCAAGCAAAGTCTGCCTTCTAGCAGATGGTTTCGGTCACTATGGCGGGATGAGAGTTATTCCTGTCCCACCAGCTCTTTTACTTTGTACTCTTCAAAGATTGTAAACTGAAGGTATAATCTTCAGTTCTCAATCAAATGACGTACAGGCAGGAGAAGAGTTTACCTTTTAGTAGATAGCTCTGGCTACTATGACAGGATGAGAGATGCTCCTGTCCCACAAACTCTCACTTTGCAGAGTATAACAAGTTTAAAAGACTCCAACTTCCATCTGGACATTGGCAGATGTTTTTATGCAGATTACAGTCTGAGCTTAACTTTTCTCAAAAAATATCTTAACACAGATGGATTACAAGGTGATCCATTTACTATTCCCATATCACTTTGTAGTAATTGGAATGTAGCAATTAGAAGTGTTACAAATTACAACTACAATTTTCATAAATAATAGAGTGGATTATAAACTCACATTGGACTGAACTTCACTTTCATCATCTCCAGCACTTTCAGTCTCAACTACTTCTGACGGTTTTTCTATAGCTGGTGCAGTGTTCTCAGGAACAGTATTTGTAGTTACTTTGCCACCTAGTTTCTGAAATACATATTAATATTTAAAGTAAAAAATATTTTTCTCGTTAATTTGCCAAATAACATGATCTCATATTTCATGGAAAATCAATATTTTCATATAACAAAAGAAATAACTTCAGATATTGATACATATTTTTCTGCCATCAATGTTTAAGCATTAAGTTAGTTGTATGAACATAAAATTATCATTAGATGGAATATTCCTTATATCCAATAAATCTTTACAGGACCATGGCTAGTTACATTAAAATTGTCAGTAATAATAAAAATAAAATATAAAGGATTACTTACAAAAGCTCGTAATTTTCTAACATTTGCAATCAATTCCTCCATAGCATAGTTTCGAGTTCCAAAGAATAGAGCTCTACAGACAGGGCACACATCAAGACGCATTTTGCAGCGTCCACAAACATGGTGCCCTTCATTGCATTGAAATATTTGACCTGAGGGAATTTCATAACAGACAGGGCACTGAAGTAGGTCATCTAAATCTGGCAGTGCATCCGGCTGTAAAATAAAAGAACATTATTGAAATAAAAAGGCAAACTTAAGGCAGCTCAGTGAAAGTATCAAACCTACCTAAAAGTACTAAATTTAACTCCTATTTATTATGTGTAATTTATTTTTTTACGATGTTTAAAAAGAACAGGTTTTCTTTTCTTTTAAGATGTACCAATATTAAAATAACTCTATTTTTCTGTAACACAACTGATTCCAAATATTTTATAATTATTGTAATATTTCAGAGTTTCGGACATCTGACAAACAACATCTAGTCCCAAATTAAGCAGAGCTCGTACAATGGATAATAGACAACTGATATAAATACGTATATATATATATTTTTTGTAAATACATACATATTCTATATAGAAAACGCCCAAACTCCGAAACAAATATTTCCATATTAAACAAACATTTGTTCCCGGGAATCGGACCCGACACCACGAAGCACAGCAGTTGCAGACGCTTACACTGTGCCACCGAGGCAGTCGAATACATGGTAACAATGAGTGCACGTGGTCGTCGCCCCCTCGCGGCTGGCCACTGTAGGTCATATATATATACATGGTCAAGTATAAGGTGGTAGTAAGCCTACCTTTGCCGTCCGGTTCGGCAGTACCTCTCGACACCGGTACACGCCACTTGCGTACCTTTTCGGGTGGGAACCGAATGTCACTACCCGCTCGGAACTCAGGCGTCCGCCTATAAACTTCTGTGAGCATTTCCGCATCCAATCTCACAGAGAAGTGCCGGCGTATAGCTTTAACCGCCAATATACTCTAAAGGCGCCAGAGGTGTGCCCTAATTTGGGCAGTCAGAGCCGCCGCTAGCACCAGTGCACCTGTAAGTGCGCCGCTGGCTCCACCCAAGTTAGGCAAAAATCGCTCAAGGGCAGAAGCAACGGCTACCAAAGTTTGAGCAAGCTATCGGAAGTGCTCGTCGGAGTCTGTCGAGGATCAAGTCCAAATACTTTATCTGGGCCGGTATTTCAATTGGTACGATGAGCAAATTGATCACGATGGAGGTGCCAGGGGGGCGCCCACGAAATAAAAATTCTGGGTCTCATCACCAGTCAGCGTTTCAACGTGCCTAACCATCAGAGACAGGCACGATACTTCTTGAAAATTAGCCCCCAAGGTTGTGACCAGTGTGTGAGAGATGACCTCGAAGGGCCCAGTCGTATTTAATGTTTGACAGGAACATGGGGCACCGGACGACATGAGCTGACGTCTCAAAACATCTCATCTCGGTCCTCGTACATGCCGGTACGCTCCTCTAGATAGTACTCTGGCACTTAGTTGTAAAGGTGTGTTTCCCCGATGCAGCAAAATGGCAGACTATTGAATGCGTTAGTGATGTCCAATGGCACCGCCAACAGCCGCTACAGCTTGCAGCCTCTTCAGTCACGACCCTCAGGCGTAACACGGCGAAGATGCGG
This sequence comes from Hypercompe scribonia, assembly GCA_949316085.1. NCBI lineage: Eukaryota > Metazoa > Arthropoda > Insecta > Lepidoptera > Erebidae > Hypercompe > Hypercompe scribonia. Next base: position 14,150,293 of record OX438969.1, on the reverse strand, counting down.
CCAGAAAGTACTCGTTCAAACAATTTACGCCAAAACTTTGTCCTCGTCCGGCAAAACGTCCCGACTTCTTTAACAGCACCAGCTTTCCGCTCTTCCAGCACTAAAAGAAGCGGCCTATTACCACACGCGCTGGACCATAATGCCATGGTTTGTAGGAAGAGATCCTGCACCGTATCACAGTGGTTGAGGTTCTTCTTGACAAGGAAGTTAGAGAATTGATCCATTACTGGATCGTCTCTCGTCCATCCGATCGTCCATTACTCAATCCTCCACCATGGGCGATGTCTTTGACGAATGAACGACATCGAGCCAGCCTTGGTCAACTAGCTGGATGTGTGTCGAGAATTGCGGGGAGGCCTACAGCCTCCTGTTCCATGTGATGATTGGTTGGTTTGTTACCCGTCACACACGCTGGACTGTTAGGGGTGACAGAACACTCTGCTACTTTGTACTCCGGTCAATCGCAGCGTCATCCTGTAGTCAGGCATTTCTAATATCTCATCGGTCTCGCCGCCAGAACAGTGACTCATTAACCGCCTGGAGACAAGCCACGCCCGCTATGATGGGGTTTCAACGACTCCGGCGATAGCCAAAGAGGAGTACTCAAGAAGACTCACAAGAGAGCCCTTCAGGATCCTAGATTTGGTAATCACCGAAAAGTTTGCTCTTTCCTGCAAAGTCGCCGGTATTTGGGGGACAGAAATCTTATCCACTGGCTCCTGGATCATCTGCAGGAGATCTGCAATCTTCTCTTCCGCTGCATTTCCGCCCTCTGCTCTGACCCATTTATTAGCTTCTGCCTTGAAAAAAACAGAGCTTGATAGGATAAAGATCCATGTGCGTAGCTTCTCTTTACAGCTAATATCCATTTTAGGGGATAGTATGGCCAGGGATGTGTCACTCTCTGCGTTCTCTACTATCACAGATCTCTACCTCTGTGAACTCAAATACATCCATAGTCATACTTGAGTTACCACCGTCTTAAGTATTGGCAGACCTGGAACAAAATAATTTCGATGCTCTTCAACTGCCAGCAGCCAAACTGACTTCTAGGCGCCCACTGAGATAGGTTACCCCCAAGTAAACATTCCTACTTATTAGACAAGAAATCATCTGTAATATCAGGCTTCCCTTTCCTATGCTGCTTCTTCTTTCCATTTTACTTTTTTTTTTTAGAATTTGCTAGGATAGACAAGAGCCTGTTCTAGATTAACCAAACTGTTGATATAAATCATATATTTCTAAATAGATTCATATTGTTTTCAGATATTATAGTCCATCTATTTATTTGCCTACTTCAAAGTATGTTCTTGTAAATCAAATCCACAACCTCTGGCTCAGAAGTTAGGATCACTTTACTAACTATACAATTAAGATGTAAAATACTCGACCAACCATCCTGAAATTTTGTACACATGTTCTAGGAGATATTAGAAGTAACAGGACACTTTTTATTAAAAAATAAATAATATTTATTTAAAATGATCTGTTACGAAACTTAATGTGGCAGACTAAATTCCACATGAGCAAAGCCATGAGCAAAAGCTAGTTTAATAAATTGAAACATGTTTAGCTTAACATAAAAGAACAGAAAGAAACATCACCAATATCGGAAACTATAGTTCTATTATTCTTTAATGTTGCCAATATGTATTAATATTTTCAATTTATACTTCAGCTTGAGTAATAGTAACATATGTGACTGTTGTGCTTGAGGTGTCTTAGAGGGTCTTGTGTTCAATTCCTGGGGCAGACCAAATGTTTGTATGATCTGCAAATATTTGTTTTCAAGTATGTGTTTTCTACAAATAATGTATTTATATATAAAAAAAAAAATGGATATATGCTGCTTATTTTGAGACTATATGGCATAATGTCCGATGACGAAAAAATATACAACATTAAAATTATATTAACTACCCTATTACTGTAAAAGTGCATACATAGGTTTTGAGTCGATTAACTATTTCAGTTTTAATAATAGCAAAAAGTATATCAGAAAGTAAAATAAAAACATATACAAGATTACAAAAAGTGTGGTTTTAGTGCAAAATCTTTAGGTAAATGCTAAATAGTATAAATTACTTCAGATGTAGGTAGGTACAAGGCTTCAAAATTATTTGTTACTTTCCATGTATACGTTTTTTACAATAAAAACGAAAATAGACAATTATTCTTAGTCTCTTTTACATAGTTGTCATGTTAAAATTTATAAATTGAATATGGATGTAGTTTGTTTATGTCAACTATTGAAAAAGTATACTTCCAAGCAAATGTGTAGTCTATTCATCATAAGAAAAAGCATATCTGAGGAATAGCAACGCAATTTCAAAAATGCACGTGTAGTTAGTTAAGTTAGCTTTGTTTTACTACCTACTAATAACATAACAGAAAAATTATTTTAGAGTATAAATTAAGTTATAATCTATTTAAAGAAGTTATCATAATTTTAGCAGTTACGTATTCTAAAATCAAACAGTAAATTTATGTAGAATTGCGAAACTTAAAATGGTGGAGCAATTTTTATGTGTACATCTACCGTGTAATTGAATCAAAGCATTTGATTCATATGCCACGCGCACGATATTGCATTTATTATAAACAATTAGAGGTCATTATATAACAACTTTTCCAAACACTCATTACTTCTATAAACATACAATTAGAGACTGCAGAAAATAATATCGACCAATGGACAAGGTTGAACAATGGAAGCTGTCCATTATCAAAAGTAATAAAGGCGATTCAACATACCCGCACCTCCGCTTGTTCCGACATAACGAAAATATTTTCTCAACAGTGAAGAAAATAAAACTTTAAGCCCTTGTTCCAAAAACGCTGTGGTTTTATTTTATACGTAAAACACAGCTGTCGTTATACAAATGGCGTCAATAAATATTCCGCTGTGGTTACTGTCAGAGTTGCCATTGCTATCTCAGTTTAAAAAAGTGAGGATTTCTTACTATCTTCTTTCTGGTTTATAGTATCTAGTATGAGAAATATCAAAAGTAAAGTAAAAGTAATCTAAAGTTTAATACTGTTTTTATCGCATAGAGCAACAAAAACACAATTATAGTTTTTATATCCAGGAAACGTAGCTAGAATGTGATATCTTTGACTTCTTCTTAATTACAAAATTTGATCCTCCGATCACTGCCTGGTGTCCTGCACGGTGTCTCTTGTTGCCCCGCCACGACCTGTGGCAGCTCGTCAGCAGACTGGGATGGAATGCGAGGTTATTTTGCATCCATCCCCTGGACACAACGCTGCTTCAAAGACAGGGAGATCCCTGTCTTTGAAGCAGCGTTGTGCCCAGCGTTGTGCGACAGATGTCGCAAAGTGCATCTGTCGTTGCTGGCGAGATCACTGTCGCTATGGAATATTATATTCCCTACAGTGAGGTCGCCAGCACGAAGGCCCGTCCTTGGTTCAATCGTGAGTGCACTCATGCTGTTACTTACAAGCAAGTGGCCTACCGTGCATGGGCCAGGGCCCGCGCTTAAGACCATCGAGATGTAGATCGTCTAAAAGCAGCGTACAACAAAGCCACCAGGGAATGCAAGAGGGCTTACATTAGAATGGATGCATACGTCTAGTTGCACGCACATAAATACCCTGCCGAAGTCTGCCGAACTGAAACGACGTTAGACGATGCACGGCTTTCAACGCCGCACAACTGTGCCGATTGGAGTGGGAGGTGTTAGGTTTATATTCGTTACGGAATTTCTTGATTCGATCGCCGCACTTGAAGCCCACGATAAAAGCTATGCAATAGCTTATCAACAAAATTGATCACTAAGTCACTAATTCAATCATAATTTCGAACCACTGTGTATCGTATCGCTTAAATGTCAACAGAATCCATTTATCTTGATAATAGCCTGGATGAATCTGTATCAAAATTATATAACATTGGCAATCCTCTCAATGTAAAGGTTTAAATTGATTAAATGTGTAAAGCGAATTTAAATAAAAGTAATAATTTTATACTTACTTCGATTGTTGGTTGGGTGGTTCAGTGATTTAAATGCATCTTGGCCTTCAATATCGAACTGTACCATTCTTCCTTTTTAGCGATTTCATGATTTGGCAAACTTTTTAAGTGACCAAGACAATCAAGTCGTGTAGCTTTTTGCTCCTATTTACATATAGCCCTGGCACTAGATTTTCTCTCTCACAATTGAATATTTGCTTCCACTCTAAGTAAATATAAAAAACCATAAAATGTATCTGACGCTAAACGTAGCAGAATAGACGAACAATGTGTGTTAGTGCGATACTGAACTCTTATATTAATTATCACTTACTTTAAGCAATACTGACTGCACACATATAGCCTGGTACGGTCATAACATCACTTTCTACTGTGCTGAATGTTGTTCGTTCAAATCCCACATGAAACAAAATTTTATGATACACAAATTGTTGTAACTTATTTAGGTGTTCTTTGTGACTGTTTCATGGATATTATGTAAAGTCTCTGCGGCACAGGATATGATCCTAGTGTTGTGTTAAAAAGTTGAAATTGTATAATTTAAGTTTTTACATGAAATAATCTTAGAGTATAACCAACCGCTCAGTTGTACATATAAACACACGTACAGCCAAAAACATAATACGTTGCTAGCGATCAGTTTCGGGTTGCGGGGTTTTTCTGCGTTCATACGCGACCGACGACCGACGTCGACGACGTGAAATCAAGCCTATCTCGTTAGTCAACTGATAACACTTTATAAGAATTATATAAACATTACATTTTTTATTTCTTTATTACCTGGAGTGAATTGGTAAACACACACAGCAACATAACTTACTAAGTAATGTAAATCTAACCCAAGTCTTCGAAATAGGTACTTTCAAATAGAAAAAAATATAGTATAATATCTTTTTTTTTTCTGGGTACTAGTAGTCCCTAACGTGCAGTCAGATCACTGGTCTCTCGTCAGTAGGATAGCAAACAAACGTCGTTTTTTAGTATTTTCAAATCCGTCATTCTTGCTCTTCGCACAGTCCCATAAGGGTAACATCCGAGTGAATTCCTAATTAATTAAAATACTATAATTTCCTTAAAAAAAGTTATACTTTATTTTATAGCTACGATAGTAACATGGGTAATTTTTATTAATCTTTTAATAACTCTTAACTGCAGTGGTAAGAAGAGTAATCAGACTACCAGTGTTAGTACTGGTAGTGTTATGTTTATTTTTATTTATACTTTATGGACGTAAAAAGTGACAAAGGTAGACTTAATGCCGTAGGCATTTTGTTACAGCCGACCTTAGAACCAAAACAAGGTGGATGCATAGAAATTAGAAGGTAATTTTTTGAAAATTTTAATAGTAATAGTTAGATTTCTACATACGAACATCAACATATATATATATATATATATATGTTATATATATATATATATGTTGATGTTGATTTTCGTATATATATATTAGGGTGTCCCTTATATGACAAAAAAAAATTTTTTTTCAAATTTCGAAATGCATACCCTCTATAATTTTTACTAATGCTATAAGATACTTAAATATAAAATTTTATCAATCTAGCATAATTGCAACCAGTGCCGACCGAGCTTCAAAGTTTAGTAAAAAACGTGTTTTGTCCTAAAATTTCAGTCTGCTATAATTTCACTATAAATGCAATGAATTAAGTGAATAAAATTAAATAATAAATTAGATGAACATTAATCTTTAATTAAAAACATAAAGAAATAAGAATCATTCAGGGTAACTTCTTTTTAGAGTAGTTTTTTTACAGTCTGGATACAATTTTAGATGTTCCTGGACACAGCGCAGCAAGAACTGTTTTTGTTCTTCTTCAGCCGTGATAAGTCCGTTAAAATCTTGCATTAATTTAACAGCCCTTTCAGCAGTATCATTTACAACTCTCAAATAACTTATTCTTCTTTTAGCCTCCAGAAAAGCAGCATTGTTATTCCAAGAAGATACATCTTCCTTTAGAAAACTGTCGTCGATCTGCAGTCGTGATAAAAATTGTTTGCTCTTTTCCGATACGAAATCATCCAGTGCTTTGTCTAAAAAAAAAGAAAAATAAGTTAAATAACAAATAAAAATCAACAACAATTTTGAAAATAAATAAATAAGTATTGGACATTGAAATTGAAATCCAACAAAAAGTCAATTTAACTTACCAAACAACTTTTGAGTCAGTTCTTCCTTCGACGGGTCATAGCGTTTGCTAAAATCCGAGATTTTGTCCCTGTTGAAGTTGGCAATCATCTTCTTCTTAGTTTGGTTGTCAACTTCATCATCAAATAGTGATAGAATGACTGTCTCTTCACATAAATACCACAAGTGATGGCTGAACTTGCTTATAGAAGCTTTAGAAATTGTTGCGTCAACTTTTTCATACTCTTTTAACATCTTCAAGAAGCGCAAATCTTGATTAGGTGCTTTGGTCGCCACTGTACATTCGAGCCAAGGTTTAACATACAATATTACGAGAAATAAGCAAACATCTTGTAGAGCCTTTTTGTCCTTCGCAGTTACTCTGCATTGTGACTGAAGTAAACATATTTTTAAAGAATAGATCGCTCTCGCCATCCAGCGTGCCTGATGTATAGCTCCGGGGGGCCTTAGTTTTAATTTTTCCTCTGTGTCTCCTCCTAAAAATATTACGCACAGTTCGACCAATTCGCGGTAATCATCTCTTACAAAACCTTTATCTAATTCTGCCTTATAAAATAGTAACAATGCTTGAATGTCTGTCTCGGCAACCCGTGCTTTTACGAAATTAAGAGATGGTTCAATTTTAGTACAATCAATGTTTTTCCAATTTTCTTGGAACTTTTTGAACATCGGAATATCTGGGCTACTAGTAATTTGCTTAATCTTGGTTTCAAAGACAGCTTTTAGGACCAATTCATAAACATGATGACGACAGGCGAAAAGCAACAATTCTCTTCCTAAAGTTTGCTCCAAAATAGCACAAGCTCCATTGAACGGCCCATATTGGAAGCTGTTGTGTCGCAGCACATTATTTGCACTTTATCATAAAGGTTCCAGTCAAAGAGAGCTGCTGATACAGCCTTCGCTTGATGTTTTCCAGAAGAACTTTCTAGTTTCGGCACTGCAAGAAGCTGCTCTCTATCGTCAAATGAAGCTATAACTGGCAAGCGTTCTTCTTTTGAACTCCGTACATCCAACCCCGGTAATAGTTTTCCATCCCAATGGACTGTGACTATGTCGGGTACATTGTTTTGGAAGTTAGATTTTATTGCTTCTGCCCTTGATTTTCTAGTTTCAGTACGAATTCGCTGAATCGAGGATTTGTTAATACAGAAATCATCGCTGCTCAGACCAAGCGCTTCTACCACCGCATTAAGAATGTAAACGGTATCTCTAATGCTTAACTGGCATCGATCTAAAGCTGCAACTAGTTTAGGTGTTATAAGATTCTTTCTACCTCTTTTTGAACTTTGTTCATGGCAGGGAACGTCCGGCAAGCTTAGTTCAGAATTCAAGATCTGTTCTTCGTTTGAATCTTCTACACTGTCTAAGTTATTTGTGGTGGAAGTAGATGCAACAGCTAGTGATTCTCTTTGTCTTACAATCCTTTCCTCTTCTTCCAATCGTCGTTGTCTAGATCTTTGTTCTTTTTCCGCCAATTTTTTATCTACACCACCTAAGCATCCCGGTCGACCTGGCTCTCTCTGTTTCATTAAAAATAATTTATCTTCCTCTATTTTCATTCTCTCAAAAGCATCAGCATGTGCAATATCAAACAAATTATCAAGATTAATTATAAAATTGTTCTCACGACTCTTAAACGTAATCTGAGTTTTCTTACAATTTTTTTGCAACTCTCTCCAAACATGATATAAATCAATAAGTTTCTTCACGCAGTTAGGAAATGCCCTTGTTGGAATTCTTGCTTTTTCCCAATATATGATGCACTCCCTAATCACAAGATTTGCACTTTTACTAACAGTCAATTTAACCTCACGAATATTGTAAAATAGGACTGAGAGAACTTGTCGATTAGATGGTAATTTTGCACCATTTATTTGGTAGCTAGTCAATCCGATAAGAAAAATATTTTGTTTATCACTCCGTAATTCCACCGACATGTTTACGCACTAAACAATGAAGCACTAATAGTCTCAAAAATCACGTACGAAATGGCAAATAAAACATGTCGTAACAGGTCACTGGGCAGTACTTAAGCAACTTGTATCGACAAGTTTAAATAGCAAGTCGGCACGGGTTATCGTTTATATATCGAACTAATATTTTTTTCTAGGCAATATAGGGTTATTACGAAACTTTTAAGAAGGTATGCGTAAAAAAATATCGAACTTGAAATTTAAGGGACACCCTAATATATATGTATATATATATACATAATGTAATATATAAATTCTAGGAAGAGTGTAAGATTAAGGTGAATTTAATAGGGTGTTTAAGAAATGTTTTCACACTAGATAAAAGTAAAGATTGTACCAACAAGGTTTAGTGTAGAAAATCAGAGCGGTGAGAATGGCAATGAAGTAGCAAGTTATTAGACGACCTAAGATTTTTTGTGTGGTTTGCACCTAAATACTCAAATTGAGTAGTTAAGTAAGAGGAGTTCTTTTTAGGTAAAAGACACGCTGATTTCAGCACGAACGGGGCGGCTTGACCGGGGCAGTACTACTCTCCCACAAGATCAACCTAAAGTGCCAGCATCCATGCTGTCGTGTTTCGTTGATGAGTGCGACACCGGAGACACATTGGTGCAGGGTGACAGTTATCATGATAACTATGTAAGCCTTACACTGCCACGATAACTACCATGCCTTTTACGTCCCCGAATGGCATGAAAATAAATCTCACTAGGCCACCATAGTGTGAGTCACCACACTGTATTGTCTGCATTTGCAATGAGTATGGTGACCACAACTCTTTGGATTCTATTCATGCTTTCCATCAGGCAGAGCAGAGTCACTTTGGCAGGTGGGCATATATGAAGATATAAAAAAAAAAGAATTTGGAGAGAAGTGTAAAAAATAAACGGGAAGTCAATACCCCTCTGTCTACGTCTGTCTACTTTGGTGAACTGGAAACCACTTTAAATAAGAGCGATACTTAGACTCCTCATCATATTTGCGTAAATTAAAAATGAGATTATTGAGGACCCACTTATAAGGCTTCATCGATACGCCAAACTTATCAGATTAGTGTTTAATGACTGCCAGGTCACTATTTGCAAGACCCCGGATGCAATAAAGCACAACTTGATTTGATCATAAAGTTACAAATCATAAAGATGACGGGAACGCCGACGTCTTAGGGTGATGAAATTAGTAAAGATAGAAAAGAGAAGAGGTGAAAGAGTACCGCCCTGAGGGAGGCCAGCTGCCAGATCACATCAGGTAGAGTAACATTCTTCCACCTTTCCTGACTGATGGCAATTGTAAAGGTAAGAAGAGAACCTGCAGATCGTTTCTTAAGAGACTTGGATATGGGGTAGGATAGCAAGGTAGAATTTATGATTAACAGTATCGAAGGCATTGAAAAAATTTACCTGTACTACAGTAATGAACCTCAGCATTCTCGATCCTCACCTTAATATCACTAATTACTTTAAAAAGAGCAGAAACCGTACTATTGCTTGGTCGAAATGCAGACTGAAGAGAACTGAGCCAGTTATTACAGTAGATAAAGCAGGAGAGCTTTTTATGGGTGTAGGCTTATTAGAGAAAAGAAAGAATATAAATAGGACGAAAATGAGTTTGAAGAGATAGAATAGGAATTTTAGGCAATGGGCGTACATACGTTTATCATTTGTCATACTTAAAATATTTGCAGTTTCTAAATCTAAGTACATAGTTAAATGTTGTGTACAATTCATGTTGTTGATTTTTATTGCTCTTGGACATCGTCGAGCGTACCGACAACAACGAACAATCACTTGGCATTGAAAGACAAGTTTGTGGTTTTTTTTTTAGTGTTTTAGCATTTTTTTAACATTCTTTACAATTATAAATTACATCGCCACTCAACACCCTAGACATCATCAATTATTTCATTATCAAAATGAACGACGAATAATATTTGCAATACTTTATTGATTTGCATCATCTCTCCCATTGTTACTTTATTTGACAAAATTTTGTTTGACGTGCATTTGTATGTCAAAAAAAAAAATTTTATAATCTATGTTGCATTGACGTAAAGTATGTTGACGTTAGAAAGGCAATGATATTTTGATATGATACTTCTCCCAAAGTAATAAACACGAACGATTATCGTGTTAAAGATCATATATTAAATCGTTCCTAATAAGAGTTATAAAATAATAATGGCAATATCCATTTGTCACGTTTTGTTAGTGATTGTTAGTTTATGTACCTGTAAGTATAAATAATAGAAAAATTATCAATAAGGAAACAACCTAGTCTGGAAGCAGACAAGACAAATTTGACCTATAATATTGTTTTGTGGTTCTCTTTAATCTTCATCACTTATATTACTGTATGTAATAGATCTACTTAATCTCGGATGAATCATGCCATACCTCACGGTATAAGTTTAATATTGTATGATTTGAAAACGGTGTCTAACTTATTTTATTTATTTTTTCATAAGCTATTCGTTCAGAAAGATTATCAGAACAAATATACTCGTCAATAAAAGGAGGTGCTGCATGTTTTCGACGTCTAAATGGAACACACCAAGCAGGATGCTCATGTAAGTATATGAAACGGTCAGTTTGTATGGCTCTGTAATTATGCGGACTAATAAAGTCTACAATCATGAGTATGTTTGTTTAACACAGTAGTAAAATTAGCAGTAAGAGAGCTCTTATCATCGGCACTACACAAATGAGTTGATTCTACTGTACCAGAAGTACCACTGCCTACAGAAAACTGATGTTGAGCATTCTTTTCTTCCTTTTTATAGAATAAGTAAAGTGACTGGAGGCCTAACCCTTCCCACCATATTCGTGGGTGGGGAGGGCAGTCTAAACATAGAAATTGTGTCTTTGTCTTCTATACCATAAAAAGAACTCAGTTAATATCATTGAGCATATTTGTAATTAGAGTAGTAAGTGTCAAACAATAAACACATGTGAATATTTGTGTGTGTGTAGTCTGTGTGTAACACTTTAATTAATAATTATTTTATTTTACAGCTGCTTTTAATGGTGCTGTGGGTGTCGTTCAGATGATCAGAAATATTAGTGATGCCCAATGGATGACACAGAACTCCACAGTAGGACCACATGTGGCTATAGTCAGCACTGCTCTGTTTAACAATGTCATTGAGTTGTTTTTGGAAAAGCCTTCTCATGTCGCAGGAGTGCTTTTGTATGATGTAAACAGGTAAGCTTGAGAACTATGGCTAAATAAAAAAAAATGGCCTGTGTGGTATAGTAGGCCAAAACCTTCTTTCTAAGGGGTATGTACATCCAGCAGTGGACTAATAAAGGCTCTTGGTGTGAAAGATAATATTTAGAAATGTAGATGGACTATGTAAAAGAATATGTCAGCTAATAATTTATACTTAAGTAATCAATAAGAATTTCGTTAAATTGTATAATATGTATAAACCTTCCACTGTTAAGAAAAAATGTCTATTGTTATGTAACATTATATGCAGAAAGTTACTCCAAAATTTTATTATATTGTGTAGAAAGAGTTAGCAGATATACAGGCAGATCACCATTAATCGAATTTTATTACATTACAAATCTGATTAAAAAAGGTGTTGCCAATAAACACAACAGTAAACAATCTCATGAATTATATTTTTTACTTTATAATAAGTTTCCTGCATGCTTTGCCGTAGCTGTACTCATGCGTGCAGCAAAAAAAATGATGCACAGCAAAAAAATTAACTTAAATTCACATCAGAACACAAATATAATTGTACAATATTTTACTTTGTAGAAAAATTCTAGAAATGAGGCAAATAATTTGTGTAAATTCTAAGGGATTACCAATCACAAAATATATTATTGCTGATAAATTTTCTAAATATTTAAATATATATTAATTACTTTTCCAGCACCACATCTTTTACAGCAGAAACAAAATGTCCAAATGAATATTATTCAGATGAAGAAAGTACTTGTTCATCTTCTGGAACAGGAATTGTATGGAATGAAAAGGGAACTGGCCTCTTGAGGCGAGATATCCCTTTTCCAATATTTTATTTACCTCAGTCGAAATTTGATGAAATAACCAAAGTTGAACAGTGCTATAACAGGTAAAAATTATTTGTCCTCCAAAAAGTATTATTACACATTACTATCATAAGTTTTGTTTCATCTCTCTTTGAATCTAATGCCTTTAAAAAATAAAGCAAAATGTATAGAGCAACTTTCAATTTTTTTAATGATTATGAATTGCCATATTTATGAAATGTTTACCTGTACACTACATTCTTAAAAGTGCATAAATACAAATTTCTTTTGATCAAGTTTTACTCTTTTACAGGTTTAACATGAATAAAACTGATCTGGATAACCGACCCTTATGTGCTTTACAACTGAATACATTCATGTATGCTGCAGTGAACAGTGAAGTATGTCTAAGGAGGTTAGTATTATTTTAATGTTTAATATGATCTCTTAACTTTAAAAAAAACTACATCTTAAATCTAAAAAATCATTAGACAATTACTAGTATCTTATTGTAGAGTCTAATCTTGTTTCTTACAAACCAATTTGCATGTGTCTGAGTCTTGATATTTGTGTTTAATGTACTGTAATATTATTTTTCCAAATGTTTCTACCTTATAGTGAGCCAAGTTTATAGTTAGACTATAGTAGTCTAGCAATGGTACCTCAGAATCTACTTGTAATGTTCACTCAATCGTTTTTTAACCACTTTCTTGATGAAAAAAAACTCCTTACAGATCAGCTTCTTCCTCTCTACTGACAGCAGCAAAAGTTTGTGATCCTTTGGGCGATCACAATGTATACTACTCCTTATTTCCCAGAACAAAGGTTTGTATAAATAAAGTTGCTCATAGTTTTTATTATCAATAATACAAAAACAGGTTAACTTTAGCAAAAGGTTTAACTTCTAAACAGTTAATGTAAATTATGGTAGTGCACTAGCAAAAATATGACTTGCACGCAGGTTGTAGTGATTGTCCAAAAATTCACCATTATTAATATTTAGGACATAGTGTGAAGAATTCCTTTTATTCTTTAAAATAAATTCATACTAGATACAGCATAGTAACAGTGGTTTACAATTTGTCTGTAATGTTATGTAACTCAATAAGAAATACCAAATCTCTCTACATTTGGTCTAATGTATCTTCAACACTAACCAAATCTTATGTACTATTTTTAATAAAGTGTTTTTTATAAAACGAATATGAGTTCTCTACAGTGATTTTTTTGTGATATATGAGAATAAACAAACGGACGTATTATTTGGTATGTTCTTTTCTTGATGATTTGGAGGCTTTTCAGTCCGAAAATATTCTAGGCGGCACATTCTTCCCACTGAATCTTAATAGCTGATCAAAGCACTTAATGGTGGAGTGGCAATTATCCAACTGATGGGGATAAACATTTTGCCGCCTTCAACGATGATGGTTAACTCAATTACGCCACCTACAGACATCAAAGATGTTCAATATGTAGCAGTGGACTGTTGATGTGGTGATTATCTATGTTTACTTTCAGGATGAAAACAAAACAAAGACAGTAACATTGGTAACTGCTAGAATAGACACTGCGTCTTTATTTGATGGTATGTAAATTATAATTATTTTTATAATTTTCATTCCTCAACACGGGAATCGAAGGCCTAGTGTGAGTATATTTTACATCTAAGAATTGTCACGTTGACCGCGTGAACTGTTTACCAATCACAACGTCAATCGCGATCTTGAGGATCAAGTTAATGTGAAATGAACTCACACTAGACCCTCGATAATGCTTATGGTAGTTCAGTTTGCTTTATATGTTTTGCTTTGCCTATAAGTTAGTATGTTTTGCTCTAGGTTTAGCCCCCTAGATGGGTAATGGATGGATTGACGAATGACCTTTTTGTTTATAATAACATACATAATTATTTTGAAAGGTATTTCTCCTGGTGCTGCGAGTTCAGTCGTGGGAATGGTGACTTTGTTGGCAGCAGCTTCAACTCTAGCACAATTGATCTCTGTTAAAGATGGACAGTTATACGGTAAGCGCACGCTTTCAGTCAGTGTTTTTTAAATGACGTCAGTTGACCAGGGTAGAGTTTACATTTAGCAAATTGGTTTTTTATTATATTTATTCGTTGTTAACATATATAAACTTTAGAATCCTACATCTAAATAGTAACTGAGTCAGTAACTATGTAATTAATAAAGACTAAGAAATTTGTATTGCTTCAGATCAAAATATTCTGTGGACCTTGTTCAACGGTGAGAGCTTTGATTACATTGGGTCGCAGAGAGTGGCCTACGACATCAGTAAGGGTAAATGGCCGGCTGCTGCACCTCTTACGCCAGAAGATATTCGTCTCCACGTTGAGTTGGGACAAATCGGTGGCTCGCTGGCTAACGCGAACAATGATAGCTCCTGGAATTTCCAAGCTTTTGTACCTTACAAAGATAGCACTGAAATGCCTGTAGAGGTTAGACTTCAATATATGTATCAATTATAGACAAGTAAATATTTATTACCCAATTTTACCAGCTTTTGAACGTCGCTCTGTCCAAGTGTACGTCAGCTATCAGGGTAAAAAATAGCATATGATACTCGCTAGTAATGTAGCTTTCTACTAATGAAAAAGTTTGAATTTTGAATTGAAATCGGTTCAGTTGCTTAGGCGTGTAAATCGTAATAAACAAACAGACTCATTTTCACATTTATAATAAATAAACTGTCTATTTTGTAATTACAGGCAATAGAGTTTCTCAACGAGATGTCAAATAATACAAATACATTTAAAATGACTGTATTTCCGGAGTTCACATCAAATCTACCGCCTTCGTCGTTGCATTCCTTCCGTCGTATTCTGAAAAATGTTACAAAGAGTGGAGAATTGCCAGAGTTATTGCTTACTGATCATAAAAATACATTCAGTAATATGTTTTATAACTCGGCTCTTGACGTATTTAGTAAAATTAATTTCAAATATCACAACATCACTGTGGACTCAAACGGGACATGTAAGTACCAATAATAGTAGTAAAAAACACTTCTAATCATTAAAATCATATTAAAACTATTAAATAACTATTATCTAAAAGGTGCTAAATGAAATATGTTTAAATACTTTTTATTTCTGAACTTTAAAACAGCACTATAACTACAGTGCACAGAAAAGTCGCAACGCACCCAGCTGTAATTATTTGATGTACTCGTACCTACTCGTGTATTTTTGTAAAGCAGCAGACTATTACTAACTAATTGTTGTTCTACGAGAACTACATCTGCTAACAAACTGAAAAAAGCACTTTGGCAGAAGTGATAAGTACAAGCACAGCAAGAAATATTTTTATTGAACTCTAACATACCCTATATAAAATACTCTTACTTGAATCTATTTAAGTATTCATTGTTAATATATTTTCTAGTTATATCTACTGAAGACCTCTTGGCTAATGGAACAATGACGGAATTCGAAACTCAAGTTAAAATAGCCCGGCTTGCTACTGCATTAGCTCGAACCTTGTACCAAAGAGTCGCTGGAAAACAGTACACAGGCAATGTGTCTGCGTCGGCGCATTTAGTGAGTAAATTATATCTATTTCTTTGTTGAAAACCAAAAATATCTTACACTTTACCAAAGAAAAGCTGAATATTGTTTTTTTCAAAATGACAATCTTTTTTTGATTGGACTTAGATTAACCGAAATTAATGGTTTTTTCATCATTGAAATTATTATTATTAAAGACTAGTTTTTGCTTTGTATTCTCGACAACAAACAATGCTTATAAATTGTAAGCGCGATAAAATTTTTATTCTGTACTTTAAAATATAGGTTGATGAGATGCTATACTGCTTCTTACAAAGTCAAGCATGCCGCTTACTAATGGCATCGGACCACATGTCGAGCAGTACATCTGAAGAGAAGCCCGTTGAAGAACCAGAACCTTTGTATGTGGGAGTATCGGCGGTGGTTGCTATTCCCCCCGTGTTCGCGGGACATTTACTAGCACTGCTCACTGGAATCCCTCACGCGGTAAACCGAAGTAGATGTGATGAGCTTGACGAACCGGTGAGATAGACTTTGTAGATTGTTCCGTATAAAAACATAAATTTATAAATTTTTATGAGTAAAATTGGTTACTACGTGGCCTTGTATGATTGAAAATGTGGCAATACTACTCATTTTGTAATGTTATTAAGAACAAATTACAAAAGACCAACAACTACTAGTTAAAGTTACAGGTACGCGACCCTGACCAGCTCGAGCTGACCTTTTTCAATCCGTCTCATCATAAACAATATCTTTTTCCCTTGTTACTAATCTTTTTAATATACTCCCAGTTTTCAGTTGACGGCAATAGTCCAGACCCCATGTAGAAGAATGTCTTAAATGGAGCGAAAGTTAAAAAGTTAGTTATTTCGTTGAATTTTAGGGATATTCATATTATTGGCTGAGAGGTTGGAACCACAGCGGAGTATGTATCCAGACAACTATGAATATCAGCGCTGCAGTCAGTCCTGCTTTCGTTATTGAAGGTGAGTCCTGTCAAATATACACAAATACCTAGTTATTTTATTTGTTTAGAGAAAATTAGGTTAGAAGCTAATTAATTCGATAAAAATGAACTAGATTGAGAAATAGACACAAAAATTTGGACGTAAGTTAGGCGCTTCATTGAATACACTGTGCTGAGACAATTATTAACGTATAAATAAATGTATGTAATAAGATTTTTTGTCCAGGGGTTGTAAATACAAAATTTTAAATTTTTGGAGGGATGACCTCGGGATTGATCCGTAACGTTGGCAAGAAATCCTATCTCTTCTATCCTAACGTGAATGGTAATCGTTTCATAACAAACAATATCAATACTATACGGTTTCATATAATGTATATATGAAACTGTTTTAGTCTAGTTTTAGAAATGACTCATCAAATTTAAGGGCGCCTACTCTTCTACCATGCCGTGAACGAATGGACTAGTAAGTATAAGTCTACCTAACGTACTAAAGTTGGCCCTCAGACTACGACATGAAGTCAGGAGTGTACTCGACGTGGACGGAGTCAGTGTGGCTGACGCTGTCGGCGCGGGTGTTCGTACGCGCGAGCGGTTCAGGCGCGCAGCTGGCCACGGTGACCGGTGTGTTGGCCACGCTGCTGGCCGCCGCGCTAACCTACTGGCTGCAGAGGCACGCTGCAAGAGTCTTCGCCGACGCGCCCGCACACTCCATCGTCAACGTCGACGCCGCTTCCGGGTAAGCAAACCTCGCTTTTTAAAAATCGATACTAATACAACTGAACAGTGTTTGATTTAACGCACTGACTTCAGGAACTACTGGTTCCGGTTGAATAGCGTATAGTCCGCTTCCCCAGAAGCTTTTTTTAACATTACAGTTTCGCCAATTGGACGAAAATTTATTCTTATTAAAGATGCAACTTAGTAAAGTTGCACAGGTCGGCTAGTTCAATATAATTTAACATTATGTCTAATATGATTTAATATTACATTAAATTAAATACAATACCGAAAATAGAATTATGGTATTTACAAAAATAAATGTTGACCTCATGTAATTAATTTTGAAATATGATTCACCTTTTAAGACGGAAGTTTCTTGTTGTCCAGTCCATCTAAAATAATAAAACCAGTGATTTGTTTTATTTTTTGCGTGAATTTGGTTTACGGAAGGGACCTTCACTATGACCTTCAGTAGAAGTAGACAAATATGAAACTTAAACTTCGAGAAACTTCTTATACGTTTTAAAACTAATATTAATGAAATATAAAAATGAATCTATAGTCGTCTTATTTTTCTATATCAAATATTATATTATACAATACTAAATTATATGTTTTGTTTCAGCATATTGAGGACAGTTAATTGCTAAATTGAAGTAGAAGTGAGTGACAAGTAGAAAACTGCATGTTTGTGATTCGTTATAGAAGTGTTCTAGAATGTTCTCTCAGTGAGCAGATTGTGATGCATTCCACGACTGCTTTATAGTAAACTTTTATTTTTAAGCTAACCATAATGTTACTACGTGATTACCCTGCAAGGCACAGTAGTGTTCCTTTATTTTAAACTCTGAAAAATATAATTTATCATTAATAGTGAGGTTTAAATCAGTTATCGTGCGTGTTCTGTTATTCATATAGTAATCATTGTATTAATAGCCATGTACTAAAATGAATATAACATAAAAATATAATTTGACTTAACCATTTTCAATGCAATAAAAACCAAGTGTTAAACATAACCCATCTCTTAAAGATATGTAACCTGCAAGCGATAGTTTACGTTTTTTTCTTTTAGCTAACTCTTTATTACATTGTAAATAATTGGGAGCCTAGTGTGAGTTTATTTCAAATCAACTCGATTGCGGCGTTGCGATTAGCTCAAACTGAACTCTAATCGATTATGATCGAGTTGATGTGAAATAAACTCGAACTAGGTCCTCAAATTTGTTACGAAATAGGTTTTTTTTTCTTAACGAGTAGAAAACAACTACAGATTTTGCACTAGTGTACTGTTACATAAGATAGATCAGAAATAGGCATATTTTTATTGGAAATTCTTGAATAATTTATTTTATATAACTTTTAATTACAGAAATGTTAGTACTTATTACTGTCCTTAGCATAAAACTAGCTCTCTTCAAGCCTTACATAGTTTTTATTCAAGCAACAAGTTTAACATGTAGACTTTATTGGCAAATGTTAGCGCGTACCTACTGAGTAAACTATCTCCAGAATGTAGAACTGTGTAGGCTTATCACAAAGTAAAACATCTTCTATTGACTGCTTAAATTTCACCACAGTCGGTGGTATTATTTTCACTCGTCAGTAGTTGTAATAGTTTTGATAGAATCAAACGTGGATTGTTCTTTATTTATTATATCGACTTGTATAAAAAATATTAATAAACACTAATCAAATTGATTTCATTTTGGATATTTTTATTAGTGTCCTACCGAAACAGGTTTTTCAGCGGAAACCGAATATTCGGCCTGGCTCTCATTTTAGGCCGAAATCAAAATCGAAACTTGCTCAAGCATATTAAACATTTCTGTTTTATACAGAAATTTTGTGTATTTTTAACGCATATTAAGTAAATGTGTAAAAAATACATTTAATTTACAGTGAAATATTGTTAAATACAAATAACAATACCATCATTGAAATACGTGAAAATGATATTTGTTTATTTCATCCACAATCTTGTCACCGAATATTCGGCGTTTCAGTTAAAAAACTCGCTGAACTCTAGTTTATATATATTAGAACTTATTGATTCCTAATACAAATTTACACCCCCCCTTGATGGAAGTTTGTATGGGGAAACAAAAACCGCTAAATCGATTTAGATGAAATTTGGCAATGAGGTATTTTGAGTTGTGAGAAAGGATGTAGAATTTTTTGACCGAAATCGAAACGAACTTTCAGTCTATCACAATTTTTTATTTATTTCGAAACCGTAGAACGTATCTCCGATAATCTTATACAAATTACATCCTGTTTTCACGATTTCTGTATTCACCATACATTTAATAAACATAGCCCCCGCAAATAATAAACTGTTTTTCTTTATATGCCTTACAAATTTACAAAATCTTGCATACATTCATAATTTAGTCTATTGTTCTCATTCGATTGCAACAATATGTAAAGATTTTTGCAGAAATAGTTTGTATAATGTCGTCGCTGAACGTCGGTGAAATTAGTATTTAGAGTAGTTTAAAATTTCTATAACAGTTTTGTCATATAGTGCGAACTTCAATGCGAGAGTTAAACGATTAATAAAACAAAATCTAAAACGCTTTTTATTTCTTTACTTCATATGAAACAGTATATTCCCTAGAGATTTGCCAAGATTAAGGAGCGTAATAACAACGAATTTTTCATTCAGAATTGGTTTACAATACTTTTCATACAAATTTACTGAAGTACTTTCAAACATAGACTCGTTTATCATATGGGAATCGAACGTATCGTGCAAACTAATATACATTTTTAGTGCAGCAAATTTTTGACGTAGTTCTGCTCCCCACAATCTGTTTTGCATAAAGGAAGCATTAGTAATACCATACGAAAAAAGAATATTGAGCAGTTTGATATCACTTTTCTTCAACTCTTCTGTTTGATCGTGTAAAAATGTTAAGTTCTCTATTGAGCTGGTCCAAGAAGTTTCGTTACAATTTGCGACGTTATCCAATCTAAATATATCAGAATACTTCTTGTATAGCGTGGGTACTGGTGGTGGACGTTGTGGTAATGACGACAGTATGTTCACCATAGTTTCACTTCCTGTTTCACATAGTGGAATATTGTTATAATCCTTAGTTAGTGATTGTGCCAGAATCATACCATCTTTGTCTTCATGTGATGCAGGGGCGTCTGGGTTGTCCATAGGTACACATTGTGTTTGCTCTTCATAATCTACGACTTGAATCAGGGTTTCAATTTGGGATTTCTCCACATTTGCATACTGTATAGCAAGCAATAATTTTAGTGAATACGGTTCTTTATTATAACTGTTATTTAAATGAAACATTGTAGATTTTAAAACAATTTTGTGATCTTCGCACCATTCAACTGATTTATACGAAAATGTGTTTATGAAGAAGGACTCGTGGACGCCGAATAATTCAGGTTTTCTCCTGTAGTTTATTTGTATAGTAAGGTTGGGATTAACGTTGATAATTAATATAAAATACAGTTGCATCATTACACTGAAAGTGCTGACGTTTACATTGCTCAAAAGTAGTTTTACTAAGTAACCATGGCTTATGTTCTGGAAATACCAATAACCAACTGTAACTGAAAAAATATGTACAGTTGCATTATCGAGGGTCAGTTGAAAACGTGAATCACACATTTGAAGTAACTTATAAAAGAGTTGAGGCAGTGTGAACTTCCACAATGATATCCTAAAATCTAAGCCATGTCTATCCAATCCACTATCGGAAGGATTTTCTTGAATAACATTAGATAGTAGAGAAGTTTCTCTAGGATTCAAACGTTCTGTAAACATTGACTCTCCATTACATAAATACTGTTTTTTTCTATATATATATTGAAATATATTACTTTTACTTTCCGAAACTTGCTTTAAATTTGGCTCATTGTTTAGAGAAATACTAAACTTGGAATGCTGTAATAAGAAAATATTTTCTTTATGCATATATTCCTGAACACGAAACATGTACTTTTTTACAGTTGGTAATCTCTTTACATCGATGCAGTAGCTGTAGTAGGGATTTACATTAGTTATATAGTTATTGCCACTTCGAGCAGCAGTGATGTCTATATCTGCTGTCTTTACCTGCACAATCACTATTTCAAGATTTTTGAGAGGACCTTCGATTTTTCTATCCTTAAATAATTGTAGGTTCTTGTATGGTGTAAAATCGTTAAACTCTACACTGCATTTCACTCTATAATAACAGTTAGAAAATTGGCTATAACAATACCAGCAATGTAGTAAATCCAGACTGTTACATTCAGAATATTTTTTTAATTCGTTTAGTGTAATATGATTTGAGGGATCATCTTCTTTTATCTCCATTTCATTAAATCTTTCGATTCACCGAAGATGATTGTTGTGTCCGTGAATAAAGAGTGGGTACCACAGGCATAAACGGTTTATTTATATATTAAATTTTTGATGACACATGGTGAGGTGTTAACTTTTTAGCAAATCATGTTAGAAATCACAACACTTAAAATTATGATAACATTTATTTATACATGCATTTTATTTTTATGATTTTAATATTTAAAACAATACCAATTGTTACTCTTCTACCCTTGTTATAAGTGACTTACGGTTTACGAGGTTTACGTTTTAATATTTTCTATTATATGGCTACCATAGAACCATGTAGGTAGGATAAGATCACGTTAGATACATTAGGTTACTTTATGGAATTATTAGTCAATAGTAACAACGTTCCGTATACATAAAATTGTTAAATATGGTGAACATATATTAATTTTACGATTTGATTGAATTTAGGGGTTTGATTGCATTAAGAGGAATCTTTAAGCAAAGACTGCACCCAGAGCATTTTCTTTACGTTTACACACTACAAAATGAGTTGCTTTTCGTACTTGTACGCTCTCTAACTATCTATCTATCGATCTTTTAAACCATTTAAGTTATATTTTACGGGAGGTTTATATACATACAGGTGGGCCACGAATTAGTTAATATTTCAATAAATCCTATAAAAAATCATTTCATATATTATAAAAATTGTTTATTTACAAGAAAGCTAGTTGAAATTTATTTTTAAAAATTACATCGTCTAAATGATCGCCGCGAGAATCTTCGAAAAAGCAGGGTCCTACTATCCTATTCTTTTTGCTGAAGTTGTAGCTCATACAGTGGGAGATTGAAGTAGCCTCTCGTGTTTAGCTCTGGGATTTTCACAGCTACAATGTCTGCAATTCTGTTTGTTTATATGTCCGTTGAGGTGAAAATGGGCTTTGTCAGAAAATAAGATGTCAAAATTACTAAATCGTTCTAACATTATTTCGGCCCACAACTTACACAAATTTAAATCATTAGGTTTTAGTTCCTGTACTATCTGGATCTTATGTGGATGAAAATACAAAATACGGTGTAGTGATGTGTGGGATAACTAATTCAGCCGAACGTTTGCGCGTTGATAAATTGGATTACGTAAAACAGAAGCGGCAACATGCTGCACGTTTTTTTCAGTCCGAGAAGTCCGTGGGCCTCTAGTTTGCGTCACATTTAGCGTAGATCCCGTCTCTTCGAACTTCTTCACCTAGTTCCTTATTAAAGGAGCACTCAGACACTGCTTTAAGACATGTAAATCGTATTCAACGCGAAATAAGCGTCTCACAGTAACAAACGAACTGTTGTTTAAATAAAATTATTTCACACGCAATGCGAAGCGAAGCGTGAAGCGAACCATTGCAACAAAGTTGCCGAGCCATGAGGTAGTGGTTAGACACATGCTAGGTTCAAACGTTAACGAATTCTTGGCCCAGCTGTATAAAATCCATGTTACATTAATAGAATTTAATAAAAGTCAAGTGTTTAGGAAAAAATGCAGAATTATGTAATGCTTTTATTGCTGATACGGATTAAAAAATAGTAAATATATCAAAACAATGTAATACGGACTTGTAAATTTTAAAAATATTTATTTTTTATACATTTACTTACTCCTATTTACAGTCTCTCATCAATAATTGAAACAAATTGAAAGCAATTTTGAAGTTGATCAAAAAAGCATTTGTGAGCGTGACTCACTCAACGACGACCTAATGAATTAGAAATGTACCACATTATAACATCCTTAGCAAGTAATAGTGAAACAGAGTCTGATGACGATAGTAATATAATATCGATGACTATAATTCAAGCAGTGACAGTAGCGTTTCTGGAATAAACCCAATTAATATATTGAAATACATATAAAGGTTAAACAAATTAAATTCTATTTTAATTGATCTCTCTTCTTCTTCTATAAATGATTTTGAAAGTAATAGTTTTAATCGAGATATGAATATAGTTTCAAATGAAAATTATAATTATTGATTACTTTTTATTACTTTTTTATTGAATGTTCATTTATCATCACTTAATTCTGGGCTGAAACTTTTTTTGCAGGAAGGTTAAACTGTAGAACATAAATGTTGACGGGCCTGTTAGTCTAGGATTTAGTGACCCCGACTGCTAAGCCGGGGGTTGTGTGTTCAAACTTACCCAGGACAAATATTTGTGCGATAAGCATAATGTTCTGTATATGGGTATAATTAATCTATAAGATGTATGTATTTAGAAATATAGTAAGTATGCTTGTCAGCAGTCTGGTTACCATAATACAGTCCCTGCCTAATTTGGAATCAGATAGCCGTGTATGAGGTGTAATACCCCTCAAATTTAAGCCAAACATTATTACATTACGTTCTTGTAGCGACCAGCCTATTCTGGCTACCTCTTAGGATTCATCAGCGTCTAGGTACAGCACACTACATCTAGTCTATGTCAAAAAGTGTGTCTCCAGTCTACGCAGTCACCAATCGTTAAGTGGCAACAATCCCTTTTGTCAGTAGCTATAGACATTACGCTCATACTGAACCATTGGTATAATTTTTATAATATAATCGAGTTTTGAATGAAAAAAAACAATTGTCATTGAAAGAAACATGGTTGCATTTGTTTGAACTTACACACGTTTCGTTTTACAGTTAAGGATAGCTTTGACATCTGTCAGAGCTGTCACTTTTCTCAAATCATGAATACTTCTTTGATCAAAAGAACGATTAGCGTTCTGAGTATAAAGTGGCCGTTAGTGAGAAGGTACTCGTCAAAAGGCAGTAACTATTTAGATCGTGCAGTCCACCGTACTTATACAATTGCAAAAGAAGCATCCATAGAAATGGCAGAGAAGATGTTACCTCAGATTTTTAAGTTTGTTGACCAGAATGTCAGTTCATATAAAAATCTTTTAAAACAAGCGGTTGCAATTCCTTCTGTATCGTGTGATGTCAAATACCGCCCTGATTGCGTTCGCATGGTCGAATGGATGCAGGAGAAGCTGAAGGAGGTTGGTGCCAGTACCCAGTTGAGGGACGTAGGTTTCCAAACTATTGACGGTAAAGATGTGAAACTTCCTCCAGTTTTAGTGGGCGTTCTAGGAAACGTAAGTAAATAATTCTTTTTTTTTTCTTTTATTTTTTACATTCAACAACATAGAGAACTGAAAATGTATCAATTGTTATCTCCCACACTTTGATTATTTAAGCAAATAGCTGTTTCAACATCTGCAACTATACACAAAAGCCTTTATCAAGGATTATGCAATTAAAATATTACTTTTCTAGATAATTCTGGTGATATTGTATTTTAGAAGAAATTATAAGTACCCAGTAAAAGTATTATTCAAAATTTTTTTTATATCACGAGTCACCATATCATAATACCTAATATTTATAAATACTAGTAATGAAGTACTGTGAATGATGTTACTGTGTATGATGTGGTTGGACAGTAGCAATAATTAAGTGACTTAGAAAATTACTAATAGTGCATTATATTGAACTATTGTTTAAATGGTTTTTATTTACTATATTTTTAACTCTATATCTATTATCCACATTTTGTAGTTTATACTTAAATAGGAATTAAGTAGAGTGTATGTTTGTCTTATTTGGTGGCTACTGCTTACATTATAACAAGGTGGCTTAAATTGTCAATTATGTGTTTTTAATTTTTTAAATTATTTATTGTATAACATTACAATAATGTTGTATATAATTTTTCCAAGGATGTCAAAAAAAACACCATCTGTATCTATGGCCATTTAGATGTCCAACCAGCATTAAAGTCTGATGGCTGGGAGACAGATCCATTTGAGTTGGTAGAGCGTAATGAGAAGCTCTATGGTCGTGGTTCAACCGATGACAAGGGACCGGTACTTGGCTGGCTTCATGCTATTAATGCCTACAAGGGGATAGGTGAAGAGGTATGTGAAGATTACATTTCTGTTAGACTGTTTATATAAATTTGTAATGTTTCTTTTTATTTAATCAGATTGTACAAGTCATAAAGTTGTTTGCATGGTAACAATAATGAATCATGTACACCATAAATATATTTTTTTATTGCTATTCATGTTAGGGCAACAGTAGTAAATATTGTAGTGAACAAATGCAGACATGGTCTAGTGCAGATACAGTTTTTTACTTTACACAACATTGTTATTTTCTTGACTTAACTGTTTGACTCTGTTCATGAATAAATATTACATTATTTTTGTCACTACTTTATGCTAAGTTATATTTTTTATGACATACTAACTTTTTAGCTACCCGTAAATTTAAAATTCGTTTTTGAATGCATGGAAGAATCAGGTTCAGAGGGTCTGGATGCCTTACTGATAGAACAATTAAAGCCAGAAGGATTCTTCCAAAATGTAGACTATGTGTGCATATCTGACAACTACTGGCTAGGCACTACCAAGCCATGCATTACTTATGGCTTGAGAGGTATTAGCTACTATTTTCTGGAAGTAGAATGCGCGAAAATGGATTTGCACAGCGGTGTATATGGAGGAACAGTTCATGAAGGTGAGAATTTTAAAATATTATTGCTCGAAACTTCATATAGTCGCATCAATTGTTTGATTCTGGATTCTAGAAATTTTTAGACATTCGAAGTGGTTATAGAGGTTGATGCATTGCTAGCGTTTTGCTATTGGCAGTGGAAAAGAAAAGATCGGCTCGGCCGGTTGGTGCGGCTTTTACTCGCGGCTGTCGTGCAAATATACTACCTATATCTCGAAATGAAAATTTCCTGTTACACGTTTACCGACGCTGCACGTATAATAGTGTAATTATTGGAACAAAAGACGAAACAAAGTCTAAGCAAATACTTTATTTCACAAATTTTATTTTTAGTAATGGTTCTGCGCCATATTTAGGGAGAGATAAGTAGTACAATGTGTAGTTTTTTAGCATAAAAAATTGAAATATGGGTCTTATATTTTAAAAGTCATAAGAGAATAAACATGTCGACAAAATATGTCGAAATTCGTGACAACTCATTGTCACAATTATGTTGCATGACTAGATTAGGATTCTATATGCAACGTCAGTAGCAAATTTAACTGAATTATCACAATCATCATCATCATACTTACGACACATAATTATTTCTATAAAATATAATACCAACATTACAGAAAACAATACAATTAATAGTAAATAGTGTATATTTGTATAGTTTAATATCCTTTCGATCCAAAAGCAGAATATTTATGCAAAAGTCGGTTTTGACTTTGTTTAATCGATATTTGTTTAACCTTTATAACCTAAATGTCTAAAATAGAAAAGATTAAATACTCAAGATGTTATTTCCCTTCGTCATAAATAGAAACAGTAGAGAAAAGATTGAATAGTGTAGTCAGAAAAAGAATAATTTAAAGCTTAGAGATTTATAGTCAATAAGATTCTCACACGGCATAAGAGAGGCTCGCACTATAAATTATTTTATATAAAACATACCTACAGGTAGCAACCGGCTATGCTAGAACGGCATAGACCCCTGTCACGACTATGCTATTATATTTAAAATTACTAATAATATATGTGAGAGAGTCGCGATTCGGTAGAAACGAACCAACGCTATCAGACTGGCCAGGACCAGAACAACAGTGCTAAGTGCTAATCTTTTCTTGGCTTTTCACGGAGTGAGTGGATTTTTTTTTTTAAATTCACCATCGGATAACAACGCTCTTGTGGGGGCCTAACTTATTAACAAGTATCTTGTTCTCCTATACCGTAAAAATACCCATTTCTTCTTAATGGTTATCATTTGTTATGCGTATGAAACAATTTATACGATAAAGGTTTCATTCTTTCGTAATGTCTCTGACCAGATATCAAATTTGATAATGCTACCATTATCTTTGCCTAATATTTGTACTAGTTGTTATTAAGCTAACTAACATTACTGTTATCTTGCGTTTTTACTTTCATTATCAATCAAAAGAAGTTGTAAATTGTCACATTAAATGTTATTATTTATTAAAATAAATACGTTTATCAATGTGATTTAGCTCACTTCTTAAAGTTATTGAAAATTGTGTAATTGAAACAATAATTGACTAATTCGACTACACGGATGGCGTAGTGGTTTAAGCGGTCACCACGCCGCTCTGTACTGCGCTAAGTGTTGTGGGATCAAACCCCACACGGCACACAAATTGTTCTGAGTCTGAGTGTTCTTCGTGTCCGTTTTTTGTATGTTTGTAAAGCTTCCCGTTACACAGAACATATTCAAAATAGGGGCGTGAGTGCAAAAGAAAAGTAGAAGAATCCATCAAGACATATATTCAATTCAGTATCGTGGTTATTTTGGTTTTATTACAGTCTGTGAATGTCAGAGATTTGAAGAATTGCTGTCAGATAGCGATACTCAAAATTTATCTACTTAGGGTTTGTTGTTATCTAAGTGTTATAAACGAAATATTGAACAGTATGAATAGTTGTTTAGCAGGAATTATGTGGATTTATAGATATGTTGGATTAAGTGTTATCAATGACTCTGCCTGGTTACAAGTTACGGATTAGTTATCTGGGCACTACATTACTTAATACTACATATAATTAAATAAAGTCTTCGGTTTATCTGTCTCCATCTATTTGTCTTCTGAATACTCTAATACCCATAGGCACTGCTTGTGATAACGCGACAGGCGTTAGGAGAAATTCAGATGTCTGAATAATAGGAGTTCTCGGATCCCTTCGAGTTCACGCATGGCATGGCGTGGCACGTTTAAAGGGGATTTACACTTGTAAAAAAAACCATGGTAGTCCAAGTAGCTGGTCCTAGATAAGCTAATTTATGAAAGTCTACATTATGAACAATTGTGTATGACATTACACATGTATTTCTAGCACATACTTTTAATGGTGTATCATAACTTATATAATGGTGAGACTTTTGATCTATAAAAAACCGTTTTAGACTACACGCTAAAAAAAGTAAATGAGTATCAATTGAAAATGATTGTTTGAATTACAGCTATGTCAGATCTTATTTATTTGATGGACCAGTTAGTTGACAAGAACGGCAAGATCTTAATAACAGACATTTACAAGTCTGTCGCGCCCTTGACTGATACTGAAAAGAGACTTTACACTAATATCGACTTCGACACAGAAGCTTACAGGTACGTACTAAAATTTCACAATATATAAACCCTTCAGAAAAATCACTAAATTGTAAAACGTAAAGTTGTGACACCTTAAAACAATATGAATCTTCATATAAATTCCTCTTAAATATTAGATTAATAAAAACTAAAAATATTATCACTAAAATAATGCAATTGAAATATCTTTAAGAGCACGTTTATTATGGTACATGATTTATGGCTTGTTGGATTTTTAATAATGTGGTATTAATGTAAAACTAATTGAAAATGATTTCTACATAATAATTTCGGGTGTTGATGTTCTGGTCTGAGGAGCCTCTACAACCAAAGAACACATGCATACCGGCTCCTTCGAGCTACATTGAGCTTATACCTGCTTCCTCCTAAGAGCAATGACCTTTGTCCGGGCCAATAAGTCATGACACGGCCCACCATAAAAGATACAAATCAAAGTCCTGTCAATATGACATCATGCGCCGAATTCAAATAAAATTTTAAAAAAGTATAAAAAGAACTAAGAATGATGATCAATAAAACGCTTATATAGTGGTACACCTTCAATTTAATTAATTTTAATCAAATGACTTGTTCTCTGCGAGTTATCATTAAAACCCAAGTTCCTTGTTAGAATCGAAGTGAGAAGATTTGAAAGGGGGATAGGGAATTAAAAAAGTAAGAAAAATCCTTTTCTCATATCGAGAGAATAATGTGCTTCATCATTAGTAATATCTCCTTTCATTATATAAAATAAATGATCACTTTGTATAGTGAGTCAGTAACAGATAAATGGTTATGCGATGTTACGTATGCCCTTTCTATGTTATGTTTAATCATGCACTTGTCAACACACATCCCGGGTCGATGTCCACTTATGTCCTTTGTTCCTAAATATAACATCATAATCACAAAATTGTTATGATTTAGTCACATCATTTAGTCTAGTGTTTTAAGTAATCTTATTATGTATAAAAAAAGTAGGTAGTCATTAACACCATTTTTATGTAAGTGGTTTAGTGTAGTGTGCTTTTTAGGCGATTGACGACTATCTCAGTGATTACTAAAACTAATACTTTTGAGTAAATCTGAGTGTCGAGTGAGTAATGTGAGTGTGTAATCGAGTGTTTGAAGGGGTGAATAAAGGAATCAATAGGCTTCACTTTGGTCTAGTTTGCTTGCATAGGTGTATAGATCGTCCACTCTAATAATGCTGAGATTAAAATTTGACAGAAAGATTTTTTTTTACTTATAATCTGCATATACATGTACTATATGAATTATTTTACTGGGATATATACCATTAACCATTAACTCAAATTTTGTATAGATCTCAAAACGTAAATTAATTTGGAAGTATTTGGTATTTTGTTACGAAACTCAGTTGATTCGCCGCTCGATAGAAATATTAAAATCTCGCTTCGCTGAAAATAGTAATAGTAATACAAAGCATTAAAGTATTAAAAAACAAACAAATTTTATAGGCAATGCGTTGGAGCTACCAAATTGGCTCACAATGGCGATAAGGAACAGATTCTCATGCACCGCTGGAGGTACCCGAGTCTCTCACTTCATGGTATCGAAGGTATGCATCTTCTATATAATCAATTCATCAATCTGTTAGTGAAATGGAAGTCATGTTATAACTTGGCGGATTTGTAATACCGGCTGAATATTTTGAAGGTGCTGCATTCCAACCTGGCGCGAAAACTGTCATCCCTGGAAAAGTTATTGGAAAGTTCTCAATTAGAATTGTGCCAAATCAGGAGCCCGAGGAAGTAGAAAAACTCGTCTTTGATTATATCAACAAGAAGGTAAGTAATTGACATATATTACATTAAAAATATAAATAATACGTTGTTCGAAATCCGCTGTATTGTTTTGTAATACTCCCTGTATTGAACGGTTGTTGGCATTATTACTGTTCATTCTGTCACGGTCAATGTTTTTCATTTTATCATATAGGGTGCATCAGAAACGTAAAATGAAGAAAAAATGTTCGGAATGACCTTCAAACCATTAAGAAAAGAGCGTCCGTAAAGGCCGGCAACGGGGTTGTTAATCCTTAGTTGCGGACGTTAATAGGCGGGGGTCAGTCATTTGTCCTCTGTGAAAAAAGACGTAAAATACAACTACAGTAATTAATATACAGCTTGATCTCTATGGCAGTAGTAGGTAGTAGAGAAACGCTGATTTCAGCACGTACGGGTCGTCTTGACCGGTGCAGAAAGTATTACCCTCTCACACAAGACCAACCTAAAGCGACAGTATCCATGCTGTCGTATTTCGTTGGTGAGTGTGAGAATGGAGGCCCATTGATGCAGGGGTGATAGTTATCATGGTAACTGCATGAGTCTTACACTGCCCGATGACTGTGACACCTCTTGACACTTTTCCAAGCGGGACGTGAAAGAGCATCTCACTTGGGCGCCATAGTGTATGTCACCATACTGCATTGATTGCCTTTGCAATGAGTATGGTAACCACAACTCTTGGTTTCTATTCAAGCTTTCTATCAGGCAGAGTAGAGTCACTTTGGCAGGTTCTTAATAAAGAAAAAAAAAGATAGGAACGAAACCGACGAGGTAACTTTGAACTCTCTCTCTCTAACTTTAAGAGCCAAGTCCTTGTCGGTGGGTCAATGTCAGTGGTTTGACAACTGTCACAGATATCAAACTATATCTTAAAGACTATAAGTTACTGAATGTAAGTACTTATACGGTTTTCAGAGCCGGGGGTTTTTCCCAATATTTGTGGTTTCCTTACTTTTTCACATCCTTCAGTCAGATTAAGGCAATGATTTTACCGGGAGTTTAGAAAAGCCGTGTTTCTTCGAATATCCAACGCAATTATTTGGTCCAAATTGTGGACAAGGGGCTTTACTGCCGTGAACAGTCACTAACTAAAATATGCTTTTCATTAACCAAATAAAAAGCAACAGTAATTCACGAAACCACACGAAAGGACATAAGAACTCCATAAGGAACCACACGAAGAAGACATAAAGCCATTAAATGTGAACTCTGAACAGTTTAAACCAAACAATTTTATTGGCATGTCATTATCATTAAAATGTAATATCTTGTTTTCCTAGAATAAATTAAATTGTAAAGGTATTTAAAAAAAACACAATACGTAAATATATTGTTAAGTCTTCAATTACATAACTGTTTTCAGTCAGACTATTTACTTGTCTAACGAATAATTTATATATATTATGTGGATATTGTCGGAGTTTACGGAATTGTTTTCGTTACTATAGGACAATACCATAGGCGCGGGTGACATTATATTTGCGTATTGTTTGAAACAATAATATATTTCTTGACGCCGAATTTTTAGAATCATCGGATAGAGGGTCGGGAGTATACCTAGACAGACAGATCCCTCTATCTAATAATTCTCATGATGATGATCAATCGCTGGAGGTGTGATTTGTATTATTGTAATTAACACTTTACAATACGTACAAGTCGGTGTGTTTAACACTTTATAATTGTACACAAAGTGTTTGATCAAAGTCACAAAGTGGTTGATCAAAGTCAAAAACATTTAAGGAGCCTAAACGCTTGCAAGAACCTTATTATGGGTCACCGTCTGTCTCCAGAGAATTACCAGTCCAACGTCTCAACTCTATCCGGCGTTACCCGCTCCGATATTTACTAACTACACAACCAAAACCAACCGCGTTTAGTTCTGGTAATAATTTTATTTTTTTACTTATAGTGGGCAGAAAGAGGATCGCCAAACAAAATGCGTATTACAGCGCAAAGCGGTCGCGCCTGGACCGAGAACCCGGATCATCCTCACTACCAGGCTGCAGCGCGAGCCACCAGACTCATCTATCAAGTATTTACATTCTATTATTTTACATATCTATTTACTAACATAATTAATATTATGCCAACTTTACTCATTAACAATGTAAATAATTTCTACAAGCCTCTTGGTGGAGTGGTTAGTGTCCCCGATTGCTAAATCGGAGGTCGTGGGTTCGATTCCCACCCAAGATGATGTTGTGTGATATGTATGATAATTTGTTCCGTGCATTATACATATTTGAAGTGAAGTTCAATTTATTTATCTTAAATTTAAAAAGAAGACAACTTCTTTGTCTTTACTGGCATAAAAGATAAACAACTGTTTTAGTATTCCTTAACATCACATCTATATGCAGATTGTTTATTCTGTCTTCAAAAACAGGTGACCTGATGTTTGATGCCTTCCATCGCCCACGGGTGTGTTGACGCCCTTTGAGTCCTTCTAAAATAATGAGGGGATGTTTGAACTTCGGTAACCTCACTCACTTGTACTTGAAACGGAACGTAAAATTACTTAGAAGCTTTTGTGACGTCGTGGTTTCACTTCAGTCGAGCTTAGCCCATATGGGTTTCTCATAATAAATTCTACTGATATTGTAAATGCGAAAGTTTATGAGGATGGGTTTATGAAAGTTTGTTACCCTTTCACGCAAAAACTGCTGAACAAATTTAAATGAAATTACGGCAGTATAGGTTTTATATAAGAATAACACACAGGCTACTATTTAGCGCGATAACTAACATAGACGCGGGCGGATTCGCTGGCAAAAGTTAGTTAACTATAATATCAACAATAATGCATTTTAGACGGAACCTGACATGTCTCGTGAAGGCGGCTCTATTCCCGTGACGATCACTCTGCAGGAGGCGAGTGGCCGCAACGTGTTGTTACTCCCAATGGGAGCTGGTGACGACATGGCTCACTCACAGAATGAGAAAATCAATGTTCGCAATTATATCGAAGGCGTGAGTATAATTATCGGCTATTACCTCGATCGCAACAATAAGATATCCATTTGTCCATGGGGATAGGTACCAATCTTGGACATCTATAATGGACAGGATCTTACCCCCACTTTTATTAACAAGTTTACTTATAATTATAGATGTAGTTGTGCTTGTACAACTGTACTTAAGCATTTGTGTGCAATGTAAAAAAAAGTAAAAAAAGTCTTGCAATAACATTATCTCACCCTATGGATATTGTAAGAGCCGAGCAAGGAAGCAACGACTGGCCATCGTGATATAGTAGACTGACACCTTCCCTTCTAAGAAGAGGCCTATATCAAGTAGTGGACTGATAGGGCTGCTAATGATGAAAATGATCATCACATGAGATATATGTGCACTTGCAGACCATAAATATATGTACGTTGCAGGGATCCATACAAAAGTCCCTAACAAAGTTTTTTAATTCTAGGTCGTTTTCTATTACCATGACTTTTTTTATTAATAATTTACTACTCTACAAATTAATACAGTAAAATGATCGCTTAAAATATACAATTATTATATATTGTCTACACCATACATCTAGCATACTTAGATGCATTTTGAAATATCCCAAACAAAATAAAAGATAATGAATTATTTACGCACGCTTAGTTATCTGTTGCCGTCCACTGCTAAACAAAAACATCCCTCAAAGAGCGCCAACTGTCCCGTTCTTGGACAATCTGCATTCATTTGCTGCAAGCCACTTTTTCTAGAGTTGTCGTTCCGTCCCGCCGCAAGGTGCCCTACACTACGTTTACCTAGTCACGGTCTTCACTCTGACACATGCCAACTCCAACGATTACAAGTCTGCCTGGTGACATGACTGCCCCACTTCCACTTCAGCGTGTTGATTTTCCGTGCGATATTTTGAGTTGCAGTTCAAATTTTATCGACTAGATAAAACCCAGCATCGCACGCTCCATCGTACGCTGAGC
Source organism: Hypercompe scribonia (assembly GCA_949316085.1). Classification (NCBI taxonomy): domain Eukaryota; kingdom Metazoa; phylum Arthropoda; class Insecta; order Lepidoptera; family Erebidae; genus Hypercompe; species Hypercompe scribonia. The sequence goes on along the minus strand of OX438969.1, from coordinate 14,115,731 downwards.
GACTTTAAACTTGTGGACTAGTTCAACGATCAGTGTCCACGTTTCGGCGTCGCAGATCATTACGCGTAGAATACATACACTAGTCAAAAGCCTTGGTTTTTAGTCATTGTGGGACCGGAGACTCGAAATTAAGATGAAGCTTTCGATAAGTTCTCCATGCCGAATTTGATAGTTTCACCAAGATAGACGTATAATTTTATCAGTATTCATTCCAAGTTCTATTCGTCTTGAAGCATCATCCAGACGGTTAAGCACTTCTTCCAGGACATTCAGAGATTCCGCCAGGATGGCTAGATTGTTTGCAAACCGTAAGTGTAATATGTTTTGGCCATTTACATTGGTTCAGCGTCCGTTCCAATTAAACGTCTTGAAGACGTCTTCCAATGCATTTGTAAACGGTTTTTGAATTCGTTTGGTGTTCTGTTCTTATACTTGGACAGTCATCGTTGCAGCTCCGTACAGACACCCCACCATTTGGATATAGGAGGCATCTGTGCATAGATTCCAGGACAGTCCCGGTCTCAATGGTATCAATGGCCTTATCGTAGTCCATATACGCTAGACAGAAATGCTGGATAAATTTCTGTCGTCTCTTGTCAATAGTTTACCGTAATGTATGTATGTGATCCACGGTGCTGAAGTCGTTTTGCAACCTAGCTTGCTCCACGAGTTAGAAATCATCGAATTTTTGGCCAAGCCGATTCATAATGACCCTCGAAAACAACTAATAAACATGGCTCGGTAGTGTTATGAGATCGTAGTTTTTCAAGAGGCGATTGTTTCTTTTTTTTTTGAAACAACAGTAACCACGGTGCTCCAGTTCCATGCCTCTAGGGTAGTGCCAGTATGTAGTACGGAATTGAACAACTTTGAGAGCTCTACTAACGAAGGAGTTGCTTCAGTTTTTAGAAGCTCTATTGTGATTTCGTCTCCACCCGGAGCTCTGTTGTTACTAAGTTATTCGAACGCCATTCTAACCTCGCCCATATTAATGTCGGGAAGTACGTCTGTTAGGTGACGTGTTATCCTAGGGCGCTGTTATCGTCTGCGCTGTGGGTTTCGAATTTTTCAACTTTTACGAGACCCTTTGTTTTTGTGATGACAGTGGTGCCCTGTACTGTTCCGAGCTTGGCAAAGACGTTTGAGCCCTTGTGCCGAGTAATCACATCCTCGATCGCTCAAATACTCGTTTTTCGAATATCTCTTATTCTAACTAGCCTTCTTGTCTGTCTGTTAAATTTTTGCCGCTCAGACGGTGGGACATTAAGTGCGTCTCGACGTTTCTTCTTAGATCAAGGGTCTCACTGGCGAGCTTCGACTTGCATCTAATGCTGCTCGTTTGGAAGTGGATATAACCCAATGCGTGGCCGACACCTACCAGGTTGTACGTCTTGCACGGTTTCTAACATGTCGATGATTACTTTCGGTGTTGAACTGTTCATAGAGACCTCCTTGAATATTTTTGGTTTTTGTTTGTGGTAATGAAGTCGATCTCGTTCTTTGTCATATTTATAGGGCTTACCCAGGTCGGTTTCCTTTTGGCACTTTTTCTGAATGAAAGTATTCATCCGACAGAGGTCATTATGGTATGATATAGCCTCAAATATGTCCTCGTATGTAGGCTTGACCTCGTCGTCAGGATGTGTGGTCGTAAGAGCATACACTTGTACAACCATCAAGGAATACCTAATGGATAGTTTTAAGATAAGGTACAGGACCCTTGACGACACGCTACCAATTTTCTTCACGCTACTTTTGAGCGATTTACGGACCATAAATCCGATGCCACCCTGGGATAGTTGGTCTCCGTCTCGGAAATAGTGAAGGTGTCTGGAATCTAGGACTGTCGTATCGTCGTTTTGCTATAGCCATAAAAGAGTCCTACTATGCCTTTCTGGGCTCGGTCATCATATAAACTCTAAGATACCAAATTATATTATAGTCATTAAAAGTACCCACACACACACACGAGTAGGAGTATTGCTGTCATCTCTGGGCGGGAGCACCGAAGTACCAGCTTGAGCCTTTCGATTCAGTTCAGAGACGTGCTGTGAGAATAGTCGACGATCCTGATCTCACAGACGGTATCGAGCCACTAAGTCTTAGGAGAGACTTTGCCTCCTTGTGTGTGCTCTATCGTCTCTACAATGGGCTGTGTTCTGAAGAATTGTTTGATATGATGCCCACAGCCACTTTCTACCATCGCACCGCTCGCCATCATCAGGGAGCTCATCCACATACATTGCAACCTAAATGGTCGCGCACAGTGCGGTTTCAGAGAAATTTTCTCCCGCGAACAATCCCGTTATGGAATGAGCTCCCTGCCGAGGTTTTCCCTGGAAACTACAGTATGGGGCTCTTCAAGAAGGGGGTAAATAGGTTTTTAAAAGGGTCGGCAACGTGCACGTGATGCCCCTGGTGCCGCAGGCGTTCATAGGCTGCGGTAACCGCTTACCATCAGGCGGGCCGCACAGTGTGTTAAGAACCCTGTTTTTGTGTCATCGTGTTTTTATTGAATTAATCGATAGAGTCTACAATCCCAACGATTAAAGTAAAACTCCGGGCACGCTAAGACTTGTGCTTTTTTTTTAAAAAAATGCCAAGTTTCGCAATATTCGACTCTTGAAATCCGAAAAAACAAAAAATATAATTTAATGGAAGTACCTATTACAGAATATATTTATTCTATCGAAAGAAGGACTAATAGCCGACCGTCCTACCAATTCCTGTTGCTTTAGTATGAATGGGTCGAGAGTAATGATTTATTTTATGATTTTTCGTTTTTATTTTTTTATTCATCAAAACCGCCGTAGTAGGTGATCATTCCTACATTAAAAAATAGCTTAAGCTTCCTATTATGTGTGGTATTAATTCCAAAACCTAATTCATTGGTTTCCAGGAGTTATAGGAAATTCAAAATTTTCCTTAGGGTTGTCACTTTCATGTATCCGAAAACTAAACTAACTAGAATATATTCTATTTGAAAAAATAAGAAAATGTTTTAAATACTTTTTTTTATAACTAATATAGAGTTGGCTATTCTAAAGGAAAATGTATATGAATTTGTAAAATTTTATGTGGACCTAACTAAAATTCATCTTCATTGTTGGTTACAATCATTTCAACATGGGAATAATCATCGATAGATTGATTTTGTTCATGAACAGATCTCAACAAAGACAATGCGGCCGGTGGCAATGGGATTTTTTTAGCTTTCTTTTTTCTCTCTAGGAGGTTGTAAATCAGAGATAATTGGATCCGATGAGACTAAAGCTCTATGAAAAAGGTCAAACATAGTTGCTTCACGAGATTTCTTTCTGGTATGGTGCTCTCTGTCAAACCTCCAAAATTTGTTGCGTGACTCAGCCGCTTGTTCAGAAAGCATGCCGATTAGTAAATTTGTTTTTTCTATAATTTTCCACCCATGTACAAAAATTTTGTGAAGCGTGACAGTCATAGGATGCCATCCATACTTCGCAACATATTTGTATGCCAACTCTTTGCAAAACATTGCGAATTTTTCAGGATCAATTGGGAGGTTACTAGACAAAACTGTTAAAATAACATATAATCCATCTAATAGCCACTGTTCAATGTTTAGAATGTTTGCAAAAGTTCCTCGGTTTCTATCAGAAAGAGCAGTGCGTGCAGTGTTTCCGTCGTTAGTGGTCCCTGAAGTTAGACGGACAACATCTACCAAAAGTCCCATTTCTTCTCTGATTTTAGCCTGGATTACTTTTTTACGCTCCTCGGCTAATCGGTTCTCTTCTGACCTTTGAGGGATCCTCCATTTTTTAACCTCTACCTTATATCCTAGGTTTAATAAAAATTCTAAGGCCCTTATCCAAGAATGAAGTGGACTTATGCCATGCACCAAACGTTCTTCTATTACTGGTTTGGAGAATGCAACCTCTAAATCGTTGAATTGGGATGAGGTCAAATTACAGTATGGGCAATGTAACTGAGATGGTGTACAAAGAATTGCATTCAAGACTTTCCCATCAATAGCTGCACAGTATAATTCATATTCAACAACTTTTATTGTTTGCCCTCTCGATGTTTCAGTTGCAATGAGTGTAAGATTTTGTATTTGATCCTGAATAGACTGTTTCTCCGAAATAATTAATTCTTTCGTTTCTTTTTTATACTGCAAGTGTAACGGTCTACAGTAACGAAAAGATGACGGTGCAGGATTTACCCAAATAACATCATTGCTGTCTTTAGTAACAACCTAATAATAACCTAGTAATAGCGTAAATGTCGTCGCAAAAAGACTATTTTCGTCACCTTCTGCGTCTGAGAATGATTGTTTATACAGTGATTGCCCAGTGCTACCATCAAAGCCCCAGTTACCCCTTAAAATGCAATCTACTGCTTGGATGCTTTTCTTGGTACAATAGTTGGTGAGGACTTCATCACTTAATTTAATCACCTGAGTAAAAGTGTGGTGGTCTAAACATTGAAGAGGCACAGATGCTCCTCTTTCAGACACTTGAACCTGGTCAGGATAACAAGATTTTTTTGCCTCTTGAATTTTATAATACGGTGGGTATGCATCAAATCCACATCTTTTGAGATCTAATTGAATTGCATTGTATGTTTCGACAGACATATTTCTATCAGTTTTTATAGCCAGAGCTTCGACAGGTGTGCATGGTTCTAGAGAAGTCTGAACTTTTTTAAGGATTTCTGTTGGAGCAGTCTCAGATTCTAGACATAGAAATAATAGTGTCTCTAAATCTTTAGCAGATGACTGTGGCAGATTTTGCCCGCCGATTTTAATAGATCGTACAAAAGCTTGTATTTTTTGGACATTTCATTCGTGGTCTAAGGCTTCCAAAAGTTTTCGCTTAGATCTATATTGTTGGCTTCTGCTTAAAGCCATAAACTTAATAGATTTCGGAGAAAAGAGAGGTTGGTTATTAATCGTTTCTGATGAAATTTCATCATTATCAGGGACTGATATCAAATGACCACTTACAAGAGTACCACTAAGCCAATCTCGTTTCTTTTTAATAAAATAGGACTCATTAAACTTACAATGCTTAAAGTAATCTTGACTCTTTGATAAAAACCCTAAAGTGTTTGTTTCAACTCCTCGTCAGTTTGTGAAAGTTGATATTCAGAGCCAAAATAATTGACAATCATACTCACTCGAGTTGTCGAGTTAGTATTTTTGTACCAGAAGAATGTCCTTCACGGTCATCTGTCTGTTGACACGCATTGTTCTGTTGGTTAGTTGACAACATCTCGCTGTCTGAATCGGTTTCCATTGGTAATGCTATAGTCTTCTGTGTTGAAATTCCAGGTTTATTTGTTAGTTTTTGATTAGTTTCCATTGTTGTTCCCACGAGTAAGGTCGATGGAAGGTCCACCCCCGGGTAACGCCCATTCCGAGGGTAAGGCTACATACTACGGAGGTCGCCAGGTATCCGAAGGGTTTAAACGACTTTGCTGTCGGGTTTTATAGAGATTTCCTTCTCGCGGGCCGGCCAGTTAAGGCAAGCCCCCCGGCTGTAGTTCTGCACGACGTACCTCAGTCACGCCTTACTGAGGTTGTTGAAGTGCAGAGTACTGTTACGGTATACAGGTTAACTGGCGCTCAGTCCCCTGAAATTGTTCCAACTTCAGATGGAACAACCATTGATTTTGCTTTATAGCCAAAACTATACTTTAATAAATATAGTTACATACATATATAAATATAATATGTATCAAATACAATAGATATAAAACAAAATGATAATTGATTTAAAATAATAAGGTATGTATATAATTAATGTAAACAAAAAAATAAAATATAAATTATATAATGAATTGTTATAAATCAAAAAGTATATTAAAATTGATTAAAAAAAATGTAAAATATAAACTAAAATGTGTATGCGAAAATTGATTTAAAATAAGTTGAAAAAAAGTGCCTCTTCAAGTGGCAGCCCTAAGTGCGGATATTTCGGATATTACTAAAATGCCCAATAACTCCTGGAAACCAATGAATTAGGTTTTGGAATTAATACCACACATAATAGAAAGCTTAAGCTACTTTTTAATGTAGGAATGATCACCTACTACGGCGGTTTTGATGAATAAAAAAATAAAAACGAAAAATCAGAAAATAAATCATTACTCTCGACCCATTCATACTAAAGCAACAGGAATTGGTAGGACGGTCGGCTATTAGTCCTTCTTTCGATAGAATAAATAATTTCTGTAATGGAAGTACCATTAAATTATATTTTTTGTTTTTTCGGTTTTCAAGAGTCGAATATTGCGAAACTTTGACATTTTTTTAAAAAAAAAGTACAAGTCTTAGCGTGCCCGGAGTTTTACTCTAATCGTTGGGATTGTTGACTCTATCGATTAATTCAATAAAAAGACGATGACACAAAAACAGGGTTCTTAACACATTGTGGGCCGTATGCTTGTTTGCCACCGTCGTGGTATAAAAAAAAAAAAAAACACAAAGTTTCTTTTCGATATGACAATTTAGGCATAACGTAAGTTCAAGACTTGTTTATAAGTGAAACAAACGAAAGTATGTTAATAAAATATTCACAGCGACTATCTTAAAATGCATGACTTTTAATAACATAATTTAATTTTTAACAACTTAGCTATTTTCATGAATCATGCAACACATTTATATAAATCACACGTAAACGATATTGATCAATAAACCTTTAAGGGAATCCCACAAAGTTCTTTGTAATATGCAGAAGATATTCTGATTTTTATCACATATACAATATTATCATAACCGATTGCCTCTTATTTTAAAAACTTGCAATAAAAATACCGTTTACTCATATGACAGAGGCAACCACTATTCGCGTTTTTGACGTCAAGTAATAATATTTAAAAAAAATCTACGTAAGTTAAAACTTACCACACAGCTATTGTAATTTTTTACAAAATCGCCATCATTTTATTATTCGGGGCGTATCACAATGAATGACCAGCTTTCCCTGCTTTCTTCCTTCCCTTTCTAGAATGATTCCCAATTTTATGATTTTTTCACAGAAAAGAATCATTACACAGTAAACTTCTAAAAAGAGGTTCGACATACCCGCCCCCCTACGGTAGTTGTCTCTATAAACGTGAAACGTGACCAAATAGGTTAATATTATTTAAGAACTGTTAACACAATGCGACGAATTTAAGTTTATATTTATCCTTTTTGAAATAACCACACTTAATTTATGGTAGTTTCGTGGAGGTGAATATTACAGACTGGCCGATTTTAATGTATGTAGAGTAAAAGTGAAACTTTTGAAACTATCCTATACGAATATAATGTATCATCAATGTTATCATTAACAGCCTTTAACAGGTTTTGGCCTATATTAATTTTTTTTTAAATTTTTCAGATAAAGTTATTTGCCGCCTACATGTACGAAGTCGGCAAACTTGCAAAGTAATAAGTACTCAACAATTTGGACCTCGTGAAAGCTAAATTTTATTTTTATGTATTTGATTTGTATTACTTGATTCCCAAACCTAGTTTTATAAACAGTGTTTTCAGTTTGCCAAACAGTTTTTTTTTTAGGAATTGTCAACATTCCTACTGCTAAGTACATTGTATATTGCATAATGGTTTAAGTTTGTGCATAATATTAAATAATATGGTGCCTTACATATGTAATTATAGGTTTTACATATCAAAATGTGGTTATTTTATTGGAACTCATGATTTGTGAAATTGTTTAATATATAATTCTTAAGTTTAGTTGTAGTGTTGTAATTTTTGTAACATTTATATTATATGACATATTAAATATTTTACAGCAAAGACATCTCTTTATGCTATCCCTAAATAATTTTTATATTTTTTTTTAGTGAACACATATGCAACTGATGACAGTCATGACTGATCCATTACAATTGATCCTGAAACATGCATACGTGCTGTGCATGACTGAACATGTTGGTTTGCAATCTTGTTAAGTGTCAATTGTATTCCGTCACGCGATTACCTTTCGACGTGTCGATGAGTACAATTCAGTCTCGTTATATTGCATTTATAGTGTCATTCGTCATAGTGAATTAATAAAAATACTATTTTGTTGACCTGCTTAGATGCCTGAAGCGAGAACTTGGATCATTTATTATCGATTGATTTTTGTAAATATTCTTGAAGTTTTATTTACAAGTAAGACAAATTAGTATTTTTTTTGTTTGGTAAATAATATTAAGTTACAACTGAAGCTACGGCCACTTGCAAGAAAGTATGCAATTGAGTTGTCATCGTTCAAATACCCGCTCAAACTTAGTGGGGTGGGAGGATTAGGGCACCGGTAAGATAGATAACCTGTTTGTTTTATTTTATTTAGTTTACCTATGTGACTCTACTCTGCTTGATGGAAAGCATGAATAGAATCCAAGAATGGTGGTCGCCATACTCATCATGGTGTCGGGCATACTGCTGTGTTAGCTCTACACTCTATATCAATAAGTGTAATGATCCTGTTCAATTCCCGACAAATACTGTGGTATGCAGCTTCAAACGCCATGAAGTGAGGGTGTGCTATGTATGAAAGAAGAAGGGTGTTATGTATGAGAGAATACTGAATATGGTATCTGTGGCACCAACTTGAAATCTCTAATGGCCTATTAGAGCATTTCTTTTGCCCTTTATTGTTGCGGTAGTTACAAATTGTTAAGTGCAAGATACCCACCAAGTAGATAGACACGATATTTAAAATCACGAAGTAAATATAAAGAGGAGGTCCACAATGGCTGCGTACCGTGACTAAAAGCGAGTCCTGACGTCATAGCAGTTGACGTGGCTTGTAATTGTGGACTGTCAACGTTAGTCTTTTCTAGAATTACGTCGAAAAATCGCCAAATATATTTTCTTCATACAAAGAAATAAAAAATGAAGTATATTTTATCATGTACTACTTGAACAGACGTTTTGATGCCATTAATTGATCACATTTCATTTAATACCTAATTTCTTCAAAAAGTTCTAGAAAAATCTCTTTATTTTATTGAAATTTATATTTATTAATTCGCCACTACATGGCAAAACTTTGTTTAACGGCAAATAAAAATACAAAGGTACATTGAGCTGAGCATTGGTAAAATGAATCATACGTACATATCAGACGAAGATATTTAAATATGTTCTGCATTCTTTCCTAAAGAATTTTTAGTCAACAAAGTGTAATTTTTGTAAATTATTACAACAATTTTGTGAACAGACTGACATCTTTCGTCAAATTCGTCAATTAGAACAACACATAAACAAAACAAGAAGACAGGGCCGTAATAAGAATCGAAATATTTTATCTAGTTAAATATATTAATCTTAATTGAAAGTACTTTAAAAATTAACTTATGCTGATATTTTGAAGTGTTTTTTTTAAATTGTTTCATTTACATAGTGCTCTAGATAACTGCATACAAATTTAAAAAAAATATTGTTATTCAACTACGTGTAAGATTCAATTGACTAAGTGTATGTTTTTTAAGTACTTTGGAAAGTTTTTATTATAAGTATTTCAATGGATTTTGGTTTAGCATATGGGTATTTCAAAAGTCTTTATATACCAATAACTTGGTATGAATAACTAAATTTCTAGTTGTAGAAAGTGAGATATAAAATATAGCTGTGATTTTTATATTATAACTCCATGGTAATTAAAAACATGTGCTTATGCTAACTACATAGTTATTAATCCATTTTAAGTATTTGGATATTCACATTCACATCGGATGATAATGATCGATAAATCGATATTTTGTCTAGTCTCATCTAGTTAAGATGTGTAGCTTTATATTTGATTGGGGACGTTATGAATTAAACTGAGATTTGACAAGGTTTAAAGTAGTGATCGACTGAAAGTTTCGGTTTCAGTTTCGGCTAGTTTCGGCTAAAAAACCTGGTTTTGGTTTAAACGGCTAAAAATGGCTGAAACTTTCGGACGTGTCGATATTCCCATGTTCGTCAATTATCGTGCCTCGTGTGTTTTTGGACTCTAGGGCTTGCCATGAAATTCTAATACATATAGGGTTCATAAGTCTCAGACTATTTGTTTTTAAAGTTGTTTAGAAGTGCTTGGGAAACAAGACAACTTTTATATTTGCATAATTTGCAACATCATATGTAATTGCAGTTATAGTACTTAACCTCAGGCAGGGATTATCTACACGTGTGGTGCGGTAACAACACACGTTGGCTGATGCTGCTTTTACTAGACTTGAATCGAATGAAATAGGTTGATTGATGATGAGATTGAAAGACACGCATTTTTAGTCTCTTTATGCGCTCAAGATAATTTATGTAGCATACTAACTGATTCACATTTACTGAAATATTTGAAATAATAAAAATTTGAAGAGTAGTATTTCAAAGTATTAAGTAAGTTTAACTTTACATTTTTATTTTTTTAGAAGTGAATTTTGGCTGAGGTATAATGTTTTTGTTACATTAGATTTTACTGATTTTGGAGTCATAGTTACGTAAACATTAATTTAAACTCTTCATCTAACCGAGTCTTTAGAAAAGATGAGCCAAGTCTTTTCTGAGTTTTTCTTGAAGACTCGAGTTCTTTGTAAGACTCAAAGCACTTTGAAATGCCATGGTCTCGATTCAATTCTAGACTTCAAGTCTTTTAAACACACTGAATCTTAACTATGAAATGATATACATATACATAAAATATATCAGTCGACGGGGCTATTTTTGTCTCGAGGTTGTAGACCACCTTTTACTATCTTGGGTCTACAACTACATCTTCGCTATCGAACGACGAGGAAATAAATACTCAGATTGGCAAAGTATCGACTGCTTTTGATAGGTTTTTTACTCGTATCTGGAGTAAGAGTTAGCTCAAAATTAACACTGAAGTACTTGTATACCTGACCTGCGTTCTGAGCACATTACTGTAGCTGCCGAAACGTGGACTACATATGCAAAACAAGAATGCAAACTTAACACCTTTTAAATGCGGTGTCTGAGGACTATACATGAAAACACTTAGAAAGATAAAATTAGCCACGAAGTCGTTCTAAAAAATGACACACTCCTGCACAATAACTGCTATGCTACAGCAAAGATTTCGCTGACTTGGTCACGTTTATCACATGGATCCTGAGAGACTGCCACTCCAAGTCATGCTAAGCCAAATAGCAGATACAAAAAGACCTGATGAGCGTTCAACATTAAAATTTAAAGACTCCGAGTACTCGCTAAATTACATTTGCTCGTGACATGAACAGCTTTGGTATTCAAGTTGATGGTACCAAAACAAATGTCATGCTGGCATAAGACTCTATAGACATCAACAGTGATGCAGAAACCCGTAAATCTGCAAGCACTACAACAATTATCTGCGACAGATGCTGTGGTCAAATTAATATTTAATTGGGTCATCGGTATCGTTTTGCGGTATTTTTTTGCAATATTTTTGTTTATTTTTTGTTATCTCTCAAATAAGCATATACACATAATATATAATCTATCTGTTACTTAATATTTTACTTATGTTTTGAAAAGGTTGTGAGGAAGAAAGAACACACAAACTTTCAATTTTATAAAATTATTTACGATGTTAGTTATTTTAACTGCTAGTTAGTGATGTTAGTTTATGAGATAGTTTTCGAAATTGACCTTGAAAAAATCACTTCTAGCTAAAATAATTCTGAGTACGGTCCTTACATCCTACACTCAGTGTCAGGTAGTTAAAGTACATAGCAACATCAACATAAAACGAAGCGAGTAATTTTGCTTGGTAGATGGAAAATAATGAAGTGGGCGGAGCTTAACACCCTTCACTAAAAATCACATTACCTTTAATTTATTGTTTAGAACATTGACGATGTAAGAAATGTACGTCATGTAATGTAAGATACGGAACTGCGGAACGGATAATAAGCGTCTGGACGTAGACAGACGCTTATTATTTTTATAAAGGAAATTAAATTAAGTGTGCTAAGAAGTAAGTTTTAAGACTGAATCAAAATGGCGCTTATAATTAGCAAAACTAATTAAATGAAAAATATGATGAATAAAAATGAAAAAAAACAAAAAAAAAATTAAATGTATATATAGACAGAAATAACACAATAAGAGTATAGATAAAAAAAAATATGGCTTGACATCGAAGTAACAGTCTCAGCATTATGAGTACCCTGATAGTCTCTTTCAACATTAAATATTCACATCATATAAACCGTTTTTAAAATATGAAAAATATAACGATATGTTTATATTATTATGTTTATATATATATATACATATTTGTATATATATATCGTTATATATTCATTATTATTCATTACATTCTTTAAAACCATTTTAAGAAAAGAATTAACTGCCTTTTGTCGTTGCCACAGTTTTGTTTACATAATTGCTTTAAGAATGAAAATATAATGAATTTCACTTGTAAAAACTCTGGTAAACTGTCTCTGTCTGTCTGGTAACTGGTCACTGGTAAAAAAGCCTGAATGTCAAGATGATATCGAAGATCTAAAGAGTGTACAAGTTTTTTTTAAGTTGGCGATGGTGTTGCTCATCACTGCCAACGGCTAATATTCTAGCACAAAGAGGAAGCCATTTTCTTCGGCAATTCGGCCGAGACTTGGTCCAATAGAGCGAGCGTGTCTGTCGGATCCTCTGTTGGTGCTTCGCTCTTCGGAGCAAAGAGGAGGAAAACCTCGGTAAAAACTCACGATGGTGGGACTCTTTCTAGGGTAGGAGTTCCTCCGCTCAGCGGTGGAAAAGGTAGGACGGGCTCGGTGTGCACTTACACTGCCACAGAGCAGGCATCAGGAGACGTAGTCTCCCTGCCGCCGTCGACATATCGTAGTCCCGAGTTGGGGTCTCGCGACTCCAATCGGGGGCGAGGGTCTTGGCTTAGCCGCCCGGACTGCGAGGAAGAAAACCTCTATAAAAATTACCCCGAATTCCGTGTTCTGGTGCGTGACCACGGGATGCATGGCTGATGGGTAGTTTAGTCGCAAGCGCACTCCCAGCCGAGGCACCTGCGGACCCCTCGGTTGGGCATTAATTTACGCTTGCCCGGGTATTGGGGGATCTCTGCCCGGGTCGACCATTAATTCTCCCCCAATCGTGGGTTTAAATATGGAACATTTAATCAAAAAAAATCAAACTGCTAAAAGAAAGAAGGAGAAGAAGGGTAGGAAGAAGACGTCTCAGCCTGCTCCGTCTCCCAATGTAGTTGCCATCGCTGACACCTAATTGCGCCAAATCACCGATGCTGTGTGGCGCATGATAGACGGCCGTCTCGCTGGCCTAGAGGCAAGGCTGCCTCCGGCCCCTGTTGTCCGGCCGCCGCTCGGGGCCGATAGACCAAAGATCACATCAGCGCCAACATCGCTGCCCGTTGTGGTCGGTCGTGTGTCCTATGCGGCGGCGGCGTCGATGTTGGCTGCTCCTGTTGCCACTCCGAGGGCACGATAGGCGGCCAGGGTAATAACCGAGACGGCTGCACCGAAATCTGGGCCTAAAAAAGTGGTAAAGCTGGAGCGGAATATCCTCCGCTCCCCACTCAAAACAGGTATACCTAGCACCACTACACCTGCCCCCTCCGCATCTGCCCCATCCAAAGATGGTTGGCAGGTAGTTGGCGGGGCTAAGTCCCGAAAGCGGGATAAAAAGGCAGCTCATAGAGCAGCCTCTACCCCGCAGTCGCCATCGGTGGTAATGGCCACTACGAAGAAGACGCGCAAGCTGCAAGTGCCCAAAGCCGCGGCGGTGGTGATCACCGTGTCACCGGAGGCAGCTAGCGGCGGGCTGTCCTACGCGGCCATTTTCAGAAGGGCCTGGGACAGTCTCGCACACGATTTCAGGACAGTAGGTGTTAGAATACGCCTCGCCCAAACGGGAGATCGAGTCCTCGAGTTCCCTGAGGCTGAAGGTGCTAAGACGGCGGACACATTTGCCGAGAAGTTGCGAGGAATTTTTACGGCTACAGATGGTGTCAAGATCGCCAGGCCTACCAAGTGCGCAGAATTGCGCATTTCGGGCCAGGACGACTCCATAACGACCGAGGATGTCCGCGTTGCAGTAAGAGAGAAGACGGGTTGCAACTTGGACAACATTAGGGTCGGCACCATCCACCCCGGTCCAGAAGGGCTTGGCGCAGTGTGGGTCAGCTGTCTTGTAGCGTCGGCCAAAATGTTGGGCGACGCCGGCAGGCTGCTCATCGGTTTCGTGAGTGCTAGGATCACAGTCCTGGCGGCGAGATCGATGAGGTGTTACAAATACCTGGCATCGGGGCACACACGCGCCAAGTGCGTTAGTTGTTTCGACTGCAGCGGATTATGTTTCCGCTGCGGTCGACCGCATAACAAGCCTACCAATCACCAGATTGGGCATGGAGGCTGTAAACCTTCCCGCAGTTCTCGACAGGCGTCAGGGTCAACCAGTCGTCCTAGGCTGCTTCTGACGTCGTTCGTGCGTCGATATCGTCGCCCATGGAGGAGGTTGTAGAGACGGTCGAGTAATGGCCTCCAACCTCCAACCTCCTAGTACAGACGAACCTGAACCAATGTGCTGCGGCGCAGGACCTTTTTCTGCAAACCATGGCACAGTGGTAGATCGGTGTTGCCGTAGCCGCGGAACCCTATTACGTTCCTCCCAGTCCAAACTGGTTGGGTGACCCGGACGGTTCCGTGGCAGTCGTCGGCTCCACGGCGGCTCATTCCCCGCCCTTGTCGCTATGGGACAAGGGCACTGGATATGTTGCTGCCGAGTGGGGGGGGATCACTGTATATGGTGTATACTTCTCCCCCAACCGGAGTTTGAATGACTTCGATGTTTTCTTTAACAACTTGGAAACCTCGATGCGGCGTCTAACGTCAAAGTCCATTGCGTGGGGTTTCCCCAGGACGGACGCTAGGGACGAGGCCGTAGAGGAGTGGGCGGCCTCAGTGGGCCTCTGGTTGCTAAACAGGGGCTCCACCAACACGTGCGTGTGACAGCAGGGAGGGTCGATAGTGGACCTTTCGTTTGCTACCCCTGCCCTCGCCGCATGAGTAAGGAACTGGCGTGTCCTGGAAGAGGTTGAGACGCTTTCGGACCATCTCTATATCCGATTTGAGCTCTCCCGGTCCCAGGACCCCAGAAGGGGTCACATTGCGCGGCGTTCTTCTCGCTTTCCGCGGCTATAGCCAAACTGAATAGGGACCTACTAGAGGAGGCAGCCATTATTCACTCTTGGCTGTCTCCGCAGGCTCCGACCGAGGAGGTCGACACGGGGGCTGGTCGTTTCCGCGATGCGATTACGCAGATCTGCGATGCGGCCATGCCCAGCATCTGAGGTTATCGGCCTCCACAGAAGGAGGTTTACTGGTGGTCCCAGGAGTTGGCGGACCTTCGCGCGGCCTGTACTCGTGTCCGGAGGTCCTACACCCGTAGTCGGCGGCGACACTGCGAAGAAGGCGGGGAGGACCAGTTTCATGAGGAGTACCGAGAGGCGCGGCAAACTCTTTTTTTTTTTTTTTTTTTTTTTTTTTTTTTCTTTTTTAAAGAGACAACGCCCGCATTAGGAATAAATCCTGTGTCGCGGGGGACTTTACAAACATACAAGAAACGTACACAAAGAACACCCAGACTCAGAACAACAATTTGTGGATCACACAAAATGTTGTCCCATGTAGGATTTGAACCCACAACACTCAGCAAAGTAGAGAGCGGCGATTCTGAAGCTGGCCATCAGCCGCGCCAAAGAAATTAAGCGTAAGGAGATGCTGGAGGGTTTCGATCGTGATCCCTGGGGTCACCCTTACTGCGCGACGCGACAAAAGCTCCTCACGTCGGGCATCCCCCTTACAGAGACACTCCAGCCCAGCTTCCTGCGGAAAGTGGTCGAGGGCCTTTTCCCGCAGCGGGTGGAACACACACCCCCGTCGAAGGCCTTCATGGTCGGAGATCGGAGACGACGGGGTGAACGAGGACAATGTTTCGCCCGTCAGGGAATCGGAGGTAGGGGCGGTTGTTCTACGGATACGCCCTAAGAACATCGCCCCCGGGCCAGATGCGGTACCTACACGAGTGCTGGCCCGAGCCCTCGAACACATGTCGAACCGCCTCAGGGAGGTCCGGGACGCAAGCTTGGCGTCAGGACGCTTCTCTGAGTGCTGGAAAAGCGGGAAGCTGGTTCTATTAAGGAAACCGGGACGGCCTGCCGATTCGGCGGCGGCCTATAGGCCCATCGTGTTGCTGGACGAGGCGGGTAAGTTGTTTGAGAGGATACTCTCTGCCCGCATCGTTCGGCACCTCTGCGAGGTGGGTCCCGATCTGTCGGACGCCCAATTCGGTTTTCGAGCGGGGCGTTCGACAGTCGAGCTACGCCTCAGGGCCGTTACTGAAGAGGCGGTGAGCTGTGGCGGCGTATTGTTGGCGGTATCATTGGACATCGCCTACGCATTTAGTAGTCTGCCATTTAGCTGCATCAGGGAAGCAGTCCACTACCACGGGGTGCCAGAGTACCTGAGGCGGCTTGTTGCAGACTACCTTGAGGAGCGTACCGTCACGTACGAGGACCGAGATGGTGTTCTGCGGCGGCAGCTCATGTCGTGCGGTGTTCCACAGGGGTCTGTCCTCGGACCACTTTTGTGGAACATGGGATACGACTGGGCCCTTCGAGGTCGTCTTCCTCCCGGGCTGGGTGTAATTTGTTACGCCGATGATACATTGGTCACGGCCCGGGGAGCGAACTTTCAAGAGGCGGCGCACCTGGCCACCACGGGAGTCTCTTTGGTGGTCGGGCGTATTGAGGCACTGGGTTTGCTGCTAGATAAGACGGAGACCCTTTTGTTCCATGGGCTCCGTCGCGGTCCACCAGCCGGCGCCTCTATCGTAGTCAATTCGGTCCTCGTACCGGTTCAGGCCCAGATGAAATACCTGGGCCTGATCCTCGACGGAAGGTGGCTCTTCGACGAGCACTTCCGACAGCTTTCTCCAAAGCTAGTCGGCGCTGCTTCTGCCCTTGGGCGACTTTTGCCGATTTTGGATGGAGCCAGCGTCGCGACGAAACGGCTACACGGGGGTTGTCCGGTCAATGGCGCTGTATGGTGCGCCGGTGTGGGCGGCGGCTCTGAGCGCCCAGAATAGGGCTCACCTCTGGCGCCCTCAGAGGATATTGGCGGTTCGAGCCATACGCGGTTACCGCATTGTATCGACGGAGGCGGCGTGCACCTTGGCCGAAACTCCGCCGTTTGATTTAGAGGCGGAAGTGCTCGCCGAAGTTTATCTCAGCGGACGGCTGACTTCCGGGTGGGGAGCGGCATTCGGCCCCCGCTCGAAGAGATACGCGAGTGGCGTGAAGCCGCTCGTCGAGCCTCGATGGCTCGTTGGTCGTTCTGGTTGTAGACTCCTCGTGCTGGCTTTGCCCTCGTGGAGGCTCTCCAGCCAGTCATCGCCGAGTGGGCGGGGCGGCAGCACGGGACCCTTTCCTTCTGACTGACGCAGGTCCTTTCCGAGCATGGTTGCTTCGGGAAGTATCTACACTCGGTCGCCAGGAGGGAACTGAGTTCCGCCTGTCACCACTGCGACTGCAGTGAGGACTCGGCTCAGCACACGCTAGCGGTTTGTTCCGCCTAGGCGGCGCAGCGTGGGGTCCTTACTGCAGTTATTGGAGCAGATCTCTCGTTACTGGTCGTCATACGCTCCATGGCCGGTAGCGACAGTTGTTTTACCGCGGTCGCAACCTTCTGCGAAGACGTAATTTCACGAAAGGAGGCAGCGGAGAAGGCCCGGGAGGACGATCTCCACTCGGACCCAATTCGCCGCCGGCGAACCGGGCGAATTGGGTCCGAGTGGAGATGTGGGTGGGTGGCCACGGGTGGACGGGACAGGTTTTCCCCTCCATCCGCTGTAGTGGCTAGCCGCGAGGAGGCGACGCCCGTGTGTGCCGTACGTCACCTAAAATAGAGAGTTTATCCATAGATGGTGCCCGCAGTAACGAGCAGGCGCTAGGAGGGATCTGGGTGTCGTAATAGCAGCGGTTCCCTGATCCCTCCTATCTCAGGCGCAGAGTGGCATACCGTGTAGTTTTAGTCGGTCCGATTCCGACACACCACGCCGCCGTAAACCCTGGTGGGGTGACGGTTCGAGGGAGTTTCCAGACGTTAAAAAAAAAAACAAGAAAAGGAATCGGACCGATTAAAACCACACGGTGTGCCACTCTGCGTTTTAGATAGGAGGGATTCGGAAACAGCTACTATTGTGATATAAAAACCATTACGACATTCAGACCGTGCACAAATTAAGTCAACCAAATGTGAGGTTGCTTGAAGAACGAAACAGATAAAGTTAACACCAGAATGGTAGGATAAGGATGTCAGTATTAACCTGAACCTGAACCAAAACGAAAACAAACTCAAAACAGAAATAGAAAGTGTAGTACCTACAGGGTATCAAAATCAAAATCAAAATAACAATTAGGATAAACATTAGCAGCAGCAGCATCGGCATCAGCATCAACATCTTTGTCAGCATCAGTATCAGCTGAAGTTGATCCTAATTGTAGTTTTGATTTTAATTACAATTTTAATATTAACTCATTTCAATTAATTTTAATATTGATTTCAGTTTCAAATTCAGGTTTAGGTTAAATTTAGGTTAAATTCAGGTAAGGTTAAGTTTAGATTTGCCAACGTCGAGTTGTTGTTCAATGGGAGAGGCAATGGAGGCTGTGGAGGGACGTGTGGCATGTGTCCCTCCGACACAAAGGGAGGATCCTCCGACCAGGCGAGGTGATCATGCCTGGCGGGCCACAGCCCAACGGTTGATGTTGGGATGTTGTACATATGCTAATTGCCGCCCGAATCTCTATATCGTGATAAAGGATTAGTAGTTAACATTGTAGTTCATTACATTCATACGTTTCGTTCATACTTCGTAGTTCGATGTATCTTCGCTAGATGGCGCTGTTGTACATTTACTTTGTGTTTATAATGTAGAAGCCGCCACATCACTCCTCTCCAAGACCGGAGGTCGATGTACTGATGAGTCAGCTGTCTATGCTCTGTTGTGGAGCGTGCCAGTGCCAGGAGTGTGTAGTTCCAGTGAGTCGGAACTGAGTGCCGCAAGTTCCAGTGAGTCGGAACTGAATGCCGCTAGTCCCAGTGAGTCGGGGTTGAAGTCCGCAGATCCCAGTGAGTCGGGATAGTATGCGGTGTGCGATGCTGCGGTGAAGTCCCCAGTGAGTCGGGGCGGTTGCTGCGTAGTGGCTGGCTGCTGCGTAGACGGGAGAGAGATGCTCTGCTTACACGGACCGTAAGTGCAGTTTGCTGTGCCTAGACGCTGATGAGGCCGTAGGGTAACCAGGCTGGAGCGGGCGCGTCCTGCATGTGGTATCCCTGTTGAGGCCGAGGTTGCTGGCCGCCACAGAGGCCTAAAAATTCCCAACCACACTCTATGATTCTCCAGGGCAACCTTAACCACTGCCGCGCAGCACAGGATCAGCTGATTCAGACGCTTGCGGAGCAGTCGGTTGCCCTGACAGTCGTCGCAAAGCCTTACTTCATTCCGGACGGTTTTTCTATGGCATGGAACTTATTACAGTACATTATGGTAGTTAATACATGATTTTTCTCAGAGTTTTGCATCGATAGATACACTTATTAAAATTTTGCTCAATAGTATAACTTTGTCATTAGATAATCGTTATTAGTGTGACCTTCCTGTGCACACTGCATAAGAAAAGGTTGTAGATTTTCAATAATTTAATGAAATCTTATTCTTAGTTTTTATGCTTGTTATTTATGTATGCATTACTTACCGACATATTATGTGTGAAAATAAACCAAATAAAGACATCCAGTAATGATAAGGAAAAGATGTACAAGAATATCCACCTATAGAGTAAGGACTAGTGTGTGTGTGTGTGTGTTGACTGATCTCAAAATGAAAACGCCTGAAGGTTGTTGTTTTTAAAGAGCTGTAAAAACCTCTTCTACCTAAGATCAAAGCTTGCCCGATGAAATGGAACAAACGTTTTACACTCGTCGACAGTATGTAAAAATTAAATCCACGCAGTCGATTCTCACACATAAAAATTAAGAGAAATGAACATAGAACGTGTGTAGTTATCTAACGACTTGGAAAAAAGGGTGCTTGTGTAGAATTCTAATTTTTTTCTCAGGATAGATGTTTCTCGGGATAGATAGATTTGATATAAGACATCAATCATCTCTTTTTAACAGACACATGAAATGAATTCAAGCAAATCGAACGTTAACCGAAACCAATAACAAAAATTTAAAAAAATACACCATGCAAGTAGTGCGTAAAATCCACATACATTTATTTATGCAAATATTTGACATTACGAACATACAGTTAATTTTCCTTAGTTTGAATTTACACAAAATATACACGTTGGTAAACAATATTTTGTAGGTGAAATAATTTTAAAGTAATAAGTATTACTAGGTTTTCCCATTCAGCAGAACTACTGAAATAATAGCTTTTACTGGACTTAATTATTTTGTTGTATCTTGCTAACTTTATAATTTCACGTTACTAATTTCCTTGTGAAACCTTCACGCGTTTTTCCATAAACTCTGAAGATCGTGTTTCCAGTATCATAGTTTAGTACTTCTAAAAGGTAACTTTTGACCTTTATAACAAATACTATAAGTAATTTAATAAAGCATGTAATGTAGGTAATGTAATATTTCTGTCAAATTCAAAATTGTTTTGGAACATCCCAGAATGGTCTTGTTTTTATTCCAAAATCTAATTTTAAACTTACATTCCCCAATCGAATGTCGAAATCTGAAGGGATCGTGTAACCTAGTTTGAGAAACAGCGATATTTGTACTACTACTATACTATACTACTATATACTTTATGTACGTGCAAAGGTGGACTTAATGTCATAGGTTTTTTCTACCGACCTTAAGGCGATGCAAAGAGAAAATATAGTAGACGCAAAGAAACTAATAATGAGATTTCATTAATTGTTAAAAATCTACAATCCTTTCTTATGCAGTGCGCACAGGAAGGTCACACTAATAATGATTATCTAATGACAAAAAGTTGTGCTATTCAGCAAAATTTTAATAAGTACACACACAAAACACTGTAATAAGTTCCATGCCATAGAAAAACAATGCTGTTTGATTTATCTAATTTTAGAAATATTGGTAAATCAATAAATCTACCATGACATAACGCTATGAAAATTATCGTTTTTTTTGTGACAGAATTTCTGTAACATTCTGGTTAGTTACTTACATCAAACATTCACCAAGTCATCATCATTATTTCGTAAATAATTTTTTCATGCAGGTTTAATGTGGGTGACCAAAACCACGTTCAGAAAAAATGATCGTCATGTATTTAGTCCAGTCGTACAATACGCTACGTCAACGGTTTATCATATTTTATCAAGATTAGACTCATTTTGTAGGCGAAAGTTAACAGAAATTCTATCTGCCCTGTCTTATTCAGTTTGATATTGGCTAGGTATCGCTTTCATAGTTTTTTTGAGTTACAAAACAGAGCTCGCTCCCATAGAACCGTTCGTGCATAAGAGAATGTCCATCTGTCCCAGAAAATTGGGTCCGAATCTAATAGACCCATTAAGTTGAAATTTCGCATACAAACCCTATGAATGCCTGTAAACAAAATATAGATTTAAAGAATAAATAAACAACTAAATGAATCTTGAAAATGGGATTCAGTTTGAGCCCTAAATTAGAAAATTTAAAAATAATCCGTTTGCACAGCGATACGTGCAATAATTGCTGGTTTTAAAGTGGTAATTAAAAGAAGAGATTAGGTAAGTTATTTGCCTATCAACTGAGCTTAGAATTAAAACGAAAAACATAAGGAGTAGTCTTAAGAGTTTTAAAATATTATTGTAAATCTTTCAATATTGAGCAGTCTAATTTGTAGGTGTTTACAGTAAAAGAGTATGTAAAAAACTATTTTTGAATTACAATGTTGAGTTTGGATCTTACGAATATATCATACGGAACTCACTTGACGCGACACGAGCTTAGTCTATACTGACCGATTTTGATAGGTAATTATTTCTGATCATATTTCTTCTTTGTATGATAAATTAATCTTTTTCATGTATCTACAGTCTATCTACAAGGCTGTATATCGGTCCCACAAGGTTGGAAAGGTCATGACATTGGGATGATGTGCTCAATGGGTAGTTATTTATATTCAATCGATTTAGGATTCGTTTTATAGCTATCAAGTTTTCAGACAGATTGTTTACTTTGTTAAAATGACAGTAGCTAATAAAGTATCTGTTAGATACTGATCGCTATACTAACACAAATATAATTTATCTCAAAGAGCATTCTAGGATCTAACCGTTGTCATATCTTTAAAACGCTTGCCAAAGTTTTTTTTGAGTTGCGTGTTTAAAGCTTTACTTCCTAAATTTTTCATATTTGTTAAGGCAAAATCCTTTCGTAAATACATTAAATAAAATATTTACTTATATTTATGTAACATTTTTTAAATGAAACGTGTTATAAATAACCAGGCATTGTTTTAATAGATTGTTAAGACTATTTATTGGATCGGTTAAAATGATTGTATTTAATTATAAGAGAGTCTATGTATTACGTAGTTATTTAGACATATGCAAGTTATAGTTATAGAGGTGGTATCTGTTTATATATGAACCTACATATGTGTTCCTTATAGTTGAATGCGAGAAGCCCAAAATCAACAAAGTGTCGAGCGATGGCAGAGGCCTCTGATGGACTGCATTAGACTGATGAGGATGGTGTGTTCTACATAATGTATGAGGATACCATATACGAGTATATTTATGCCTGAATATAAATAACTGCATATATTTGCCAATTGTACTGTCAAAATTTTGTCGGTGTTTAATTCCTTCTGTCATAAATATCTCCTTTGAAGAGTATCTGCCATATTTTTTCTCTGTATCATGCAATAAAGAAATTTTTGTTTTTGTTATGTACAAATTAGTGACGTATACTTTAAAACACAATAAACAGGTTCTATTTTTAATTATGTTTAGTTACCGATAATATTTTATTTCTGACAACTTGTACTAGTTCCAAATGTGCACTTCAAAACGAGCGCTGAGATTTGAATATGATAAATCACTAGAAAGTAACCTACAATTTCATGCTTTATCCGTCATTATATTGTTGCTCGATCATTTTGTCTAAAGGAGGCGGAGATGACCATTCAAAACTTCGAAGTGAGTTCAGTAGGTTAATAGATCCGGCTCATAATCTGTGAACTTTACAAAATAATATTGTTTAATAACACGGATTGATTACACAAATGGTGCATTGGTTGAAGGGGTCACCACTCCACTTCCAACTGTGCAGAGTATTGTGAATTCGATTCCTACATTCGACAACACTTAGTGGAATCCACATATTTTTGTTCTGAGTCTTCTGTGTCTGTTTCAGTGCGCGAGTTGTCTTAAAAAAGAAAGAAAAAAGAAAAAACATTTTGTGGTCCTCATGTACATATATTTGGCGGTTTCTGCTTAAACTTAGATGGTTTCGAGTGAGGAGGGTAAGAGAAATTTAGTGGGATATATGTTTTGTTTGCAAGTAAATATTTTAGACTTAGAAATATTTACCGAAATTCTTCAGCATTAATAATCACAATCCTCATCATCAAAAGTTTTCAATAGTCCACTGCTGGACCTAGGCCTCTCCTTGGAAAAGAGGTTTTAGCCTGCTATACCACGATGGCCCAACGGGTTGGTATAGGGTTTGTTTCAAGTTTTTCCTCTCTTAACAATGAAACCATTGTTAAGTGAAGTGATGATACTGTGTATTCTTAATTTGTTACTACACGAATCAAAAAGTAGTAAGAATAGAGTTAAATAAAACAATTACATAACTACATAACTTTGACTACGGTTATTAACGCTGTTATATCATATTATCTTTCTTTGCTATTACTACTTTCTGTATGTGTACTGGAAATAATTCTTTTATTATTAATGACTAACTTTAAGAATTATATTTATTAAAATTTTATTCCTATGTTACTTTGCGTAAAGATAAAAATTAGTACTTTTGAAACTACACCAAGATTATGGAACGACATTCAGAATGAAAACATATAGTGGTTTTTTGCCGCCATTCAATTCGCCGTCTAATGAGGGCATTAAAAGCGTGAATAATATGCAATAGTGACGGAACAAAACATCCAGTATCGATGTTTACACATTCGACAATTTGTCATAACAAAAAAAATAGGTTAAAAACTATAACGGGACTAAGTAAAAAACTGAGTCTAAAAAAGGCGAAACTAGAAAATAATTTTCATAGAAATACATGCATAGGTACAAAAATAGTCTAGTTACAGTCGTGTTCGTACCCACTACATACCTACCATGCTTGTCAAAGGAGGTGTTCCTGGCACCCACATCATCATAGTAGGTTTACAGTATTATATGTACAAACTTTTCTCTTGAACTACTGTCTCTATTGATGAAAACCACATTGAAATTAGTTACGTAATTAGAAAGATCTAAGCGTACAGGGACGGGAAGAGACTTCTTTTTATACTTCGTTGTGATGATTTACTTTTTTTACGGTAAAAGGGCAAATGAACGGACGGTTATTATTGTATTAGACGGTATATATTACCTGACGATCACTAAGTAACTAGCACTGCATAGATACCCATAACTCAAGTGCGTTTAAATTACTTGAATCCATCCCTCTCAGAATCAGGGAGAAAAGGTTTTGGGTTTCGGTGCCCTGATATTGGTGAAATGGAAAAACAACACTCACAGAAATCTATAGCTTACATAAAAATTGAAGCCTAAAAATGTTTGCACATTTACATACAGATACTAATCACTCAATATCACAACGATCAATATGGAAAATAAATCGCAGTGATCTTGATTTCAATGAGATCCACTCCAAAGCTAGTTTTATGTTAATACTGCCTTTGACAGTATTCGAATTCAAAGTCACACAGTTATGAGCTCAACATGGTTAACCGTTAGATGCATCGATTAATCTACAAAAAGTAAATCGGATATATAATTTTAGACCATTTTTGGCCGCGGTGGGTATTGTGTGCGTGATTCCATAAGGTCTTTTTTCTTTACCTACCTCCCCTTGACATCGACTACTGCGTGCATACCAGTTTACAATACTAACATAAAAGAGGATAGCAGCCGGCCCTCATTCACTCAGTCTGCCTCCGAGTCTCGCTACGATACAACGTATGGTACTTTATACCAACGAACCGTGCATAAATTCTTAATATTGTTAAAAAATTGTTTAATATTGTGAGTCGCCTTAGATAAAAATAAATTAATTAAAATTCGTACGAACTTTGGAAGTTTTTTAGCCAGCGCGAGGTCTTAGAGAGGATACTGCTTGGTGAGTTGTATATGTTTTATATAATTTGTTGTTTGTACCTGCTGTTTGTGTTGCTAAGACATCCACCTTAAGGTTTCTTTTATGTAAGTAATTTGATGTTCAAGGTGTGTAATAAAACCAGAAGGTGTACTCTGTCGTTTTCATATTTGTAATGAACAGACAGCTTAACACAATAATATTGTGTAACTCGAGTTATGTTGTTGTATGAACCAAATTCACCAGTTCGTCATCATTTGGTAGATTATCACGCACACTTTCTAATTTACTATGACGAATTTTCGCAATAGTACTCGCACACAAACGATCATTTTAATTCATTATACATTTCTAAAGACTTCTTAATATGTATAAATCTGCTTTGTCATCTTTAAAAACCTGTATTTTATTTAACAAGTCCTTTTTAAGACGTAACAATCGTGATATAGCAATTGTTTTAAAAGTAAACTCATAACTTCTATTGGTAATATCTTATGTTTAACAATTTTATTTTTTATTTTAAGAAGATAAAGAAACAAAAATGATACACATACAATCGATATTTGAATATTGATTGTAGATTATGTTGAAGCGTCTAGCAAAGTTAATGAAAAGTTATATGTTTAAGTTTTTAAGTAGCTTTTTAACCAACAAATACTAACTTTAAACTTTATCAGATTCACCTTTACCAATTCAGTGTACTAAAAACTTGGACGTCAATGCCGCTGTCCCTACTCCTTTTACACATGTATCGAATATGTCTTTCTATTTTTAAAAGATCTACATTTGTATTTTGATTTACAATTGTCAGTTTTATAAATAAACTATCAGATAACAAGCAATTAGAATCAAATTTCAATGCTAAGAAGACTGAACTCGGCACTGAACTTTGGCGCCAGTAGGTTTCGAGATCTGGAACTTTCATTCTGTGTCAGCTTTCAAAAAAATAAATTGATTAGTTCCTGTCTTGCTAAAAAGGGGAACAGCGGGTAACACCAACATAACTCCAACTGTTGTGGATAAAATCATTTACATCATTTAAATAAATAGGGTTCTTCGCGAGCTAGGGGCCAGGTGCTTCAAGATACGATGTTCAAAGTTTATCGGCTGGGACAAGTGTAACTCCGTTCGACAATCAGTTTTAGTTTATTTGCTTAAAAGCTTTCATGTATAAAATTCACCCCTTGAGTTCTTTTTATGTGTTCCTTTGGAAATTGTCGAAGTAATTGACGGTCATTCACAGAATACAATGTTGGCAACATTTCTTTCAACAATTTTATCGTAAATACTTGACGATATGTCCACATTGACGATATTAGCTAGGTATGTCAATCGATAACGCTATCAACTCTTATATCTCTCTATTAGTTATTGCACTTAAAGCTAGTGGATTGTGTCTTTTTTATATACTTATACCAATAGATCCTAAAAGAAGTGAGCTAAGTAATTATGATAACGGCAATTCTGTTGTATGATTGCTTGGATATGAGTTGTAGATAATCCAATAATAGACAACCTGAATCACAATATCAATCAAACAAGTAGACGCCGACAAGCGCAAATTAAAAACATAATACAAAGATTTGTCTTATTTGACCTGCTTTGGTACCACTTGTGGTATCACGTTTATACCAATTAAAGCTACAGTATAAACTAGAAATCAAAACAGTTTTGTTGCATGAGAACAATGTACAATTATGTTTTTGTACATTTTAGATGTACAAAAAATATCCATTGATATACTAGATGACATGAAACGTTACATGACATAAAATAATAGTATAATTGGTTTAAAATAACAATATTACTAATAATTTGTTTTTTGTTTTCTTTAAAAAATAAAAAGTTTAAGACTTATGTTTGGGTGAGAAAGTAAAATTGTATGATAAAGTCGGTGTATTATGGTCTAGAAGTATAAATGGAATATTAACCAATAGGAGAAATAGCATAAATGCCTCACTTCCCACTACAGTTACATGTATATCAAAAGAGTGAATGTAAAAATTGCCCTAAATATTAGTTTAGAGCAAGAATACTTGTAATATTGACATCCTTATTTAATGAGTAGATAAGCGTACCAGTAGATATTAAAGTGAAGAGTTGATAATGACCATGAAAAAAACAGAAATTCGAATTAAGTAGTAAAGATGAATACTTAGTAAAAATGTCGTGACGTGTGGTGTTAGCGACTAACAAAGGTGCTTTTCACTTCAACGGAAAGTCTCTTCGTGATGTTAAACGCTTAGAAAGTTTTCTTACCGCCACAATAGGGTGAACTTAATGAACACTACGCTAATGATGGTTAATGAAGACGTATAATTTAAAATATAGAAACTTTTTGATTGTGTAACTCTAGATTCCAATTTACTTAATCGTATATATTTTGTTTAAAACAAGGACAATGTTTACTTGTTTATAGACAAAGAGATTGTAATTTCTTTTTTACGTGTTTGTTTTTTGTGCCCCGATGAATTATTAAACAAAACCTATGTCCGACGCCATTGGTAATGAAGTAATAAAACTTTCTTAGGTATTCATGTATTAAGTATGTTACATTGAAATATTTGAAAATGTTTAAAATAAGAACTCTAATATATATTGTATAAGCGACAGAGATAGTTAATTGTCATTCCAGAAGTGTGCTGGTTCGAAGCAAGGATCTTATGCAAGCGTAATGTCTCATCGTATATGTATGGCCTCTATAGTTCTGAAAACTGAGTTGAATAGGCGAGGTCGATGAAAACACTTGTGGTAATATTCCAACGTTCAAAGTTACAAATATTTAGGAGACAAACTTTGTTACAAATATAAATATTTGCAGTTTTAGTTCTACCCGCACCTGGTCATTTGATAGCTGCTACAATTCTGTGATGATAAAAAGTCTATAACTTCTCTTGAATAGATATTTTTATTAAACAGTAATTCAGTTTACTGTGTAATGTAACTGGTACTTTATATTTTAAGGTTTTCCTGGTACGAGTATATACGAAATAAAAGAGTTTTAAAATTGGCAGTATCTGAACCGTTATCGGAAACAACATCTCATGCACATGGTTGGTGTTGATGGTTTGTCGATTGTCAAAATTTAAAGTTATTTTCAACTCAATGAAACCCGTTCATTATACTTTAATAAACCGTTACCACAGTCAGAAAGTACGTGGGGCGCATGCAACACGACTTTTGGCGGTCACCTGAACGAAGAAGCTATACTGGTGTTACAAAAACATGTCTCGCCACAAAAAATGATACATTACGAACGATGGTTTATTGTAATACTTTTTTTTTTTAAACTATATTTGTACGATTCTATTCGTATAACGTTGTTAGAGGAATTTGAATATACACATCAGACCCAACGGTTAGATCAAACAAATACCTCAAATACCTCATGAGTGGAATATTTACTAACACGACAATGCTTTGATAGCATAAATGTTTTTTTTTTCATATTAATGAAAGGTTTAGGATTTGTTTCCACAGTAGTTAATTTAAAACTGTTTTTCATAATTCTCGTTACCTAAAATTAATAGCAACAAGTAACTCGTGTAGAAATTGATTTTACAGATATAAAATTAAATACTATATTAAAGGTGAGTATTCTTACTATGTATGGTGTTCACAGTTACTTCAGACAGACACATACAATGTTAATTATAAATTTTAACTTAAACAAGTATTCCTTGCACTTCAGTTAGTTTCAGATTTTAATTCAATTATTTCATACGGTTCAATTATAAAGGTAAGCATGCTAAAATACACTTTTGTATACCTACACATATTTTACGTAGAAACGTTTTAATCTTCGTAAAGTAAATAAAGAAATGCACACATTTACTTGAAGTGGATGCATTGATTCATGATGTTTTAAACCCAATTTTCCAATTTTACAATTTCATAATTGCATAAACATAATCCGTGATGTCTGATGTATAAGGTAATGACACAGTTAACGGACGGTGGTTGTGTAAGAAATGAGCACACGATGACGCGCGGCGTGGCTTTCGCTACAAAATTGATTTCAAAGGGAAATCCAAGCATTGTACATTACCGATCCGCGACAATGAGCGCGGCCATCTCGCGGTATGTTGGATTTCCCTATGATGTACACTGATCAGGTCTCCGAGAATCGATCTGTGTCACTGATACGAAAATTATTTCATACCGAGCATTGATCTAGTATAGTGTTAGCTGTCCAATATTAGTAATAATAATAACAATAAATTTCTTTATTGTACACCAGATAAATTACAAAGTTTACTTAACATTAAGGAAGTGCAAGTAGTAACCTTATCTCTCGCAGGTGCTCTCTCAAGCTTATTCAGGTTTTCAGTAAGATCTAGATAGCATCAGCATAATCGAAAATGGAGACAAGAAGGGATTGTCTAAAAGCACTCTTGGTTGAAGTGGGTAAAAAATTGCATAGCTTGCGCAGAGTCCCTGCAGCGGAAAACATTTTGAGCCTCGGTTCTTGTAGCTGAGGATCCTTAGTAATAAAAAATTAAGCCTTTAACAACAATTTTTTTCTCAAACTGTTCATATTTTCCAGAAAATTGTCATCTTAAAGTAGAATTGATAGCATAAAAAAATGTGGATGAAATTGCGAATATATAAATAATATGAATAAATAAAATGACGAATAAATGCTAAGATTCATTTGGTTACGACAAACCCTTATAGATTAGTATATTTAAAGTCCTTGCAAGAAAATTAAATACCAATAAATCTTGTTTTGTGGTTATGCGTTAAGAAGTTTACGTTTAATGGCTATGTCTATAACTATATTTTCGATTCTATCAATTATATCAATACTAAATGAATGAATTTATACCCGAGTATAATGAATATATAAAATTTAAGTTACATTGCTCATAAAATTAGTAATGTATAAATAAAATAAAATAGAGAGTAACATTAAATAATTGTCGTCGTTTTTATATATGAATATGTAGAGTCATCTGCGATAATTCTCGTCTAGTTTGAAAATCCTTGGCATCAGCAAAACAATACACATAATGTTATTGGGAATACCCAGAAATTATCGACTTCCTTATTGCAATCTCGAGTTGCAATGAGGATGTTGATGATGTCTGGCTTTTCCGAAAAAACACTTAACAAGAAATGTGTGTGTATTTATACGTCAATAATCAAGTATCACAAGCAACGTCCAGAGTACGTAATCTTGTAAATGCTGAGTCATAAAACGGTTCAAAATGCACAGACGTGTTCCACTTTCATTTAAAAGCAAGAACCACTACTTACTCTCGCTTAAGGATATCCTTCAAATTGATTCATTTTTGTGAAACTTGTAGAACGATTCGGTATATATTTTTTTTATTTTAATAGCCTGCGAAAGTGACTCTACTCTGCTTAATAGAAAGTATGAATAGAATCCAAAAGTTGCAGTCACCATACTCATTGCGAATACTGACAATGCAGTATGGTGACCCACACTACGGCGGCTTATTACGATTTTTTACGCCTCACTTGGGGACGTAACAGACATGACAGTCATCGTAGCATTGTATTGCACAAATTTACCACGACAACTGTCACCCCTGTATCAATGGGCCTCCAGTCTCGCACTCATCAACGAAACACGACAGCACGCGTGCTGTCGCTTTAGGTTGGTCTTCTGTGGGAGGGTAATACTGCCCCGGAAGAGCCGGCCTGTTCATGCTGAAATCAGCATGGCTCTACTATCTGGTGAATGAAAAGTAAGAAAATAGAAATATAATTTGAAATCAAGATGAAATAGATTGTAAACAGAGTTTAGGTCGCATAAAATCGTAACATCTGTTACGTTTTCTTTGGTGATCCTACTTTTCAAAGAATAAAAACTGAGTAACAGTTCGTCAACTAACCGCAATAAAACGACTAAGGTTGGTACCAAGGGACTTCTTTATATTAACTGTGACAACTATGAACCTTCGAAAACCGAATACTCATAATCGGTGTTCAAAGGTTCATAGTTGCCAGTTAGCATGTCTGTGAGGCCAGAAGTAACGCTTTAGGTATTTAACTGCACGGAGATATGGAGTGTCTGAAACTTTAAACGTCTCTATAATCTTATTAACGTAGTCAATTACGCAATCAAAATACGATTGAGTTTTGGCTTTTGAGATTTAACTTTTATCTAGACTATCTAGAGCTTGTTTAAATACATTTTTTTTAAATATATAGGTATTATTTATAAAATCAGTTAAAAGCAACCTACATAAAAATACATAATAGTAATTGCATTGGCTTTGAATTGTGGCCATAAATAAATTAGTTCTATATACGCTATTTAAACACTCATAAGTCGTTTATGCATGATTCAATCACATATATGTACATGCAATTGTTTTTATTGCGCTCGATTTCCACTTTATTCTTACAATGATATAACAACATATACATATGTACATATATGCACCAGCATAGCTAAGTTCATTAAAGTATGTCGGTAGTTATCGGGTCAAGCCTTAACAACCATCACATACAACGCTTGGGTTTTCCCATCCGTATAATAAATGCAATTGAGAACTACAATGGGGACAGTTACATGGCTAAATACCAGGTGACAGTAACGAGGCTATTGATCAATCAGAAATTATCTCCAGTCGATCAGAGGATATGATCGAATGACTGACATTTTTGAACCTTAATTTACACTAAAATTAGGTGATGAATAAATTAGTTATTTCTTTCACAGTCATCATAATCTCGCTCATGACTCTAACTTTTATTTCTCTAACAGAACCCATGGTCTTGAAAAAGTTAGTTTTAAATTTTAGTTTTGTGTTTATTAATAAATTATAAATATTATCGCTACGTATATAACTATACTTAGAATATTTACGTACTTATCTTATGTTCCAAGTTTATTTTTGAATAGAGCATAAAAAAGTTGCTTCTAGGTTACGCACTGTACTCAAAGTAGCAGAGCCAAGCTGATTTCAGCACGAACGGTCCGACTCGATCGTAGCAGTACTAACTTTTAAAGCGACAGCATCTGTGCTATTGTGTTTCATTTTTGAGTGTGAGACCGGAGGCCCATTGATGCAGGGGTGACAGTTATAGTGGTAAGTGTGGGAGCTTCATCCTTCCACAATAACTGTCACCTCAAGTGGGGCGTGAAAAAGAATCTCACTAGGACGCCACAGTGTGGGTCACCATATTGCATTGTCTGCATTCACAATGAGTATGGTGATCACAATTCTAACATTCTATCCGGCAAATAAAATATATCTATTTTAGATTTGATGTAGGTGAAATGAGGCTTCTTGTTCAAAAAACATAGTATTCAGTTTATTTCTATTAAACCATAGGATGATAACTTTATTGGTATTAAGAACAGTGACATGTAAAAACCACATAATAATAGAACTATATTTTTTTTTTCTAACATAAATAGGAAATTTTTGATAGGATGTTTGTAAAGTTGGTGTTGTGTTGCAAGTTATCTGCATTATCAACTTAAGGTAACCAAAGCCACGGTTTCTAATTGTAATCTTGGCCTTATAATAACCAGATAAACGCGGCTCAAAGTGGAATTTGACCGGCTCACGGTTTGTAGATAGAAATTGATTCACTTTTACTAACTTATCTTTCTTGTTCCAAAAATAACTGACATATAGATTTAAGTCACCACAAATAAACGTCTTTTTATTTTTGCTTATTTGTCCTCTTTCTTTGTTTCTTATTTCCTTTTCAGTCTTCATGATTTCAGAGCAATTGAACGTACTTAATAATACCCGATGTACATATATCAAAACGAATTAATTTTTTCACAGCTTGAATGGATGGCAGAAATTGATATTTGTTAATATAAACTTGATATGCATTTCTGAGAAAATTATTCGACAGACAAAAGATTAATCCTAAGAAGGTTCCTCTTTCCTTTTGAAGCTTGTCAAAACTTATGTTCTTATAGTTTACGTATTATTCAAAAAAAAAAACAATCCTACAAGTATGGTTTTATTCAATATGTATGGAAACATCTGTTATTTCTAATTAATATTCTATTGCGGCCTGATCACATTAAGATACAATCGTGTCGCCACGCCGCTATTAAGGAGAAAACTTTTTCCTCGGGATAGGGTACACCCAAACGACACCACACCTAATCAGTCTGGGTGCAGAGCAAGGTGCCTAAAGCCTGCCGTCGGGGTTATTTTTAGTAGAATGGCGACATACTCCTGGTTTGCATATCTCCAAAAAGTCCGAGATCCAAAGGATTTTTCAAAGGCGTCAACCAAAAAAGAAAGCTTTCATTTGGTGGTTGAGTAGTAAGTTAAGTCCTAACTAAAATCAAATAACGTAAATCAAAACTATTCTTTATGTCAAGGCGTATTTAAAGAGATTCTTTGCGATGGTACTTTGTACGGTTTAGCTATATTATTATAAGGTAAACGACCGTGGAGCTCCTCGTGCTGTTCGTACTTCTCATGTAGAGAAAGTGCAGTGAAATGCCGACAAATAAATTCTGTCGAACTTAGCTTTACATTTTTTATTTCAATTGCATTCATTAAATTGCCGAATTTTTTATATGAATCTTATATGTATTAGTATCTGTGTTAGAACTATTCATGATATCTTAACTTAGTTTTGATACTTTACTCGTATTTATGTAAATTAAGCTGCGTCATGATAATGAAAAGAAAGTTGAATCACATCAAATAGGAATTGTGACTGGGTATTTCATACATGAGTATTATTAAGATAATAATATCATAATTGCGGTAAATAACCTTTTACAACATTAGTTACATACTTTATAAGAACCCGAGAGCTATAATAACTTGTAGCCAACATAAATTCCAAATTTTTTTTATTTCTAACATTTGTTTAAATAATACTATTCAGACCCAAATTAGCAGGTATAGGTGTAATACTTAACTATTAGTATTAATATAATATAAGAGAAAATCTTAACATCTCGTTTCCTTACAGACCATTACTTATTTCTTAATGGTAAAACACTTATTCAAACCTGTATTTTGCCTATAACTATGTATTATTTATCTCTTAAATGACCATGGTTCTTAATCTTTGTAGAAGCATGAGACAATTACTGCGACTAATTATAAATAATTGTCATTATTGTTTGAAACTCTAGTAGAAATTGTCAGAAGGCTACACTAGCGGTTATTTTATTTTCGTATTTTTAATTACACAACGTATAACTATTGTGTTCTAAATATAGCATTTCCTTATTTCAGATTAAAAATGTTGAAAATCGCAGTGTCAATGCTTCTTGTCATATCGACAGCAAACAGTCAATGTTTCTACAAAGATGATTCATCGAAGAAGCTCGACCCTGAGGCACGGTCTTCTCTTTACAGAGGACAATTGGAGTTTACCTTGAACTTATTCAACACTATAAATAAAGCGGTTCCCGATGATAACATATTTTTCTCGCCGTTCTCTGTGTACCACTCATTATTACTGGCTTATTTCTCAGCCGGTGGACAAACAGAACGATCTTTGAAGGAGTCGTTACGAGTTGCTGATAACTTGGTAAGTAATATTATTTAATAGTGATTTGGTCTCAGAATCACAATCATTTTCATAGTTCACTTCAGATAAGACAGAGACGTAAGTCAAGCAATCAATGTAATATGTTAATTATGCAAAAATTTGTTGCTTTTATACTAAGAAATGTAATAGATGTCAAAGTTGTCACATGACGTATTTCAATCACTTTTTAACCGATTACAAATGAAGGAGTATTTTCTCCATTCAACTGTTTTATTATTTTTTATTCCTATTCCGTTATTTATGAACTGATTAAAAAAAAATGGGTGAGTATAGTTCTTATTTGGTATCATTAAAATCTAAAAAGCAAATTAGATAAAGACGTAGAGAAAATTATATTACACATTAAAATCTGTATTTATTTGTTAAATAAAATTTTTATGGTAATTTATAAACTAAAGAGTTGGTAATCTACTGTTTCAGGATAAGATTAATTTGATGACTGCTTACAAAGTGGACAAACGGTCACGCAGTGCAAACAACAATAGCGAGAGTTACGAGTTCACTAGTGCCAACAAGTTGTTCGTCGACGAGGGGCTGCAAGTACGTCAGTGTCTGCAGAATCTGTTCTTAGAGGAGCTGGAATCATTGGTAAGATAGTTTATTGCCACGGCAGATCGGAGCACGCTGACTGACTAAAGTTTTTTTGTACTTGAAGAAATAGCTCAATGACTGCATGGATGGCGTAGTGGTTTAAGTGATCACCACATTACTCTCTACTGCGCTGAGTGTTGTGTGTTTAAATCCCACATGGGACAACACTGTGTGATCCACAAATTTTCGTTCCGAGTCTGGATTAGAAAATTTCGTTCTAAAAAAAGGACTTTATTAAATACCAAATGCGAGGTGAATATAAAAAATCAACTAATTTTATTCAAGAAAAAGTAGGTGTTATACCTTTATAGATAGATGATATAACTAGACTATAGAATAGCACTGAGAGATTATAAGAGTTGTTATCGGTTATCAACGACAATGTTAGACAATTTTATGATATACTTTTATATGACATACATAAATAAACTTATACTTTTCTTATTTAACAGAACTTCCGTCAAAACCCCGTTGCAGCTCGCGAATACATCAACAATTGGGTGTCGCGTGTAACGAAGAATAATATCAAGGACTTAGTCCCAGAGGATGGCATCACCTATAACACCAAGTTGGTGCTTGCCAACGCAGCTTACTTCAAGGGCGTGTGGGCTTCCAAATTTCTTAAAGAAAGGACAAAGAAAGAACCATTCTTCGTATCTGAAACTCGTCAGACCCTGGTACCCTTCATGAAGCAAAAAGGAATTTTCCATTATAGTAAGTAGAGAATAATTTAGTAATTAAATAATCAAGAGTCACTTTAAAAGGTTTAATACTTTAATATCGACAATATCTAGGTCACGTGTACGAGTTGTTTTGAAGGGTCATTACGAATCGTCTTGCCCAAAAATTCGATGACTGACAACGCGTGGAGCAGACAGGGCTTCGTAAATGTTTCAGTACCGTAGACGACAAGCATACTCTTAGGCAAATAATTGAGAAGACAGAGGAGCATAATCAGCTTCTCTACCTAGCGCATATAGATTACGAGAAAGCCTTCGAAACTGTCGAGATCTGGGTTGTTCTGGATATGCAGATCCAACTGCTGCTACGTTCAAATAATGAGTTGTCTTTACAAAGCCGCAACGATGACCCTTCAAGTACAAGAAAGAGCACAAGACCAACCTAATTACATTTCCGAAACAGTTTACTAATGCAATGGAAGACGGTTTTCAAAACACTCGATTGGAACAGGCGGAGAAATCAATATTATTAATCAGTACTTGCGATTTCTAGACGACAAAGTCATTCTGGGCAATCTCTGCATAATCTGGAAGAAATGTCCAACAGTCTGAACGATTGTTAAAGTGAGTGAGTGAATGATATCGAAAAAATGAAAATGGTGCATAACCTGACCAGTACAACTTCGATCGGAAGGCCGATAGAAGGATACGTCTGAGCTGGGCGACGTATAGGAAGCTACATCATATCTTCAAGTCAAATTGATAGATTATATTGTGTATTGGACTTTATCATAAATATGGCGTATTAATTTTGAACGCGATTGTTCTTGTTAAAACGTTGTGTTCATTGAAAGTATTAATTTTTACAGTTTACGCAATGAGCATTGTCAAATTTTCTCTGTAGTTTTATGATTTCGTTCCTAGTAAATATAATATTATGTTGTTTTATAATACAGTAATAATTCTGAAAGATTCTTTAGTTCTCTTTAACGAAGTAGCTTTGAATAACTTGCAATAAAAATGATATTTCTTCATCTTGCAGTGGTGAATGACGATCTCGGTGCACAGATCCTGGAGCTGCCGTACAAAGGCAATGACATCAGTATGTACATTCTCCTGCCTCCGTACTCAATGAAGGAAGGTCAGTATATAAAGAAAACTAACAGAACACATATTGTATATTGAAGTGTCTACTGAGATGAAGTAGTGTTGAAAGTACTTGATGATTGATAATGATGATGACTTAATTTGATATGAGTCAATTTTATAAACATTGACACATATATGAAACTTAGTGTCTATCTACAGATACACGTAATGCCTGGTGGCAAGTATAGTCGTGAGTAATGAATGTTATACATATGTGTTATGTTGTATACGCATTTCTTACATACATACATACACACCTCCTATACCAATGGCTATTGAGCAAAATTCGTTGATAAACTTAAAAAAAAACGAATCACTGTCTGATAACAATAATACATATAAAGTATATAGAGTATATAAAGTGTATAAAGTATATAAAGTATATAAAGTATATAAAGTATATAAAGAACATAAAGTATATAAAGGATATAAAGTATATAAAGTATATAAAGTTTATAAAGAATATAAAGTATATAAAATATATAAAGTATATAAAGTATATAAAGTTATTTTAAGACTATCTTTAAATTTCAATTCTAAGTATCGCAATCAATGAATTTGGGTTGTAAATATCTATATTAATATTATAAAGCTAAAGTTTTTGTTTGATTGTTTGGTTAAACGCGAAAACGTGTTTGGAAATTACTGATCCAATTTGAAAAATTCTTTCAGTTTTACAATGTTCAATTTACAATCTACATATAGAATTACATTATTCTTCAGACAGACTTTAAAAAAGTACATTAAAATACAATAGCGATCCAATCACTGTTTTATTTACTGAGTTTCGTTGCGGCCTTAATACTTTTAAGCTTCTGTGAATAACAAATGTTACTGTAAGAGAAATTTAGACCACTTCCTTAACGGTGCTTTATCCGCTAGGCGTTGCCAACATAATCGCTAATTTGACGCCGGAGCGACTCGCAGCGGTTGTCGAAGAGGGCTATATGGGACGTGAGGTTGTCGTTGAAATCCCGAAGTTCACCATAGAGAGGAGTCTGGGATTAAGAAGTGTGAGTACTTTTACAACGCTGATGCATCAAAGTCGAATGGCTCTTTACTTATTTTTTGAGTTTTAGTAAACCATTGGGCTTTTTCCAAAGATATATAATAATATTATAATATTATTATAATAATATTATATTGATCTATGCATATTTAGATTTTGGAAACTCTTGGCGTTGGTGACCTGTTCAATGCGACGGCAGACTTCAGCTCCTTGACAGAGCAACCGGGTGTTCTCTTCGATGACGCCGTCCACAAAGCCAAGATTCAAATCGACGAAGAAGGTACATAATATTATAACTGAAATAATCCGAAATTAGCAAGTCAGCCGTAGAATGACCACATATTCAATTTCTCATTATGGATATTGTAATTGCCTTACGTCAGTAAATCAATTGATTTAGAACCGAAATTGTAACTTTCACTATTCTATGAAAGAGAAATGATGTGTCATGGATTACATCTGTTTGACAGTTAGTTTGTACTACTTAATATAAACTTAAATGAAAATTGTTTTAATTAAAATTAAATTAAAATTCAATGAAAAATGAAAGTCGTAATAACTGAAGTAATTTAGTCAACATCACGTCAAAGAGCTTGAGTAGAATTCATTTAACAGTCTGACTAGAAATTAATTCATTAATCAAAGTATCAGAACATACTGTACAGATCATAAGGAATCTCGGGAAACCAATAGACAAAAATTCAGAAATTATGTCAATTTGATTATTATTTTTATAAATGACTTACTCTATTTAATAGAAATGTCACAAGATAAGTTTGTGGCAATATTAAGACGAGGCAATTGGAGAAGGATCTTAAAATTGAGGATTAAATGATATTGAAGTGATCATAAATTTAACTCTTTGATTTGATTTGTTTGCAGGTACTGTGGCTGCAGCGGCTACAGCGATCTTTGGCTTCCGATCATCCCGACCAGCGGAGCCAAGTCGTTTCATTGCCAACTTCCCCTTCGTATATATAATTTACGAGCGTCCCACAAATTCTGTTCTCTTTATGGGTGTGTACAGAGATCCCAAAAAGTAAAGATTTAATTTAACAAATAATTAGTATCTACATTTTTTTAATAACTTAGTTTTAAATTTAACTTACCTTGCTTTTAGTAACAGTAAGATATATTTGATTCTTTGTAAGACGATCTTGAAACTTATATTGACTTATGTTTGATCTGTTTTGCGAGATATATTTTGTAGTTTAAATACAACCCTCAGGTCTTTGAATCAGACAGCGGGCGGGACTAGAATACCTTACAATATGTTCACTTCGAATTCGCATGACCGTTTCGTCTCGTCCGCTTTCAAATTCGACTTTTAAAGAATACAAAGAATCTGTAGATTAAAATAGGGGCATATAAATGAGGTTTGTATAAATGTGGAAGAACAAATATAATGTTAAGTAATCATACATTACACATAAATGTAAGATCTGACGACGGAAGGTGTGTCGACGTGCTTTTATCTGTTTTTATTATTGTACTGCTTATTGCACTGAATACAAAAAAATCTTCTATTTGAAATTAAATTAACCAACGACAGTATATGTTATCACCCTAAAGTAGGCATTCAACTTATTTATTTATTTTTGTTATAAGAAATAAGTAGTTTATAAGACATTCAATACCATTGAAATTCTGTCTGTACAGTTTTGTTTATGACGTTTTGTGAGTAAAATAAACAATCTTTGCCCATGAGGCAAAGTAAATTATACTTCTGTGTCTCTTTAAGTGTCTTAAATTATAATTAATTAGCCTTTAACTGCTGATTGAATATGCGATTTATAAACTTCCTTATATTTCTAATTATTTGAGCATGCGAATACACTGACTGAACTAAAATCGTAATTATTTTACTCTGAGCATGAAACCATTTACCTATGTTATAATGTGTACATAAACACATTTACTAATAATACTAGGTTTTTACAAACTCATATTTATATTCGAAATATTTTTTACAAATTCGAAACTGTATCGTTTATGTCCATTATTGGACATGCGACTTTAATCCCTACGACAAAAAGCTACTTTACATTGCTCTCTATATTAAACGGTTAAGTTTTAAGACAATAGGATATTTAAAATTCGATGGCGGAGCGGGACCGAGAGAGGTTTAGAACTCTCCCGGTCCGCCAGGCCCGGGAATGGGCTAGGTACCGCAGAAGGCTCAGGCGCCGGAGATCACTAGAAGATCTCCGTCCTCCATAAGTGCAGGCCTGGGGGTGACAGATAAGGCCATCTGTCACCCTAGCAGAAGCAGGTTGGGGGGGATATCCGAGCACTACGAACTGCGCGCACTCTTTCGGGGGGAAGGAGGGCAGTAAAGAAACCATGAGGTTTCCACACAGGAGGGGGCCACTGCAGCCGTAGTTGGTCCGAGGTACGTCGGGGTTCCAGGGATTTCCTTACTAGGGTGCACCTGGTCCCCTAGCTATTGGTACCTGAGACGGCGTGCGGTTTTTGGTCGGTTCGAGTCCGACATAACCACCCTTCGGTGGTATCCGTGGGGATTTAGACACAGTACAAAAAAAAAAAGTGTATTTAAAATTCAACGAGATGATTTTATTGGCGCATAAACATCATTTGACGCGTAACCCTTCTTTGTAGTGTAAAACCCCTAAGAGTCATCACCTCGCCAGACTAAGCAGAGAAGTTATTTTTTTAATTTTTCTTACGGTATTTTGTCCTGTACAATTTATTCAGTCTAGAATAGAGTAGAATAAAATTGAAACAAACTTTATGGTCCACAAATATAATTTTCACAAATAATTTCTGAAAAATACGAACAGAGGACTTTATTACAAAAAAAAAATATCTTGCAAGCAAGTTG
This sequence comes from Hypercompe scribonia, assembly GCA_949316085.1. NCBI lineage: Eukaryota > Metazoa > Arthropoda > Insecta > Lepidoptera > Erebidae > Hypercompe > Hypercompe scribonia. Next base: position 14,074,621 of record OX438969.1, on the reverse strand, counting down.
AGATGATCATAAATAGATGCTACATGATTTCATCTATTTTTAGTCATCATTGAATCTATTAATGAAGGTCAAATTGCAAAACTAATGCTATTATTGAGTGACGCATTTACATGGATGGCTTGCAACGTAGTGGAAGTCGAATGACTAATTTAGTTATTTTTATTCCATATAAATTTAACGTAAATTTTAAGTTTCATTGTCTAGACGGCAATGGACACACTACCCTGATGTATTTTAAAAAAATACATATTTATTGTGCAATGGCGTGTTCAGAATATTAATCTTCTGAATTAGAATAAGACGTTAGGTTTATTTTTACAAATGCCATCAGGTTATTTGGTTGAAAAATACTTAGTTGTATGCTATAAACTGAGAAACTCATAAATCAGACTGTATGCAGGTGCATTTTTGATTAAACGTGAACAACATAATAAGTGGTTTTGCACTAAAAGATTTTGGTAATATTCAAATTATATCATTCCTTTGGGTTAGAAAGCAAAAATAACAACACAACTGATTTTATAAAAATTTTAATAAAATTGTAACTCACAAGTTGAAAAATGATAAAATTATTAATCATTATTTTTTATAAATTCAAAGTTTGCAATCAAGAACAATCTCGTCGGCCATCACCACCGTCTTGAGTAGTTTAAGAAAAAAAAGTAGATCTGAGCAATATTGATTGACACCCACGGTATCATCAATGAAAGTTGACGTAAGGCACGAACATTGATCCGTAGAGTTGTGTCTATGACCCATTTCTGTAGAACATACGTCTTGTTCCTTCGAGGTCGAGGTCTCCCCGGGCTGGGCGTAATTTGTTACAACGAAGACAGGTTGTTCAGGGGACAAATTTTCAAGAGGTAGCGCGTTTTAGCCCTCAGGAGAAGTTCTAATAGTTGGGGGCGCATTGAAGTGCTGGGAGTACGGGTGACTCTGGATGAAACGAAAGCTCTTTTGTACCATGGCCTCCATTATGGTCTATGCCCCGACGCCTCCATCGCAGTCAGTTCGGTTCTCGTATCGGTTTATCTGGGCCTGATTATTAACAGGAGGTGACTCTTCGACGAGCACTTACGACAGCTTGCTCCATAGCTGGTCGGTGCTACTACTGCCATTGCACGACGTTTACTTAATTTGGGTGGAGGTTGAGAGGAGCTAGAGGTTCCAAGCGCTGGATTTGTCGCCGCCCGCCGAGTGGACCCAGGAGAACGATCATCGGTCGGATCCAAAATGCCGCCGTATTTCCTTCTCTTATCATGACACATAGTCTTTCTCCTCACATTACATACATACATAAAATCAGAAGAAAAAGACATATTGATCTCATTTACTTTTTCTTTTAATATATTCCCCATTGTCCATTCCATGTCCATATAGTCGCTAGAATGATTAGTTGTCTACTAGCTAGATATTCAAGTACTAGTAATCGAGGAGCTACATCTACTTTTCAAACTATATACACTCAATTATACGGAGTTAATAAAATTGATGCTACATTTTTACAGAATTTATTTATAACTAGATTAATTAAAATCCGTAAACCGACTTTCCTTAAGAAACCACTATGACTTATTAATTGACTTTATTTGATCAAAAATCAGATAGATATAAATAAATTCATTGTCCGAATGAGTTATTCTGTAAAGGCAAGAAGGACTGGAGTGTGGAAGATTGGTTTCATCATCCGATAAAATAAATCACAAGCTCTCTCCATGGACGTTTTATCTGTTATATCTCTGGCTTGCCAGCGTTCTTATATAGGTCTTATCCCGCATGGATTGTTAATCTACTTAAAGACCACTGTTTATGTCCCGCTGATGTGGTTATACAACAACATTATGTATGTAAGAATATTGAAGAGTATGAAATAAGAGTACGGACGAGCTTAAAAACATGTCGGCCACTAAATTATAAATACATTTACCTTCACTACTTTTTTCATTTAATAATGTACGAGTATATTAATCAATACATATAAATAAAATTGAAGTGTCAGTCCGTGATAAAAAAAAACTGTTTACGCAAGTGCTAATAAGATACTAGCACAGTGCAAGATACTAAAACATAAACTACCTTTTTAAAACTTTTGTCTGTCTGTCTGTTTATTTGTTCGGGCTAAATACTGGAACTACCGAACTGATTTTAATGGGACTTTTACTAGACCATCTTCGGGCAACATATAGGCAACTTTTTATTCGGAATTTCACACGGAATCAGAATTTACGCAGCCAAAGACACGTATCTGAAATAAAAATTCAAATCCTACGCGAACGAATTCGCGGGTGCAGCTAGTCGTTATATAAAAATAAATTGAAATTAATTAAGAATGTGTGGTATAATTTAATTTTTTTTTTCTAATTTAGGGGACAATATTTTTCTGTTTATGTAAACTTCCACAAACATTTAAAAGTACTCGTATTCTACATTTATTTCAATCTCTCTATTTATATTAAAACACCAAACAATTTTATATTCATTTTTTCTCGTATATATATTTTTTATCATACGCCAGAAACTTGTATATCGCCGTCATACATGCTTTCAGTGTTTACATCTTTACAAAGTATTAAGATAGGATAATTCTTTGCAATAATGCCAAAAAATATTCATGAATACCAAAGTTACTAGGTAAAACATTATTTTTGCTATTGGTGCTATATATAACAGTTGTCTATTTGTACACGTCATGATTAGTCATCAAATACATATTGAAAGCAACTAAAACAGAGTCTGATCGGAAATAACTATAATGTTTTCTTTTCACATTCAATTCATCACAACTACGCCTTTTGATAATATTCGCATCTTATGTGTAAGTTATGTTTGTTGGAACTTGATAAATCGCACGTGTTATCTTGTCGGTACGTTGTAACCCTCGAAAAAGATAGTTACGAATGTAACACATTAGCTTTCAACTCAATATATTGCTTGTGAAGCTCTAAAGTTGCTTCTTTATTACAATGTCAAGTAATTTAACAGCGAATTTCTTGTGGGAGTCAGCTAACGACAATACATTAGTTTAGTTATAGAGCTTACCTCGACGCGATGTTATCTCTAGCTACACTATCTACTTATCTGCTCTGTAACTTTCGTATACGATCTGCTGTAGAAAGTGCACTAATGAAAGGTTCATTTTGTAAGTCGATTTTTTTATGAGTACGTTTAGTACGCACCTTGTGAATCGTAAGGCTTTCACGTCAGACTCATCATATCAAACGCCACACCTTCAAGTTTTCTTGACAGAACGTTGATTGATAATTATGCAAATATTTAAGAAAATTCTATCTGATAGTAGGTACTGAGATGTTTATTCATTATTGCTCTTCATTGGCACGTTCTTAATACTGCTTTTTACGCCTATAGTGAAAATGAAAGCTTACAGCTAGCGCATGCAACCTGATGGTGTAACACGGTTATTTTCACTAGTAATGCCTAAGCTTTTGAAATTTAGTTTTCCGTATTTAGGGGCTACCATGACCTTGGCTAACTATATTTTGACATTTTACTATAAATAGAGTGTAAGTTAATCTAATCGAAAGCAGAATTTAACATGTGTTCAATAACCATGAATAGTTTTAAAAATGACTGGCCATCGATTGGTATCTATACGTAGTTATATTTGACAACAAGTGACACCACGTCACACTAAACTCGCACGTGCTTCCACCTACTCAATGGCATTTTTTTTTACATGACGCTACTATGTATCAACGATCTTTTTATTTTGTTGACGGGTTGAAACATCCATTCGGATCTACAGATCCGCAGGTGCCAGGAGCATATAGTGTTTCCACTTAAAACCAACTCCACAGGCGATCTGAGGCGTCCTACTCTATAGAGAACACAGAGCATGTTTCTTCAAATTCCCTCCAGGACCAACGCCGCACCTAACCAAGCCCTATCCTGCAACTCACAGAGGTTTCGGGTGGAAGCCCGCCAATCATTACGAGTATATTTTGTGTTGGGACCCGTTCATACTTTTGAGACGTGGTCGTTGTCCTACCACTGACTACAGTAATTAATCTGCCATCAGAGATAACCAATTTCTGGCAGTTATTATTTATTAAAATACCTATTCCTGTGCTCTGTCAACCCTATTAATCTTTGAAAATAAAAAAGATTCTGTTTCAGCAAGAGTTTAGTTTAAACAATTAGAGCAGGTTCTATGGTACTTGAGTTAATTCTTATCTAAAATATAATTCTTGATAATATACATTATTCAAAGGAACATAGACCTGTGCGTACATATTACATACGAAATATTAGCATAAAAATACAGCGAAATAAGTAACACATTTACAGAGTTTTTGATTGATTGAGACCTTTAATAAATTTCTCTCCAAGCGCGTAACAGCAGGGTGCACACTAAAGCTAGTGGCGCGATTACAGACTACAGACAACCATGCTATTGGCCCAACAATATGCCGAGATCAATACTGGTAACATGCTATTGACTTTTAGTACAACACTTTACGAGGCTTGACCTAAGTATCTTCAATGTTCGGCTTAAAATGCAAAATGCTTAGTTTTCACCCATAATGTACTATTTCCTGTAAGCGTGGCTTAATGACGTCTGGTTACGTTGACCACTTCGTTTGTTGTTTTCACTGCCTATCGTTTATAATTTATAACTTTAGTTCATTTCCGACTAAATGCTCTCAATTTTAAATTTAGGAAATCATATTAATGAATTTGCTATTCAGTAGTTAACCAATCATGTTTCCATGCGAGTAATAATTGAACGGCTATTTGCAATTATTTTCCCGAAGCTCCAATCATTTTATTTAATTATATTTTTAGCATTCGATATACAGAGATGTTCCTTTACCTCCTAACTACAATATAGATGAAAATTATAGTAAAATTAAGAGTTAGTCCATGATGAACATTACAACTTTACAACTATTTAAACCTTAACCAAGAGTTATATTAAAGTGATAACTGGAAAATTCTCTAATTTATTATGATTGACGGCCCATCACTCGGAGAAAGTTAAAGTACCTCGCAATATTCACAAGTCTGTTTACATTACGACTTGTCATATTTTCTTTTTATACGTAAGCTATCATATTGGTACAATTTATGCGCTGGACTTATATGTTATTTTTTATTAGATATTGGCACGTACGTAAACAGATAGCTGAGTATATGAAGTAAGGTCGTCTGCTATACTTCCGTTTTACCGTCCGCTTTCTTGAACTTATATCTAAGTTATTTGAATTCATCCGATCGATGTATATGGATTGTCGTTTACCTTTATGCATAGCTTTTCCCTGTTACTATGCATATTGCATCAGTAGTTTTCCATTTTAACGCTAACTTTTTTTATTTTAATTCTATCGATACTTAAACAGACAAACGAGTTTCTTGCCAACTATTGCGGTTTTGATAAATAAACTGTATATCTTAGTATGTAGTCTAGTGCCAGTTTTTTACTTCTAGTTTCAACCCACACATATAAAATTACTTGCCCTGTTTGCCTGACTGATTCATCAACAAAGACCCTAGACCGTTAGGGTTACAAACTTAAAATATTGTCAACTGTTGCTTTTTGTTTTGTAACCGCATACTATGAAAGGGTTTTTAGAAATATCATTCTTATGAAGATAAAATAAGTTATGAACGGTTATACGGAAGGTAGTCATTTCCAAAGGTGGACACACGAAATAAGAAATAATCACGCAAGCGAAGTCACAGGCACACGCTAGTTTTGTTATTTTCGTAATTGAGCACATATCAGTAATATGTATAATAATTAAATTCAAGATGATATCTCATGAATTCTCCTTAGATTAACTCTGCATTGTCCAATTTCACTTTTAAGTGTAGTGGAGAATTCTATTCTTCTCCTATCTGATAGTTAAGAGACAAATTTTTGTGGATATACATAATAATAAATGTCGATGATCAACTAGATCAACTCTTGTGAATACGATTAACCAATTGTACATCAAAAGCTCTTTCTTAAAGCACCTCTTAAAGTTGGCTGGTACTAATACGGACTTGTCACCCTATCCAGGTCACAGTGGGTTTGGTTTTCCTATTACAAATCATATTTTTGACAACAACACGGTCATACTGTTTCGTAGCGTTGATCGATCGATCGTCTCTCAGTCACGAGTGGCCACTCTTACATACTGTGTAATTATATAACTGAAATTAATTGGTTATAAAGTTCTTTGTCCGTCCATATTTTACTAGATAGACGATTAATAAAGAACATACTGATACGTTAACAATGAGTGGAAAGCAGGTACGTAAATCCATCGGATGTATTTGTAGCGTCGATAGGATCGGCGGACCACAATAGGACTAATTACCGCCTGTGGCACGATGCGTGTGCGCCGGAACTGTAGGAAACAATGCCTTGTAGACGGCGACGCTACCAGCCAACCACTATTTATATGAACCTTTTGTTAATGTTATCTCAATGGCCCCGATGGGGCTCCGACCACCGTAAATTGTTTAAAATTAGCATTAAATGTAGGTCATTATTAATTGATCTTCTTTACATGCTTTTAATTTTTACATGGATCTTAACACGAATTACAAACCTTCGGGCAAGATTAGTATTTTCGTATTATATATAAAACGTAAGAATATATATATAATATATATGCATATAGCATAAGTAAATAGGAAGGAGTTCATAGCAAACCCTTTAATTTTTATTTAATAAGGGTTTATTGTGAACCTTTTAAAGTTTATGAACCATCGCAGAAATGCCTGCAAGTGAATTTGCTAATATTACCTAGGTTTGTCAGCGTGTAAACAAACGATACAGTAAACAACTTGATAATAAGCAACAATGTGGCAACAGTGGCAAAATATGACCTTACTCTCTTGAAATGTGGAATTATAGACTCCAACATTTTGTGTCCTAATACGTTTATTTCTACTTAATCGTTGACGTAATCACAAAAGTTTATTTATTTATATATTTATACTTTCTGCAAATAAGTTACTATACATAAGGCGGACTTAATGCCGTAGGCATTTACTTTCAGTCGACCTTTGGGTGATGCAGAGATGTGTGTAGCAGGTGTAACATTAGAGCTAGTGGTGTTGATTTTTTAATTTGCGTATAGTAAACATATTGTATATTGTAATACATAATGATATATATATATAAAAGGAAACACAAAGTTCTTTGTGTGTGCGAATTTCAGATTTTTTGTAAAGTACTTGCTAATAATAATAAATCATAAAGGACGCCAATTACGAAGTTCCCAATAACAACAAGGTTTTTACAGTAGACAATAATAATTGCTTTCTATAAACTCTAAGAGATGTCAGGAAATTATGATGTATCTAAGGAAGATTTGTATCAGGCGTGGATAATTTTCACTTTCAACCAGGCGGTGCAGTTACTGTTGAATATTTATAACTAAGGACTTACCACATCAACCACTCAAACAGGTACGCTGCTATCGTTAAATATTTAAACTTCCTTGAAGGACGTGTTTCTAATGATTTCTGGTGAAGAATCAATTTGAGAGAATGACTAGTAAAACTTGATTCGTATTTATTATTGATCATAGGAAACAGTGTAGCTCATTATTCTTTAAATTAGACCATGACAATACTGTTGTACGGAGTTCTATTACTACTTGTGTCACATAATATGTAATTCTTTTTTTTTAAAAAAGACAACGCCCGCACTGGTAATAAATCCTGTGTTGCGGGGGACTTTACAAACATTCAAGAAACGGACACAAAGAACACCCAGATCCTGAAAAACAATTTGTGAATCACACATAATGCTGTTCCACGTGGAATTTGAACCCATAACACTCAGTGCACTAGAGAGCGGCGTGGCGACCGTTTAAACCACTAGGCCAACCGTGTAGATCAACAGTTCTATGTGCAGGGTTTATGTGGCATAAGTATTTTTATCCTTTTTCCTTTATTCTCACTTCTCTAAACTTTAAATACCTATTTCAATGTTATTTATTTTTATACAGATATTATTAGTTTACTTATAAGACATTTTTCAGCAACGATATTATAATGTTTTGTAATCAAATAGTGGTAGGTTTCATTATTTAACTGCCTCGGTAGTGCAGTGGTAATGAATGCGACTGCTATGCTTGAGGTCTCGGGTTCGATTCTCGGGTCGGACCAAATGTTTGTTTGATCAGCAAATATTTGTTTCGAAGTTGGGTGTTTTCTATGTATAATATGTATGTATTTACAATATATATATGTATTCTATCAGTCAGTCTAGTTATCATAGCACAAACTCTGCTTAGTTTGAAACTAGACGATGTTGGTTTTAAATGTCCGAAATATTTATTTATTTATTATTTATTATTATTTATAACCATGTATTACCCACCCATTGGTGAACCCATTTCGAATACAATTGAAATAACGAGAATATAAGTAGTTAAAGCCATGTTGCTATAGCCGAGCGGAAATTAATTAAAGCTTTATTATACAAATGTACTAAAATGTATGATGACTTTCTATCTATAAAGTGAAAATCAAAATACTAAGATTAGATATATTTTACGTTATCCAGACAACGTGGGAGAGCTACTTAAGGATCGGGCTCGACCAGAGTGACACCACAAGCAGGTGGAGTGACCTCACAGAAATTCGATGTTAAGAAATTACTTTGTTACTTTCATCGAGTGAATAAGGTTACCGAAGCCCAAAGCTCCCATAAATATAGAAATAAAGTCAAAGATCGGCAGAAATACTCTTGTGATTTTTGGCTTTACAGGTTTCTATGGGTGGCAAAAGATGCTTAACATCAGGCGATCTGTCTATCCGTATGCTTCCAAAAAAAAAAAAGAGGCTGTAGGTTAAGGCTTTTTAATCTAATAAGCAAATGAAAGCACCCAATGAGTACAATTCGGAGAAACCGTGAGTAACAATCAATAAAAGTATATGCTGCATCACGTTAATTTATTAGTCGTACGAACAGTACAGTGAGTACAGTGGCAGTACCTCAGTACTTACCTGGTGAATAACTACAAGTTACCCTTGTAAATTGTCTGTAATTTATGAAACTTCTTACGTTTTTTTTGTGTTAAATCACAATTTACTTTTATCAAAATAAATTATTTTTTTAATTATGATAGAGAAACATTGAAATCAGTAAAAGTTATGATCTCAATTTTTTTATGTTGTTGGTCGGCGATGAGCTTATTTTATTTTAGATGAATGGAAACAATTATATTAGGAAAAGTGTTTAATATGCCTCTGAATATCTAAACTCCGTCGCCCACGTCGAAAAACTGCCATCACAGAAGCTCAACGTGATTACCATCTCTTTAATCTAGTGAAAATGAAACAAAATATATTTTATAAAAAAAAACATTTTATTAGCAAACTAACATAGGAAAGTAAAAATATAAGAAATTCATTATAAAACTGTAAATGTTGTAAAAAATTATGGTAGTTACTTTTAAATTACACATACTTTACAATGTGATACTGGTTTTATGTGACCAGATCAAATCTGACAATAAGTCTGACAATGGAGTCCATCGTGAAGTACTTTTGCGTCGTTAGAGTATTCTAAGGCTCGTAAAGAACCTTAATAACACATTATTATTTTTTATATTTAACCAAAACAATACTCTAAAGGAATATGTAGATGTATGTAACAACAACACATCCAGCTCTATATATTTTTCGGAATAACATACATTACTGGTATTGCCTTTGAAAGTAAGATCGCGCGATCACAGCGGTCACTTATGAAAGGCTATCTATGAGGCAATATAGAATACATTTTTACTCAGACGGTTTTAATCAGAACTAGATTGGTAAAAACATAAATGTTAGTGAACCTGTAGGACACTACTTCATATTTTCGTTTATTCGTTGTATCGGATAATATTTAAAACAGTAACATATGTATTTATTATTTATTCAGCTTTATATCAAACTAATATTCAATTAGAGGATTTTTTTCTGCATAATTTTTAGATAATTTAATAAAATAATAAATTTAACTTGACCTTGGCAAAATGGTTTTAATATGGCCATTTATAAATAACTATGATACTAAACGGGTTACACTTTAAATGTGACCAAAACGAATTAAGAAATATAATACTCATGACGATAAAGTACAACACGTGTCACACTCACATAAAGTTTGGAAGACTGTAGTGATATTGAACCAGTGGGTGACGGCGATGCACCACGACTTGCACCGACTTCACACTGCATAATAGATATACAGATAAGCAAAAAATCACAGCTCCGGTTAATCAAAATACAATTATGTTTTGTTTTCATGTTTTCTTCACCTTAAAATACAATTCTAAAAATAAATAATGAAGTATTGTACAGGACGGCTCAATTTAAGGGCGAAGTGGATGAACGCTCCATTCGTACTAATTTAAAAAGATTTTTGAAACGATATCCAAATTAAACTAGAAAAGAAAGAACTAAAGAGACGTTAGATCTACAAATCTCAAATTTCCAATTATTAAGAGAATTAATCAAATAATAATCTCAAATAAATTAAGTTTATTTACATGGCATATACATTTAAAGAAAATTGTTCAAACCGAGTCATCCACGCCCCCCCCCCCCCCCCTCCCCCTAATACAATTCCAATGTCATAAAATTAAATTATTCATGCAATTATCTATAGAAACTTACAAACAATACATATTTATCAATAAAATCTAATAATCAACTCAGGAACAAATGCAATAAAAATCGATCAATATAATCCTTTTCAATAATAAACCTTTTCAATATAATGTAATCAAATACCAACATAATTTAATATATTACGTGAATATATTAACAATCATTTATGCACTCACATAATTTATGAAGGTAGCCATAGTATCTTAAAGTAATCTGGTAAATCTCTCAATGTTTCTTATTTAGGTACTTATTAAAACTATAAATTCGCTAGTAATACAAATACCATCTAATGAGATACAAGTGGTAGAGTATAAAATTTACTTCCAAAGTCATCATTCCATAAAATTCATCCATGATACATATTTACAAGTTAATGAGTATTGTTAAGAGTTTCCTCTGGCTTTATAACTATAATTTTTATATTTACGGCAATCTCTACAGAAGCTTCGTTGTGACGTGTACACCTCGTGTAAAACTAGACTTTAGGAGACAGTGTAGGTACGAAATTCAGTCTGAAAACAATTATAACAGTCATTTTTGCACACACTGATGCACTGAATATTTTATTACAAATTATCAGCACGATTACATTTTAATCGATAAAAGCATAGTACTAAAGTAATTTAATATCTAACGTTCGTACAATATTGATATAATAAACCGAGATACTTAAAGGACTCTGAGTGTGTCACCAGAATCGACAATTACACTTGGCAGGGTCGGTAGCAGGCAGTGTTGTTTACAAAAAATACTGAATATTCACTTTTTTGTATCAGTATTACTAAGGGCAAGATGCTTGTTCCTATTGGCAAAATATTAGTAAAGAGTAAAGTAAGACAGGTATGAGTTTACATTAGTTTACGAGTTTAATTTCTATGTATGTACAAATCGATAGTACTGACACATCAAGATACAAATCCAAATGACAGATATATGAATACAACACTCATGACATGTGTATTTAAGACCATTAATTTTGTTATTTACAATAATACAGAAACACATTTACGTGATCAGATACATAAACATTAAAATATGTAATGGAAACACCGTACGACTTCTAAATTTTTAACAGTTTCAGAACAATGCAGTGAATAGTTTTGAACTTATTTGGAATTCAAATATAGCATTTCGAAGAATGTTTCAATAGAAAAAAAGTGACTAGGTCATGTCACAATGTCATTGTATGTGATACTGAACAGCTGACGTGCGGAGGCCGACATAATAACTTGACCTTAATTTCGGTGCTTTAATTTCAATCGTGGTACATAATTGAACTATTGAAACAGACACGATATAGCCTTTTAACATATTTCTTGTACTGATACTTCGATCACGTTGTAGCTAAACTATGTAGTCAGGTAAGGTTAGTTTACATTTATATTTTAGTCTCTTAAATATTCATATATATGTAAGGCATTATCTCAATTTTAGTGCAAAATATTTCAATTCTATTAAAACTATGAACTTTTATTTTACTGTTCTGCTTACCCGTGATTCTCTATAAGCAAGGATTTTTTTTTTCCCATTTCCAGATAAATTATGCGCCATGTTTTGTTTGTCTAGGTATGCAGTTCTTTGTATTTTTATACAAGTTAATAATCCAATTACCATGTTTTAGAACCATTTTATGCTCAATGTATACCAAGTCAAATACTTTGAATTAATAACCATAATAGAACACATTGAGTACTCTATTCTGAGAATTCACTAATATAAATATTTTATCTTCAAATGAAAGTTCCATATTTTGTTCGTAATGATGGACACTTACGAGTATGTCGGATAAAAAAGAAAGAATGTTCTCTCAACTTTTAGAACAAATGTATATAAGAAAAATAAAACAATTTGTTATAGTCTAAGATTATAGAGAGATAAGTATCTGGAAATGTCAGTAAAACAGATTAAAATGATGTCTATATTAGGTAATTACTTTCACTAAGTAGAAGGTAAGCATGCACAATACTTTCATGCACTTTCATCTTTGAGATTACGGTTTCATAGCTAATAACAGGTACCTAATAACGGGAGGACATAAATAATGATTACCGGCATAGGTGTTCGACAGTAAACAATGTCTAAGAACCTATCTAGGGAGAAATATAAATAATGAGAGGGCGAGGCCCTGCGTTATAAACACACGGATGGAACAAAGAAAGGCCAATTTGTCAGACGAGAAAGGGAGCACAATTTTAAAGATCACGATTGGAACACCACTTGTATTTCTAATTTATAGCAATCTAAAGGCAATCAGGCCTCTCCCAGTATGAGGCGAAAGATGTAATATTGGGAATGAAAAACCGTTCACTGCGTCGCATCGCTCAATATGGACAAATGAATGAGGGGCTCGCTGGTCCCGAACAAGCGATTATGTTCAAATCACTATAAAGAACATTATAATAATAATGACACTATTTCACTTTTTTATATAAAATCTTATCGCGGGTATAGCAAGGTTGTTATAGTACAAAGAATCGTGGTGTTGGAACAGTATTTCTTTTGAACAAATTTTAGACGATTTTTTCGGTGTATTCCAAATATGATCACGATTGGTTGAACAGTTTAAGTAAAAGGTAACTGACAAATGGATGAACGGAACCGCTTTCATATTTATAACATTAGTAAAAATTTCCATGCTGAAAAAAAAATCAGTGTTCGAACTAAGCGGTACAGTGTAGAGGTGCGGTAGATGAGTGGTGAAAGATGGTGGGTTCTGAATACTCGATCTTTTACTCTTTTTTTATTTTTAGAAAGTTTAGTCGGCCGCAGAGCGGCACAGCGGGAGAAATTACTGCGGCGCCGAGACGAGTAGTAACACCCGCACTGCACGTCATTGTTAACTATCAAAAAATAGTTGATTATTTTTAGACATATCGTCTATATTCTACTGTGAAATAAATCAGACCTGCTTTACGTAGAATCAATCGATACACAAACGGTGGTGGCGTATCAAGGAACTTATGTTAGATATCTACTTACATTAAAATGCATATTATACATGACTTCTAAAGTTAACTAATATTTATGACTAATAAATTATAAAGAATGTAAGTTAATCTTATAATCTTGTAAAACACTTAAAAGTATCTGTTCTTAGCTAAAGTAAAATGTATACGGTAACGGGCGGAATTACATACAAATTAACAAATAAGTTTAACGGCCGAGAACCTTCACATACTTTTTCGTAACTGTCTTATTTCTCTATAAGTTATTACTTTATTAGCACCGTACCAAATTTATCTGTGATATTTTCAGCCTTTAAGTATCGATTATGAAAATACATTGTTATCGTATATCACCAAGATAAAGTTCAATTGACTATGAATGGGGTGTGTGCGACTCTCGCGTTTGGGCTGTTACCTCTGTTTGTTGGGCTTGACGGCACCGTTGGCGGCGGCGTTTTTCTGAGCAATGTGGGTCTGGTAGTGTTTCGCAAGATGTGCCTTCTGTCGGAAACTTTTACCGCACAATGAACACGTAAACGGTTTCTCACCCGTATGTGTCCTTACGTGTACATTGACCGAATATTTGTCCTTGAAACCTTTCGAACAGATCGAGCAATAGTGGAGTGATCTCTCTTTTCGTCCTCCGTTTGAAGTAGAGGTAGCAGCTTGAATAGCCGTTCCGGATTGTGTCTGTGATATCGACGGCGGGTTTTTACTTTGCGGCCGTTTAGAATATTTTTTGTTACCTGTTTTTGTACTCGTTACGGTTGGCGATGCTGTTACTATTTGTAAGTGTTGATTCAATTGAACTTCTCCCGCTGGGATCATAGTCACTAGCTCACCGTTTACATGATGTATATTATAGACATTACGCGTTGGATCAATAGGTTCTACGGTGCAAAAAGATTGCATAGACTCTCCGAGTTCCGTAGCTATCCTCTTCAATTTTTCGTAGTCTTCGGGATAGTTTGCATCTAGTCTTGATAGTAAGATATCATCTACATTTTGTGTTGATGATGGATTCTCGCCGTTTGATAAAACATTGGCATTTGGATCTTCTAGTAGTATTGAGATGTTGAGACGGTTTTGTGGCGCAATTGTCATTAGTAACTCGGCATCAACATCTTTGTTGTCTTGGTACATCGATGGTACGTCTGGTTTGTTGTTATTAATAGTGATTACTCTCTTAACTTCATTATTGACGTCAACTTTTGCAACAGGTATTTTTTGAATGGTGTTATATCTAATAAACGCTTTACCCTGTAAGGCACTTCTGAGCAAAGATTCGTTCGATTCTGGATTTTGATTCGTAATTTTCCAATCATTGTTATTATTATTGAATTCTACTTGGTTGTCTAATAAAGCTGGTGTTGTAATGAGAGAAGGACTATGAGATTCTTCTTTCTTGTCGCTACTCTGAAAATCATTTTCCTCGTAGGGATAAGGTTCTACTTTAACTAACTCACTTGTTGTCAAATCAGGGTTTTGACTTTCTGAATCACCTTCTTCATAGTTGAAACCTTCTACTTTTGGTAACTCTTGATTAAAGTCATTAGAGAAACCATTCATGTTTAATATAGATTCAAGATCTAAGTTATCGTGTGGTTCTATATCAGCGGGACTAGACATAGAAACATCCTCTTCTTTACCCCAGTATCGATTTGAACTAGTTTCAGTCATATCGTGATTCAGAACGGTTAAAGTGTATATTTGTCCGTCCGTGTTATTAATTAATTTGTTAGAAATTGTCGCATCTGCGCAGGGATGTGTGCTATTAATGTCGCTTTCTTGGTTCCAGTAAAATTTGTTGAGATCTTCTAACATGGCATTATCTAAGCGATCCCGATCACGATCTACGTTCCAAATAGAGTCAAAACTCTGTAACGTCGTAGACGTAGTGGCCGTAGCCATATTATTGTTAGCGCCAACCTGCGTGGCAGTCACGCTAAGCAGGCTGTTGTTATTTTGTTCCTTAGGCTCTTCTGAGAGCAATGGATTTGACCTAGAATCTGGTGATTCCATGAACACATTCACAGAACGCATCTGTTGTTTGTACTGAGCATCAGTAACCTCGCTAGACGTCACGAAATCAAAGAAATCTGACTTTGACAGTTCTGGGGCAGTGGCCGTCATGACTACCGTTTCATTTACAACCGAGGACGACAACTCGGTTTAATATCGTATCAGTTTTGCTACATCAAGTTCTTTGTGTTTGCAATCAATTAGCTTTGTACTACAATAAATATATCTAAATTTAAATAAGTGAATAACCCGGTATGACTTGTACTTTATTGGCAGTCGCTAGAGCGTCGGTAACTGATAGTTCAGGTGTGCAGGGCGCGGGCTGGGGTGCTACTCGGACGTGCCCAACGTGCTCGAGTCAATCGGCGGACCAATCGAGTGTGCGAACTTGATCCGTACGTTCCTTTTTTCCATTATTCACCCCAACCCTATTCCTTGTTGGTCGAGAACTTAGACAATGAGAATTTCTGCAGAGGACATACACTCCATCAAATATTCCATGTTTTGTCTGATGATCCTCTGAAGAAGAAGACAATCTGAAAAAAAAGAAAATTCAATTAAGTATAATTAAAATAAAAAATAACATGCATAATTTAACACTAGTACACAATATTATGTTCGGATATCATAGTTTGAAGCAAGATAGGTTCGTGTCTCAACATCTAATTAATAAATCCAGTCAGAGTCTTTAGATCCTGTACGAAACCAGGGCGAACCAGTCACGCGTCGTGCCTATCAGGCATCACGTAGCGTCTGCGCCGGTGCGAGGCCTTCCAAGCTCTGCGAAGCGACTTCAGAGCAAATACTAAAATTTAAAATTGAACATCAAATTTTATTAAAATGAAAGCAGAAACGAGAACATCACACGGTTTATAATTCTACTGGTCGTCTAAATATTTTTACTTTCTACATTATCATACATATTTCAACATCCTTCGTTTAGTTAAATGTAGTCAATTCATTTAATTTGTGAGTAAAATGTAGTCTTTAAGTTATATATTTACACCAGAGGTTTCAGACACACACACATATACGTGTTGTAAAATGAGAAAGGTCTGTCAAACGACACGATGAATTGGAGCAAGCGCGAGGGACCGAAACAGTCGATATTATGTTTCATCTGATAGTTGATACAATGGTAACACACTGATATTTGAAGAAATATTATTTACGACTTGTATACTTTACATATACTAAGGATGCCAAATAATTTAATATGGATATCAGCGAAACAACTAAAATACCGTTATTACTTCTTCAAGTACCATGGGAATAAATTGCGGCTATGTAATATAGTAATATTGTAAAATCATTGTTAATTGTGTAAAATAGCTACGCTAAAACTGTCTATTGATAATAATCATTATTTCCAGAAAATTATGACGTTTGTCTTTTAAAAAGATCCTTCACTTTTAACAATGTGAATTCATAATTTTATGTTTCATTCTGCCTGTCTTAGACCATCTCTATATACGATTTAATGATTATTATCAATAATTTATACCATCATTTGGAACTTTTTATATAACCTATCGATGGAACTCGAAATCCTCGATGTCTTATAGGTGTTATTAACTTGAATATAGATTGTGTTGAACATATGTTGGTAAGCAATAAAAAAATTAGAAAGAAACTTTAATAATGGTTACTAACGTTGTATTCTATTTTTGCAGTTTTGCTTAGTGCATTTTGTAACAACGTATGCATGAAATAACAAATTATATAGCGTGTATGCTCAATGTATTCTATTCCGAAGACAAACAGACATACATTTCTAGAATGTTACTGTTAATGTTAATAGTAATTTTCTATTAATCGCCCGCAGAATACCTGGACGTGGCAAGTTACTACTGGAAGAGCATAAATTAATACATTTACTCTCGCGAAAGAAGCTCGTAAAAGTCTAAATTCAATCAGTACTTTGCAATGATTACCACACAAAGATATCTCAAACTGTACTAAATTTTATACAACCTGTCATTATTTTAAACGAAACACTAAGTTAACATGCGAAATTGTTTCGTAACTAACGGTGCCGCTAAAAATAGTGATTTTGGCATTACTTTAACCGTATTTCACAATAGTTGAACGGACCGAGTGGATTAACTTTAAATTCTTTTCAGAAATGTTACTTAAAGTTGTTAAGACTTAATTGTACATCATGAAAGTAGAAATATTGTGTTAACGAAAGGTTTACCTTTAGTGCGTCTAAGTGGATAAACCCAGTTTGTTCAGGCTGGTGCAGTCACAGGTAACTATTATAGTTGCCCGCTAAGGTCACTACAGCGGTTTTTCTGAGAAGCAGGTCTCGTAATAGCTTCATAAGCCATTAACTTTATCGATAAGCATCGATTACTACAATTGGTTTGTGTCTTGTATTGGCAACACACCAACAAAATAGTTTTTAGCGATCACTGTTGGTATGTTGCGCATACAAACTGTAATTACACTTAAAATTTTAGTCTCGTTTTACCAATGACCAGCTTTTTTTTATTATAATTACTGAAGAATTAGAGTTCTGAGAAGTGGTTCTTATCTACCTAAACGATTATTAGAACATTAGACGAATTTAAAGATTTCAAAGCGAAAATTGATTTAACTATCTTATAGGCTCTGGAAACTAAAACAACGTAACAAAGGGTGTACCTGTAGATGTTGTTATAACAAAGCAATTAAATAGTTTGTTTCAAAATATTTGAGTAATTAGTTAATACATAACTGTTTTAAACATCAAGTAAGGATATAAATTTGATGAGTTTGTGTGAGAAGTGGCGGTGTGCACAGGGCGCTGCATGTGGGTTAACGAGCGCGGTTGCGCCACGAACGCTGGCTGCGCCTGTGCACTGCGCCAAAACACCGCACACTAGTGATCAAAGTTTTTTCCAATGTAAAATGTGACGCGAAGAATTTATCTAAACTAAAAATTCTTTTTTTTTAAATATCTATATATTTTTACTGTACAACGAAAAAAAATGAGTTATAGAAAAAAATAGTAAAGCTAAAGATAAATTCAAATGTTGAAAATAAAATCCAAACTCAGACTCAGTTTTATTAATTTTTCATGACAAGCTCTTGAATACAAGTTAATGACATGAACAACTGTGTTTCAAAGTTCTGTAATTCATTTGGTGAACGGAAATTGGAAAGTGTAAAAGGATAATTTACTTAGTTTTTAACTGTAGTGATGATTTAATATTACGGCAGATGGCGTTGAGTTGAGAACTTTGAAATAATTTATGAAATTTCATCGCTAAATTTATAAGCTGAGTTTAATTTCCTTAAAACGATTTTCGATTGATTGTTTCCTAAACTGATTTATGATATTTATGATATTTTTTAAATTAATTTTATAGAGTAAAATTCAGTATATTATGACCTCTGTTAATTTGAATACCTTCTAAGACATTCTTCTTACTAAAAAACAACGTTATATATCTCTAAGAGACTAAAATAAAAGTAAAATAAATAAATATGGTAGTACTATATTTATATAGGAGTACTATACTCTGCAATATAGTAATATTATATTTGTTTATTTTACAACACAACACATACATCTAAAAGTGTCGTTTCCTCGGGATTTATTGTTAAAATTATTCATTCTTAGTCTTGTTTTCTTTTTCATTTCTTAACTTACTTGTATTTTAAATTAATAGTACATTAAATATAGCTAATAATTACATTACAAGTACACTACGAGCTACTATTTCAAGTAAATCTTGAATTGTTCTATTTTCTTTAATTATATTATTTAAACGTGACACTAAAGTTATTATATTTTATTGCGTACTTCTGACGTTGGAGCGTAGGGTATCTTTAATTAACGTGGAACAGACGGCCTCAATATCAATACTACAATGCGCGACTTTATCTCTTGAAACTATCGAACGATGTCTACAAATTGCGTCGTATTTACAACAAAAATAAACGGACAATTAACTGTGAAGTTTCAATGTGGCGATAATGACTAGTCGCGGGATTCGAGACTGGCCTGTGGTGAGGACTGAACAGCGAGGGCCGCGGCCTACTAAGATGCGGATCGCGATAATACTGTGGCCACAATGTGACGGTTTTAATTGGACGTTTTACATAGAATTGATTTAGAGTGAACCTCTACTTGCTATTGGTCACTTTATGTAATCCAAATCAAGAGGGTTCTCGTTATGGCAGTGAGTAATGTGCGAACTTTACATTACACCAGCATCTAAGCTTTCGTAAGATTTTTTTTGAAGATCAATGTTGCAATGAAGCGGTGCCAAGGTTCATGTTTGATGAATTTTATAATGATGAATCAATTAAATATCTAAAATAAAAATATTAAATTTAATGAACTACTGATTTTTATCAGGTCGTAAAGACCATTTATAAAATAATGAACTATTTAACTTTGAAGTTCTTTGACATAGTGAAAGACGATTAGGATAGACATTGAAGCTTTTGTCTTTGTTTTTCCCTGTACCAAACGCTTGCAGTGAATTATCTTAAATCATATTAAAGTTTTACTCATCAGTAGAAACATCTATAAAGTGACAATGGTTCTGATTAAATTACTTGAAAGTTGTGACATGAGTAATTAAATATCTATTGACCAACGTGCGCTTAATTACTTTTCTATTAACTTTAGTTAAGTATTTGCGGTACTAATTGCACGAATACTTTTGCAATTATTATTATCAATATAGTACTTATTATTCAGTATATTAGCAAGCTAGACGTAAATGGCCGTTCGTTGCACACAGCGTTGGCATACCAGAGCGCATGCGTTGCCGTTCGATGCCACCTTTGACATTTTACGTGAAGACGATCGCCTACTTCATACAGCCTTTGATCTCTTATACTGTTGCAATTTTATGCCAGATTATTATAATGAGTTAGATAGCTGGAAAAGTTAAATTTACGTTGCGAGCTTTACCCGTTACCTTAAACACGAATGACATGCGGTTAATTACGGTAAATATAATTAAAGGTCGAAATTTCAAAACGTGTTTCAAAGCTCTGAAGATTATCAAGTTTCACGAAAATTAATAGAAATGTACGTTTTCTAAGTAAAATAACTTAGCTTTACGTTCTTTGAATATAACTGATTTTCAAAATCGTCTTAAGAAACGCACGTTTATTGAACGAACATTTTTGCAATTCAATTACCTTCGGCGCCGGTTAATTATTACGTATAATCTAGTTGAATCATTTAATTTAGACATTAATATACTTAGTAATCTTAGTGATACTACGTAGATATACTATTTATTAATACAAAATATATAGGTCGATTGTGGTTTACACAATGTTTTTATAGTAACGGAGTAACCGGTGGCTACGTAAGGATGGACAATCTAGTCGTGACATTAATGGCAGAGATTACTTGCTTACGCGCAACTAGAGTGTTTCGTTATTGACATAAAATATAGTCAGAAGGTATCTATATCGGATAGTGGTAGCTCAAGTTTCCCACGCGTAATGCGGCTCGACTGTTGCGACTGATAGTGTCATAAGCCCCATGCAATTTCAATAATCTGTACTAATATTATGAGACTGAAAAGTTTGTTTGTTTATTCCTTTGTTT
Organism: Hypercompe scribonia; assembly: GCA_949316085.1. Classification (NCBI taxonomy): domain Eukaryota; kingdom Metazoa; phylum Arthropoda; class Insecta; order Lepidoptera; family Erebidae; genus Hypercompe; species Hypercompe scribonia. Next base: position 14,053,468 of record OX438969.1, on the reverse strand, counting down.
ATTTATTTGGTTGAACGCGATAATCCAAGAAATATATTTTTTTAGACCAGTAGTCTAAAAAAATATTTCAGTGGTAGATAAACCATTTATCGAGGAAGGTTATATAACATCACGCTACGAGCAATAGAATACGCAGACAAGCCAGCGCGGGTCAGCTAGCACAAAATGAACCTTACTGTTTTTGGCTGTACATTCATTTATACTTATACTATCTAAATTTTGTATACAATTTAAAAAAATAAATTAATATATATGAATACTATAAATCTCTTAAGTAAAAGTGGTTTTTCGAATTAGTTTAATAACATTTCATTATCATTTTGAAATATAATAAAACTTGGCACGATTTTTAAAATCTATTTTTTATTTTATTGTGTGTTATCTCTCATAAAATGATGATTATAAGATCGTCAGGTATAATCTATTAGAAGTTTAGTTTTTATGTGTCCATGTACGGGTGTGCCAACTAGTTGTTCAGGTTTATATCGATTAGGAACCAAAATTATACCGCGATGACCGCTTTGTCCTGCACTCTTCGGCGCATCAACCTAATTGGACAAATCATTAGCCAAACTCACGTAATATAATCGATTGACTACTTCACTTGACTGCACGGATGACGTAGTGGTTTAAGCAGTCACCTCGCTGCTTTCTACTGCACCGAGTGTTAAGGGTGCAAACTCAAATCTCGCATTGCAACAGCGCTTTGTGTGATCCACAAATTGTTGTTCTGAGTCTGGGTGTTCTTCGTGTCCGTCTGGTATGTTTGTAAAGTCCCCCGCGAGACATGATTTATTCGTAGTGCGAGAGTTGTCTCATAAAAAAAGAGAAAGAGTAAAAAGATTACATTTGTGATGGAAATAGCTTATCAATGCCTTTAAACTTTAAAAACTACATATTTTCTTTGTTAGGTATAATAGTGCAGTAGAACAACTGAGATATATATAAGGCTATAAAAAACTGTTGACAGCGAGTCATATAACACATTTAAGTAGAATATGTATATAGACTACTGTCCCAGTACGTCTTAATTGAAAAATTATCTTGCTCAATCATTGTCACATGTTACGATAAAATATAATTTAAAGTGATTTATTTTATATACAGAAAAGTTGTTGTAAAAATAAATTAACTTAAAGTTAAATGTATTTGCAATGCCCGTGTGATGATTGTATGTTATAATAATTGTGCTCTGTAAAACGTATTCCTACAATTTTATATAATATCTAAACGATTAGAAAAATATATTTATGACTGCCTCGGTGGCACAGTGGTAGTGTGTGTGACTGTTTCAGAGTTTGGGTGTTTACTACGTATAATATGTATGTACTCGTATTTGTATTAAAAAGCATGTATGTATTTTTGAGACTAGATGATGTTGTGCACCAGATATCTCAAATATTATTATTATTGTTATTACTTATATCTACAGTTCCAAAGTTAGACTGATCTCGCAAAAAAACTAAGTTTTATAATTTATCAGACGATCTTTCCTACTAAAGTATACTTTACCTCATTATTTTTAAAATTGTATTTTTTATATAAGAAACTATTACATACTTAAAAATTAATTCATTGGTGTTTTACGTCAATCATGATTACACTATGAAGTAATCCGGGATTACCCTACATAACAGATGCACTGACAAAAAAGAGAAATTTCAGTGTTGCGACGTAAGAAAGAAAATCTTACTATCGACATACGGGGCGATACTCGAGACGGTGGTCTGCTCTAGTTACAGAAAACGCTCCCTTCGATTTGGATCCGGTTCAATCTGGTTTTGTGCGAACATGTCTTCACTCTCTTATGGTGTTTCAACCACTATTATTTATAGTGTACCTTTACAGACAAACTTTAATCCATATTTTCGGATAAATTATAATATGTAACTATGTCCGTTTAACTTTAGCTACGTTTTAGTAAACACATAAGATTACATGTATGAAGTGCATTTATATCGACATGATCTTTTTGATAATATAATATCAGAGAGAAATTTTTTTTTTTTAAACTTCCTATATATTGAAGAATAATATGTGAAGAAGTTATTGGTATTATTTTTGTTAAACTTATTTCATTTAGTACTTAGCGCATTCTAAATATGAATATTTATAAATAAATACTTTTTCACGCATTATGACGATTAGATACGATAATATACAAAAAAAGAACATCTATAATACAAAGGCTGTCACAGGGAGTACAGACTCCCTTTGACAGCCTCACGCATCACACACGTGATGACATTTTGATATCGATAGAAAAAGTTTTTTAACTACTGATTGACTCGTATACTCGTATCTCTTTAATAGTAAAAATAAAATGATTGACTAATTGCTCGTTAGCAAGCAGGTTTGATAATGTTCAAAGCATTCTCCTGTGATACGGAGGTTACACGGCTTTTAACTTTTGACAGGCGGGTCAAGAAGTATATGGAGAACGAAAGTCGTACCTGGTTTATGGCATTATTGTTTTATTCATCGGATAATTCTACAAATATTAAATTACACGGCCAGGCTTAGAAGCCACGGCTCACTTTGGCGTTTTTTGCATGTCAGTGTACATTTCACGCTTAACTATTATTAAAAATATTTCGGATTCACGGTAGGTAGGTACTTAATTGGACACGTGATGTTCGTTAGTACAAGAAAGGTCCTAAATTACTAATAAACTGGATTTCTATTTTTGGAGTTTCCTTGCTAATTTGCTTCTGGAATTTGCGTGTGGGAACTGTAGAATGCTGATTGGCTAATTCAATTATAGAGTTGAGCTGTTACTGACTTCTGGTAGTATTTGTAATTCGATTCGTGTATTTGTTTTTTTATTGTTTCCATTTCCTCTAAACTTTGTCGTTTGTAGACTCAGTTTAGTAGTGTTTATTCTAAATGTCATCGCTTCTGAATATGTTAATGATTTTAAGGACAGAGTAATAACCAATCAACGTAGGAAGTATGCAAATAGCAGCATGTAAGTCTAGTGTTCACTTCAGATGACCCAGTAGATTGTTTATTGGTCATTATAATTAAATAAGAGTTAGAATCCTATTACTTCATTATTATAAGTGATATAATATAGTAAGCATATAACGCAAAAATATATGATAACCCCGTCTGATTTGATAACTGGTAAGACCTGCTAACTTGGTGACATTGGCATAATATCTAAACTGACTACAATTTATTAACTAGACAACAACTAGTTACAGAAGTAAATCTACAATAACTGGTTAGCAGTAGTGAATTCATGATCACTTCCATAGTAAAAACTGGGTGGCAGCATGTTAGGAAAAATAATACTCACTCTGTCATATCATACTACTTACAGCAAGCAATTCCGTATTTTGTTATTGTAAAATAACTAAGAGCAAAAGTCAATGTAATTATTCGTACACGTATTTATTGATCTCGGTACAAATAAACGGGTCGGTGCAACTTGTAAGTTGCCATTCGGGAAGTAAAATTATAACGTGCATAAACGCTAATGTCTATACGATCACGTACACACATAATTACAAATATTTGAGTACGACTATAGGTGTTTGCTTTACTTGAATTATATGTTATGGAGAACCTTGGGTGAGGCCTATGTCCAGCGGTGGACGACTTTCGGTTGAGACGATAATGATGATAGATGCTTACTGAATACTTTTTTAAGTATGGGACTCGCTGACATCTGAACAGGGAGCTTCATTTGAAGTAATTAAAAATGACACCATTACCGAATACTTCTTTATGACAAAGACAAATAAATGTGTAAAAACATATTAAAATCAAATCAACCTATCGCCATCCATTGCTAAACGAAAGTCGTCCCCAAGAAGTGATATTCTTCGTTTAAAAACTTATTAACCTAACATTATGTTTAATATTCCATTTGTATGTTACGCTATGTTATATTTCTACATTTTTATAATAATCCTTGCCGAGAAAACTATTTACATAAATCTTCTACAGCTTATAAGAATTTTTATACTTGCATTTTAGATTAGTTGCAATATGCAATAAATTAATATTTACATTATTAGTATTTTCTACTTTGTATTTATTAATAACCACTTTATTTAAATAACAACCCACACCGAAACCTCAATATTGAAATGTAAATATATTCGATTTAATATAGATATAAAAACAATATGAGGTGGGTACCTATTTACATTATGTACCTAAACGTTTCAGTTTCATTTAAAGAAATGACATTAATTTCATCATAAGTATTATGAATCTGAGGCCACTTATTTAGAAAGATATTTTTTAACCAAACGAAAACATATCCAAGTAAATTATGTTATTTAAATTCACCAGCAGCTTGAAAGAAAATAATAACATTTTTATATAAAAGTACAATTATAATTAATTTAGAAATGTTACGCACTTTATAGTGTACATTACATAGTGTACGTTATTAATGGAATCTTAGTAGGTAATTATTTTCTAGCAGTAACTCATATAGCGACTAGTGATAGGTCTAGCACGAAACTTAATGAAGCTCATCTATATATGTAATAGCAATTGCAAGCTCCGAGCTCATTATTTAAACGAAAACAACATCGAAAATGATACGTAGATAATCAGCATAGTAACGTACGTAAGTCAATCAATGGCTAAATCAATCAAGTCGAAACGATTTTTTATGCACGCCATCCAATCAGAGAATATAACATTAAGCAAATGCAACAAGATAAAAAAGTCGCGGAAGCGATGCGTCAATTTAGAAATAAGTGGACGATACTTTTTTGATCAAACATAAATGGTATACGCGTTTTAAGCTCACATAGTTTTATTGTGATTAAATACCAGTTTTTTATCCGTTTTGAATAAAATTATTTTTTTAATTTGCCACTATTACGTCAAAATTACTCATATTTGTGTATTATCTACTGAAATTGACAATATTTATCGTTAATTGTAAAACACATACTTGGGACTTAGATAAGTATAATAAATGTACAGTACAATCAAATGTGTATGTACCAATACATTTATGAGACTCGGATCGCTTCCCATAGTGCGAACTACTGCAGCTTAATAATTTTCAAATCGTGATCTCACATCAATTTATTTCACCATTAATAGTTTGTCCTTATTTATAGGTATTATCACGTCTATTGGTCTGAGCAGTTTCGTAACGTTGCATTTTAACATCATTTGCATATTCCACGGCGCGGTGTCGATGTGAACCCGTGTTGTACATCGAGCGAACCACAAATAATTACAATTCACAAACTTCATGTAGTTTATTATAATCTACTTTAAGCGACGTACTATTCCTTACAATTAGATATTTAATATACTCTTTCTATCTATGTTTACATACGAAATAAGTAGCTATATTACAATCAATTTATTATTATCGAGAAAATTAAATAGTTACAGTAAGATATTTTAATAATGAAACTAATAATATTGTAACTAAGTGAGAAAATAAAGTTTATTATAATACAAAAACTATTTTCTAAAAACAAGAATATTTAGTAAAATATACAGCAACTAAATACAAAAATTCATAGTGGTACCAAAACTACAAACCTATGTTTTTAGTTTACTATTTAAGCCTTTATTATGTATAAAATTACCTTCGATGCAATTACAATATCAAATTTTAATCTTGTATAAATAAATCCTTGCAATCTCTGATACTTTTTAAATAGCATGTTATTATTACACTAGTTTTGTAACTTTGTAATATTGAAACTTAAGTTTTCTTTCTTCTGGATGAAAATTGAAATTTAAGATCTACTTAAACTACGTCGTAAAAATAACTTTATGTATTTAGAATTTTATTAGGATTGTAGGAACACTCAATCACACTTAAAGTAGTCATTATTTAAACCCTTAGATTAGTTAATTAACCGATGGTCATAGTATTTGCAATGAACGAAGCACAATCAATATTGCGAGGTGCAGTATGCAGACTCGCTTTACGGATGTCAGGATGATCCAGATTCACTACGAATCCTTTCACCGATCGCAGCCTTGAGCACAGCGTGTCCCAGGATTGACCATTACGACGCACTGTTGTTAATGTCCCAGCGATTAACATAGATCGGTACTAAAAGATTTAGTGCACCTCGACTGTGCCTAGATGTTTATAGACCACACTATTGTGTCCGACTCACATTAACGATATGTTTAGCTGTTAGTGTATTGGGTAAGCAAATGTTAGGCCGGTCCCAGGCCATCCGAAGCAATGATAAAAATATTGGACATGGTTGCCAATTAAAGCACCAACGACGAAAACATCGGTGTTCATTACGTGTTACGCTCTTTTGCAATATAAATTAATGAATTTTATCGTTTTCAATTTTGTTTTATTTTGAATTTCAAGTCTATTTTCTTTTTCTATCAAATATTACCAGTGTATGTAATTTTTACTTGAAGTTGTTTGCACCTACCATCAAATATGAGAAACTCCGAACGCAACAGATTTTGTTGTAGAGCAAAAAATGTTGTGAAACAAAGAACACACTTATTTCTTCACATTAATTTTCCTATAGCTCCTGATGTAGTAATTTTAAACCAAGCGCAACGACTGATCATCGATATTATTACATTACAATTACCTTTGTAAATTAAAATATCATTTCCTTAAACACATTGGTTAATCACACCATAATACACATTGCAAGTTTTATTTACTCTTCTTCATAAATTGTTACAAAAATGGTATGACAGTAGCTATTTGCACGTGACACTTTACAAAGGAACTTTCGTAATAAATACTTGTATAGCTAAAAACATGCACCCACAGCCACTGTTAAAACCTGTACATATTAATTGAAGGGTTCATATCGTATAGCATGTTTGTCAAGGTAATTGCGGCAGGTTTTAAGTGAAAATATATTTCATTGCATATTTTTTCTGTAAAAGCGCTCTACATATTGACATTTCGGTGAGGAATTTTAACCACGGTGTGATAGTATATATGTATATACCGAATGATAAGCTTCTAAGGAAAACAGACATTATTTGTATACTTTACCAGGTAGACAAAGGCATAATTAGATACTTACATTTCACATAATATATTTGGCCTGCTTTAGTAAAGAGGACAAGCCTATGGCTATTATGAAGCAACATTTTGAAAATTTTAAGATAATAATTTAAGAATGTTAAGATAAATTTTCTTAAGGGTTAAATATATCAACCTATCTAAGTCATTTCTACATAATTGTAAATAGTATACTGCAAATAAAATATATATACGTAAAAATGTTGATTTGGTTTGTATACGTTTCAAAGATTCAAAAAGCTCTGCATAGATTGAACTCAAATTTTGACATGATATGCAACTGACTTCGAAAATTTTATTATCTATTTTTGTCATCAGTTTTATTCTTCGCTTCTCGTCAATGTTACCATAATACTCCACTTAGCTGGGCACAACTAGTCGGGAATAAAATGTGAGAAAACTAGGATTTTTTATATTTATAATTGGTGGTGATGTATTTATATTTATTTATTAGGGATTTACAAACGGCCTTCTTAACTATTGAAATTTATTAAACAGCACGATTTGTTAATTTGTTAAACGATAGCCTACAGGTTTTAATTTAAGTTTAATGATTTTTGTTATGGAAGAGTGGGGTCTCCAGAGACAAGCGATTTTAACTTAAAAGGAGGCTCCCAATGCTAAGTTATTATGTATAAACTCTTTGGTTAGTTAGAAAAAAACTGTAAGTAAATATACACTCACATATAATAAGAAAAAGAGAGGGAGGGAAAAAAGGTAGAGGAAGAATTAAGTTTTTCGGATGTATTGGACCTTAATAACTCAGGGTCGTATACTGGAATTGGCTAATGCCGCGAAGTCGATGTCATCACATGTTTTAATAAGTTACCAAATTTAGGAGAGATGAAAAATAAGGACCAATATGCGGCAGTTAGCATTGGCCTTTACTATTGGCCTTTATATCAGTACATTTCCGCCTTATCACTAAATTCAGAACATTAAAATTGTATTGGCAATCGGTGACAAATAAGTACGTTTATTATTTACAGATACCAATTTATTATATTACAATCTGTTTGTTTTGAGGGTCTTTTGGGCAAGCCTTGGATTCCTCTGTGTTCCTCCTATCTCTTATTAAGAACCGTTTGGGGTTTTATATTTCCTGTTTACCTAGAAACTTAAAAATATCTGGTAAATATTCCTTTCAAATTCCTTTTGACGACGCATGAAGGAAGGCAGTTTGAGTTGTACGGTGTTCTTTTGATCTTTTCAAGAAACGTGGTTGGCTAAAACATTACTTGCGTAAACATATATGATATCTCTTTTAAATAAATACATTTTTTTATTGACGATAAATCAATTTGACGTTATAAACCATATGTATTTGTTTGACTATCTACTGCGTAATTGCTCCTAAAGGGACAAATAATTATGTAATCTTTGAAAGACTAAGACAAAGATGACAACCAAAATTTTCTACCTGGTTACCTTCAGATTTAGTAAGAGTTGGTTGGTTTAAAATTAAGTAAAGAGAGTATATGTATAAGACGAGATTAAGGTATTAGGAAACACCAAAGTAAAATATATTCTTTTTAAATAGAGTGCATCACTCTTATATAGTAAATATTAATTATCATATAATAAACTGTTAATTTTCAAACCCAAACTTGACGATCTGTGCTAAATCTAGCACGACATGGTTAAGAATGTGACCTGCATGAAGCAATAAGTCGTAGTTTCTCCATCCATTATAGTTGAACATGTAATAATTTATCATAATATATACTTTTACCTAAATGTTTGTCGCAGAATTTGTGCTACTTACGGAATCAGTGTAATGCACCGTGCGCTACCGCTGTTTACGATTGGATACCACTCGGCGAAAATATTTCTTAGTCTAAACGACACATAACATGAATAATGACTTGATTTATTATAACATAACACAAATTTATTACAGCACCTTCACTTTTGGTACAATATGATAACAGTTATTGCAAAATATTTATCATGATTTGTTTTATAAATGGAAGCAAATAAAGCGTCTGAATGAACGAGTGTTTGATTATTATCCCAAAGATGCAACAATCTTGTTTTGTCACCGACTTGAAAAAAGAAGTAGATTAGACACGAGGTAGGTGTTTATTAGATATAACGATGCGTTGAAAATATATTAATATAAAATTTAATATATTTTAACATAAATAAATTGCAATATTTTATGTAATAGACAGTAATTGACATAGAGTCTATAGTTAATTTTATTACGAAAAAAATGTGTAAAAAAGGAGTACAAACTTTCAGTAAAAGTCATGAATTTTACGCGCACATTGATCACTGTCTTGCTAAACTGGACTGTTTCGTGTTCTGTCATTTGTTTTGGATATTACACATTGGTATAGATACCGACCTTAATAAAATTGTAATATTCCTATATACCTTAATAAAATAATAATTATATTAAAGGCAAATCTTGATACTTTTAAAGTGTTGCCCATTACGATGCTTTTAATGTACCTGTGACTAAGCTTCACACTAGTCAGCGTTCCAAACCCATGCTCATTATAAGTTATTATTATTACTTTGTCTAGTCTACACGTAAATCACGTACTCACACTTATATGTTATTTAAAAATTTCTACATGAATATTAAAATGACATATGATGTTATAATATATTTATAAACCCTGCACATAAAATGCTAATGTTTGTAATAAATAGACATTGAAATGTATCTTTAAATTTTAAAGTCTGCTGCGGCTTGCGTGCTTTGATCATTGCGATACTGCATTTTAATGAATAATTAAAGTACAGAGAATATCATTACTTATTTAGTAACTATATTTTCATTTACTTCGATAAACATCAATTAGAATCCCAAATGTGTGCTAATATTTACGGCGTGTACGAAACATAATTGAATAGAAAGCGGGAAGTTTATCCGGAATATTTATGTGAACAGATTGACACCTGTAACCTGATGGCGTACGATTCATGACGGTTCTGCGTTGGTTCTTACACTGATGCACATTTGTGATAAATTAGATACGCCACACTCGAGAACCAATCACGGCGCTTTGCAATCTGTTTTGCGAAATACTCGTTGTAAATTGTTAGAGAATTAGGATTCGTAAAATATTACGTACCTATTCGCTAGTGACGTGTCTGTTGGCTTGTATGAAAATGTTAAAGCATCTATTGTTCTTTATTTATACAAGTCTGTTACAAAAATTCCACTAGGCGAAGGTTGGCATAACGGTCAAATTAGGTCAAAATAAAAATGTCTAAAAAAAATAACGCAGATCCACGCAATTTTTTTAAATTTTATTGCTTATTGCTTAAGGAGACTGTTACTGATTTACAGGCAGCTTATTGATATACGTTCACTTGAGATTTGTATCATTTAATTACATGGCCCTGATAAGAACATAAGCTTTTAATCAAAACCTTTTATGTTCATACTGGTAGAGGAGTAATAAACTAAATAATTTAGTTCCAAATAATTTATATTGAACGGGCCTGTTTCTCTACTGGTTGGTGACGCTGACTACTAAGCCAGAGGTCATGGGTCTGATTCTCACCCAAAACAAATTCTTGTATGATGAGCATGATTTTTTTTTTGTAATTTATCTATAATATTTATATGCATTTAGAAATGTTTATGTATATTTTTCAGCAATTTGTTTACTATAGCATAGGCTCTACTTGAGGGGTTTACCCGTAGGTGGAGCCCGCGCTAGCGGGCAGGTGCTAGGAGGGATCGGGATCCCTCCTATCTCAGGCGCAGAGTGGCATACCATCTGGTTTTAGTCGGTCCGATTCCGACACACCACCCCGCCGTAAACCCCGGTGGGGTGGCAGCCCGTATGGGTTTCCAGACGTTAAAAACAAAAAAAACAGTAGCAGTCGTGGGACTGCCGATAGAAGTGAAAACGGAACTATTAAGTTGAGAGTAATTAAAACTATATGCAAAAATTATATGAAATTTTTTATGTTTCATATATAGCTATATATAATATATAATATCATATATGATATATAATATCATATTCTCCATAGCTATAGATATACTATTATCATTAGCATGTCGGTGACGCGAACCGAGGATTTTACCCTCTACCAAAACGCTCAACGCGCCTAAAGAAGTTTTCACTTCAAAAACCCTACCTGGGTTAGACTGTCGCATGCGAGGTGTGTGAATTTAGTATCACTATGTATTTAAATCGAAATTGTGTTGTACACTGATAATTGAAAAGATTTGTTTGGTACATTAGTAATAATATTCAAGCACCGGATAGTTATATGAAACTTATACATATTTAGGTAACATATAGTTAAATTAATTGTGCAAAGTATGTAGGATTTAAGGTTAAGGAAAGATACTCACTATGGCTTATTTCTTATAATAATGGCAAAAACTGAGTGTTGCGAGCTCATTTGCCGAACGTTCTTTCAAAGTTACAGTTATGTTGAAAGTTATTTCTACGTTTTGCAATTTATATGCATTCGAATAATACCATACCAAGTAAATAAATACAGCTATAAGCATATTTAATTTTTATAATCAATACAATAGAATATAACAAACCTTATTGTAAGCAAGTTTTAGTGTAAAAAGTGTAAAAGTTAATCGCAAAATATTTTTGAATTCATAATTTGAATGTTAAGAGTACTCTCTGGATAAATGATAAAATTCTAAAAAACAAAAAGCAAGATAAAAGTAGGTACTTAATGGAGTTTCTGAAGTGGTGCATAATATTTCTTATAAATACATTTCTATTCTAAAAGTTACAGATAATTCGAAATACACGTATATGTGTCTTGTGATAATAAATGTATTTAAATATAACAATAATAATATTTTTTAGTCACAACTTTAGTAATTTAGTAGGTTATTAATAAAATAGGTCGTTAGGAAACAGTAAGTGATGTACAATGTATAAAATGTGATTAATGTATATGTTATTATTTTTATCTGTCATATTTCCGCACAGTTAACTAAACGTACTGAGTAGACAGACGAGGAAGTCCGAGGAGGGAAGTGATAATTAAAGAGACAACTGAACGACTTTTGATAAAACTTTCACTGATGTTACCTTTTTATTTTTACATCACTAAATTAAAGTCAATATCACTCTTTTGAGATTTACAATATGCGTGTGCGTATGTACACTTTCTATTTAAAGTAACATTCACTTAAAAACATTATCATTGGTACATATGTATTCATGGCTTACTACTATTACTACAAACAATAAATCTTTTTTATAGATTTTAACTTTAGCTTCTGTGTTTCATGACTTTGTTGAACCGTTATGTTAAAGCTTAGCACAAAAAACTTTCTATACAACAACATATAATGGCGTAAATTGAGAAGTAACATCGTACGTTGGTGAGTCGTGACCAGCCTCTTGCCAAATCATTGTAGGCAAACAAATTAGTTCAATAAGATGTGATCTAAAACGTGCGACTGATCAACCGACCTCGACCCAAGTGACGCGAGAAATTGAAAACACTTAACTGCCAAACTTACAAGCACATCAACGTGTTATTAAATCGTTCTTCGAGAAACTATTAAACGAATACGTCCCTAAGTACAATTTAAATAAGTTGTATGTAACGCTTGCCTACTGTGATGATCACTTTCATATCGGATTTAATATTTCTTGATGTTTGTTAAACACTTAGAGTTGTCAATTTATTTGTTAATTTCTATTATAACTTCTAAAATTAACCTTACAAAAGAGAAATTGGTTCTTCTCCAAAATATACTATACACTGAGATAACCATGAAAAAAAGTATCACAGTAACATAGTAATAAAATATAATATTATTTTACCGTAGAGAAAATTAATATTTCCCGTCAGTATCTTTCGTGCTACTAAATAGGCTGCCAAAGATAATTACAAGAAAGGCGAATAATGGTGGCAATAAAAGAGACTGACAACTAATTTGTAACTTAAGCTGGAGCGTTTTGCGTTAAATAAATAATGATTATCTCTTCCAAGTTTAGAGCAAAATTGACATTGTATACGACGAAATCACACACATACGGTTTACAATTTATATTACAAATACAGCTCATTTAGACATACTCTGTGTGGAAGACTGACATCTGTACTAGGATGACCTGTATTACAGATTACCTACTCCAGACTCAGGACAGTGGAATATATAGCATAGTGTGGTGGGGTAAGCAGTAAACATTGTGTTGCATTGCCAAACACAATGAATGGTGAGTTTAGTATAAGTGTATGTGTTCATGTGTGTAGGTACATATGTACGTGTTTGTTCATTCGTGTGTGTGTGTATGTGTGTATGCTGCGTGATCATAAAAAATCACTGAAGTGACTGTAGAAAATAGAATTAGGATAGAAGGAAGTTATGAGGGCATACAGAGAAGACTTTCAGTTTCCTCGGAATTGAGGGGCTTTTGCCACGAAGTGGTAGCTTTGATAGTAAATATCAAAAATTTATGACCGCTAAGCAGTTTTAGTCCTCTTTGATATTGTAGATTACGTTGGCATCCTCTTAAATCAGACAATTTTATAATCTATCGGAATAGATACCTAAATTTATTGAGGTAGATCTTCAAATAGTAATACAGTCCTTGAATAATTCTTTATAAATATACTTTACTACATTTTTATATTGTAGCAATAGAAATATTAATAAAATATCATATTATAAAACTAGACTCACTAGACCTTTATTAAATGAGTCTGTGTTTTAAATGTCTATTTATTCTCTTTACATTTTTAAAAAATATAAATATCTATATATATATATATAATATAAATATGTTCGTTATAATATATTTTAGATAAAGCATCTACACTGTACTGTATACATTTATGATCAGAAAAATAAAAAAAAATATTGTTTGTGTATTAAATATTATTCATCAACTGCGTTTAACAGTCCAACGCTGGACGTAGAATAGGTTTTGGCCTCCTATACCACGCTGACTTGATAGATTGCATTGATATTGTCCAGTGTAATTTGATACCTCTTACGATACCCATGCGAAAAACAGGTATGGTGACAATCCATATTCTTAATCCGTCACCAAACGGAGCGAAATTACAAGTAAAAGGAAGCTATGATGGGTTTAGTAGTGCTTTGTTATGGTGAATAAAAATATCCACCTTGTCCTACGTGGACGTCTAGTCAGTAGCGTGTGACTAATCGAAGGGGCCTTCTAAATGTATGCTTTATTAAATATTTCAGTTCAATTTCAATTTATTCTAGTGTCTATTTAAATACAATTTGATATGCAATTAAATTAAATTAATTAAATAAGCTGGTGAATATATAAGTATAATCAAAATCGAATCAAAATTAAATCAATTTCGTACACAAATCGATATTTCAAATAAACTATTAATTTTTTGCAGATACTTGTGGCATAGACTTTTAACATTTTAAACACACAAAAAGCAAATATTTGATCTACGTTTATAGTATACTCGTATGTGAAATAACCGAGAATAGAATCAAGTGGCGTGCAATTGGAGTAACCTTTGTCCAGCAATGGACTGCGGTAGACTGATAATCATATGAAATATTTAAGTTGCTAGAAATCTAATAATCCAAACGGTGAAATGTAATTTAATGTGTAACCTTGTTATTAAATTATAATTTTATTAAACGAAGTTTTATTGCTAATGATGTGATTATTATTTCGTAGTGTCTACTAATAAAGGAAAGTTTCCTCTAATGGGCAGGTAATGGTTGCATGACTAGTATAAACAGAAGCTATTACATAGATATTATATGTCTGTTCCTTATACTTTTATTATGGTGACAACACAAACTTAATGTACATATTTTACATATGTTTTGATATCGAATGAAAGGAGAAGAAACGCTACTTACGCTAGGAATACATATAAAATACTTGATTCAAACGTTTATATATTTATATACATAAACTGTACATCCATACAACCTATACATACAATCTCATCGCCTCGTTGGTCTAGTGACTGTCGATCAAGAGGTTTCAGATTCAATCGGGAATTGGGAGTAGGGCCAACAACTGTTATTGAGTTTTTCTGATTATTTTAGTTATTATTTTATTAATGATTAGAAACGTTTAATAACAGACCGAAGTTTGAAATTGAGGATCTTGAACCTCGTGCCTCGGAGAACACGCGAAGCACGTGTCTGATGTCTGCCCGGTCATGTCGGATAACCATTCCGTCAGATTGTGAGAATGAGAGCACAGAGAGTGCACCTATGTTCGCGCACACTCTTGTACACTATGATGTCTTCTGCGTAGTTGACTGGTCTCTGTTAAGATTGCTCGCCGTGGCCGAAATCGGCTAGGAGTACATCATCATCATATACAATCTGTATTTTCAATAAGATTATCAAGTGCCTTTAGATACTGCATTGTTCAAGCGAATACAATACGAAGGGTATTATGTGATAACTATTAATTCATTAATTTAAATAGTGTTATTAATTTCATTCGAAAAAAAATATATGGGTACTAAATGGCGAACGTTACTATTTTTATATTATAAAAATATATAAGGAATGGCTTGTTAAAAAGTGTTAAATATTCTTTGTTCGTAATATATCAAATCATTTTTCACCCAATCCGTATGGATTTCATAGATACAATCTTAAAATTATGAATGATCATTGAATCATATATTTATATAAATACTTAAAAGTTCTCTAATGTGAATTACGACTTATTTGAAAAATAAATAGTTTTTTGGAAAAACAATCTCGCTAACGTAACTATCGTCGACTCAAATTAAATTAAAAACTGTATTCGCTTCACTATTTGTAAAAATATAAGAGACCAGTTATTACGAAATCTCACTCAAATTTGAAACGTGCATACGAAAAGAAAATGTAGTTTTTTTAAACAGCTGTAAATATGTCCAATTATGGTAGCGTGTCTGTTTACTCACGCAATAAAATTAAAACAATCATAGTAACTAATCAAGTTATTCAGAATGTAGTTCCTCAAATTACCGTGAATATAAAAAGATACATCACTTCTTCTATTTGAATAAGAATGCCGCACGCACGTTTCTTATTGAACACATACCGAACCCATGATATACATATCTATAATGAATTAATAATACAAAAATGTCAATTTCAATATTTGAAATCATTTTAACTTTTTATACAATTAATTACGTTTGACAGGAAAACCGACATATAGTTTCTGAGGTATCAATAACTGCACAGAAAAAAAACACACTTAATTACTTAAATAGTGATGGTTATGTGCGTTTAAAAAACAATATTATTATACACAGATAAACGTGATTTGTTAAGTATAATAATGTTCCGGGTTTCTGTAAAAGGGTATTATTTTGCATCACGTAATTTAATTATCGTTGTTAACGAAACCAGTCACGGAAATTTTTCGGTAACTTGTTCTTTAACAATGTATGTTTGACATTATAATAAAAAAATATTACGTCTACTGTGGGACTGTGTATCTAATGAATCATACTATACCGTGTCAATATTAATGGATTTTTATGTAAATACAATTATGTTTTGTTCAATAAGAATAGTAGTTCAAATATAGGGCTCGCACATTACTCATAAAACAGCATATTACTTTTATTATTAATATTATTTAAAATCTGTAAAAAACTATTATTTAAAGCCTCTAAAAAACCTTTATTTTAGAGGCCAACTGTAAGTTTAATAGTATAATAATATACAATATTAATACACATTTTCGGTTAGCTTTTATATATATTCGTTTATATTTATTTATTTTATTTTATTTTAAACTTTATGCACAAATACATGCATCGGCGGACTTAATGCCTAAGGTATTTTCTGCCAGTCAACCGATTGGGTGATGCAGAGAAGATATGAGATAGGTGCACTTGCCAGAGAAGTATATTTATACCAGATAGACCATAAATAAGTAAATATACTTACATAAACACATAAATATATAACACATACATACATACATATATAATACACATACACACAACTCATATACATACGTGCATACATATTACCACTATAAGATATACTAATACCAGGTGGTGAACTAAGACTTCGCCGTTTCAGCCAGCAAAAGCTTCTTCACCCGAACCCTAAACTTATATTCTATTTGGATCTTAGAAATCCAGGCTGTGGCTAAGGTATAATTTATCTATAATATATACGAGTATATTTTTGGCGATTAGGTATATGTTAAGCATGTTTATCGATTATCTGGTTAACATAGTAAAAACTCTGTAGTTCAAGATGAGATAACCGCGTGAGTGACGTATAAAGTTGTTTTTGTTAACTGTCTAGATAATAGATAACATGTCTTGTCCGCAAAAACTTGCCATTCCTCTTTCCATATGTATTTTTGACTGCAATCATTGTCGTAGTGGATTTCCTTATTACTGTCCAACATTGCAAACACAAAGAGTGCTGACTCGGACCAACCATTAAATTTGTTGAATATTCAGTTGTTATTGCTTTTGAGTTGATTAATTTATATGATTATGCTGTCAAACATTTTATATTACACCTTTTTGAATCAGATTATTGTTATATCTTGCCTGTATTTACTGTATGAATGAAAAAAAAATCATAATGATTATTTTAAAAATAGCATTCAGATATTGTAGTATCAGTTCATATTTTTAACTATTGAAATATACTATCTATTTGAAACTCATCAGATTTTCATCTGTTTCATATATGTGTCATTTAAATAAGTTTAAATGTTATTATCGTCCATTGTATTTTAAAAAAAATATTTATTACCCTATCAAGAAAGAAATTTGTATGTCAGAATTTTAGTTTCAATCCCCGATTTTTCTTCTAGTACATTACAGAATGTTCTATTAGTAAGTTACTGTAAATACAGGAAACTGCAATTCTCAATACATTAAAATAACAATAATTTATACTTTCACTGTCAATATCGACGTCATCACGAATGAGCACATGGTAACTAGCATATTTTATAAACTTACAAGCATAAATTGAAAATAGTCTAGATTCAATAGTTTTTTCGACTTAGTTTGTTTACTGTTCTAGTTCAAATTAAATTACTTTTCGTAGAGCACCTGTAACAGTGTACTCAAATAGAATTATTTTATATAATTTAATTAGAAAATACCCTAGCCTTGTCTTAGGGAAAACCCCGTTACTCTGCTTTAAGGATTCAATAGTACTTTGGTGACGTGGCACAACGGAGTCAACTCATGGGCCGATACGAGCAAAAACTTGCGAACAGGATTTCAAGTACAATTCGAAACGTGATTAATGCGGAAAACGTCGATGAAAAAAAATAGCTGTAGACGTTTGGTGAACACGTGTGCAGATGTGAACTGGATTAGCACGACGTACGCTGGCGCTTGCCAAATATCAGACACCAACATCTCATAAAAAACTGGTGTTTCAACAAAGATGTCTAAAAAAGTTATCTAGGCCAATTTTTTTTTATTTCTAAATTCTAATCAAATCACACTCACTGCTTTCAATAAACTAAATGTAGTTATTTTTGAATTCTTTGAATTCTAAACCTTTTTTTTATTTCAGAAATTATGTTCGTGTTTGGTACATTAAGATAATTTATGACAATGTAATGAAAAGCAATGTTGCTATTTTTTCATTCAAATTGAAAGGTACATTACGAATAACTTCTAACTGGCTGATGGATAATTTGTCAAACACATGGTTGATTACTTAACATAGATATATCTTTTGAAACTTGTATCTTCATAAGAAAACACACACTATAAAAATATTTATTAATGTATTTTTAAGGTGCTAAAAAGTATCGTTACAAAAGTAATCTTAAAGTACGAACTAAAAATACATAGAATGTTCCTTAATTCTGCCAATTTTTTTTATATCACCACACTTTTGCATGGTATCGGAGTTTAGGTCTTGTTAGAATCTGCGAAATAATATCCAACCCCAAGCGTGGCTTAAGAGTTACCAATATTCATTTATTACATTAGTTTCTATTCAATTTTATTATGGATATTGTCGTCATCTATATTTCATTTATTAATATTCTATATAATGCTAATATGTTTTCCAATAGCATAGTACAACGTATGGCGTTGATGTCTATTGTATGGACATATGCAAAATAAGCTATCTTATTACAAAAAAATTAAAACATTTCAACATTTAAGTTGTAGTATAGTAATTAGGATAGATCTTGTGAGAAAATAAGATGTATTAAATGAACCTAAATATATTCTTAAATAATGCACCGTCTTAAGATTACAATGACAACACCCAAAAACACATGACTAGTTGGTTCGATAAAGTTTGTAAGATGTTGAATCTATTATGAGTAATATTTCTAATCTAAACATATTGAGCATAATGAATTATCAATATTGTCCACCAACTCTAGAGAAATATAGTCATATTGTCTTTCTTTTACAGTATGTAATTCTATGAGTGCTCTAGATAGATAAAAATGAAATGATACCTGGAAATGTGCTCGAGCTGAAGGTAGTTCCGTATCTGTTGACGTCCGGCAAACCTTCGACATTTCCGAATAAACACAGTTGAATCACCCGCTCGGGACACGCGGCGGGTCGCAGAGGCTGTGGGCGCGGAGGCGCGGGGCTAATGAGGGGTGAGGGGCATGTGGCGTGCGAACATACACCCGCGAGGTTGCTGTCTTTTTACTCGTATTACCTCGTGACATTCGAACTTAATGGAGTTGCCTTATTGAAATTTAAGCAAAACGACTACCGACGTAATGGAATAAAATTAGGTTATCGTAACAAGAAAACGGTCTTCGAGTGGCCATCTTTAAGCTCTCAGCGGCCCAATAGGAATTCGAAACATTTAGCGAACGATGTGCCATTCGGAAAGCTACTCGTCTCGCTCGGGGCACAGTCGCGATGCACATGCAAGAAAAGAATAGATATAGAAATGTGGTTCTATCGTGAATAGTCATTGTTCTTGGCCGTAATGGAACAAAATAAAGGCAGAACAGCGGTTTCGTGACTACGAGATATAACTATCGATGTTAATGCGAGCGAGCAAGAAAGAAAATAAGGTTTTTAGGGTCGATGGCCGTGCGAAGGAACTTAAAATCGGCTTTTCTTAAGAATTATGCTTCATTTAGGACACGTCTATCATATTTGAAATCAAGACTTCTGTATTATGAGTATTGTTATCAAATGACAATAGTATATAGGTACCCATAGTAAATCTAGGTCGGTTTCTTTTCTTATTAGAATCTTATTAGTTAAAAAGAAATTGTTGTTATTGTGTGTAACGAACTGAACTCAGTCACATGTTTTTTTATTTATTGATATATTAATTTGGCATCTAAGATACAAAAGTATTCGTATTAAATCATGTGAACTATTAACTACAAATGCTTCCTGTTGCAAAGAATATGTAGCAGAATTGGGGTTGCCCCTCACCCCCTCTCCCCCATTTCTTTAAGTACCCCTCCGCCCCCGGACCCGTTGCACGGCGCACACGGACCGTTACGCCGGCGTCCTTGGCTGAGTTCTTTCTTGCGCGGGCGCAGCAGGTCGGTCTGAACTCGTTCCGCGCTGGCGGTACCACTGTGCACGTGTGCTTCCCTGTGTTCGTAATGTAACTATACATGTGTGCATTATTGCGTTTGTGTACTCACAATGTGTGCGTGTATTAGATTAGTCCTAACGGATATTACGGAATTTGTAAGATAAATACTTCAAATATGAAGTAGCAAGAAATATTAACACATAGTTTATAAAGATCAAGCTATAATCGGTTGTAAAACTTATAGACCACTTATCGATTAAATTGCAGCGTCATTCATATACATAAATGTGTATTAAAAATCAACATATGTGTGGCTAATATGATTTTAGTAGAAATATATTTAGTGATGTATAATAACCTTGGTACAGAGGTACAAAAAAGTGTTAAGTATAAAGAATGGGGTAACACTTCTCAAAAGAATTGTACATGTAGAACAAGGTAAAGATATGATTATCTCGACCCTTATGCTATCTGTGGTAAAGATTACGATCAGTTTTTAGCAAGTCACAAATGACATTTATCAATAAATTGTATTGCGAGCTTACGCAACATCGCTTTGTTACAACGTAGTATCATGTATTTGGTACAGTCAGCAACACAATTAATATACACGACCTAGATTGTACTCGTACATTACTATAGTGGCAAGATGAATAGAGATTTTAAACTAATCATTGTTACGAACATAATGGACTTCTATATTGGAAAACTTATATATTTTTTGTTTTGATGCATTGTGATTTTTAAATAGACACTTTTGCCCATCCTACTTACTTAGTCAAGCACAGTTACTGGACATACAACTTTTGTATTTTATGTCAAATTTGTTTATTTTTATAACCAAGTACTCGCTTTTGAGCTCTCCTATATTCAAAAGTGGACTGCCATGGGATTATTGTATGTACTTTGTAGAAATATTATTTTTCGGTAATTTAAACGCAAGTAATGTATTTTCTAAGTAGAATACCTAATTTTAATATTAAGTATGTATATTATGCATGTATACAAGGGTGTAAATACTCTTAGAATATTAAAATAAGTAAAAGATATTTGTGTTATGAGACGTGAATACAATATTTTTGTAATCTAAGAAACATTGTATATATGTATTTGATAAAAAAAATCTGTAATTCCTTAAATATATAAAAATCTGATGCTTGACCAATACACTTAGCACAAAATTTCGAAATACTAACCAATAAAGGTCGATAATCATAACTAGAAACGTTACAGCGCTGTGTGGCGCCGATCACCACTTAAAACAATTACAACCGTCTTTAATTACATTTTGATCTTATTATTGATTTTATTTTATACTCTAAAGCTTTTAATGCGATGAGGCTAATATAGCGGTGCGCTTATCGAGCGTTGAGCAACGAGCAAGGACGATTACGCGGCCGCTGATCGGTACCACGCGGAGTTGTCGCAATCGCTCCGACACGCAGGCCCCGATCAACCGGCGCACACCGACACCAAAATTTTAACCGCCAGCGTACCCCACGTCCGCGTGTTGTCTGCGTCCGTCTCAGTCTCTGACGTGTCATGCGTTCGCTTCTTGTTTACCACACGCATGTGGTATACGGAAATTATTAAAATTAACGTGTACCTATGTATCAGGATTATCCGGTCCCTTAGTCCAGTTATTAATCTAAACACTAAAACTGGCAGATAGCTTATATATAAAACTGGAACAAGTATCATAATGATGATGATTTAAAATTTGATGAATACTTATTTTGTTGTAATTTATGCGGATCTCTTAATTTTCATGTAAATATTGTAACGGTTTGCTTCCTGTTTATACATAGTTTCTAAGTACTTGTCACTTTAGAAAGAAATGTTATGATTATATTTGTTTTTTGTAAATAAATTATTTAAACGCAAAGTTTGTCATTAACTTTTGAATTGTGCTATCTCCAAAGATAATAATATCCATTTAGAATTTTTCATTGGAAACAATTCAATCAATCGCAATCTCAATTAATTATTTTTAATTATTCTTTATTCGACGGATTCGATCAATATGACTTGATCGGTTTACTGACAACTATATAACAACATACAAGATATTAATTCAAAATCTATACATGTTAAATTGTTAAACCTAAATTTACAGCTAAAAATTATATAAGCCATACACTCAGTGTATCCAGGCCCCTCCGTTGTTAGTTATATTTGTAAAATTAATTGAATAATTAAATATGAATATACATAATATAGGATTATCCAAGTATGTCTTGGCTATACACAATAACATTTGAATGTAAGAATGATTCAGTCTCAAAATGGCAAGTGAATCTTTACCAATTAATTTATCAATGCAGGTAATCCAATTAGCAAGAAAGGACAGTTATCAAAACAAGTGTTTCTATAAACAACTAACTCTCCGAATACCGAATCATACAGAATTGTGACAAATATCTTACATTGTTATGGATGACGTTTAATGAAAAGAATCTTAACGCTTTTGCCACAAGATTAACGTTATTCTTAGTTAAATCAAAATTTTAACAGACAAGTATTACAAATTTGTATTCATTATTGTATCCAACATTTGATACCAAACAATTACGATTAAATATTTCAGAACTACAGTTACACACAGTAAGGTCTATTTTCCGTCGCGCTTTTTTAACTAAAAGCTGTAATGAATTTAGTAGATAACTTTGAACAAATATATTTACTCGTAAGTATATAATGGTTTCTGATACATAAAAAAATATTCTGAGGTTTTACTATACAACTTGAGGACAGAGAGACAGAAATTGCAAAAATAGAAGGATTCCTTGGTAGGGCTACAAAACTTTGAAGACATAAAGAATACCGTAAATTTGAATATCTAAATATGTATAAACTAGTAAAGTTACATTTAAATAATATGTAAATGTTAACTAATGTTTTCATAACAAGTATTGTTTAGACATAATTCGATAATAGTTATTTGAGTCTTAAAAATTTAAAACAATAATAGTGTACAACCCACTCTCTATGGAGTGTAGTGGTCATAAATGAAAATAAATGAAGGAAGTTATTGTGCTAAGATGTATATAAATAATTGAACACCGACATAATGAAGGTACATTATTCTCAAATACTAATGTCGTATTATTAATAGTAAATTATGGAGGTTGTAAATTATTGTGTGCTTCCCTATTATAAATTACACATGGCAAAGTTACAGCTGTGTAAATGTTGTTTATGTTCTTACAAAAGTAAAAGGCTCCAGGCATAGAGCTTTGAATAAATACTATTAACCCCTAGGCAGTTTTTAGTTTAATAAACTTTCAAATTCAAAACAAATTAACATTGTCTCTGACGGACCCAGACTTAAAGAGGTGTTAATGGCTGCGGCACAGTTTTTTAACTAATACAGTCATTTTCGCACATACTGTTAATGTTCTTATTCTTTTGTAATAGTTTCTAATAAAAAAATATTTTACTTCTTGTTTTATTATCTATTTTTAAGTGAACTACGAGTACATTAATTTTGATGAGGCTGCTGGTTTTTTAATTTGAAGGGGCAGTCGGACAGTGACCGCGATCGGAGAGTGAGTAAATTGATTTTTTTATTTATATTTTACTATTTTTGATAATTTTTGTCAATAATGAATAATCTCTAAATTGGATTATTTACAAAAAAACATTGAATTTAAAATCTCATGATGGTTAATCATCTTATTAAAAAAATTTTTTTAGTGAAAGTGTGCATAGTTATGATATTTAGCTATATCTAGAGGACCATCTTTTTAAAACACAATCAAAGTTAAATACACAATTTATACAACATTTTCACAATCAAATATATTTATGTGTGATTTTATTCCACTGTGGTAGGATTTCATTCTAGTTAAAACTCCCCGAGCAAGTCACAAAGCTTGACCGATTGTAGGTATATAAGTAGATGTAAATTTCACAAATACAATATCTAATCAGTAATAGAAATTACTAACTTTACATTTATAGTAGTAAATTTGTAAACTAAAACAATTAAATAATATTTAACGATTGTATCAAATCCTAACAGAATAAAAGAATTAATGCCAACTTATGTTATAAATCCAAAGTAAATTTGTTTATTTGTTTATAACACTTTCGCGTCTAGCTTGTATAAATACATATATGCTGTCAGGAAGGCTAGAAGAGAATATATCTCATAACATAGACAAAGCTAAGGACATAAGATTTTTTAAAATCAGTTCATTCATTAGTAGTACAATCATGCATTGGTTAGAAAAGCAGTGTTGTCTTATCGGAAATTGAGCCAACAGCAGCCGGTGCAATGCAACAAGTGACCACGCAAACCATTGCGCCAATCAACATTAACAGATGTAGATACAAATTCAGTATTTGTAACAACTTAATAATTCCTTCACGGATCATGTGAGAAATTGTTTTCTGTAATACAACATCTACTCGTACTCATGTGTTGTTGTGTGTTGTTTAATTATATACCTTGTGTATGTAGTATTACACTCCAAAATTTAATATGTGCAACTAAAATATCACGCGGCTTACCTACCTATCGCGCCATGAATCAGATTAAAGGCTTACACACGTTTATTAGACGCACACAAAAGCAGTGCGCTGACGTGTGTGCAGTGTGTTGTACAGTGGTATTTGTTCATAGCGTGATGAGTGTAAATGTGTGCGTGCGTACGTGCGTGTGAGCGTACACACACACTAATGGCCGCGGGAGGTTCAACGTACCAGTCGCCACTACGAGAGTTCCTTGTTCCACTTTACCACTGACACTATATTATTATTGTTCCAATGAAGTTTCCGAACGAGGCTTTAGAGAGACTTGATTTTTTTTAATTTTATTTATTTACTTCTTCAAACGTTTTAGAAATAATAACGCATCATTGTGCTACCAGACTCGTATTACGTTGAAAAAACTGGTAATATTTATCGTAATCACGAAATTAATTAACAAATCATTTCAAAAGACGCAAAAATCATAGAGTCACATTAAAATAACTTTACTTGTTGACAAAATCATTAAAAACGACTATTTATAATATTAATGTAATACAATTCTTATCTCATTTAATAATAACACTTAAAATTAATAACGAAACTTTAAACATATTCAAGTACATTATTGAAACGCAATTTGACATTTGCGTTTTAAATACTTGAAACAAAATGCTCGCGAACAATAGTACCGACTTCCCTATATCCGGTGACCTTCATGTATCACAATCCGTGAAATATATCAACCTCGTATTCAAATTAAGCTTTCAAATTAGTTAAGGCAGTAACCCTTAATAAGTTACGCAAAATTTGAAATTGCGTAAGTAATTTTAAAAACACACAATTTCCGTAAGTCCTTTTGAAAACCCATTACTTTGCGCAAGTAAATTATTGGTGTAAAGCACGCATTTACTAAAATATTGCCAGTGTAATGATTTCCACAAATATAAATAATTTATAGCAAAACTAGGCTATTAATTACGAAATTAATATAAACACAATAAGTGTAAAACTGTTGATACTAGCTAGACAAACGTTAAAAGCTACGTAGCAGAAAAGACATCAACGCGCGACTGACGGCCCACTCGGTACAATAATACAAGCGAATCTTATTTTTTAAGATTTATATAACTCCTTATTATAGAGATATATGCATTACTTTCATCTGTAACTTCAGTAACAATTGGTTTTATGTATTGCCTTTGAAAATAATTTTAGGCAAGGTATTAATAATTCGAACTCACAGCTAGGTTATCGTTTACTCTTTTACACAAGTATTAAGGATTAATGGTTAAAATAAGTATGAGCACTAATGAAGTTATTCCCAGCAAAGTAGAGTCCTCTCCCCCTCCCTCCCATTTTCTTCTTACGTTTTTAACAATTCTATTCATAAACACACAAGCGTTACAATTGTCGCTTAAAATAAGTTATCTCTATTCTAAGCTGGAAGGGCATTAATATTTTAGGAAATATTCACACATGTATCCCTGAATCGATATGCAAAAAGTAGTAGAAAAATCTTATAAGATTATAATAAAGGTCCTTCTATGATAGTGTAGTGGTACAGTTAAAATAATGTACTTATATTGACAAAATCAGTTCGAACTTGTTAAACAAATTATGTACGGTGTTAATATCAATTGAAACTTTTTAACAATGGCAGTAATATATTCATTCACTTTTAACTACACGACTTGGGCCGTTGTTCACACGTAAAGAGAATTCCAAGTACGCGTTTATTTTTAGTTTGTAAATGGCGTTGATTATACACAAAAACAGTGCATAGATTTAAAAAATCACCTTACACCAAATGGTCTAGTATTTATGTTAACCTGTCATAGTACAAAGAACTGTATAGTGCTAGTTCTAGTTAAAATGGTCAATGAAATAAAACAAAACATTCAAGTAGCAGACTATATCAATTGTTATTTCATAGGCTTTTGTTAAAAAATATGGTACTTGTCATATGTTAAAATAATACTCACACATTGAATGTTCAAAGTTGTTCCACGCAAATGGCACCACAAATATTTCTGTGAACCAACAGACTGGGTAAATTTTTACCAACTTTTTAGTCTTTGGTTGTTATGATAAATATTTTTACATAACTTTAAATTGTCGATCAAGTAAACATTTTTGAATACACATTTGATTTTAAGCTTAAAAATACAATTTAAGCATAAAATAGATGTGTACCAGGTTTTTTTTTAAATAATATAAAGAAGCCATCCCATCTACCCTGTGGCGCAGGATATATTCTTAATGCGGACATGGACTTTAAAAAACAAACTACTGAGGTATGATAATTACTTCACAAGAAAGATGCCAATTTTATTTGACTGACTGCATATGATAGCAGCGAAAATAATCAATCAACTACGAAATAACAAGACTTAAAAAATACGTGCCATGTTATAATCGAACCAAAACCAATAAAATTACTTGAAGCAAGATTTTGTGAACTATACACTATTTGTATATAGATATTATAGTGCCTAACTGTGCGCAATACTACCTCATAAATTTTAAAACCGGTTTTGCAACATGCCAACTTATGTTTTTTACAGTCGGACAGGACATTTTATTTCTTTTTTTATTAAGGTTATTAATAGTTTGCACTAACTTAACTACTATGTTTGTTTCGATTCAAATAATTATACCTACTGTACTTGGTGTTGAAAAAGAATGCTTTGTTCTCGCTATCTTGACATTTGTTAATAAGTATAACCAAGAAATGGATTTATAGCAAATAGTATAAATATGACGGACGTTACAGAACACTAAGTATCATCAAAACTTTGTAACCTGTAAATCAATATTTCTGTTTACAAGTCTATCTTGAGTGAAAGTTTGACGCGGTTTTTACTAACGTTTGTTTATGCGTAGAAAAGGTTCCGAAAAATAAAAATTATTTGCAGTAATTGTGTATTCCAAATTGTTTATTTAAACCAAACATTCCTGACACATTTGTCCAATACCAAAGGTCAGGCATTATAATATCTATTTTCTTCTATTAATAAAAACTTTGTTTACAATGCTATACTTTTTACTTAATTTAAATGACCTCAGTACCTATTTAAATTAAAAAACACTACGTTTAAATTTTTACTCGAACCTGTTTTTTAATATATATTCTATGATATTCATAAATCAGGAAGCAATTACTGAAAATGTTCTAATGATACTGATATATTAAGAATTTTATAAAACAACTAAACGAACTTCAGTAATTGATTTTGTCAATGATGTAACTAGATTTAAATTGTGATTTATCTACGGTATCGAATTAAATTATTCAAATACAATGATTATTCTAAAAGATAATGAATGGCATATAAATTTAAAAGTTAAATCATGAAAAATATTAGGGTATTTTAAATGAATTTAACAAACATATATGTTAATAAAAGGGTGCATAAGCTTCCCACCAAGAACTTAGGGTCCCGAGCCCAACCTCACCTGCAAGTCGTGCACTTGCTGATAACGGACGAGGTTCTGACAAATAAAATATTCTGATTAGTGGCAAAAGGTTCATCACCTATTACGTGGGATCAAAATACTGGTGAAATATGTGCATTTAATATGCCTCTGCCTACCCCTCTGGCGAAACAAGCATGAATTTATGTATATATGACAATAAAAACAAATAGCATTATATTTTTTTGAAAGTTGTCTATGTCAAATCACTTATATCTTTCACAGTTCAATTAGCAGAGTCATTAAACACTAAATGCTAACGTTAGTTCTCACTTTTAGTGTTCCGTGTTTTGTACAAAAAAAACTTATTTTATTTCTAGTTAAATTCAATCTGATTCTTGACACATGAATGTTATTAAGCAAAGATGTCTTTAGTTGTTACACCACGACACTAATAATTGTGCTTATGCTTTTGGTGGTTTTTTGTTACAAAATAACGGGTTAATAAGTCTTGAAGCACCGTTTGTAAGATATAATAAGCATAAAAAGGTCTGCTAAAACAAATTATTAATAATTAACCAGTAAAGTGTTATAAAAACTGATATCATGTTACTTTTCAAAATTTTAAATTTTATTGTTGGTTCAAGTTCTGGACCCAAAATTTTATGACTTCTAAAATTTTTAAGGTATTTACTACAGAAAAGATTAAATGAATGAGCAAGTTTTCTTTCTTCATTTTTACCCACTAAATGAGCGTAATTATTTGATTATAGTGCCGAGTATTTTGCATTACATATTGATTAAAGTCTGGCTATTATGAAAAGAGTGCAAATAAAATGTTTATTAATATAACACTTCTAATGTCACATATTTTTGCAATATTCAAGAGATCTTGTTTAAAATTATTAAAAATATTTATTAATGCATAATGTCTGGCAGATACTTTATTATATTAATAAAAGACACGGTCTAAACATACCTCACTCACTTCAACTGCAATTAGTTATCTCAAAATGTTAATAAATCACCATTGCTTGCACTCCGTTCGCATATATATATATAGATATATCTTAAGATTTTTAAAATGCCGAGGGCAAGTTATAAAAATTAGAAACTAAGTTGAAAGTTTATTTCTGTTATAACAAAATATTTTGTCCTCACTATCAATAATCCTATTATTAAATATTTTAATATTAATAAAATTAAAAATTTAAAAAGAAAGTTTAAAAAGACCATATCAGGTGAATCGACCAATGTTACTTCAATGTTAATGTTATGTCAATTAAGATAAACAAAAGAGTAAGCCAAAAACTTTACGTTGTTTAAGTTGATTCAAGAATCGTGTTTTTATAACTCATGATGCGGAAAAAACATGACCTGTATACTGTTTAATGCCTTTTCGGAATTCATTATGCAAAACAAAAAAAATTCAATAAAGCAAATATATAAATGATTTTTTTTATTATATGAGTTAGTAGTAGTAGCATAAGTACTCTATATTACTTTTAATTCTTACTTTTTTATTTGGAATGCTGTCTTGCGTCAGCTTCCGTAAGTTACGGAAATATCTGGCTAAAAACAGAGCACATCTAGTAATTTAAATTGTGCTCGATATAGGTTCTTAAAAAAATAATTTCCAATAAATTATTTTTACATTGACATTTTAATAAGTATATACAACTCCATTTCTTAATTAATTTTGTCTTACTAATGTTTACTAATGACTGCAAAAGAAAACGGTATAATAAATGCACAAATACTGACTACATCCATTCACTTATGTAAAAGAAGATGCACCATCATCAACTTGAACATCTAGATATTTTTCATTTTAAAAATGATTGACTGGAATCTAGGTCTTATTTGTGTATAAATAAGATTTAAGAATATTGGCTATTATATAGCGAAAGCTGCTAATGAAAGTAAACGTGTTTTAATTCGTAGATATTATAATGATGGTACATTATTATTATACCTGACTCAGGTTTAGAAATCATCTAACTTGATACGTGGGTATTGTTGGTGTAGTCAAAACATTACAACAATTTGATTGATCATTAGTTCCGTAGAAGTATTAAGAAGAATTATTGGTCTTCTTGGTTTTTACTGTCCATATGGGCTGTTTGTTATTCTTTTTAGCTTAAGACGGTTATTTTAATTAGTTAGTACTTTTATACCCGAATATACATTTTTGTAATAAAAAAACTTTCGTTTAAAACGCAAAGATATCGAATTCTTAATTTTTTCGGTAGACTGACGCTTATTGATAAAATATTGAATTAAAAGGAAAGGAATAATTTCGTGAAAATAAAACATTGTCGTATACGAGTATGTCATCATGTTGTAATATAGTAGTACCTGGAAACCGAGTTTGCTCGATATTATTGTGTGATAATCGATTCGCAATTTACCAATCCCTAATTTTATCACATAGATAAGTGACAAAACGGGCCTATTCGACAAATATTTCATTGTTTGTAAATACAGATAAAACAACATTTTCTAAAAATGAAACCTAGATAGATCAATTTATCACCCTTAAAACCCCCTGCATACTAAATTTCAAGAAAATAGTTGAAGCCGTTTTCGAGATTCAGATTATATATATACAAAATTTACTTGTTTAATAGTATTAGATAATACAATTATATTGTATAAAATTCGTGTAAACCTACATTACATGAAAGTAGATTTGATTCTCAGTATACAATATACTTTAGAAAAATGGTATACAAATATAAAAAGTTACAGTGTTCTTTTTTGATCATTGTTTTTTAAAAGCACTAACCTCGGGAACAATCAGCCGGATCCGTTTTTTATTAGACCAAATAATGAAGCTAACATATTATAGACGCATATACATGTTGAATATATTGGATTAACTGATTTATTCACGGTACGACTATATGTTTTTTCGAAAATACATATATCTAGTTGGGAGTTGCCAGAAGAGTCGTGATTTAGCGCAGACTACCCGATGCCATGACCTTCGCGCTTGTCCTACGTCAATGAAATTAAATCGTGGTCAGGTTATTCCCACGATTTCAGCATAGTACTGAGAATAAATTCTTAGAAGTCGAAAGCGATTATGCGGTTTTTCTTTGATTTAATATAAATATTCAATTACATATATAGACGCTCATAAACATAAACCTTCAGCTTGTTAATAAAACCAAAACACTGAGAGCGCAATTATTTTGTTTTTATTTTATTAATGCAATAAAGTGGTTTTAAGATGAAGTGATGTGGAAATTGGCAACCATAAATCGACCTAATTTATGTATTTTTTGCATTAACCGCGAAACCTTAATACACCGTACTGAAGCCGTACTCGAATCAAAGTATTCTGACGAAAGTAACTAGTCTGTCAATTATTCAAGATTATTAATATGTCACAAAAACAAAGTTATATTCAAAAAGTGCTCGTTTTAAGAAACCAGTGGACCAAAGTAAAACCTTCTTGTTAGCTACTCCTACAAACGTATACTACTATATTCGACAGTATTTAATTTTCTAGGCATGAACCATGTACAATAATCTGAGCGTCAAAAGAACCACTACACCGTAACTACAGGTGTTTATACTTGTCTGAGCATCACTCATACAAATTCTATTCATTAATTCAGTCGTTGCAGATTCAATGAACACTAAGCAGCTATAGAGGTGCATACAGACGATATGACTCGCGATTGACTTTCACCTTCACTGTCAAACAGCACAATTTAGTGTCACGTATAATAAAACATCACGTATGAGATGGAACCTTGGCAAATATCATCAATGACAAAATGTGATTTGGTCACAAATAGTATGTAACGATAACATTTTACGATCCTCACCTTTTAGTTTGATGTGATTCTCGATGCTTAGGGTCTGTAATAAAGAAAATCAAATATTAATTGATTATAGTTAAAATCGATTCATTAAATACAGCTAATAATATAAATAGACTATTTTTTTCATAACTTATATATTTTAATATAACAATGTGTAGAATTTTCTTGTTTTTATATCTTTTAATAGCTGCAATAATAAATATTCACATTTCGGTACGTTTACGGAAGTAAAACGCAAGTTAAAATTTCATAAAATGTTATTTACGAGAACATTTGGAATATTTTTAGTAACAATATTAAGTAGTTTTACTACAGAGAACTAAAACCAGAACTGTGCCAAACCAATTGGTTTTGAACAAAATTTTCAGAGGCTCCGGAAGGTTTACATTTTTATTACAAAGTATCTGTGTTCCAAGTGTCACGGGAAGTTTACACCGTCAGCTTTCTTCTCCATATTATTATAGCCCATAAAGGTGATGTTTAAGGCCTTGCTCCATATTCAACAAGCAATCAATACAAGGAAGTTGATGGTGAGTTAATTTTTAAAAAGAGATTGTTGGTTGACTAAATGTACTTGTTTTGGTATAAATAATTGTTTCAATGCCCGTAAACTATTTTCACCTTTATGTTTCTACTTAAATTGCTTTAAAAGCTTTTGAAAAAGTTTAAGAGTAATATTTCTTTCATAGCGGCTTACCCAAGGTCGATAGTTGAACCCTACTCACATCACCAGTGAAAACCGTGTCTCACGATATCTAGCAAAACCAAAATTATTTATTTGGATCCAAAAGATTACGACGCATAAAATTACATGACGCATAAAGTTTGGTTAAATATTTCTTCGTGAACTTAACAGAGCAGATTCAATTTTGCACATATGCAAAGTTTATATACTTATGTATATTCCAGTATTTTGTCTAGACCCGAACTTAAATAACTGTAGATATGTTTAGACCACGTATTTAGGCAGGTAGTAAAACTTCAGTCTTAATTCAGTTATTTATGCAATAAAAGGTGTGTGCAATAAATGTTTAAAAGAATATTTATTTAGTTTTTAACTGGTGCAAAACAAAAGTAGTGCAAGCGACAGAACCAGTCGTACGACAGGAAGCAGTCTCGAGCTCGCCGGGCGGCCCCGCGCCCCTCACCTGCTACTCGACCACCTGATCCAGACAAAGCGTGTCCTTCGTATTGTGACGCATGCAAGTGCATTGCACTAATAACGCCGAACGGGTCCTTTCCACGTCCGGTACGCAACAAAACCTTGTACATGCACAATAAACGCCCTATCATACGATACTGCGAGATCTTGCATTAAGACATATCGATGGTAATGTCACTTACATAATTATTCGTGTTCGGTGACGGTAGACGCTGTTCTAATTAACATTTGAATATTTCATTTTTCTATTTCCTTGTTTTCTATCGAAAGATGGATATATTTAAATTGTGTGCCAAGTAGTTCACATGAAATTGTTTTAAAAATCGACATTGATGAAATAATATTTCATTTTACCGCCTTTCACAATATAAGATGACAAAAGGAATATATGTGCACAAATTATAAATTAGCCACTTTACAGAAATGAACTCTTTCCTTGTAGAAATAGGTACCTGATGTCAAAGTTAGTATTAATCACAGTGAATATTTTATCATTTATATCTCACTGAAGACCGATGGATTAAGCAAGTTCTTCATTGCTTTTTACCGTGTGACTGAAGTTACTGTGAACCATATTCCGCTTGAAATAAGATATGGGAATACACCTAATTCCAACTGGGTGCATTTAAATGACAGCAAGGTACTTGTGTCTGTTGAATTGCAGGTGTCCGTGGGTGGTGGTAGTCGCTTATGATCAGGTGGCCCGTCTGCTCGTTTAACTCCTATACCAAAAAAATACAACTCTTAATGTTGTATATAAATGAAAGCTATTTTGAATTCTGTAGATGTGGGAGTCATCGAATGAATATAATGACTTTGAAGATGGTTGACGCGTCACTGTCTCGTCTCGATGCAGTTATGTCATGACGAGATGATTCATCCATACAACGTACATGATTTTAACAAACAAAGCTACTTTCTTGAAAATGGTTGAGTAGCAAATATATGTTGCACATTCCTTAAACACATCTATTATAAGGACAATGAATTTTGTTCAGTCTAATAGAGCATAGAGCCCAGCGTTCAAGTAAAGTTTGCAATTATATTTCACTATTTACTTGTCACAGATGTGATAGATAAACAGATTTATTTCCTCCATCGATGCAGTTAAGTCTGCATCTGAAACATATTACTTGTCTATTTCTATAAATAATTTTAAAGAGTTGTATTAAGCTAAAACAGGCAATTGCAGGTGAATTTGCTGCAATTAAGAATTGTAACCTTTACAATCATTCGGAATCGGAATTAATAATCTGTACTTATAAGTACCTTAAATTCGAATATCTGGCATTTACTTACAAAGAATTCGTTTAGTTTCTACATAGCTCGTGACTAAAGCGTATCTTAAAATAGAATTGTTATTGTATAGATAGCAAAAGAACAATGTTGTTGATGCGCATGCGGCTGTGCGCCGTTTGCTGCCTTTGAGGCACGAGCACCCGTCGAAACACAAAGCCGCTCTGCGTAACAGGCGAGTCTCATCGGACCGCCCAAAAGAAACAATCTCATAGAAAGTAGAGCAAGTCATTTATTTATTCAGTGCACCGGCGGGTGCGAGCGAGCCACAGCCGCAAAACTGGCTCATTAAAATAAAAATCCGATTTTTGAGTGCAACTCGCGCGAAGTGAAATAAAAATTTCCGACGAAATTTTGCTCGAGTTATTCCAAAAAAGGCACGCGAAACACCTCTGCAACAAGATCACAAGATACAAGTGCGAGGTGAAACCGACCGCAATAGCCTCCGACACACGCGCACTGCGCGCAACCTCACTACCGACGCGTTTACTTTCATACAAACTATACACCCATATAAGTAGACTACTACTACTGTAATTAACTAGCATGAACACAGGACATTTATCCACTGAAATACCGAAGATACCCTTTATCTTTTCTACCCTTTCAATTTCATTAATCTACATTATACATTTCTTTGCCACATTAATGGCTGTTTTCACTCTAAGAGTACAACATTACGCAGTCGGCGTTGCATTTAGCACACGATATAATGCAGCTCTATAATCTTAGTCACGAGTCACATTATCCGCACCCGTGTTTGCTATGCAAATAACACCATACACGACATTCCGTCGGTCAGTGAAATATAAATCGTTTTTCATTTTGCATCTACCGAGTACCGATCGTCGTGGGCAAGTTTCAAGTAAGTTAATTAAGAAAATTTATATATCGATTGCAAAAACGTTCCACTGGTTTGTGTGGGTATTAATTCTGGTTGAACATTCCAATGATGGAGTCTGACGGGTTGGCAACTGCTTTCAGTGCTTTAAGTAATATTTTGCGATTTTTTTCATTAACTTTCAGGTTAATCGTGCCTGTTGACTGATAATTTCAGAGCACATGCGTTGAATGACCGATGAAAAATGCAAATAAAATTCCGTTTGTGAAAGCTAACCAATCTCGTCTAGCAATAACAGATAAATAATATGATTAACGACTCTATCCGCTGTGTATTGTATATTGTGTTGTAAAACTTACACTGTATGAAATATTAGTCCATAAGGAATATTTCTGACACCGCTCTCAATTGCGTCAATTATATTTCAGAAAAAAACATTTATTGTAGTTATTATGTATAGTAATTATGATAAACGCCAATCAATAACACACATTTTAAAGTTACCGTTGGTTTGACCTCCATATTCAAAGAGATAGAGAGTATTCACTGCGTGTATTAAACTTTGTACTTATTTAAGTGGGTCACACGAGTTAGAATTGAAACATCTTTAAACTTACTGGTTTTTGAAAATACTATGTTACATGAAGTAGCTTTATATTAGATTTTAAACGCATGACTCCAATAATATAAATTGATACAGTCTTCGGAGATTACTTCGGTGTAGTTTTTAATTTGTACATTTGTGCAATTAATATAAACCTTATCTACTATCACATTTTGATACAAATGAAAGTGAATTTGGTTATATAACTTATTTATTAACTATAAACTTCAAGTTGTACATTACACAATCATATAAATTTTGAAGATATTATTTCTTTTAAACGTCCCAATAATATTATTTTTCAAAACTCAGTCGGTATAACCTCATGGCAGTATAGTTTAAATTAAATGTAATGTTTGTCAATAAAGCACATTATCTTGTTAACTTTTACACGAATGAGTACACTTTATTAATTTCAGCAATTGATTATCTTACTTTTCTTTTAATAGTATCAAACAATGAATGAATGAAATTTTATGGCGCCGCCTCGGGCCTTGGTGGGATAGGTAACATGCCAAAACGGACCAATACATTATTTAAATTTCATTCGCGATTAAACTGCAGGCATTCCAAGAACACCTAACATTGGAATATAGGTACAATATAAAGAGTGTTTAGTTTTGATAATATCAGTTGCAAGGTTACAATACAGCACGATTTTCCGGTTTCTTTGTTAGATTTTAAAATTTTTGAATTCGAAGACAATACTTACAAGTTACATGTCATATTGGAGTGTTTATTTGAAATAACTTTTAAATGGTTTTTACTTAATTTATGTCAACGAAAGGTACCTAATGTCGCTCAGTTTTAAATGCGTTTGCGTCCAATATCGACCACGCTGAACCGACCCACCAGATCAAGTTGTCACGTCAATCACGCAGAGAAACAGACTTACATTCGATTTATTTATACATTAATTTACATACTTTAATTTATATTTTTGTTACACATTCCTCCATCAAATGTACCTGACCATCTTTAACTGATTTCACAAAGAACTTCTTTGTTTATAGCAATGTTTTCCTTTTTAAGTTCTGGTACTCAAATACTTTTTTTGGACTGTTCTCTGCCAGATGGAAAGCATGACTAGAATCCAAGAGACGCTATACTCATTGCGAATGTAAACAATTGAGTATAGCGGCCCACACTATGGCGGCCTAGGCAGATGGCCCGACAGATTAGAAATATTCACTTTATTTAAAACTTGACCCCATTCCAAGTCATATAGCCACATTGTGACAATAGAATTCTATGGAACGAAAATCACGGGTAATCTTAAAAAATGATAGTCCTACTTAGAGTAATTTAGGTTATTTTGTACATTTGATGTCTAAAAGCAATCTTTTGTCAAATCGAGGACTGTACACGAAGGACTGTGTATGTCGCATGATATTTTTTACCATTGTTAATGAATTTCAATAACTATTTCTTATTTGAGTTGAATGCTCTCAAGGTTGCTATCATATACCATTGATATAAAACTATCAAAGTAGATAATTAAGATATAACCAACAGAAATACTCTTTTGATGAATATTGTTGCACTTTTCTGGACTCACTATTCCCGTAAATATCTGATAAATTATCTTAAAATGCAGATAAGCTAAACCTTTCATCAACTCAGAATATTTACGTCGTCACCATCTGCGTCGTGTTGCTCATCACGCCACTTTGACCTACCCAATGCTTGCTGCTATACCCCCGCAACTTTAATCAATTTGCATATACTTTGCAGTGACACAATGGTACCGATTCCGTTCTTTACATTACTAAACAAACATTACTTAAAACTCTGATTCAAATTGTAAAAAAAAATTGTCACTAAAGGCGAGTATAATGTTTCGTATTGGTGTTAAAAGAGTAACAAATGAACAAATATTAATTAAGTTGAATTAATTTCGATTCTGTCAAAGGAAAATAGAGTAAGTACAGAACATAATTTGTTAAGAATAAGTAATTAGTAGTCATTTTTAATCTATATTTGACAATTTTCTAACAATAGAATTAACACTAATCTGCAGATTATTTAGATATACTTTTCACGTGGGCAGATAGAGACGTTTGTTTATTTCATAGACATCACGTCTAATTGTTCCAAAGATTATTCATACTTTGAAATATTATAATGGAATTTCTTCGAGAATAAAAAATATGTATATATATCTGAAAGCGTCACGTATGATACCAACGAAAGAGAAACGCTCCAGCATGTTAAAATCATAGATAATATGTGTGTTATGTTGCATATATTGCGTAACAAGGCCGTCTGCAACAATGTGTAGAAATGTATAATAGTTAATTAAGTAGGAATATATTACCATCTTATCATTGGCTAATCATATAATTATAACTATATTGACCTTATATGTCTATTTTTTATTTTAGTTGTGTCCAAGTATTAGACACTCTTTACATCTTAAGTGACAACGGTTTGATACACATGCATGAGTAGATCTGACTGCATTAAGGTTTCTTCAACTGTATTACACACATGGCAAGTAATAAAATGTTATTTTTCTTAATTTTATCCATATTTCACTTGTGTATTCTTAATTGATCCCCATTCCCGTATTCGTTTATACCTTTATCTAGAATAGTAAATAATAAATGTGACCTAAATGTTATCCCAACCGTTCTGCGGTAAGACCGCGATTGTGTAACAACAACTTCAAGTAAAGTGGTTTTAAAGAAAATTAAAAGTACTCTCAGTTTTTAGTTGAGAACTTGATTGTGTCTATTATTAACTTTTAATCATAATTTTCTAATTTGATCCAACTGTTTTCACAAACATTGCAAACAAAACATACCTACACATATAAACGTAAAAGATATAAATAGAGGTCCGTGTAATATAAACAATAAGTAAAATAACAACATTTGTTTAAAACATATTATATTTGTGTAAACATTTTTCTATAAAATTTTATATATTTTTTTTAATTTGATATTTTTTGACAATATGTGAATTCTCGTATTATTTTGAATTCAAGTCTTCCTTTTATTTCCTTATAAAACTTTAATAAGCCTTTGCAAAAATTTTGATTGTTATACTAAATGTTGTAACATTTAACGGTTAATTACAAATGAATATTATTGTATAACCATTTATGAGTAGAAGCGTATTACGATAGTGACGAAATATAAAATGAGTTTAATAACAAAGTCGGTGTGTAATGATGATTTACCCACAGAAAGTAACTGAACTGGGTGCTTAAAGGTAACGTAATATAATGTAAATATTGTTAGATTGCTGTACACTATCAACATTACAATGTATATAACATTAAATATTATGAATGTATGTACTATAATTAAAGGTTACATTACAACAGCGCCTGAACCTTCCTAGTTCTTTATACTTTACAGCTGTCTTACTATAGTAATAAATATAGTAGTTGTAGAACAAGCTTAATAATATCTAAATACTAGCAACAAACCACTTTTAGTTTCATAAACGTTTTACAGTCACTGCTCTACTAAGCCTCATAGTGTGATGTTAATCTAAACCTACAAATAAGGGATGTTTTGACATCCAGCATAAATACAACACCATTGGATGATTATTAATACAATTGACTACAAATTCATGAACAGTGATTGATTTTCGGACTTAACTAGCCTCCATTTTTTATACAGTCAAGTATATTACAAAATGACATATGTATAATGACATTGCGGATACATCCGTCATCGCGCGATCAGGATTGATCTAGTCACGAAGCGCTTTATATCGTACAGATATAAAGCACTTAACATTGTTTTGCGTCCGGCTGGTTGCATAATATCAACCAGTAGCTAGGTACTACCTGTCACAGAGCAGGAGTTATGTTGACTACCTACTACCGTAATATTAAACAATAATTACTACAGCTAAAAGGTCAGGATACCGCAAGCATACGGCTGCACTCTATTATGCACGTAATAAATTCTCCAACATAAAGTTTAGGGACTATTAACTTGGTCGTTGATTAAACTTTTATACACTAAATGTTAATATTTTAAACAACTAACAATTTCCTAATTTACAGATCAAATTATTGCAATAATAATATAGCAGTACTACGTACATAACTCAATCTAATCTATGATTGTACATTTAATTCTTTAATTTTGTAATTTTAATGAGATGAATTACAATGTATAAGTTTAATGGTCATTGAAAAATTTAGAGAAACTTTTCGCACCATACTCTCCGTGGCGAAACGAAGCGCGTACTTGGAACTGCAGGAGAACCGTTCTACCCACTAAGCCTCGCGGCGGCGAACCTTGGCAGTTGAGAAGAGCTCTAGAAACGCATCGGCGACTTCTGGAGTCCTCCCTGCCATATCCTAAGACTCAGGTACATCACAGGATGACCAGAGTCACCTCCAGACGACCGCACGGTGTGTCAACTATTTCAGATCGCTTGCAGTGGTCACGTCGACCCTTAGGAGATGTCGCCGCAACGACCTTTAGGCGTCGATTATGGAACTAGCGACCACCTGGTATGTGGTAGAATCTACCTAGA
This sequence comes from Hypercompe scribonia, assembly GCA_949316085.1. Classification (NCBI taxonomy): domain Eukaryota; kingdom Metazoa; phylum Arthropoda; class Insecta; order Lepidoptera; family Erebidae; genus Hypercompe; species Hypercompe scribonia. Next base: position 14,012,868 of record OX438969.1, on the reverse strand, counting down.
TTCTATACCTAATTTGAGCTACTTAAAAGGCCTAGTATAAACTGTTCTAGAGTGTTATTATTATTTTTTACTTATACTGAAAACATCATTTTATCTTTTTGACTACATAAAGAAAGAAATATGTCATATACATAAAATATCTTGATAATCAGTCTTGATCATTCAACTCACATTCCACATATCGATAACTTTATACGACAAACCAAAATATTTTATTTATTTATCTTATTCAACTTTTACGATACTTTTACGATATAGTATAGACATAGTTGTGGAGTATTCTAATTAGTTAGGCACAATTAAATTAGACTTATTGGCAAAAATAGAATGTGGACCAACCAATTTAAAAAATCTCCTGAATTAAAAAGATTCTAGATTGCTGGTTAAGCAATCTGTGCCGACTGACTGATGATCTCTTCCAAGATTTTGATGTTTTTAATTAATTCTACATTGGGCTCATAAAAACGAACATAGAATTTTTTGGTCTTCCACACCTCCTTCCATAAAGTATTTCAAAAGTTATCATTACTAGCTAGTATGATGATCACTGCTAGTAAATTACAATACGAAATCCACATCTATACGAAAAACATTTTGCAATGTCTCAACGGTAAAATCTACACTACCCTGAACCTTTCAATGGGTATGTATTGAACGTTGACGTCGAAAATGTAGTTATTCTTTTATTATTATAACTTCTTCTATTATAGTAGAAAAATAAAGGATTGAGAATGATGTTTCTAACAAGCCAGAATCTACTGTTGTAACTTCAATAATATAACGGTACTTTGCTTAGTAAGTTGAAGTTTTTTATCCTATACGTACACTGAGCTTTTTATATCACGATTTACAATCATCTACGAGCAAGGTATCGCGTGGCCGTGGATGTCTGATCGGTTGCTCCGTTTCTGCATAATATCTAGGTGGATCGTAATGGCAAATTCCATTACAAGTGAGAGTGCTTGACTTGTTAGTCAGAAGTTGTTAGTTTTTATTATTTGTACTATCATCACACTTATTTACTAAACTGGAAAACTAAACATTTCTAAAGTGTATCACTATATAATTATGTTATTTTCTTATTAACTACATTTTTTTTAATTAATAATCAAACGATTTATTTAAACGTGCTACTAATTTGTACTGTTATAAAATATATATTTATATTTATAAAATTACATGCAAAGTGTATTTACAACTATGTGTTGTAAATATAATTTGCACGTAAAACAAGTTAGTTAAATTATAATAAAAAGTTTAGAGTTAAGAACCAGCTTTAGTAATCGAATATTCTAGTTTATGTTGATTTTACGATTACTGTAATAAAACATTTTATTGGCTTACGGTTAATAATGCATTGTAATGTGGGTTTCTTTCACAACTGACATATTGGATAACCAATTAAAACTGTATGACTAAGATTAAATTTAATACTTTTTAATTTATAAATAAAAGCTTTAGTGTATGTTAATACGTGTCTACTTAATATTACATCAAATGTAATTACAATATAAAACTAGTTTAAGAAGATCGACTACTTGCATTATCAGCGTAAATTATAAAGTCTTGTTACAGATAAACTTTGTTTAATGATCTACACATAAATTTCGATAGTTTATCTAAGCAATAATCTAAGTGTGGAGGCTATGGACTTTTTTAGGCCTTTCACACAGAAAAGAGAACTTACATTAAATTTGCAAAAAATATAATACATGTATTATCACCACGGTGAAATAAAATAAAATCTATACGAACCCGTCTGGCCAGGTGGTATTATTTCTAAAATCTTTTTGCTTAGGGTTGGCTTATGTCTAAGCGATTAACGATTATCGTGATAATGTTATACGATGAATAAGATTTGAAAAATATTTTGAACCTACTGTCTAATAACGCACTAAAGGGCAGTTAATAGATAGATAGGTAGATAGATATTACTATTTTTGTACACCAGGATTTACAAACATTATATAGTAATAAAACTAACAGCAATTGTGATGTACAAAGGATGGCCTTATTGCTTAAAGCAATTTCTTCCAGGCGGCATTTGAATGGAGTAATTTAATTTATAACGCGGTGCTCGGTATATACGAGTAAAAGTTCGAGTAATTAATAAGGTCTTTAGCTATGGAATTAATGTTGATAATTCAAATTACAATAATAATAATAACAACTATACACATGTTACACATGGCACATCTTAAACTAGGCAGAGCGACCTATGATAACGAGACTGCTTGTAAACATACTTATTTCTTTCAGTAATATGTATAATACAAACATAACGTTATGTGTGTTAAGTTGTATTGTAATTTTCTATATATACTAAATTTATCTTCTAATAAATAAATATTTCAGACATTTGACACACAACGTCATCTAGTTTCAAACTAAGCAGAGCTTGTGCTATGATAACTAGACTGACTGATAGAATACTTATATACTTTTTTTTTGTAAATACATACATATTATACATAGAAAACACCCAAACTTCGTAACAAATATTTGCAGATCATACAAACATTTGGTCCGACCCGGGAATCGAACCCGAGACCTCAAGCACAGCAGTCGCATTCACTACCGCTGTGCCACCGAGGCAGTTGAATAAAAGAAACAATTGTGCTCATCACATAAACATTTGTCCTAGGAGGAAATCAAACCTTTAGTTACTAGACCAACAGTAAACAATGAATAATATTTTCGATAGAAACTATAACCACAATAAAATTCTTATTAAACCACATTGAATTTGTATAAATTTAGGTTTATCTAGAGGCCTAATTTAATTTATTCTATAAATATATTTATAGAATACCAAGTTTATATAACAAATCTCTGATTATAGCAGAACTGATTTAAAAATATATTAACATGGCGACTGTATAATTTGGCGAATTAAAAATATTATTATGGCCTAGTAACTATAGTATACTAACGGTTCTTTATATTTTCTAAACATTATTATACGGAATCCCTATTCATTTTATACAAACACGCTTTTATAGAAAATCAAACTTAAAGGTACAAAAATCTCAATAAATATAAATAAAAGATAGTGTTAACTTCATTGTAAAAAAGCGTGCAGTGCTTGATGTCAATTGTTATAAATATTTAAATGATGGTAGAAGTAATTATTTTATAAATATCTTTAAAAGCATCCTACGCTTTTTACAACAAAATTCATTTTTTACACTACTTCATAATGTTACCCTAAGTGAAAACTGGCTACTAAATTGTTTTATTAATAATTTCGTAATCTAACAAAATTTTTTTCACCTAATGCATTACCGTTACATGCGACTGTACCTGTTACTTTCAAGCAATCAAGTTCTTCTATGTTAATACCGTCCAGAGACCTCCTATGTCTGAGTTGTACATAAGCTTGTCTAGCGACAGACGGTTAAGAGCCTAGACAAATGACTGTGTGATCAACTGTGCAGCCTTGTATTTTGTGACAATTGATACCCACTAGGAAATATGCCTATATTTTTCATTTTAAAAATGTTTCTACTAGATATTACATTAACAAAAATAAATATAACACATCCTAAATATCAACAAGTCAGATTAAATTTTTTTTATTAAAATCACTATAATTTTCGAATGATTTAAACGCGGCAATTTTGGCGCACTTATTCTGTGACGTCAAATTACACTCATGTCAAAAACGAAGTATTTGATTCACAAAGTAGCCAAGTTTTTTTTCTAATCAACTTACTACCATAGGAAAGAAAAGAAATACTTATTATAATGGTGTAAAGATCATTTTAGCATACGTAAGAATATTAAAAAATTAATAAAATACGTCTAAGTATATTTTTTATATAGTTAACTGTACATATTTGTTTTGTTTCCAAACTTCGACGAAAATATAACTTGCTTCACGAAAAGTTCTAAAGGATATTCTTAATATGTATAATATATAAGTACAATACATATAAATGAAAACATGTTACATAATTATTACCGTAACATTATTTTGTCTATTTATTCAAAACTACCTGCACCATATTTATGCGAATAAATTTAATAATTTAACACAGAAAATTCATAACTTTATCTAAAAAAACCATACAAACATGTTGTTGACAGATCAGAAGACATCCGAAAAATTGTAAAAAGCTTCTTTTTGTCTATTAAATTTCACTGTTAAATTGCAATAAACTTCAAAAATAAATATATAGATATATTTTTTTAGTAGGAAAGCGTACAAATAAAAATATTTCGTCCATTTTGGAGTCACGTGCATGTACCGTATTCAGGATCAGTGGCAACATTCAGCTCTAGGTAGTTATATTTTGCAGGGAACTGTATCGACATTGCTTTAATACCATCTGTTCCAAAAGTTATAATCATGTTCAAAAAATTTCATTACATAGTAACATACCAAGCTTATAAAAGTATATTATAGATCATTAATTCTGAGGATCATAGTAAGAATTATAGCACAAACTATACAAATAATTGTATTATTTTCAGGTCTTGATAGATATGTAAAGTTTCAAATGAACCCGTCGTTTTGAAAGGGGTAAAAATCATGTTCAAAGATTTCATTACATAGATACTTATATGTTAAGCTAATAAAAGCATGTTAAAACAGTTTATCATTTCAAAAAGTTATCTCATCAGTAGATAGCATTAAATTGCATCCTTTACTTTCAAACATATATTGTTTGTTTTAAATCTGTCCTAAAGTAAACTAGTAAACACAAAAGTGTCAAAAAGAGCAACAATAAAGAATTACTTGCAAAAATACTAGGTGAAGTCATGTTTAAAATGTTTTTATTATTAAAATAATACGAGTAATTCAATTATATAATATCCATAATACACTATTAATTATAATATCTTAAAAATCGTGAACCGCGAGCAATTTGTCACGTTAACTTGTTGTTAACATTTTAAAGTGTAACTAACGCTACAAAATTATTCTAGGCTACTAAATTCCTTGCATTTAAGTGTAAATCTCCATGTACGAATTGTGGCGCATCCTTCGTTAGTAGTTAGTTACTTGTTCAAGCCGTTAATGGGATCTGCAAGCAACATTCTTGAAAGTTTTATTACTCTCCTCGTTACTCATCGATAGTTGGTTAAATATTACGTCTAGGTAGAATGTATCCTTATACAACTTTAGTACGGTCCATATCGTAAGTAAATTAATAAAACTTTTGTAGACAAAAACCATAACAATTACATTTCATGAAATATGTATGGAAAGCGTGTTAGTCTCGGACAGTGTGAATAACGTAAAATGTTAAACTTTCTATGGAATTTCATGGTTTTAATCCTAAAATTTTATTTATATTCTGATTCTGCAGAACAGCAGCAACATAGAATTACAGCAGAACATGACATTATCTTAAAAAAAAATGTACAATATTTAATGAAAAAAAGGATCGATCTCAATTAAATTCTCCTTACAATATATTAACAAGTAATGAAGGTTGGTTACGTTACTCATTGAGAAAAATCAGGGTTCTGTCTTTAAAATGAACATGTTTCAGACTGACTGACTCACTACACTATTTATAGACATTAAGTTGTAATCCACTTAAAGCTTGTAAATTCATTTATGTTATACGTATTCAGTAAATGTGAGTAAACTAATTTAAAACGATGACTCACTCGTATTTTTTACCGAATTGTAGAAAAATTTTCGGAAAACAAATATGTTAACAGTTAACTGTACTAGTAACGATGTGTCGGTACGTTGAAGCACCTAACGCCCGAGCTCGCCCGCGCCGGTGGCAACCGGATGTCCCTCGCCAAATGCACAATCACACTAACACAAACTCTCACGAATTTTTCTCCCAACGCTTTCACGTCTTCCACTAATTATTATCCACTTTATCGGGCATCTTCAATTTGATTTACGTCTAGCTTTTACACAGCTCAATTGGTACACTTTTTTTTTCGGCAAGATAATTTAAGTGAACTCGTACATTAAATACGAGCGGTACCGGAGCGGCGTGGCGGCCTCCTTCCACCGATAACTGCCAACTCTTGTGGTACAAAACGCCAACTAATTAGTTAACGCCAAACTCTAACCATTATGTTGCTATATTTACAAACTAATTACAATTTTGAGCTTAATTACATTTCTGTTATATTTCTTAATCGCTTGTAAAACTTAACGTTCAACGCATTAAAAGTTATATTTCATTATAAAATTAGCAACTCATAACCTTTTCTCTATATAAAGCTGTTAGCTGTACTAGCTGCAAAAATATTTTAAGGGATAAAACAGCTTAAAGCAATTATCATCATCATTTTAACAGAAGGACGTCCAATGCTAGACACAGTCCAAAATTTTAAATTATGAATTTGTATTTTGTTATGCTAGAAATTTGAATTTCCTATAAATATTTTTTCAAAAATTTAACACCTTATGTTATTTAAGAAATTTACCCTAAATTATGAACATACGTTTGTATAGTGCCCTATAAATAATTCATACAAATCTATCAAATGAACGTTTAAATAATACATTACATAGGTTTAATATTTTAGTGATTCTTATAAAAATGCGATGTTGTAGCCTAAACTTACTTAGATTAGAAAGTAGAAAGTGCCTTGACTTTTGAAAAAAACCAGAATATTCTGTACTTATAATTGCGTGTATACCTAAAGAGTCTCGATAAGAGGCATTATTTGCCCTCATCGATGACTAACAAGATTCGTTTAACACAACACTCAAACAATCAATTGTATATACATAATATAATCCAATGTACCTGAAGATGCCACTAACGTCCCGGACTAGCGACAACCTACCGTTTTCAGAATTTGAAAAGATCAAAAAATAAAAATTCACCAAACAATTCAATAACTTTTAAACTCTTTCAACACTATTGGAATATGAATAGTTGCAGAAGGTGTCAGTTATGAACATATTTAAGTTAGTAATTTTAACTATCTCGTATTATTCATTAGTCACCATGAAATAAAAAAGTTGTATAAATTGAAATAGTTTGCAATTGTAAGCTATATACATGTTATATTTTTTATATAAATAATAACATATAATATCTTATAGCAATTAGGATCTTATACGTTCTTTATATTGAGTTTATTTAGGTCAATCTGGCAATATTCTAAGCTAATTCCACAGCGATTGAACTTAAACCCAAAACAAAAAAGTATTCCAGTTGCATAATACAGAAACTGAAACATTTTCTTTAGGTCCATTTAAAACAAGTGTCACGCTATTGACTATGAACTTCACATCAGGTTCTCCGCGAAGTGTCTGAATAGATCACGTCAGCTCAAAATGTTAAGATAATATCTTAACAATATCCTCAACAAAGATGTATGTCACAACACAAATTTTACGCATGCCATGAGGCGCTTGAGTTCAGACGGTCAGCCAATAACAATGAATAAATATATGTATACGTATGCGAGGTTTAGAACAAACATTACTCATTCACTACGAACCCAGCAATGAACATTATATACAATGTATTAAACTTTCCTCGAAATTAAAGTTGCGAAATTAAAGATTTATGGATTGAAGTTAATTTTGAACTACTTTTAATGATATTAATGCAGATGCGAGTGCTAATGTAAGGTTTACATTACGACTTTCCTTCGATGTCTCTTTCGGCGTCATCGTCCAAGCTGCATGTGATGCAAGCCAACATTAACTGTAACACGAAAGCAGAGTTATGAGCCACGCGCCACCGCCACGCCGCCATCACTGTCTCGCCTTGCGCCATGACCAATTTGGAACAAACTCACTTATTGCAGGATTAATTTTAAGTATATTGTCATAAAAACTTACATTAGTCATTCGAATCATTGGAATTTTTATGTTAATCCTTGTTCTCGTTTTATTATAGTTCCATAATATTCAAGTCGCTCACGTTTAAGAGGACAACATTAACATAGCAGTTTTGATTATGTTAATTTGTCTTCTTGACGTAACAATGGTGTCAAAGGTACCTTAATTAGGTTTCGACTTTCGATTTAAATGTCTTTATCGAACAGTCGTAGAGCTTGTGGACAGACTAAGAAAAAGAGAGAATTAAAATAATACCCGCTTCGAGTCACATAACTTTTTAGGATTCCTTAATAGATCTATAAATTACGTCATCAAAGTCATTAAATATATATTATAGAGCCTAAATTCAGAGCGGGCCGCTAACTTAACCACTTTTATAACTACATATATGCAAACTCGGTTGTTAAAACATATTTAAAGAAACTAATAACAAGAATAACAACATGTATATTTTATTGTTGCATATCATTAAAATTAAGTCTCTATCTACACGGCTATTATAGGCTGCTTGCTATAAGCTATCAACGTAGAAATTTTCAAATCAGTTGGATAAGTCGATTTTATGTGAATTCTTGGCAAAGCAATAGAACTTAATAGAACATACGAGTATATATATTTTAATACTTAAATAATGTTTTCTTCTTGTTTTTTTATCCAACTGCGATGGATTTCCGTCTTAATATTCCGTAACAACTGCTAAACGACTGGAATATTTATAATTAACTAGTTGCCACAAGGTGCCTTTTCTGTTGTTAGCTTTTCTTCTTATCCAGCATCCCTTACCGTTATATACTCCAAATATTCTTATCTAATTAACCGATAGAGTATCAGGTTGATGGCAATAAGAATGCGACATTGTTGTGCTCTTTCGGCGATATTTATTTTTCTGTCTTAAGAGCCTGCCAAAGTGATTCTACCCTGCCTGATGGAAAGCATGAATAGAATCCAAGAGTTGTGGTCACCATACTCCTTGCAAATACTGACAACGCAGTATGGTGACCCACACTATGGCGGCCTTGTGAGATGCTTTTTCACACCCCGCTTGGAGTCATTGTGACAGTGTAAGGCTTACACAGTTACCACGATAACTGTCAACCCTGCATCGAAGCGCCTCCGGTCTCACACTCACCAACGAAACACGACAACACGGATGCAGGCGCTTTAGGTTGGTCTTGTGTGGGAGGGTAGTACTGCCCCTGTCGAGCCGGCCCGCTCGTGCTGAAATCAGCGTGGCTCTACTACCTAGAAAATTTGTATATCGAAGTTACCTAAGTTACTTGAAGATTCTTTTTGTTTTGACACATTAATTTACTGCTTAACGACAATTGAAACTATACAGGTACTCAGATTGACCAAGAATTTTTTTCCGTAAAATTGAGTTACATTAAATTGTGTATTTGCAGTTTGTGTTTAACAATGAGTTAACTGATCAAGCGTGGTACGTATTATATACCTAAGCATAATATAGGTACTTAAATTACATCTGTAACTGTCTACATTACAAATAATTCATCGGGAAATGATTTCATTAGAAGAAAGTTCCGAAAGAGATGCTTGACCAACATTTGTGGTTCGTGTACCACTCAGATATTATTGACTGACTTATAATATAACGAGTAGATCTGTTTACTTAGTTGCTTCACAATTTCTAATAATTGTTTATTTTTGGCTTTCAGTGTCGAATCCAAAAAAAAATAGTTCTTTAAAAATGTAAAGAAAGGTAAGGCTAACATTTCAGCGTTTCGCTAATGAAAGAAAAAGTAAGTAAATATGTTAAGTTCTATACAAGGAAAATGTAACAGTTGGATTGTAGCACAAGGTACCGAATAATGTAATGGTACAGAGCGCAGAATGATCATTTTGGCGTGATAATAGAGCAAAACAAGGCGTGGGTAGCGGTGGCGGCACGGTGCCTGCGCGAACCGGATCTAAGCTCACGATAAATCATGTTTCGCGCGAGTCTTACGCTTCGCCCCGCGTCCCCTCGCGTTGCACTGTCTTTAGCCGTTCAACGTTGTGAACCATTCTTTGTACCCAATACAGTACACTTATTATTTATAATTGAAAAACGCAAGTAACAGTAAGAAGGGGAAAGTATTTCATAGATGATATTCAGCTGGCAAACGTGATCGGTATACCGACTTTGTCATCATTATCGTCCTGTCGTTTTCCCAATTTTATTTGGTGGCGACGCGTTGTGTACTGGCTGGTGTTTTTAATGGTTGACCGATAGAGCAGGCGTGTTACACAGAGACCTTAATAAGAAACTCTGAGATTGCAGCGGTGACTATGACAGTTACGTCATTGAACCGTTTGCATGATCATGTAAAATATTTGATTTACCAGTTATAATTGACTTCTTATTTATTTTATTTAGCACAGGAATTACATTTATATAATATATATATAGTGATATATAGAATAGTGAATAAATATAGGGTTAGTGTCAGAAACATCAAAAAATCATTTCAATATGGTTATATGGACTACTTAATTTTAGAATAAATAAAAAAATCCGTTGTATGATAAGTGGAGTCAATAATAATTACTCAAAAAGATTAATGGAGGTTTCGATTAAATTTGTAAGGTATTACATTACCTCACCTTCATACATTCTTCTTTTCATACATCTTCTTGTCATAGTGAGAATACAAGCCACGGGTTTTAATTTAATAAATAAATAACTCGTATTATGTAAAACAATTTAGATATTGAACGGATAGCTATTTAGCTGAATATCGGATTTCGGACATCCGGCCAACCTTAAAACCACCGGATATCTTGCCGAATGTTGTCAATTGCCCGTCCAGAATGGCATAAAAACTAAATAAATAAAATTAATCTAAGTTAATAGTTTTTGGTTCGTCAGACATTCAGTCTATGAAATCTTTTCAGCTTCTTGATGAAGTCAATCTTACTAATCGACATAAAAATTAAAACTGAAGAGACTAGATCAGAATGTATTGAGGGTTTTTTAAGAATATAGCAGGCAAATAAGTGAGTGCATAGTGTTATAGTATAGGAGACAACTAAGCTATCAGCCTTTGAAGAGGTAGGACGCAGTTTTCGTGAAGGTCTGGAGGTCGTAACGATCCGGCAATACTTCTAGCAATATTTGACTTACGAAACGTTCTGTAATTGCTTTTATAAAGTACCAAATAAAAATAACAAATAATTAATCTCACAGTCAAGAAAATAATATAAAATCATGTGAAATATATAGGGTTTTGATTGTAGGCTGCGTCGGCTGCCATGGCTGTCAAGTTAGGACGGTGGTCAATGGTGTTATGCTTATCTGGCGGTCGGTCAATCACTCGAGAACTCTTTGTTACGCATGCTTTATTGCTGTGCGCTAGAGCAGCATTATCAAATTAACCCTATAAGGCTACAGGCCTAGAGCCTTGAGGACTAAATACCCCCCAAAAAGTACGAAGGCACGATTAGAGGACACTTTTGCTCTTATAGCATCCCAATACACTTATATCTACAGAACAAAAAGAGAACTATCACAGGAAAGTACTGGGCGGGAGGCCGGGGAACCCCTCTCTGAGTCTTACTCAAGCTGCTTCACATACTTTGAGAGCAGTAATATAAGATATATAAAAGATAAATCGATGTCAAAAGTAACATAAAAAGATTGTTCATCGCTAGCCGGTACTACGACTACAACTAGACAAACAAAAACCCGTACCAAAGATCCCAACCAAACCCATCACTAACACCGTCCATTCAGAAACAACAAACTCCACAGTAGACGCCAACTTACCTAACCTACTTGGTATAGAGCACCAGTCTTAAGAAACACAAAGAAGAAAAAGGCGTACCTATTAAAGAAACCAAAGACAATATCACCTAAACTACTGCAAAAAAAGTTTCAAGACCTCAGCACAACGCCATTAAGCGCTGTCGAGGAAACATTAAATTAACAATAAATTAACTAAAAACACCAAATTTATCCATCATCAGTCGGTAATCATAGAAGAACCACGTAAGCGGAAAATCGTAGTACAGTGCCAGAGACGCCAGCAATATGGACACTCTAAAAACTACAGCAAGTAATCATACCGCTCTGTAAAGTGTGCAGAATTACATGGAACTTCTGAATGCCCTAAGACTGACTGCAACACTCGGGTCACATGTGTTCTTGTTTTGGTGCTCACCCAACAAACTTCAAAGGCTGTGAGGTTTACAAAGAAATATATCCTAGTAAAATTTACAGAAAATTACGCACTAACGCCATAGACGTAAACTACAAAACTAACGAGATCACAATCAACATAAAGATTCTTCAAGTCTAAAGAAAAACTTGGCAGAAATACAACTACCATCAACAAGAGAGATAATTGATAAAACAAAACTAAGGCAGCACAGAAGCAAATATTTTACCACCAAATAACAGAATCGAATAGATGTTTGTAAAAGTAGTTTAATTAATCCCTTAATAACATTAGTGTCTAGGGAATTACGATGACTGCCTTCAAGATATTGCTAGAATCTTGACGATCTGTCTTCAAATGTAGAGAAGGTTGAAGTCCTTCCTATTGTTACCCACAAGACATTTTGCTGGTGTCTTTACTGAGAAAAGCACTGTCAAATTATGAAACTATTACATGTATACCACTAAGCACTAATCCAGATTGCACTACCCACGCTGGAGCTGCTATTATTGTTAGATCTAGTATCAAACATTATGAACTACCTCAGCTCAAAAGATCACATACAAGTAATAACAATTGCGTTAAAAGACTGAAACGGAGCCTTCAATATTACCATAAACAGCTCTCCGAAACGTACATAAAAAATAGCGAAATAACGAGTTCTGAAACACTTAAATCTCAGGTTTGACATTGAAGGAAGATTAAAATGCAAAGCATGTAGACCAGGCCTCCGGATTAACCAACAGCAGAGGTAGAGAGCTAAACGAGAGCCTAAATAAGAATCATCTTTCTATAATCTCAACCGCAGAACCCATACACAGGCCTTCTGATTTAAACAGATTGCACATCATTATTAATCATGTATCGGTAATACCTAAATCTTCACTACTGTCTGAAAACTGAGAAATAATATATAGATATATATAAAAATTCTCTATTTCTTCCCCTCTTCACTTTCCAGAACACTCAACTGTCAGTGATGGATAAACTAAGTATCCTGGGTACGGATATTTACCGAGATCTATTTACCGAATGCATTGAGAGCATCAATAAGGTAGCCTCGCAAACACTGGCTTTACTGAACAAAGTGTAACGGTTTTTCTCGCTTGAGCATACAGCATTTGAGGTCTTCTTTATAAGACCCAAATTCGTTCCTGCGTAAAGTACTCTTCTCATTTTTGCGATGGAGCAGTTGCATTGTTTGCTGGATGCTTTCTATTTTTTATAGCGGCGAGCAGTCTGCATTATCGACAGTCTAGAAGTCACTGAAACCCTTGTGTCTTTACAGTTGCGAAAAGATGTAACCTCTAAGGCAGTCTTTTAGCGTCTTTATCATGAAGAGTGTTCTGACAAACTCTTTCAACTGATTCTACCTTCTCCCTGCCCCTACAGTGCTGGCCCTTGGAAGCATTCGTTTTAGAATGGTACACGTACAGTCCCCGAACTAAGCAGTTTGGCTCTTCCTTACTGCGCAAACCAGTTAAAACCTTGAAATCACACCCAGCGTCCAGGTCCTTTAAACGGGGCCTGAAAGAGTATTGTCTACATTCATAATGAGCCACTTCATAATGACCACTACTCTTGAATTGTATTCATATTTTCTATCAGATAGAGTAGTATCATTTTGGTAGACGTCTAATAAAAATAATATGGCACATTAACAGACTTCATAGTTACCGTAGTGCATCTGTTCATCTCTGCAAATATATTACCAATTTAGAATATTTCAACCTGAAGTGAAGACTAAAAAATGTTTATAACTATGTATTTAAATTTCACTGTAGATATTAGGCTACACAATGGAAAATTACAGAAAGTAATTTAAATTTACGTTTCTTACTAAGTTAGTTAAGTTTCGAAATTTAATATCTATATTATGTTGAGAATTTTATTGCTAGTCTGGTAGCTCATCCTACGTAAATTATAATCGAAAGTAATAGATTCAAGACACACCCATAGCCAAAAAATACTTTCGACTAATACGAGAGTGTTACCTAGCTTCAAGAATAGGTACATAATTGCTTAGAAATGAAAAAGATAGAAAAAATCAATAAATAAACCCGACTGATATATGAAATTAAGAGCTAGTCATGAGATGATTGAATATTTTAATGTGGTGATATTAAATGTAGTGGTGGTAATACTCTAGGCAAAGATTTATTAAAAACATTGTGTTTCATTAAATAATGAATTGTTCGGCAAATTTAAAGAAAGACTGAAGGTCTTAAATTTTATTTAAGACATAATTTCGTATTTCGATAACATCAAAAGAAAGCACACATGTAAAATACATACAATAGGTATAAATATAAGAATTAATTTTATAGGTTATATGGGATTCATGTAAATTTAACACAAATTTAGCACTATTCTCTTAAGAGTAAATTTTTTGAAATATTGGAGCAGTAAGAATTTGTACATTGATCAATCCTATGTTCACTGATTCATTTGCACATTGTTTGAGAGATATCACAAGTATATTATATGGTCCTATATACGACTTCAGTATTACTGAAACAACAACCTCTGTTTATTTACTACATTCATATTTACCAGGTAAATTGTTTAGGAAGCCGACATGAATCAGTTTATATAGACTATATAGGCTTTTTAGCTATTTATACTTTGAATAAATTAGTATGTTAACAAAGTACGAAAGTATTCAGTATGAGAACAAGAAATATACATAATAAAGACATACAAGTGTGTATTCCATCGTGGTCGGAGCCTTCGAGGTGCCGAGAGCCGCCCGCAGCCGTGCGGCCACTGCACTCGCTTCGATTTCACTTTTATTAGCAATCCACTTAATTGGATACCACGGTTGCGGTTTTATTCATTTTGCAGATTCATCTAAAATGCATTCTAGTATTGTCGGAATGACTAAGTCAGATAAGACCTACCGAAAATAAAGACAAAAATTAAACCGTAACAGTTCAACATTCAAAGATTTTTCTACAATGATCTTGTATTAAATCTGTTGCCTTCCATTACAGTTTAGGAGCACGTCTAACATACAATATTTTGTTAGTGTATAGAACTTGTCTTCTATAACTGACTCATAACACAGTAGAACAAATTGGAAAAAATATAACATATAGAACAATGCATGTAACAAATTATATGCGCACAAAAAAATTAGACCACAAAACGGCATTTAAAAATTATTTTAATACACCTTTAAAATTTTTCGTAAGCATATATACTGAGAAACACATATGTCTCGATAAGTTTATTTAGATCAGAATTTTCATGGTAGTTGTAACAGTTTTAGCTTTCAATAATAACATAATGGTTCAAAATTAAAACCCTAACTGCAAACTTTTTTTCCTAGGATATAACAGTAAACGGTTAAGCGTACCTAAATTTAATATTGTACTTTAAACAAAGAATTAGTTTATTTGGGTAAACTTCCTTGACAAATGCCCCGCTTTTATCATTAAGCATTGAAGGCCAAACAAACTGCTGGAAAAGTATAATGCAAATTAAAATTTAATTTATACCTAAAACTACGCTCGTAATTCCACGCTCGAGAGCTCGATTAAATGACATTAATGGAGTTTTTTCTTCCGCCGCGCGGTGAAACAAACGAAGTATATACATACGTAGGCAGTATACACTAGATCGGCATCAGGCATAAATGCACGCAAGCATTACTTTGACCCAAGGCATCATGGAACAATAAGAACCACGAAGACTTCGGATGTTGTTATGCGACCATAACGACATTTAATTTCAACTCTTATAGTTCTTTAACTTGAGTGTTTCCCTTAAATTTGTGCGTAAATATTTAGACAAAATTATTATACAGGAAGCATGTGCCAAGGTCGTCTGAGATGCTGCATGCATGATTTAATTTTCCCATGTCTAAGTCGTATCACGTACTAGATTAGGCCCCTGAAAATGAATGATATATCAATTTTTTTAACAAATTATAAATAGATCTTACCTCATAGACAAGGAGCTGTAGGTAAAATTAAATTTGGACATTACTGGGTTTTATGCAGACGAGTGTATAGTGACAAACACAAACATGTAGTATATTTGCTGTTGTGCATTGAGTCGTATTGTGCTATTGTAATAAAATTTGAACGCCTGTGCACTTGAATGTAGGTAGTAATTTAGCCGTTTAATTTCCGCGTCCAAGTGTCATTGAAGGACGTTTGAAATGTCATTATCTCAATCAAGGCGTCCTTTTGTACTTTTATTACTATTTCTTGCTTCTGATTTGTCACACGATATATGAATCATAGGGTTTTGACGTGTCAATTCATATATAAATTGGGCATATTACAAAAATTTATTTATTGTTATTATTCAGCGGAATGTGACCAGATTAACTTATAAATTAACCTTTAACGTTCTTTAACATTAAAGTTTATTATTTTCTAGTTCAAAGTTTGAGAAATGTATCACATCACATTTCATTCACAGTCTTTGATAGTCCATGACATAAACCACTACTTAGAAAGGAGGTTTTGGCCTACTATACCACGCTGAAAAAAAACGAAAAAGTAAAGAAAAAAGAAAAGTTAAAAGTTATATATTATAATTTTTAATGTATATTTCTGCCTAATGCTTTCGCACAATCTGACACAAGCTTATACATGCAGTCTCTTAATATTCATATTCAAATTGTAATTATCTTGTGACGTGTATTGTAGTTTATAACTTCATTTAGTACTTTCAATAAGTTTATAAATGTCATATATCTAGTGAGTGACAATATGATCAAAACATTTTAATAATAGTATAAGTAATCAAGAACTACAGTAGTCAAAGTGTTAATTTGCCGAAAGCATTAGACATATTGACTAATAAATGATAAAAACTAAAATAAACCGGAACTATATAAATGTACGTCGATCATGACTTTCACTTGCACTCTATCATCAAATATTTGAAACAAGAAAACCTGTTTTGATTTTGCAACTAGTTAAAATTTGTGCCTGAACTTTACAATATTTTCGTTGCAGATTTGTAATTTACTTATCTTATGATGATAAACTAATAAAAATTTATTCGTATTTCATTCGAATAGCTAACAGGTTTAAATAAATTATAGTTTAGAAAATGAATACCAAAATTAATTGCTCATAACAGTGCATAATGTTCTAATGGCTTTAAAGATAAACAAAATATTTACTGCACATGATCATATTATTGACGGTCGAATAATAAAATTGGGGAGGACTGTCAATCTTAATTATGCTTTCTCGTTTGATTATTTGAATCTATGTCAATTCAATAAGCTATGTCTGTGTATCGTTTGAACAACACTCAGATCTTACACGTGTATGTCCTTGTTAAGTGTCAAAAAGGACCCACTTTACATCTGTCAAATAAACAATAATAACATAGTGTGAAATGAAAAACGGAACAGCCTCATTCTCATGTCACTAATATGCATCTAAGTATTGTTAACACACACATTCAAAACAAAGGAATTTGATATATTTGTATCGGTTTAAGAACATATTGTTTGTAATTAGTATTTCATACCGTTTCAGTTTAGTTAAAATAATTACGACGAATTGTAAGATTGCAGGTTGTACAAAAGAATCATATTTTAAGTAAAATTACTGGAGAAAAAAATGTAGACGTACCGAATACATGTTAATTTGTTGAAGAATCCGAGAGCAATAACCGACAGCGATGCTAGCGGTATTTGGCGGTTTCTTCGGCTCTAATATTCGACAAAAACAACCACGCGGTGTGTATGTGTGCTTCAGTTTATGCACTACACAGAAAATCTTCACAGGTATGTTTGATTTGAGTATATTAAGCTTAATGTGAATATTAGTCACGCCACGGCCTTTGAAACACCCGTGTACTACATACCTATTTAATATTTCTTTATTATTTACCAATACAATAAATTCAAGGTATGTCTATAAACTACTGAGTGGTAAGGTTAAAGTTCATTGTACTACTACTGTTATTATACAGTTTGCGCAGCTTTTAATCTACGGAAATTCTAGTAGATGAGCTATATATTTATAATATTAAAGTATTTAATCAAAAACTGAAAATATGGACTCATTACATATTGGCAAAACGTGCCTTTTACAGTATGTAGCATGTAAAAGTGAAATATTAGGTAATTTGATAAAATAAATACAATAGGTGGGACTTAAGAGACCAATGGAAAGAAATAACCACAGTAAATTTCTAAAAACTAAGAGTAGACACAGTTTGAGTTTAATTAAGTTTAAACTCATTTGTTAAATTGGTCTACCGTGTGCTACTCTTACTTTTGGGGTTCAAAAGGCAAAATGGATCGTAAAACTTTGTATTTTTAATAAACAATTGTCCCTAATCATTATGTAATTTATGTTAATGCTTACAAAGTCTCTCGTAACATGAAAAATGTTCTTAATGGAACAGTTTTCTTTTCATAAATAAAACTAAAATTATAAACTCAAAATTCTACGTTTAAAATTTTCAATAAAGTGAAATGAATCAACATGAATTATTGTAAGAATATTCTAGAAAGTATAACCAACGGTTAAGTGTAAGATTGATACTTAAAAACTAGAAAGAAATAAACGATATGCATATATTACGAATAACATGAAATTTACAAAGTAGTCTTCCACATAATAGTTAAAAAAGTAGGTGCGTTTAGGTTCTTCATTAAAAGAACTTTTATTTTTATTTACAAAAGATACTCATATATTCTTCAACCCTTTATATACTTAGTATTTACTACAGCTTGCAAATATACATCCGAAGTTATAAATTAAAATAAATTGTAATAATTATATGGGTATTTGTCGGTGCACGGGACGGAAACATCGTGCGCAACTTTTTAATTATCTATTGGCTTATATCATTAACCTCAAACAATTCGCATATAAGTTTTATCGTGTTTTGACTAGTTTTATTTAATATTTTCGATATTTTGTAGTTACATATTTAAGTGCTTATAAATTATTTTATTATGAAGTACCGTGCATATCCATATACGAGTATATATCCATCTGTGTGGTGACGGATTAAGAATACGTAGTGTTACCATCCCAATTCATCCCGTGACTGTTGAAAAAGGTGACTAAGAGAAAAAACTATACAGGAAAATATCACTACCAAGAGAAGGTAAACTTGAAACAAATCCTATACCAACCCGTCGGGCCAGCGTGGTATAGTAGACCAAAATCTCCTTGCTAAAGAGAGGCCTATGTCTAGCAGGGGACTGTAAAAGGTTGTTGATGTACCGTGCATATAAATTGACGCGAATAATCACTTTTATGTTGTATAAACCTTCACTATTACTATGCGTATCGCTGAGCCTTCAATACATTGTTTAGTGAGCCGACTCTATTTTTTTACTTTATAATCGTAACTGTTAGCAGAATGCATTAGAATTAGACAGAAACAGTATTCTGCGATATTTATACAAATAGAGGAATTGCGTAGTAATTGATATCAATGTTCATCCTGAACGAGTTTTATAAATTTGATAGAATTGGAAAGGAAACAGAAATGAAGGTAAAGAATTAAATTCTGATGATGAATGTAAAGGCATCGAAAAAGATCAATTAAAAGATAGTAGACCAGTAAGAAAGCTTTCTTTGCAATTAGAAGCCATAAAAATCTAAAACGTTTATCGAAAACAGAGTGTCCTTTTTTTTCAATTTAGAGCACTTTTATTACTTTCTATTTTTTTTTATGTAAGTTTTAGATTAAGAGTTTAAATAAATGAAAGGAATAGAAAACACCAGAACTAAACTAGACATGCTACAATTTAAACAGAAAGATTGAAAAGAAATATTTCTTAAAAATCTATTGTTTTATATTTATACTCAGCGGATGACCAGAGACAAACACTTCCCAAGTAAATGACAAAATAATACATCTCACCTCAAACTCATTTAACAGTAAGTTAATGTACTCTGGCCAGTTGGGCTTTTACTTCCACCTATGGAGTATATTGTTTCATTATAATTTGATGCTTATTTAGTTTGTTAAGCATGTTGCCCACAGTTTTAGGTAATTTAATTCAATGTCGCTACTCACAGTACGTGTTTTGGATGATTTAATTAGCTTAAATTTAATACATAAATTAATAAATAAATAAAATTGTAAAAGAACCTCTGAAATTGTATTTAAGCAAGCTGCATATTACAGTTTCTTTTGCGCTTATATTACGTACTCTAGAATCGGCTTTAGTGAGTGCTCTATCCGATACAAAGAAACATTCTAAATATGATTTCAGAGCTTAGAAAAAGGAATAATCAAACAGAAAGACTTCTTTACTACGTTATTATACATTAGTACTTAAGTGCATATTAGTCCTGAAAATAGATATTTTAAGCCTTCATTTCAAGAAATCTGTTATTAGAATAGCTTCGTTCCATTTATTCCTACTAATATTGATAATACTGTTTGAAAATATTTCCGAACTGTTGCTTGTCTTCTTAATTGAACACTTTCAACCAATCGTGTCAGAAAAACCGACCTAGGTATATATAAAGTCACAAGTTACAAGAAGATACAACTTCACCACTCATTCTTCTTCCTCTTCATATGACTTAAACCATCACACACATACACACACACTAACTAAGAACTGCCGTATCATCGCAAGTTTACACTATTATACGTCACATCGCATTGTCTCATCGAAATCGATTTCTAATTTCTATGGACCTCAACACTTGCATCGTTATGCAGATTTATTTAAAAATTGACTAAAGAATAATGTTAGTACAAAATTAGTTATTTTGTAACACGTAGTAGTAAAAACTCTACAATATACCAAATCTATGTATTAATCTATTTAAAATGTTTTTTTTTTCAATATTCTAAGAACTTGATGTTTCTCCTTGATATAAAGCGTAGGACAAACAGTTTTACATGGTCTCCGAGACACGTGGGTGAGATGACTCTAACTTCCAAACTCCGGGCTGTTCTTAAGTGTTTCTATAACTAGAAAAATCTTAATATATATAAATCTCGTGTCACAATGTTTGTCCTCAATGGACTCCTAAACCACTTAACCGATTATAATAAAATTCACACACCATGTGCAGTTCGATCCAACTTGAGAGACAGGATAGTTTAAATCTCAAATTATAGTCGCAATTTTAATTTATTGCTAATTATTTGTCTGTTATTATTTGACAGTCACAATTATCTATTAACTCCAAATGATTCTAACAGATGTCGATACCTTTCGACTGGGTTGAGTAAGTAATCAATAGATGGCGCTGCTATGGTAAACAGCCACAGCAACGCGTGGCCGGGTCAGCTATTTCTCTGGTCCGACCCGGGCTTCGAACCCAAGACTTCTTGATCGGCAGTCGCATACGCTAGCTACTAGACCAACGAGGCAGGCCAAAATTTACTGAAAATTTTGAAGAAACTGTAAATCTGCCATAAAGTTTTGGTGAAAATACATTTAAGCTAGTGTAAATTATCAAGATTATTAGGAACACGATATTAATAATATAACTGCAAATTAATTGATTAAGTAATAAATTAGTCTAGTCCAAGTTTAGTTTTGAATTATACGATTAATTTACTAAAAAGCAAACAAAATTATATTTAAAAGGATTTGGTTCAAAACAGTAACGAAACATGAGTAGAAATGCGTACAAATATTGTAAAAGAATAAATAAAATTGATTTACCATCCAACGTTGACAAAATTACAAAATTCGTATTTTCAAAGGGTTAGCAGGGTTAAAGGTTAGACAATGTACTAAGCAAGGACAAACATTTTCTGCGCACCCGTCACGGTCGAATGAACACAAATCTTCCGCGTCGCGCGACGCCGGCACACCACACGCAAGAGGTCAAGGCCCACTGTGCTCTAATTTGCTCTACTAAATTGTTTTCTAGTAATTTATATTTTAATTAGCTTTGCTTTAAATTTTTATCCATTTTTTATAGGTGTCAAGGTAGTTTAAATTATAAAGACGTTTTAAATAATATGTAGATCGAGTCAAACTAGTAATGAATTAATTTCTCATGAGCTGTACCTTTATGAGGAACAAAAGTGACACGAAAAATAGATACAAATCATCTTTGAAATATTCTTGAACGACTAGGTCAAATAATTTAGTTAAATACCTACCATCCCAAGTAATAACCAAAAATTCGGCATATAACAATTCTAGTGGTTACAGACAATTATAAAACTCAAATCAAACTTTATTACTATCATGTACAATAAATATGCTTGCATTATAAATAATAAACAATTATCTTGGAGAGATTTGTACTCTGTCACTTTCTCCGAAAATCATAACAACCAGACAGGCGTAGTCGCTTCACATCCGAGTATTTTTCACTTTTAAATTAGCGAGAGTTATTTTTATATTGTATTCAAAATAGCGAATACTGACATCAATATGTTACATCTCAGTGGTATGGTCCTTAAGTATTATCTGTTTATTTTATTCAATACGGACATAATCCAACATGGCATTCCTGAACTGGTTACAAACATGAGAAACGGCCTGTACAGCTGTGGTAGATTCCCGGCGAATGATATCAAGTATTACGTTAGTTTGACTTATTACTTACTTACACAGAAAGGTTACCATTTTCACATTACGTCTTACCCAGCCTTAAGAATTCTATTGTTAAGCCAAGTAGCAAAGAGCGCGCTATGTAACTATTTTCATTCGCAAGGCTCTTTAATTAATCAATTATAATGTTCACAAGTACATAACGAATAGTGAATTTCTTCAATTTTATACACTACATATTCAATAGACGACGACTTGATGCAAGTTAATCATTTTATAGCACTTAATTATCATTGCGATCGTAAATATTTAGTGATATTCATACGCATCTTCTAATAATTATGAAACTTCCATGCATTTAGCATCTATTACGTTATCGTTTTCCACCACTTTTGTTGAATTTAAACTACTTACTTCCTGCTTATGTGTAAAATGTGATCGGGTCATCCTTGATTACATGATACACGCTTACGAACTTTTCGCTTAAGGAAATTTAACACGTGTAAGATATACAAAAAGTGCGATAATGCTAATAAAATCTTTATAACAAATATTTCAACATAGAAACTTTTTTTCTTTATTAATGCTAAGTCCTATATTTGAAACCAATCAACTGTAATAATGGATAAAATAAGTTTTATCCATGAGTTTTAATGGAAAATATTGGTATATGGTATCTTTAAATTGTTATTTTAACGTCCTATAATTATCATTCAACCCTTTTATGAAAGGAAACTTATAATCTGAATAAAAAGATAAATGGTGTCTAAGGTCTTCGGTGATATTCAGAACATCTAGATACAGTAATCAGTTTCTCTGATTGAGAGATGGATGATAGAAATAATAATGATTACCTGATTACCTGGCACAGGAACTGGCCATTATACAAAATTTCTCTTCAAACCGTAGGCTTAAAATATTAAAAAAGTGTTACGCTATTGCCGTTTAAAATTTTCAATGTGATCGTCTATTTAATTCAGATTGGATTTAAATCCATTTGAAACGTCAGGAATTGGAACACAATTAAAAGGACAAATCGTGATACATTACAAGGTATAGTTAAGAATATCTATTGCGGCGAGATGGCGGCGTGTGGAGCATTTTGATTACGTAACACGACCACGTCGGCTGCACTGCCGACGAGCCACGACAACCAAGCCGCTCCTGCACAGCATCTACAGAGTTATTTCTATTCACTTCTCATGACAATAATTCACTAACATACAATGATGCGTTTAAAAGTAAAAGCAAGGAATATTTCTATTCTCTTTTAAATGTCCATTGCCAGATTTTATAAGTCTGGCACACTCGAGTACCAGTTATCGAAAATCAAAAAATCT
Organism: Hypercompe scribonia; assembly: GCA_949316085.1. NCBI lineage: Eukaryota > Metazoa > Arthropoda > Insecta > Lepidoptera > Erebidae > Hypercompe > Hypercompe scribonia. The sequence continues at coordinate 13,989,117 of OX438969.1, read as the reverse complement.
ATCACTCCTCCATGACACTGATTAATTGTACCTATATGCATGGTAAACATGATTAACTTTAACCACAATTTTAAAGGTATTAATGCTAATACGGGTGTCATGAGAGTTGTCTACGAGAGCAAATTATGCAGGCCAGCAGCACTGCAAGGAGAAGGAAAGTTTGATACAAACCCTACACCAACTCGTCTGATCAGTGTGATATAGAACGTTAACATCTTATGTTAAGGGAAACGGCTGTCAATGACGATGATTGCTAATACAGGTATTCGTTTTTGTTGTAAACTTATGTTAAATACTTAATACTTGTTGTACTAATTTGGTAAGATATTATTATAAAAATAACTAACAATACATACAAAAAATACTTACATATGATGAACTAGCAAATTATAACTAATCAGAAAAAAACACTGCCTTTAGTCAGTTGCACACGAGTATAAATCTAAATTTAGTTTTTGAACCATTTAAACACTAGTAGTTAATTAACATAAAATATTTCCATTTAAGTATCGTTTCTAATTCACTTTCAGTTTTCCTGCAATGGATGGTGACTGCATACGGATTCAACGCTTGCGCAAGATTTTATGAATAATTTAGTTTTCAGTTTCGTTTCCTCTTTTAAATGTAACAACCATTATTTATAGTTTAAATACACACACTCGACGTATTCTATGATACTAACTCTCTTTCTAAATATGTTTACTCAAAGGACTTGAAATATTTATTTGGCCTCAGTTTCTATGTGCGTAGTAAATATTTTTTTTAATAAATAAGTATATCCATTATGTAGATACATTATAAATATTTATTTTGTATATTATCAAGATACTCAAAAATACTGTGGTTGCCAAAAAATATTGTATAGAATATGTCTATACAATATAAACATATATATATATTTGGGTGTTGGGTGTTGAATCTCATGTAATTAAATATTTACTCGTTATGAAATGTAAATTTATCTTAAACTGTTAAAATAAGCTCTAGTCAGTATCAATATAGAGATAGAGAAAAACAAGTAATATGTCGTAAGATATAACATATACAATTATATAACTATTATGAATGACTGGGGCAAGGTGCAGCCTTCCCTGCAAGTGTTGCACCTGCTGGTCGACGGACGAGGCTCTGTCAAGCAAAACATGACTTGGGATTAAAACAATTGCAAAAAGTGGGCACTTAATATGGCTCTTCCACCCCTGCGGGAAAATAGGCGAAAATTATATTTTAGATATACGTTATTACAACCATGTACGAATTGGTTTCTATCTATCTCTGGATAAAACTAGCAATAACGAAAACAAAACCTTGTACACCTGCACATATTTCCGTCTAACCATATCTAATATAGTTGCCCGAACAATACACTCGCTCCCCTTGCGAACTAACAAGCTCCATCACCTTCATACCATCTCATTGTACTATCCGTTCGGGCTAATTCGTATTGTGACGTCGCTAATCCTTTGTCCAATTCAATCCTACTCTCAAGGTAACTGCCGTCCGCGATAAAATACACAAGACAGTAAAACCCAGATATCATAAAATGAGGTATATAGGCACTCAGCTATTTATTGAGCTCAATATTGCTAATAATCGATATGTAACTACTACGACTTTACACACATAAATAACTACTATTGAAAATTTTATAAAAAGGTTATAGAGCTGTACTAAAATAGACACAAGAGGCACATTATTGTCTAATAAGGACAACAGCTACCTTTAATTTATAAAAAAGAAATTGGAAGCAAGCAAAGAGCCTCTTGGCGGTTGATGACTTAAATTCCACATGTATGTATAAAGATGTGACACGAGAGCTGCAGTGTGGTTTTGATATTTTTTAATAAAGTAATATAGAATTGTAATGTAAAAAAATGGTCTAAAGAATCACCCGCTCATCCGCATCTAGTTGCAAATTTAACACACGGTATCCCAGAAAATTTATCAACATGTAACAAACTTTTATTTCCTTCATATAGGTAAAACTAATAAAAGCTTGTTGAACAAACATACAGATGTTTGTTTGTTTGTAACTGACTTTTACAAGCGTGTTTTTTTAGTTGTTTAACTATATTTATAATATCTTAGATACCCAAAATACTCAGACACCAGTTCTTATTACAATCTATAAAGGTAATTGTGAAACGGATATTATGTTACAACTCTCTATAAACATGAGTTCTTTTTTTCTGTTCGATACAAACCCTGTTTTTATAAGTCGTCCAATTTTTCTTCCGTCCGTACTTAACTTATAATTTGATATAGCTTAAATGTTTTATTGCTATCCATATAAATTTTGAGTGACACAGAATCAGATAAATGTTGAGTCTGTCCTAAAGAGTGAAAATTAGCAACGGAGATTAATTAAACCAGTTGGCTAACAAGATAAATTGAATACGGATACTAAGAGTCGTTGATAGGAAATTACAACACATATGTTTATACTAAACTTATAATATGTGCATGTCATAAATGGCATCAAAGTAATAAACGTATGTTGATTATTTTGTCTGCCTCTACGGAAAATTATAAACATAGAGTCAACGTCTTTCGTAATCGTGATTCGATTTTGAAATTTCGATTCTATGAACTTAATTTTGAGGGACAAATAACAGAAATATAAGGTCCTACATACACACTTCCATAGGGTATACAGTATGGGAGCGCGTATTTTTTAAATTAAATAAATCATAGTTTTAATAACTTTCATGTTCAACGCCAATATAAGATAAAAAATTATGTGCTATTTTGATATAAAAGTTATTAAGACGTGAATGTATGCGCAATATAGTGCCTCTCTCATGGTGTATGACACGGTCAACTCTAATTACATTTTCACATGTAATACTCAATTATCTCTTGTTAATTTTCCTTATTCTAATAACTACCGTAAGGCTTATTTGGCTTTACACACGAAATGTGTGTACGTGTCCATTACCTACATTCTGTATGGTCCATCGTGAGAAAAGTATAGACAAAATCTACCATATATGTATGAGTGTGGTATTATGTAGTGCGTAATGTTCGCATGAGTTCAATAGGTGTTTCTGTAGCGCGTTGATATCTTTTTAACACAAAATAGTATTATGTACTTTAAATATTACACTGAGCCGTTTGTTGTGATTATATGCAATACAGTTAGTTACAAGTTTTTGTATCAAGTACAGGTAAGGAAAATGAACTTTGACATATTAATTCACACAATTTTCTAATATATGATAATACATAGTTTCTGAACTAAATGTATGGATTGCCAAAAAGTATTAATCAATATGAGAAACATGCTTTAGATAGTTAAACCAAAATATTATTATAATTTCTAAAAAATTGTAATTTTGGTAGTGTCATAATCAAACCTGGTATGAATAACGAAGCATAAGTCGACGAATACGTCAACCATGCTTGACACCACATAGTTTTACAATATTCGATGAAAACTTTGTTCCCTGTTGAGATAAAATATTCATACATTTTTTCTTAAAAATGAAACGTAGTTATCATGTATGCAGGTAACATTCAGAACCACCTCAAACCCTTTGGAGTCAACAATAACAGTTATAAACGAATGCACCCCGGTTTGTAAAATTAAGTACTGTTTTGATCAAGTGACCTTAACGATGAAATCCTCTTGTTGAATAGTTTCCATAAACAGGAATGTCACTTATGAGCTACTCTCACTAATGAGCTATAGAGTCAACACTTTGACGGGGTGGGTGTCCAGAGACATAGCAGTCAATTCAACTTACAAGGTAAACTAACTTTACAACAATTGCCACACCGCCCACTCTTAATGTCTCGCAGTTTTAATGAAAGAAATTAAGAATTTTTACTTCGTACGTATCCATAAATATCAGTATCATTATCAACGAAATATATAACTGTTTCCTCACACATGGAAATAGTTATTTACAAGAACCAATTGTGATTTATTTCAAATACTGTGAAAAGACTCTTTACAAAATGTAAGTAATTGTAAAAGTAAAAATATAATTGAAGGTACAATGACGCTTAAATGAAAAAGTTATGCGAAACTCACCTTAGTTTATGATGAAGCGATCCAATAAATAGTTTGAAATCGGTTTAACACTTCAGTGAAATAAACACGAGTTGTAGCACTTCGTCTCTAAGTAAGTGAACAAGACGAGGGTCGAGTTCATAAACACCCGTTAGGGAGCACAAGGGGTTGGCTAGTTTGTTAAGTCCCGATACGGTCCAGGCTGATGAGCTTGGGTAGCGCAGAACTTCGGGGTGCCGGCGGCGCGCGGGTGGCGGTCCAGCGTCCGGCCGCACAACGCGCCTCGCAACGGTAAACTGGCTGGCAGCGCTAACACAGCCTCTCCCTCGCTTGTATGAGTGCCTCCAACCTCCCTCCCGAACAAATAGTACCGTACGTCGCGCTTGTGTCTTGGTAACATTTATTATACTTTTATTAGTGTTCGCTTTCCTGTGTAGCTGTGTGCGCCGGCACCGACACACTGCTACGTAACGTGCCGAGAACTGCGCGAGTGTAGGTGTTGGAGTAGGTAAAGTAACTACCTATGCGTGCTTTGATCTTACGATTCGGTATGCACGGGCGCGCGGGCGCACGTAGCTCCGCGGCTATACTTTACTTCTATAATATCTACTCAATAATTTTAGTTTGGTTTTGTGCAACACCACACGTCGTGGCGAGCCAAATATCTGGGCTAGTAACCGGTATACACAACTTTATGTATCTTCACTTTGGAAAATTAAATTAATATTAAATGATAGGCTATCAAATACTATGTAATTAAAATTGCCATGTTATTCCTGCTGCAAAATTGAAAAACTTACTTACTTTAATAGTAGACCACTAACTTAATAAATTATAATTTAATACGGGTATATTACCTATAAGCATGATATTAAAATTGAACATCAAACAAAGCATATTTAATACTGTAAGTTCCAAAATTTGTATAAATATACTCAGGCACTCCATTTTTTTTAAAAATAACCTATCACACCACAATTCTTAATGTTTCAGTACTGTACGATTTTTTTTTTTTTTTTTTATCGTGTGGAGACCCCCTCGAGCCGTCACCCCACCCGGAAAGGATCTGCGTCAGTCGAAAGGAAAGGGTCCCGTGCTGTCGCCCTGCCCACTCGGAGATGACCGGCTGGAGAGCCTCCACGGTGGCAAAGCCAGCACGTGGAGCCTCCAGCCGGGACGACCAACGAGCCATCGTGGCTCGACGAGCGGCCTCTCGCCACTCGCGTATATCTTCGGGCGGGGGCCGTATGCCGCTACCCGCCCGGAAGTCAGCCGTGCGCCGATAAACTTCGGCGAGCACTTCCGCCTCCAAATCCCACGGGGGAGTTCCGGCCAAGGCGCACGCCGCCTCCGTCGATACGGTGCGGTAACCACGTATGGCTCTAACCGCCAATACCCTCTGAGGGCGCCAGAGGCGAGCTCTATTCTGGGCAGTCAGAGCCGCCGCCCACACCGGTGCACCATACAACGCCATTGCCCGAACAACCCCCGTGTATAGCCGTCTCGTCGCAACGCTGGCTCCACCCAAATTGGGCAAAAGTCGCCCAAGGGCAGAAGCAGCGCCGACCAGCTTTGGAGAAAGCAGTCGAAAGTGCTCGTCGTAGAGCCACCTGCCGTCGAGGGTCAGGCCCAGATACTTCATCTGGGCCTGAACCGGTACGAGGACCGAATTGACCACAATGGAAGCCCCGGGGGGTGGACCACGACGGAGCCCATGGAACAAAAGGGCCTCCGTCTTGTCTAGGGCCACCCACAAACCCAGCGCCTCAATACGCCCGACCACCAGAGAGACACCCGTAGTAGCTAGGCGCGCTGCTTCTTGAAAGTTCATCCCCCGGGCTGTGACCAATGTGTCAATGTGTCATCCGCGTAACAAATTACGCCCAACCCGGGGGGAAGACGACCTCGAAGGGCCCAGTCGTATCCCATGTTCAACAGGAGTGATCCAAGGACGGACCCCTGCAGAACACCGCACAACATGGGCCGCCGCCTCAGAATACCATCTCGGTCCTCCTACACGACGGTACGCTCCTCGAGATAGTCTGCCACAAGCCGCCTCAGGTACTTTGGCACCCCTTGGTAGTGGAGTGCTTCTCTGATGCAGCTAAATGGCAGACTATTGAATGCGTTGGCGATGTCCAACGACACCGCCAATAGCACGCCGCCACAGCTCACCGCCTCTTCGATCACGGCCCTCAGGCGCAATACAGCATCGACGTCGATGTCGAACGCCCGGCTCGAAACCCATATTAGGCATCCGACAGATCGTGGCCCACTTCGCAGAGGTGCCGGACGATGCGGGCAGAGAGTATCCTCTCAAACAATTTACCCGCCTCGTCCAGCAACACAATGGGCCTATAGGCCGCAATCGAATCCTGGCCGTCCTGGCTTCTGTAGTAGGACCAGCTTCCCGCTCTTTCAGCCCTCAGGAAAACGCCCGGACGCCAAGCTGGCGTCTAGGACTTGCCCGAGGCGATCCGACATGTGGTCGAGGGTTCGCGCCAACACTCAGGCAGGTATCCCATCTGGCCCAGGGGCGGTGTTTTTACAGCGAATCCGTAGAACGACCGCCCCTATCTCCGATTCCCTGACGGGCGGAACATTATCCTCGTTCCGTCCCCCGTCGTCTCTGACCAAGGAGGCCATTGACGGGGGTGTGTGTTCCATCCGCTGCGGGAAAAGCCCCTCGACCACTTCCTGCAGGAAGCTGGGCTGGAGTGTCTCTGTAAGGGGGGGGGGGCCGACGTCCGGAGCTTTTGTCGCGCCGCACGATAAGGGCGACCCCAGGGGTCACGATCGAGACTCTCCAGCATCTCCTTTCTTTCCACTTCTTTGGCGCGGCTAATGGCCAGCTTTAGAGTTTTCCGCGCCTCTCGGTACTCCTCATGAAGCTGGTCCTCCTCGCTATCTTCGCGGTGACGCCGCCGATTGCGGGTATAAGACCTCCGGGCACGAGTACAGGCCGCGCGAAGGTCCGCTAACTCCTGGGAGTATTGTACGATGCCTCAATGTTGCAAATTACTCACAAACTTTATCGTAAGCAATTACAGATAGCTATCAAAACCACTTCAGTTCTAAGCTAAGATATTGTCACAGTAAAAATCCTTTTACATTTATAATCTAGGAACGAGTCTAAGTAGGCGGATGTTTGCTTACGAGATTAGGTCAAATGATTTCAATATCAGACAACTAAGCCTTTGTTGTCTTTTTGTATGTTTTTGTATTATCGTAATGTTCAATTACTTTAGACAACTTGATACACCTTTAAGGGAAGGTTTACTTTTTTTATAACATGACGGTGGCATGAATTCCAGCTCGCCTTATGGTAACCTTATGGTAGTAATTCGGGGCACCTTGCATTACACACTTATACAGTTTCAACTTAGCCCACCCATCCTTTCTTGAAGAACCAAATACTGTATTAGCAGGAACGTTTACGCCAGAAAATTCTTTGGAGACTGTTTCTTACGTGACCATTTAGGATCCAAAGTTGTGAGCATCAGATCTTCAGCACACGATTCATTATACACACGGTAATATAGACACACACAAGCCTCAGTATTTTTTTTAGCGTAAGTATTAATGCGGCATGTCAAATTGGATCACTGAAATAAAAATAAATATGCAGGTGAAGCAAAAAAAGGATGTTAAAAAGGCCTAAACTATTATCTAGGTGCATTTTTCTGAGATGAAAATCAAATGTTCAATTTTGAGTTTCAAACTTGAATTTTACAAATACAAACAGAGATCCAAAATACTGGCTTTCTCTTTTAGGTTACGAAGCTAATCAGACTTACAATAAAAGTGAGAACGACTAACTTAAGTTTTCCACTACAAACTTGACTTAAGCCGAAGGAGTGTGATTGCCTGCCTGTAACTTCAGGGTACAACGAGATATGACAACATTCTTCAAATTTCTATTATGATGTAGGTATGTTTAAGATGATCTTTATAAAGTAAGTTATTTATTACTTCTATTAAAAATATGAACTGTTTAAAAATAGAGATTCAAAAAAATATAGGCAACAAGAAAAACCTGTTTATTGCCTTTGTGTTGTATTTAGCTTACTTACCTGTTTATCCTTGTCGTAGATCGATGTTTGTAAAGTGTCGGTGCTATTTGAATGTCTATAAGTGTTTGGAAGGTCGAATACATGGCGATAGAACTGGAGTAAATTATCCGGGTCCCCGACTTTCTCGAACAGTCCAAAACGTCTTGGTATAACAATCTGAAAACGTTCAACCGGCTATAAACATGCTTCATACACGAGAAGAAGTTGCCGATATACCAATGGCCCAAGGTTAAACTACGCGCGATCTCAGGGAGGGCTCGCCTCTGGCGTCCTCAGAGAATGTTGGCAGCTAGAGCAATATGCGGTTACCACACCGTGTCGACGGAGGCCGCGTGCGCCTTGGTCGAAACTCCTCCGTGGGATTTGGAGGCGAAAGTGCTTGCCGAAGTTTATCGGCGGACCGTTTACTTCCGGGCAGGCAGCGGCGTACGGCCCCCACCCGAAGAGATACGTGCGGCTGCTTATCGAGCCAGCTATACATGCTGATTTTGCCGCCGTGGAGGCTCGCCAACCGGTCACCGTAGAGTGGACAGGGTGACAGCACGGGACCCTTTCTTTCCGACTGACGCAGGTCCGTTCCGAGCATGGTTGCTTTGGGAAATATTTGCACTCGGTTGCTAGGAGGGAATCGAGTCCTGCATGTCACCACTGTGACTGCAGTGAGGACTCGGTTCAGCAAACGCTAGCGACAGTTATTTTACCGCGGTCGCAACCTTCTGCGAAGACGTAATGTCGCGGAAGGAGGTTGCGGAGAAGCCGGTGCTCGCTGCCGGTGAACCGGGCGGTAGAGGCGCGCGTACCAACGCCTCATGCCGCCTTGAGTGTGGCCACGAGTGGACGGGACGGGTTTTTCCCTCCATTCACTACTGAAAGAAAATATCTTTATATTGGCAATCTCGCGGACCCTTTGCCGATGAGTATTCAAAAATTTCGGGGTTCGCTTAAAAGAGTGCAACCGTCGAAACGATGGTCATTAGTCAGTCACTACGAGACAGGTGAGACGTCTACATGTGGCGTACGTCTCCTAAATAGAGAGTTTACCCGCAGATGGAGCCCGTGGTAGCGGGCAGGCGCTAGGAGGGATCTGGATGTCGTAATAGCAGCTGTTCCTGGATCCTTCCTATCTCAGGCGCAGAGTGGCACACCGTGTGGTTTTAGTCGGTTCGATTCCGACACACTACCCCGCCCTAAACCTCGGTGAGGTGACGGCCCGAGGGAGCTTCCACACGTTAAAAAAAAAATAAAGCTACTAGCTCCGGCGTGGACACTGGTACGACACGAAAAGGAGTTCGTTGCTATACCACCGGCCTAAGACTAAAACTACGGGCGCCCACGGCCAAGTTGTGTTAGCTACTACTCGTGCCGCCTGAAATTTGCTGACAGTGCGGTCGAACCGCTCTCTAATATTACCGAACAATTTTTTTCGAAAGACACCTATTGTTTTCTGATGTTAGTGTGCAATGGTTAATTATTTTCTGTTACACTTTGGGGTGCACTTACTGCTTCATTGGTCTACCAGTTAGCGTATGCGACTTCTGTTCAAGAAATCTTGAGTCTGATTCACAAGTCGGGCCAAAAAAGTTTTGTTGAGTTTTTCTTACAAAAAATTCGTAGTAACAGCCGAGATATGGAAATTGAAGGTGTTTCACACCCGTACCTCGGAAAGCACGTTAGGCTCTTGGTCCTGGTTGCTGCTGTTAGGAAGTCAGTTCCCTCAAATACACTGGTAACTAATTGAACCTTCGAATTCAGTTGACCCTCAAGGTGTAATTTCAATCGTTCTACCGAAAATCTGGCATTTAGGCAAAACCGGTTGAACTAGGACAGGAAGAAGTAGACACTTTTTTGAAATTTCACCAGAACGTATTGTATATAAAATGCAGTACACAATGCACACACATAAGTGCTTTATCGATAGTATTTGTTATAGTAAGTACTTAGGTAGTTCAAATAAATCATTTAATCAAAAGAATAAATATTTGCTTCCTAAGAATTATAAAATAAGTAGTATTTAAGTAGTATTTTGTAAACGGTAGTAGTTAAGCAATGCTAGAATTTTATGTTTTATTACTTTGACCTTACCAATTTTTATTCGCGCCCGGAATAGGAATTCGATAAAACAAAAAACAAAACTAAGTAAAGTACGAAAATATTTTTATATATCCTTAGAATCGACAGACTTGTAAATCTGCAATCGTATCTTAAAAAGAAGTTTTGTCGTTTAGTTCTCATCTTGCCGACTACGCGCGATTTGCTTACGAATTTTTCTGTCCCATGAATTCTTACAATTGACACGTCTTCTTAACAGAATATCAATCACTGAGACTCATATGAGCTTTCTACTATCCAAGTCAATGCACTATTGGGTTTGTTTGACACAGTGCCCATGCTAACACTGCACCACAAAGTTAATTAAGGTTGAACATACAACCTTTTTCTATCAAGTTGATTAACTTAGAAATTTAAATTAATAATCTCAACGTTGTCGGTTAGTTACATCCCTATCGTACATGGGAGAAACTTTATATATATGCTAAGTTCACCATGCCTCATTCAGCGTTTGTCGACAGCGGAAGACGTCACGAAAGTGAGCAGTGCTGTGACTAAGTAATCCATAATATACAAGATTAATACGGTTATTCTTTTGTTCGCTTACATAACTTAGCTATTGTGGTATAATCATTTATATTTTAATATTTTAGGACATAGATTGATATCTGACGAAAACTATATTGCTTTTCAGAATTACTGTATTGCAAAAAAGAATAAAAATTTTCATCCTTAAAATAATTTGTTGGATATGGACAGCAATTATCTATTAAAAAAGTCATTATCATCATCATCATCAGCCGTCTACTGCTGAACATACGCCACGCCGTACGACTGGACACCAACTGCATTCATCGGTTCCCCGCGACTCGGACTATGTCGTCGGTCCATCTAGTGGGGGGCCTACCTACGCTTCGTCTTCTGGTACGCGGAACCTTTCTTCGCCAACGGTTGTCGGTTCTACGAGCGATGTGGCCTGCCCATTGCCACTTCAACTTGCTTATTCGGAGAGCTATGTCGGTAACTTTAGTTTTCTTGCAGATATCCTCGTTCCGGATCCTATCACGCAAGGAAATGGCCATGTGGCCCCGGCTTAATATTGTGGTCACCCCCTCTCATCCCATGGGAGCCGTGAAACCCGGCAAAGGGAAAAATTAAAGGAATGGGCAGCAGCATTCCTCCAAAATAACGAACATCTACTGCGCTCGCCAAGCCACCTGCGAGTATGGCAAAACCCCCTCCTAAAATTTCAGACACACAGATAGCACGGCCCCTAGTCCCCGGCAGCTCCGCTATTCCTGGCCACGGTAGCAGGCCTGGTAACGGCGGAGCAAGGGGTGCTAAGAATCTCCGGATTCGAAGGATTAACAGTAAAAAAATATCTAGCGATTAATTAACCAGTAAACTGCATACAATCTAGATGAGACCCACGTGATTTTGTCTTATATATTTAATTAAAAAATTGTAGAAAATTTAGCAACTAAATTGTATAATTCTGGAAGTACGACTTATACAAGTTGATCGAAATATTTCAAAGGTAGGTAGGCATCTATATAAATCTCATGAAGCGAATAAATTTATTTGTCTTGTTGAGGTTATTTTGGGTAAATAAGCCTTTTCTTTTGTGGACACAGGTATTTTATCCTGATACACAATAATGAAAATAATCTGTACCGTAAGCGTTATGAATACGGGAAGGGCAAAACGTCCATTTACTTATAAGAAGTTAGTGATGTTATTAACGTAAATCTTAAATTTTACATTATTTTTTTTTGCTGTATACAATAACCTTCCTCAATAAAAACAATGTATGACTGGCTTGAACAGCTATGAGGAGACGGAATCAGTCATTTCTTCGGTTCAAGTAAAAACGTTGCGGAGACAAATGGAACCATTACAAGGCTGCAAGGAATGATCAATCAGGTGATATCCAACACTGTTTGTGGCGAAAAGTTTATATCATTCCTTTTCCAAACAACAATAATGCTTCACTTCCTGAACACTTTCAGCTCATTTCTATTCTTCCCTTTCTGTCTAAAGTAGTCAAAACCTGTGTTCACAAGTAACTCTCACAATTTGTACACAGAAACCAACTATTAAGTCCTCTACAATCTTGATTAAGGGCCGGCCACAGCACCGTTATCGTTGTGCTTAAAGTAACTGACGAAAGGAAAAGCATGGAAGACACCAAAATCACGGTACTTGTATTAGTTGACTTCTCTAATGCCTTTAATACCTTTAATATTCATTAAAAGAAAATAAATAAAATGACATACATACATACAGTAATACATACATTAATTTCTAACTATGAGAGACAGATAATGCTCAGACAACATAATTTTGAACGTTGTAACTGATTGCACACGTCGGATGGAAATCGGTAAGACATTCCATAAATGTTTAGCTTCTATGGACAATGAGTTTGTATAAAAATGTGTAGAATGTTTCGATATTTTCAATCTCAAGCTTTCAGAAGATCTCAGGTACTTTAAACTTAAAACGTTCTTTGTGATAAAAAAGATTAGATGCATAAAATAAAATACTATACAGAAGTGCAAGAATATGAGTATTCCGGTAAAATAGGATTGGAAACGTGGTCATACTTGCGGAGTCCAAATATGATACGTATGCAAAAATTTTGAGAACAAAAAAGTTTATCGAAATATGTGACAATATGCTCCTCTAGATAGTCTGCCACTAGTGGCCTCAGGTATTCAGACATCCCGTGGTATAAGATGCAGCGTTGGCGATATCCAACGACACCGCCACAGCTCACTGCCTCATCGGTCACGGCTCTCAGGAGCAACTTGGTGTCCACCTTAGAACGCCATGCTTGAAAGGTGAATTGCGCGCCCGAAAAGTCGGGACTCACCGAACAAAGGTACCGGACAATGCGGACAGATAGCACCCTCTCAAAAAATTTACCCACCTCGTCTAACAATACAACGGGCCTATAGCCCGTGACCGAATCAGTAAGCCGTCCCAGTTTCTTTAACAGGACCAGCTTTACGCACTTCCAGCACTGAAGTGTCCGGGCGCTAAGCTAGTGTATAAACCTCCCTGAAGCGGTCTGATATATGGTCGAGGGCTCAGGCCAGCACTCGGGCAGGTCTCCCGTCCAGCCTGTAGACTTGAAACGAATCTCTTGAACAACCACCCCTACCTGCGATTGCCTGACGACCGGAAAGTTACCCTCATACTTCCCATCGTCTCCGACTTCAAGGAGGCCACTGAGGAAAGTATGTTCCAACCATTGTAGGAAAAAGCACTTAACCGCAGAAAGCAGAGCTGTGGGGTCTCTGTCACGGAGAGGCCCGGTGTGCCGTGCCGCATGGTAAGGGTGACTCCAGGGGTCACGATCGAAACTCTCTTCTTTTTCTTAATTTCCTCGGCGTGGCTAATGGGCAGCTTCAGAGTTTGATAATGACCTCATGTGGCTGGTCCTCTTCACTGTCATCGTGGTGACCCCCGGCAACGAGTACATGCCGCGTGGAAGTCCGTCAACTCCTAGGACAGTCCGTAAACATCCATCCACAGACGCCAACAACTTCGGAAGCGAGGCATAGCTGCATTGGAAAGCAACGTAATCGCATCATGAAAGTGACCAACCCCCATATCGATGCCCTCGGTCAGGGCCTGCGGAGATAGCCAGTAAATGATGGCTGCTTCATCTAGTATATCTTCATTCCACTTGGTAATAGCCCACCGCGGCAAATGGGAAGTATGCCGAACTATGTGACCCCTATTAGAGTCCTGGGTCGGGGTAAGTTCAAATGGAAAATATTAGTGATCCGAGAATACCTCAACATCTTCCAGGATACGCCACTTCGTTACTGGTGAGGCAACGGCAGGGACAGAAGAAACGTCCACTATCGACCCACGCTGCTCTCGCACGCATGAGTTGGTAGACCCCTTGTTTAGTAAATAGATGTCCACCGAAGCTGCCCATTTCTCTACGATCTCGCTCCTTACGTCCTTTCGGGGGCCAACCCCATGCAATGGACTTTGTGGTGAAGTCTCCCAGCACAAGGCCGTGCCCAGTAGTTATAGACGATACTCGCATCAAGGTCTCTAAGCAATTGAGAGAAGCCTCGAAGTCGCTCAAACTGCGGTTAGGGGTAAGGTATACGCCGTATACGGTGATCCCTCCACTCAATCACACATCGAGTGCAATTGTCTCTTAGCGGCAAGAGCGGGAAATGTGCCACTGTGAAGTCAACGACTGCCACGGAGCTGTCGGTCACTCAACAAGTTTGGGCGGAAACGAACGTAATAGGACTCCACGGCTAAGGCCACATCGATCGAGGACTGTGCCATGGTTAGTAGGAAGAGATCCTGTACCACTGTAAAATGGTTGAGGTTTATCTGTACAAAAATGTTGGAGACTTGGCTCATTACTGAACCGTCTCTACAATCTCTTCCATGGGTGACGACGTCGACTCACGAATGACGTCAACAGCAACTTGGGTTGATTGGCTAACCCTTGATATCTACCTAGAATTGCAGAAAGGCTTGTAGTCCCGTGCCCCATTTGGTTATTTGTGGGTTTGTTACCCGCCGCACTTGCTGGGCAGTGAAAAGTGAAATATGAGTCTAAGTCGAAACAGCCATCGCACTTGATGTTAGTGACTCTGCTCTGACTTTTAAATTACATAAGGATAGCCAAGAATTCCTTAACATTTGAATCTAACATCCCACGCAAACAAGTTATGGGAATTCACAATCGTAACACATGGTTTCAACAAGATGGATCCACTTGTCACACATCCAATGAATCCCTGCCGGTGATCAAAGACATGTTTCAGGAAAAGCGATTGCCAGACAAGGCGACTTTCCATAACAACCCAGAAGCCCAGATCTATCCCCAGCAGACTTCTTAATATGGGGTTATTTGAAGAATCGTATCTACATCAATAAACCAAATACACCACGGCAACTTAAAGAAAACATCAGCGAAGAGATGTCGGCGATATCGTAGTCTCTTTGCCGACGAGTATTCGAAAATTTCGGTGCTTGCTTAGTAGAGTGCAAACGTCGAAACAGTGGTCATTTAGACGATGTAATTTTTAAAAAATAAATTCCAACTCATTAACTTTCCTGCAAAGAATTAATTTTTATAATATATCAAATGTTTTTTTTATACCTTTTTTTAAAATCGTTAACTAATTTGTGGCCCACCCTATATTTACTATCACTTGTATTATTCACTGTAAAACTTTCTTTCCTTTTCGATTCTTCGTTACTTCAGTCTCTAGCTTTGCTAGGCTATGAATGCTTCTGTTCAATGTCTGTTTCTGATATCTATCCGTTGTCTTTCTTCGTCCATTAGCAGATGGGCTGTAACATACTCCACTAACTGATCATACCTTGGAATACCTTCCCGTGCAGAAATGGAGTGCTTCTACTCCTCTGACAAACTTACAAGTATCTTTGTAGTACTCATTTTCTCAGGAATTCCTCGCCATGACTTTCAAAGTAGTTTAGGAGTTCTTCAATTGTCGCGATGAATTTCACCATAGGTTCTTCATACTTTAAATTATAAATATCCTGCTGTAATAGGTGAACTCCTTTAGTGTCGCTTTGTACATACTGATAATTTTTTTCCCACGTATCGAAAACCGACGAGCACGTGGTTAATAAATTTGATACATTTCATTCGACTCCCGTGACAGTCAATTCTTGTGCTTTCTCGTACTTTTGTAAGAAATTCAAGGTGGATGTTTTTTTAAGGTCCTTCCAAAGTAACTCTACTCTGCCTAATGGAAAGCATGAACAGAAACCATGAGTGGAAGTCACCATACTTATTGCGAATGCAGGAATTACAGTATGGTGACCCACACTATGGTGATTCTACTAAATGCAGAAACAACAACTATTGTACTTGTGTAACAACATCTTATGAGCCTCTTGCTTTTAACACGACAATTGTCTGAAAGCGCCATGTGACCGGTTTCGTTTTACAAATCTATACTGTAATTTTCCATACACATACGCTCTGTCAATTAAGTGACCTGGACCCATAACCTATTGAGATTATTTTGAGTAAATAAGGCAGCTTTTTTCTTCTGTATATACTTTCATTACATCCTGATACACAATAATGAAAACAATCTGTGCTGCAAACGTTGTGTACACGGCAAGGACAAAATAGGAAGAGAGTACTGATAATCCAGATTAGAAATTAGTGCGGCTATTAATGTAAATCTTAAATTTTACTACTTGTTTTTATGCTATATACAACAAGTCTTTCTCCTTAACTTTTTCTTTAAGAAAAACATAGAAAGTGCATTATATACCAGTAAAAGTAACATTTATTACTACTGTGACTACAATACGATAATATGAACGTGTTAAAACGTGTCCAAAAAATTGAACAGCAAGTAACTCAGGCTTAAACAGTATAAGCGCAACAAAAAGTTCTTAAGACTTTGGGTGCTAGTGAGTGGCGGGCTGGGGTAGCTGATATTATGTAGTAAACAAAAATTAGTATCGGTACTATTGCTATGCTTCAATTACAATGAACGTGATAATACATTTTGGTTGAACTCTCACAGATCATTCTGTATATACTGTAGAGCTGTAAGTTAATGCTGCCTTCTCTTGCGAACAAAAGAATGCAGTGATCGAATCTCAATAAAACAAACGCGATATTAATGGTAAGAATAAATAGAGAAGTAGGTATGTATTGTTGTCTGATGTGACTGAAACATTATCAACGACGAAGTTGTTGGTCGATGATCTGACGGTTTATGTAACGATTCAATACGTTGTGTATTTATTTCACATTACTTTTTTACATAAGCAGCCGCGAATGTTCAACTTTGGGTCTCGCAGGCAGTCTTTCTACATCGATTGACAATCTCTAATTTAACATGACAATTGATATTCCATTTAGGCACATTTTGATAGATTTCATGTATTCGTGTTTATTAGTTTACGTATTATCATTAAGGAATGTTTGTTAAACTACTAGCTATCGCCTACGACTTTTTACAATATGCTTTACATATAAGCACAGCATGCCGTGTGGTGTTGTTTTAGTAATACCACTCCTATTTATCCCATATGTGTCGTACAATGCAACTAAGATGTCAAGTTACGATAATATCACTGAAAATAGAAACAAAAACTTTAAACAAATCCTGTACCAACCCGTCTGGCTAACGTGGTATAGCAGGTCCAAACCTCCTTGCTAAGAAGGGGCCTATAATTGAATATGGACTGTTGATGTGATGTCGTAAGTACAGAATTTCAGTCTATCAATCAAATTTACCTTTTTTTTTTTTTTAACGTGTGGAAACCCCCTCGGGCCGTCACCCCACCGGGGTTTACGGCGGGGTGGTGTGTCGGAATCGGACCGACTAAAACCACACGGTGTGCCACTCTGCGCCTGACATAGGAGGGATCCGGGAACAGCTGTTATTACGACATCCAGATCCCTCCTAGCGCCTGCCCGCTCATGCGGGCACCATCTGCGGATAAACTCTCCTTTTAGGCGGCGTACGGCACACGCGGACGTCGCCTCCTCGCGGCTGGCCACTATAGCGGATGGAGGGGAAAACCCGTCCCGTCCACCCGCGGCCACACTCAAGGCGGCATGAGGCGCTGGTATGCGCGCCTCCGCCGCCCGGCTCGCCGGCGGCGAATTGGGTCCGAGTGGAGATCGTCCTCCCGGGCCTTCTCCGCCGCCTCCTTCCGCGAAATTACGTCTTCGCAGAAGGTTGCGACCGCGGTAAAACAACTGTCGCTACCGGCCATGGAGCGTATGACGGCCGGTAGCGAGAGATCTAATCCAATAGCTGCAGTGAGGACCCCACGCTGCGCCGCCCAGGCGGAACAAACCGCCAGCGTGTGCTGAGCCGAGTCCTCACTGCAGTCGCAGTGGTGACAGGCGGGACTCAATTCCCTCCTGGCGACCGAGTGCAGATACTTCCCGAAGCAACCGTGCCCGGAAAGAACCTGCGTCAGTCGGAAGGAAAGGGTCCCGTGCTGCCGCCCTGCCCACTCGGCGATGACCGGCTGGAGAGCCTCCACGAGTGCAAAGCCAGCACGTGGAGTCTCCAACCGGGACGACCAACGAGCCATTGTGGCTCGACGAGCGGCCTCACGCCACTCGCGTACCTCTTCGGGCGGGGGCCGTATGCCGCTACCCGCCCGGAAGTCGGCTGTCCGCCGATAAACTTCGGCGAGCACTTCCGCCTCCAAATCCCACGGGGGAGTTCCGGTCAAGGCGCACGCCGCTTCCGTCGATACGGTGCGGTAGCCGCGTATGGCTCTAACCGCCAATATCCTCTGAGGGCGCCAGAGGCGAGCCCTATTCTGGGCGGTCAGAGCCGCCGCCCACACCGGTGCACCATACAGCGCCATTGACCGGACAACCCCCGTGTATAGCCGTCTCGTCGCGACGCTGGCTCCACCCAAATTCGGCAAAAGTCGCCCAAGGGCAGAAGCAGCGCCGACCAGCTTTGGAGAAAGCTGTCGGAAGTGCTCGTCGAAGAGCCACCTGCCGTCGAGGATCAGGCCCAGATATTTCATCTGGGCCTGAACCGGTACGAGGACCGAATTGACTACGATAGAGGCGCCGGGTGGTGGGCCCACCTCGCAGAGGTGCCGGACGATGCGGGCAGAGAGTATCCTCTCAAACAATTTACCCGCCCCGTCCAGCAACACGATGGGCCTATAGGCCGCGACTGAATCGGCCGGCCGCCCCGGCTTCTGTAGTAGGACCAGCTTCCCGCTCTTCCAACCCTCAGGAAAGCGCCCGGACGCCAAGCTGGCGTTTAGGACTTCCCCGAGGCGATCCGACATGTGGTCGAGAGTTCGCGCCAGCACTCGGGCAGGTATCCCATCTGGCCCAGGGGCGGTGTTCTTAGAGCGAATCCGCAGAACGACCGCCCCTATCTCCGATTCCCTGACGGGCGGAACATTATCCTCGTTCCGTCCCCCGTCGTCTTCGACCATGAAGGCCATCGACGGGGGTGTGTGCTCCGCCCGCTGCGGGAAAAGACCCTCGACCACTTCCTGCAGGAAGCTGGGCTGGAGTGTCTCTGTAAGATCAATCAAATTTACCTAACCTAACCTACCTAAGGTTTTAACAGTTCCGAGCAAATCAAGAACACATTATACGCGACTTATTTCTAAAATCCACAATGAAAACCTGCAAAGTAAAAACTAAAATAGAACTGAAAGCTATTGCTTTAACAATATTTTTAATGAGAACACAAAAAAAAACAGTATGACCCTTTAATATTTTCTATTTGATTTAAACATCATCATCATCACTTTTCTTCTGATGGGAGTGACGGTATCGAAATCCACTGTTGTGAGTAACATATTCCAATCTAAAATTGTCTGGGAATCGGAGTTTTTGATTGACTTAAGTATAGTAATCAACAAGGAAATTAAAAAATCCAGTTTAGGGGTGGTAGACATTACCAGAAAAAATAACACTGTCAGATTGATGACAAAAATGGTAGATTCAGCTCAATAAAGACGATTGTTTAATGCTCTACAGCTACTAAAAATGTATGGTGCACATTGTGTTTTTCTTTTGTAAAATTGCTGTTATAGAATTTTCTTTTATTAAACTTCTTTTCTAGAGGTGTTTACGAGACATTAGTTGTATTTTGATCGTTTTTCGATACAAACTTACAACCCAAGCTTAAACCCAAAAAAAAGCAGTTTTTTGTAATCGCTGGGTCGTGATTTCCATCCCTAGACAAATTCAGATTAGAATATGCGATTCACAACAGCGGATTTCGTTTCCAAGTCGCGTTCTAACGTACCATTCAAAAAAAAATTCGAAACAGCATGATTTCTCGATATGGTGGTTTTCAATTGAATACATTTTCAAACTGGCGTACCACTCGTATTTCTTTTTCGAAAAAGTGTGCATCGCAATAACGTCATTCGAATTTTTATATCACTCCCTCTTATGTCACTGGCTGACCTATTCGTATTGCTTGAAATTAGCATTTATTCGACGCTATCACCATCTATGGAATCCTAAATTAAACTTTTCTAAAGTCAGGCTTACGTTCAGAACTATCTAATGACTGGAAGTTATTTGTGTCGAAGTGGTGCTATTTCTCTTAGATATAGATATGTAAATAAGGAATTTAAAACAGAAAAAGTCTCAATAGTTACATTAAGTCGTCAAAAAAGTAATGAAGGTTTACCAGTACCTAATTACTATTAATAAATACATATGTAATATCATAATATGAA